>JARHVA010000698.1:0-1200000 GCA_037957365.1 Torreya grandis
AAGATTAAATTCATGATATTAGTATGATGGCAATTGATGTCAAAAGATGATAAAAATTAGTAATGATAGAGGAGAGGAAAATTTTAGATATCTATAGTTGCAAATGTTACAACTCATCCAGATGGTTCATTTGAGCTTATATGCAAACTCCAAGGATTGAGAGGGCATAAATATAATCCTAAAGAAGGGAAAAAGACATCAGAGAAAGGTAGTGAGATGTGTGTAGTTGGATTCACATCATTTTTGGTGACTTTGAGTTCTTGTTCATAATTTTCTCATTATTGTTAGCTATAAGGGATTGGTTCAAGTGTATAAATACAGAGAAGGTTGTATAAGTGTAGATAATTCATTGTATATAAGTTTGGATAGGATGTAGTGATAGTTTTGTCTATGAAGACCATAACAGGAAGTACCTTGTATATTTTTTACATTTCATAGAGGAAGTGGAGCACATTCGTTTACCCACTAGAGTTTCTCCCACCTTGGGTTTCTCCAGAATAAAAATTGGTGTTTAACTTGTGCTTTGCTCATTCATTTACTTCATGTTCATGTTTATCAAGTTTTGCATTTAATTTTATATACTTATTCATCTCTGTTTTGGCATGTTTAGTAATATAGACAATCATAATTCCAATTACTAATGAGCTATCCATTTACTATGAGTGTTGATGAAGCTAAGAGTGGAATCTACACCAAGCTTACAGATCAATGTTTAGCCAGCTCTCTCAAATTAGCCTTTGGTATCGCATCTCTAGAGCAAGAAGGGGTTTGATTATGGATCATGGGAGGCACTTGGTGATCCTCCAAAAAACCATCAACCAACTTCCCATCAATACAAGCATCGAGAACCGAAAGAAGAGAAGCCAACTCCCCCTTAGGGGAAATAATCCTATGCACCATGTTAGATATGTACAATTACGTAACCTCAACCACTTGAAGATTGCATCTTTGACTGCTATGTGGACACCCCCATGATTGTATCCCTAATTACCACATGCAAACTCGCCCAAGTAAGACCGAATTTTCTAAAGTTTTTTCAGCGTTCCATCACGGAGAGCAGAACGATAGACTGTGACCATCAAAGCATAATAGCGTCCATCCCAGAGAAGTGGAGGGAGAGAAAATGAGAAAAGTGGCAAGGCATGGGGAAGGCTATGGGATGTGACGGGCTACTTATTTGAAACCTTCTTTCTCAACTGTAGAAGTTGAAGGTGGCCTAAAAGGTTGTTATATAATGTATAATATAACATATTAATGATGTTATATTTGATGTATTATAATATTATAATATATGTAATAAATTATAAAATATTATATTAAATACTATATTTTTTTTTATATAATATTTGATATTTAATATAATAATAAATTATTGTTGTTAGTGTTTTATGAGATATGTCATAAATTACAACTAGTTATCCAAAAAGTGCATATTATGTCAAAAGGGATGTAATTTTTTGTTTTGGTAAAGCGGGATCCTGTAAAGCAAAAGGTTGTAAGTTAAAAGTCATACCTCACTCAAAACAAATGACCATTGACCCTACTCACCTCTTGTGCATGATGTGGTATGTTGTTACGTTGTGGAGCTAAAAGCTTCACCAGGATGCAAACAGGAGAAGTTACGGAGGATGCAGAGTTGCAGAGAGTTGTAGAACCAGTTGCAGGGACACCGGCGTCGGTCTGATCAATCGACGTCGATCAAACAGCAGTGAAGAACCAACCGGCGTCGGTTACTAGTCGGTCGACATCGGTCATGGAGGAGCCGACATCGGCAGCCTGTACGTGAACATGCAGTTTGCATGTTGATTCCGGAGAGTCTATTTTTGGACTGTCAGTTTGCATGTCAAAGGCTAATTATAGTCTTGAGTTGCGTGTCTAATTATTGTAATTAAGATAGTCTAATTATTGTAAGTATGAGATCTATATAAGAGACTCATTGGCATGTATTGTAAACTTGTAGCTAGAGAGTAAGAGAGCAATAAGCTCCTTCTAAGAGAGGAGAGCAATGGTGTGTTCCTCCTAGTGCCACAGTACTAAGGTGGGTACTTGTTTGGAGAATCAGCAGGGTTCTTCGTATGTGTATGATCTTGGTCAGCAAGTGTACATGACTTTCTATAAGAGATCTACAATGGTGAGTAAGGTCTAGTGATTTGCAAGTAGCAGCAGAGAGCAGGGGATCTACTTGGAGTACGTTTGTGTGCTTGGTGTACTGGCAGCGTGTTACTGACTGGTTGGAGACGTGAACATCAATTTTGTATTGGAGTTGATTGTTGGGACCGAGAGAGAGAGGGAAGAAGGTCTTTTGAGGTGTGGCGAACATTTGAGGTGGAAGAAGAAGTGGCATCTTCTTTATTGTATATTCTTCTGATGTGATTATTAATACAATTTGTTGTATTGTCTCTCATATTCCTGTGTTGTTTCATATTTCTAGTTACTTATTGATTCTGGTTAAATTCTGTGTTTAGTTGCTAATACAAGAAGTAATCATATGTGCTCTATTGGTGGAGCAAGATCCTGACAAGTGGTATCAGAGTCAGGTTGTAGGTTCAAGAGCTGATACCATCAAGTGGTATCAGAGCTTTTGGTTGGATTGACTAACAGGGGGTTTCAGATCTGGTAGTGTTTGTTGATTACAGGTCACTCACAGGGGTTTCAGATTGAGTGGGAGTATAGCAATGGCAGAAGAAAGTAAGCTACGAATGGAGAAACTGAATAGCACGAATGGTCTGATTGATGGAAAGAAAGAATAGGGAAATAAAGACTGTTGGTTGGTAGCAGATCAGCAGGGAGAAGCAGATGTTGCAGGGGATGTTGCACAGGATGTTCTGGATAAAGTAGAATCTTGGTTTACAGATTTTTTTGTCTCTTTCTATGCAGCCCGAAATAGAGCATCTTTTCACAGGTATGTCTTTGGAGACTTTGGAGAGATTTATTTAGGGGTTGGAGAGCCTTGTCAGATTATTGACAAAGGGAAAGTGAAGCTGAAATTGCAGACAGATGACACATAGTGGTTGAAAGAAGTCATGCAGGTACCAGTCTTGGAGATGAGTCTAATTTCTTCAAGAAATTTGGGTGATGGGAGATGCATTGTAACTCTCACAGTGGATACACTTGAATTAGATGGTGGTAAGAAAGTAGGTATCTTTTATCTATCTACTTATATTACTGATTCACCTTTTGTTACAGAGATGTGGCTTTGTAGGCTTGGTCACATATGTAGGAGGGGAATGTATGTTCTTAAGCGGAAGACAGATGTTTTTGACAAGCTAAAGAACTAGAAAGCCTTGGTGTTCATGGAGGAGATGACGGACAGAGATCAGGTGAGGGAACTAAATTATTCTGAGCAGAGCAGGTTTGATTTGAACAGGATTTTGATCCATGGAGAGCTTGCGGGTAAAAAGTTATCACTCACAGGCGAACACAGGTACCGGCGTTGATCATACAATAACCGATGTCGTTGACAGGAAGATCGACGTCGGTCATGAAGGAACCAATGTCGACAGAAGGGACACCGGTGTCAGCCAGGGAAACAACGTCGGCAGTCAGGGTCAGTGCAGGGAACCGACATCGGTTGGGAGCAGACTGGGAGATGGCTGAGATCGGTCACTGGAACGGATAGTGGGCGGACAGCAAGTCTCAAACGCTCATATGGAGGTCAGAAAGGGTAAGTAAACCTCATATTCGTTGTTCACATTCTTTATATTGCTTATTGATGGTCAAGAACCAAGAAGATGCGAAGAGGCAATGCAGGTAGAATTCAGAAACAGTGGGAGCTTGGCATGGATGAGGAGTGTGAGTCCTTGGAGAAGAACCAAACAGGTATTTGTTGGTAGAGTTGTTAGCTGGAAGAAAGCATTGGATGAGGGACGGATTCCCAAGTTAAAGAAGAGAGTGGATGGACACAAGAGACAGAAGGCTATGGTCTTGAGGAAGCTGTAAGACAGTGGTACAGGTTTTGACAGGTGGATGACTAAGCATGGCTTCAGTCAATGTCAGTGTAACTATTGTGTTTGTCTTACCAGGTGGATGATGATTGCAACATTATCCAGTTACTGTATGTGGGTGATTTGCTGGCAGGTTTGTACATACAGAGTTTTGCTGAGCTAAAGGTAAGGTTAGTTCAGAGGTGTGTCATGAAGAATTTGGAGCAGCGAAATTCTTTGGCATAAGGGACATGGAGATTTTATCTCCAGTGGGAGCTGATGTGAAGACGGTGTTGGCGGGGTTCATGATGCAGGTTGCAGAATCAAAAATCACACCAAGGGCTGGACAGTTCAAGCTTAGCTTGAAACAGGGTTCGAAATCACATGAGGTCTAGTGTAGACCTGAGTTTTCCCAAGCAGTGAGGGTTGTCAGAAAGTATGGAGCCAATTCAAGGAAGGAGTACTGGAGGGCAGTTCAATGGGATCAGCAGCAGGGATTCTTGTTATGCAGGGTCAAGGTCTTCACTACATGGATATGTAGGTTCGGATATGGCAGGTTACTTGAATGACAGGTGTAGCATCACAGGTTGTGTGGTGGTTGGTCTTCACGATTGATCTTGAAGAGGGATACAAGCCAAAGAATAATTTAGACAGTGTACAGGTACAGGTACAGGTGCAGCTATTTATCTCCAAGTGAGAGATTGTTAGGTTGTGGAGCTAAAAGCTTCACCAGGATGCAAACAAGAGAAGTTACGGAGGATGCAGAGTTGCAGAGAGTTGCAGAACCAGTTGCAGGGACATTGACGTCGGTTTGATCAACCGACATCGATCAAACAGTAGTGAAGAACCAACCGGCGTCGGTTACCAGTCAGCCAACATCGGTCATGGAAGAGCCGACGTCGGCAGCCTATACGTGAACATGCAGTTTGCATGTTGATTTCAGAGAGTCTATTTTTGGACTGTCAGTTTGCATGTCAAAGGCTAATTATAGTCTTGAGTTGCGTGTCTAATTATTGTAATTAAGATAGTCTAATTATTGTAATTATGAGATCTATATAAGAGACTCATTGGCATGTATTGTAAACTTGTAGCTAGAGAGTAAGAGAGCAATAAGCTCCTTCTGAGAGAGGAGAGCAATGGTGTGTTCCTCCTAGTGCCACAATACCAAGGTGGGTACTGGTTTGGAGAATCAGCAGGGTTCTTCGTATGTGTATGATCTTGGTCAGCAAGTGTGCATGACTTTCTATAGGAGATCTACAATGGTGAGTAAGGTCTAGTGATTTGCAGGTAGCAGCAGAGAGCAGGGGATCTACTTGGAGTACGGTTGTGTGCTTGGTGTACTGGCAGCGGGTTACTGACTGGTTGGAGAGGTGAACATCAATTCTGTATTGGAGTTGATTGTTGGGACCGAGAGAGAGAGGGAAGAAGGTCTTGAGGTGTGGCGAACCTTTGAGGTGGAAGAAGAAGTAGCATCTTCTTTATTATATATTCTTCTGAGTGATTATTAATACAATTGTGTATTGTCTCTCCATATTACTGTGTTGTTTCATATTTCTAGTTACTTATTGATTCTGGTTAAATTTCATGTTTAGTTGCTAATACAAGAAGTAATCATATGTGCTCTATTGGTGGAGCAAGATCTTGACAGTATGTATTGTACTATCATAAATAGCATTGCCTCATTAATTACATCAACACATGAAACATGGAGCCCTACCACAATCAAATCAACTCTCATGACATCCTCATCCATGCTTGACACAAGAAAACATCCAATCAAATATGTTGCCACCTTGCTTTGATATCACTGACACATATCATTTTGCAATGCTATTACATCAATGTATCAATTTAAATTTTAGTGTAGCCATGTGTGTAGGTGTAAACTATATGGGATAAGTGCTATCCATATGTTGTTATCTTGTAGCTTGCATTCATCCATGATGCCAATGAGGGCTAGCGATAAGGTACTTTAGGTGATATCAAGGCAAGTGGAGCAGTGATGGTGAGGGCCAGTGACAGTGTATTTTAGGTGATATCATACCCTATAGGGCCCATATTGTCAAAGGTGGACGAGGACTTCATGATATATGATTTGAATACAACATGGACCCACATCCGATGTGCAGCTCAAATCAATGTTGTAATGCCATAAATGTAGGGAAAAGACACTGAGTTCCCAGAGTCTATCTTGTAGCTTCCATTTTTCCATGATACCAATATATTTACACTTAGAGCAATTCTATAAAACTCAAGAACATATAAAATGCCATACTCAAACCCTTAGAAGAAAAGGCGTGCACAATTAGATCCTATCTCCATAAATATCTCATTTATCCTAGCTAGCAAAAGAATATAAAATTTAAGAGAGCAATAGTCAGTAAAATATGTATTAAAAGGATTGCTAAAATGAATATCAAATTATTGTGGCTTAATGCTTTGTGAAAAAAATGTGAGACAACATCAGCAATGATGGATTTAAAAGTATGTACAACTATTGATTTACACTCTATTTCTTTACAAAACCTTGCTTTCCCGAGACAAAAAAATGCTTCCCTGCTGACATAACTTACACTCTTTAGTACATGGCAGTTGCAATCTCCACAAAGGAAGCTATAACAAATAGTGTGGTTTGTAATTTTAGATAGATCAAACTGCGATAGTGCTTGGAGAGAGTATGTAGAAATTGGTGGGGATTTGAACTTAGGTCCATCAAACTAACCAAAATTAGAAGTGTTTGTGTTCCTAGTGAAAATTTTACCCTTCCTCTATTCACTGAATAAAGATGAAATATCATTATTGTAATGAATAAAATAGTTGTTATTAGTTTTAATAAGAATGAGAATGGAAAAAACATAGAAATATATGAGTCCATGTTTATTTTACATATGGCATCCTGCATAGATCAATTATATTATTAGTTTTATGTGGTTAACACAGTCAACATATTTGTTTGATTACTTTTAGACTCGTCTAAATTGACACGTGGTGAATTATTTATATTTTTAGAGAAGCCTTTCGATATCATACACATGTTTCCATTGAGTTAACACTTATTTCAATCATGTATTGTGTAATTGAAAAAAATTGATGAAAGTTGTAGATTGCATTGACGAATGTGGCATGTCAAGTAATTTTTCATGTGTATCTTCCTAGGCTTAGAATCTCTTGTTCCACACTTTCATGACTAAGTTTAAGATGGGATTCAAGGCCCCAATGAAGGATATCATTGTATTTCTTAAATCCCAGGTCAAAAAAATAGCTAGTAGAGTCAGGGGTATGGTGAACAAAGGGTGCAAAAATGGTTGCCTACATTCTAAAAATTCCTTTGGTTTCTTTCCTCCTCTTCCTCCTACTCTAAGTAAGGCTCCATTTGAACATTCCCTTGTGCCTTCCTAGTACCTGAGCATGAATAAACATGGCTAGCTAAAGGAGGAGTCAATTTCACTCCAAAAGATCAAGCAAAAGTGACATTGGAAGATTCAGATATGTATTTATATATGTTTTTTGCTTTGGTCTATAGCTTTGATGTAGTATGGTTGCTAAATGAAGATGACATTGTAGGTGTACTATGGTTTTTAATGGTGGATAGTCATTATAAGTGATGGTTCTTTTTTGTGGTTATCAAGAGTGAGGCCTCCTTAGAACCATTATAAACTAATCTTAATTTTTTTTCTACGATGGTTTTCATCAAGATTTTACAATCAGGGATGCAAATTCTTTGGGGTTTGTTCAAATTATTATTGGACAACAATGTTCCAATCAGGGATGGCCCAAGTTGGTATTTGTCCATTCTTGAAGGCAGTAACTTACAAGAGTGCCACTGCACTATACACTCTCCACTACTCTCATTGATTTCATGGTGGATGGTGATTTGACCATTAGACAAAGCAAACTTTGCCTCAAGCATAGTGCACAAATAACATATGACTACAATGGCATGCTCAACTGTCAAGGTCGTGTTTGGGTTATTCTAGCAGAGTTTATGCAAAAGGACCTCTTTCAAATCTAAGGATTGAGCAAAGCACATCAAATTCCATAGCTATAATTGGTAAGAAATCAATTGTTTCAATAAGATTGATGAATTGAGCCAAAGTGAGTCTCGACTAATGGTTGATTATATGTGTTATTGTTTGGGCAGCTTAAAACATTATACAACTACCATGCAAACTACAATCAACTCCACCTCAATCTCTGCCTTGCTATCACCTATCACTTGTCATTGTTGATGTAAACGACATCAAAAGATGCCAAGATAAATCTTGGCTATGCCCCTACTAATATTACAAAACTGACTACCATTTGTGGATTCATCAACCAAAATAATCATGACTACAAATTTGGCATCTAGTTTATGTTGTGACGAATATAGTCTAGCTTTATAATAGCAAATGCCTACGGTGTAATAATTTAATATAATATAATAATTATTTTATATTATTGATTTAAAAATTATTCATTATTTTCTATTTTCAATGGTGGACAAGGACATCATTAAGATTGATTTGATTTTCATAGGGCTCCACATCTGATGTGCGACACAAATTAACATGACAATGTCGTAAACATTGAACAAGACATTTAGGTCCCAAAGTCTATATATATATATATATATATATATATATATATATATATATATATATATATATATATATATATATATATATATATATATATAGCGACACAAATTAACATGACAATGTTGTAAACATTGGGACAAGGCATTGAGGTCCCAAAGTCTATTTATAATCTATAGACTTTGGGACCTCAATGTCTTGTTCCAACATTTACGACATTGTCGCGTTAATTTGTGTCGCACATCTGACGTGGAGCCCTATGACAATCAAATCCTAATGATTTCGTTGTCCACCATTGAAAATAGAAAACAATGAATTAGACATGTCCCTACCTTGCAAGCTCACCATAAAATGTCCTTTAATGTAAAATATCATAAGAAATACCCTATCTTTGGCCCTTGCCATCACTTCCTCACTCATCTTGCAATATTTTGCCATGTGCATGTTTTTTATGCCCTTGCCCTTCCCTGCCACTTTTCGATTGCTAAAGCTTATTACTTTAAATGAAATGAATCCTCCCAACACAACTGATTAAAACATCGTATGGAAGAAAACACCACATTTTTTATTGTCATCTCTCCCAGAAATATAATAAAATTAGCAATCCAGAATTCAATTGAAATACAAATGCAATTTTACACTCTTATAACATCATAATATATATTAATATAATATTTAATATTATAATTTAGTGATATTATATTATATGTTAAAGTATATATATTTTAATATTAACAATGTAGTATTATATTTATGATGGATTTAATAATTTTATTTTGCATATTGTATTGTATGTAATATAATAGTATATGATAAAGTATATGTATAATATAAATGTTGTGTCAAGGTATAATAAGATTTATAAAGCCATTTGTTTTAAATCCTACCTGATTCATAGCTCTACATGTGGCGTGTTCGAAGAACATGGCAAGGTACGGGGTTTTTTTACTTTCACAATGGTAATTCCATGCGTTTCCACATTGACGCAATGTTTCAATCGAGTTATTTATACTCTCGTTTGGCATCAACGATATGTGCTGCCAATATGTGATGTAATGGCCAGTTGGCTATGGCTTTTTGATGTGAACAACTTATTAAGATCCATGGACGAATCTTAGTTCTCTTCCTTTCAATAGAAACATTTTGGTGTAAGAAGAACATTAAATAAAATATTTTAACTATAAATCTCAAGATTATATGTTATAAATATTTATTTATATGTATATGTAATGATCTGGTTATTTATAAATATAAAATTTTAACTTTAATATGTTTATAAAGTATTTAAGTCCTATCACTTGATCCACTCACTACCAAATTTTATTGACCCAATTAATATGTCTTCAAGTAGACATCTATTTACATAACAAAATTCAATATAAAGATTTTTCCACGATAGATCTATGTGGAATAAAAATAGACAATGAAAATTATAAAAGATATTTTATATCACAACGTTCAGAGTGGATATTATTAAGGTTTTGTTCCAGGGGTTTCTTGAAGGAACTCACAATACACACTACAATCTAAAATGATCTTAGCTAACATATCAATACTTAATGCAGTTTATACAACTTAGAAATGTTTTTGAGAATAAAATAAGTATAAGAATGATGTCAATTACCAAGTGAATGAGCTGTTGAGTAATAAGAAGATTTGTATTGTTCAGGATTTAAAGTCTCTTTTGCAAAATGGTTGACAAGTTTTTGTTGATGTTGTTTCTTTTACCTGAGTATAGAGATCTTTGCACAACAGATTTTATGATATGAGACAACAATGTTTTATGTATGAACTATATATTTTGTACATTGTTTATGTTTGTACATTGATTTCAGATGGTTTATGACTTCCGCTAGCAGTATGTTATGTATATTTTTAGCATTGTTTATTGTTTTTTGATAGTTTTTAATTGTTGTCAGTAGTTTCTCACTTTCAGATGCTCTTCTAAACATTGCAATTTTTATGTACATTTGCATTTCTTTCAATAATAATAATAATAATAATAATAATAATAATAATAATAATAATAATAATAATAATAATAGAGTTTTTCAAGACATCAATCTTAGTATGGCTCCTACAAATTATTATATTGGTCTATTGGTAAAATATTAATGATCTCACTCAAAAATGATTGAGGAAAATAAGAATGTAAAGTAAATATTTATGCATCCAAAATAGAATTAAAACTATTAGAAATTATATTAGAGTCCATTCTACTCATAGGAGATGATGCAATTTATAATACTTAAAAAAAGTTTTTCAGACACCTATTACAATCATACTGAGGTCAATCGTAATCAAAGAGCACTCATATAGTAATTTAGATTGTAAGAATTCAATCACACAGCGAGTATAATTATATAATCATGCAAAATACAATCATAAAGCAAGCCATTGTTATCATTTATGGTTATATGGTGAGCAAATATTGTATATTTTTAAACAGGAAAGTAAAAATGACACCCTGTCATAGCCATTTGATGCTATATTGTCTTTTCAGAGTGATACATCATGTTGTTCTTATTTCTTTCCCCTAAGCACCCACCATCTCATTCCAATGTACTTCCTTGGGGAAGGCATCCACCTTCAGAAGCTTCCATTGTTGGGGGGATGGCATAACCCGTTGACAGGGTTAAAATATTAGTGTCATAAAATGACAAGGTCTGCCCATGTGAGGAATTAATGTTATTTGCCCGTTCAATGTTGTTTTTTAAAGCTAGAACAGTTGATGGTTAAAAATATATGGCTGCACTTTTTAGGACGAGGCTGGTCATGGTGTTCCATTGTTATTGTGGTAAAAGTATATTGAATCACAATTCACTTAAATCATATTATAATGCCAATGCCACGCCCTGCACCACCAATCATGATCTCATTACTTTCGCCACATTTATTATTTTATCAGTTAACTTATAACTTTCACATTGCTCATTTATCATGTCACCATATTAACAATACATAATTCGATGTCACCATATTAACAACACATAATTCGATGTCACCGTATCCTCACTTTATAACATTACATAACTATTGACCTTATTAATAATTAGCAAGGCATAATATCTAAAGAGACAAATATCACCCAATAAACATTCCATAGAGTTCTACAGTCTCGAACACTATTAAGTGGCCTCAAGCAAGTCATAGCAGGTAGGTTCTTAAATTTCACAATTTACATTATGGTATTATTAGTAATTTGGCCTGTCAAGGCCAAATCACTACTCCTATTCAAAACTTTCTCTAGAATGGTCAAATTCTTTATATAGATGATCAAACTAATGAATTAAGGTGCCAAAACATGATCAAAGGGTCATAAACATTGATAAAAGTGTTTGTAGATCTTCAAGGGCATCAAGCACAGTCAAATGGACACCTACAACAATGTTACAATAGTTTTGGTCATGATGTTGCAATGAAAATAAGGTGAATTCCTGAAGATCTATACACAACATGTCACTTTGTTTCATTTCAAGAGAACTAGGGTTGATCAAGAAATCCAATGAAGAAGGTCAAGAAATCCAATGAAGTCATAAGGTTCCAAGAATGATGGTCTCCATATATATATGATTAGTTCAAACAATCTCATCAAGCAATCAAAGGAACAATGAAGATCAAATCTACTTTAGGGCCTCCTTTGAGATCATTTACGAGCTACAACGATGCAAATTTTAAAGACACCTACAGTAGGTTAAAAGGCCATATCTCCTTTTCGAAATGTCATATACAATTATAAAGCTGCAATTCGCTTATGAATGAAGATGACTATTTTCTTTCGGACACCTACAGAATATAGGTTTATATTTTTCAGACTTTTTCCATCCACTGTTTCTCCCAAGTAGACCTTTTCCTTGGTATTTTCTTCCTCAAGTGTTATCGTTTCATGTCTCAAATGGCTAAGTGTCAGAGCATTTTCCTCGAAAATTTTGTCCTAGGGAAAAAATCCGAAGGAAAGCATGTTCAAATGATTTGGGAAAGGTCTGAGAAAATTTCAAGGAGACAGAAATCCGAAGTGTTAGACATTTTGTCCAAGAGACAAAGGGGCAGTTCTTGGTTAAGAAAAGGACTCTTACAAGAAACCCAAAGGGTATGTGCCCTTCAGGAAGGTCCAATTCAAAATTCCCGAAGGGTATGTACCCTTCAGGTTGGTTCACATCATGTTTCCAAAGACACATCTTGCAGGAATTCGGAGGACTTTTGAAATAGTCCAAAGAAACTAAGGGTACTTTTGTTTGGAGAGGTCTTTTTCATTTTGCCAAAGGGCAAGAGGACCTGGACAGGTTTTTTGAAAGGCTCATTGCACAAGTTTGAATGACCATTTGATTAAATCTAGAGGGATACTTCCTTTGAAAATGGGACACTTTGTAGAAATCTGAAGGGCACTACCCTTCAAAAAATACCATTTGAAGAAAAGCCAAAAGACAAGTGCCCTTTAGAAAAGGCATCTCAAGAAAAAAAAAGGGTCACTTCGAAGGGCAAAAAGACTCTCCAACATTTCCAAAGGGCATGTGCCCTTCGAAAGGATCGTTCACAAAAATTTCGAAGGGCACCTGCCTTTCGGAAAGCCTCATTTCATAAGGTAGAAGGACCATTTTCAAGCTTCTAGAGGGCAATTTCAAAAATCCCAAAGGGCACTTGCCCTTCAGAAAGGTACACTTCAACTTCAGAAAGGATCATTTCATGGGTTTTAAGGACATTTTAAAAATTCCCAAAGGGTAGGTACCCTTTGTGAAAATTACTCTATAAAGCAGTGGAAAAAAAAACGAGTGAACAAATAGACTCGGACAAAAAGTCCAAAAGATTTCCTTCAAACAAATTTTCTGAAGGAATTCCTTCAGAAAAGGAAAGTACACAACCAAGGGCAACCCTGAGATAATTCCTGCAGACATTTCATCCGCGGGAAATTGGAAAGTCAAAAAAAATTGTCCGCGGGAATGATTGAGCAAAGCCAATTTCAAAGGGCAAGGACAAAACCCCGAAGGAAACTTTTTCTTCAAACTTTTTGTTCAAAATAAAGTCCGAGATTAAGTAAAATTTGAAATATGAAGTTAAGAGATGAAGTTGAGAAACAATTCTCGCAGACATATTGTCCGTAGGAATATAATCAAGTACGAAGAGCCAAAAAAGCCCGCAGAAATATATTGGACGAGGATATAATAAGCTGAGAGAAATAACCATTTTCTTATAAAATAATCTGAAGGGAAAAAATATAGACACAGAAAGGTCATGGACATTTTTGTCAGAGGAAATTGAATAGGCAAATAAAGACAGAGAAGCCAAATACATGCAAGTGGCCCAAAACAGGTCAAGCAAGAACATGCAAGGAAAAATAGAGTCTGAGATATTCAGAAAGAGAACGCCACATCATTCAAGAGATGCATGCATAGAAATGTGGAAGCCATGAATAGAAAGCTGGGAAATAAATTCAATATGAATATTATCTCTCACTCAGCAAGTTAGCTTTTCATACAGGTTGTTCTAACGGATTTCTTCGTCCGAGTCTTAGCATAGCTTTGCATGCAAGCGGAGACCATTGGAGGATGAATGGTTCTGAGTTGGAGTTGACTGGGTGAGCTTGTTACACATCTTCCCTATTTTTCATGTAAATAGGAACATCTCTTTCTCCATTTCAGCTTGCAAACGAACCAAATTAGAGATTGGGCGTAGTTTACCATGCAAGGAATTTGACTTTCAAAATTCCAACATCCATTCTTCTATGCCAATGTTTGAAAAGGCATGCATTTTTGTAAAAGAAAGATTTATTGAATATTCTATATTTAAAAAAGGTGTTAAGTCTTGGTTAATTAACCAAGAATAACCCTTTCCTCTTTTAGAACTGCGTTTAGGCTATTTTAGGCTTTTTTGAAAAGCTTATTTATGGGCTTAAATCAAACCATTATGAGGTCTAGGAAGTTTGAAAAGAAGAAATTGTAAGCTGGACCAGTCATCAATAAAGAAGTTATTATTCTGAATCGGATTTTTGATAGGAGATAGTGTGTAATCTAATTGTGCATTAGCATATAAGTGAGATTTATCTCCTTTTGCAGGGCCCTTCCTCACCTATCTCTTCCTTTCTCACCCTTTTGCAGGTCATTTGAAGAGGTTACCAACCCTTCATCTGAAATATTTATGCTTAAGGATAGAATTATATATTTCATTTGATCATATGTGTGCATTGATTTCTGTAACTTCAGAGGGTTTTGACAATTCAAGTGTATCGCCCCCTTTTTATTATATTTTTCTTTTCGGTTTCATTCTCCCTTTTCACCCCAAAAATCACAAAAAATCACTGTAGTCAAGTTTATTGAAAAATCTAAAAAGAACCAACCTTCTCTGGAGGTTCTTCTCATCAAAGAGTCACCCACGATTAGAGAAGTTCCAATTGTATCAGCTGGAGTAAGGGTGTGGTTTGTACATCTTCAAACAGGGTGCGCTCTAGAGTGATAACAGTTTTTAGCACGCCCGGTGGGACACGCTTATTCATATTTTTTGAATTGTTATCTATGTATTTGAGTACTATATTCATTCACAAATATTCATGTTTAGATATGTATATTTTTTATGCCCCCAAAAGTTGTCACAAGATCATTTGTAAAAGGAAAAGAAGTAGATTTTTCTGAGTTGTCTTATCAGCAAAAGAAGAAGAGACCTTCTCAGTCAAATCCAAATCCTACACCCACTATTATCCCTGCTATTGCACAAAATCCTCCTATTCAAGCCAATATTGTTTAGCCAAATATTGTTATAAATCATATTCCTTAGATGGTTGTTCCCAGAAGATAGGATTTTGTTGCATTCAATGGTGGAAGTCCTCTAAATATCACTACATGGGATGATATTCCAGTTTCAACTCTAAATGCTCTTCCTTATTATACAGGGAAAAATTCAATATCTCGTATAAAACATATTGCAGATATTGCTAATCTTTGTTCAGTGCATCATGTGACACAGAGGAATGTAGCAATGAGATTTTTGGCAACTTCTTTTAAAGAAAAAGCACTTCAATGGTACAGAAGTTTGGCTCCTGCATCAATCAACAACTGGGATGAATTTGGAGATCTTATGTGCAAACATTTTGAAGACAAAAGTGATCATCTTTCACTTGTGGAGTAGCTTGCAACAATTAAAAGGTTCAACCATGAGTTCATGGTGGATTTCAATTACAAATTCTAGAAGACTTGGAACAGAATTCTAGCAATGATCAAGCCTACACCCAATTATGTTTTTCTATACTATTTGAAGGCTTTTAATTCAAATGTGGCTGTAATGATCCAATCTATAGGAGGTAATACTTTATCTGAAGCTTTTGAAGTATCAATCAAGGATGAAAATTGTCTTAACAAGCAGGGGAGTTATCTCCAAGGCTTCTAATGCCTCTTTTTCTAGAGATTCATCCCCCTGCTCCAACTGTTGCTCCAATTCCAGAGTCATTAAAGTTCCATCAAATATAAGGTGATCAAACTGACAGATTGGGGAAGATAGAGAGTTCTCTTAAGGCTCAAACTAATAAGTTGGTTGCATTAGAGAGGTAGCAAGCTCCACCATATAGGCCTTATTAGAGTTATCAACCCAATAGGCCATCCTATCAATCCAATCAGCAAAGTCAAGGGCATAATTCTCAATCAAGGCACTATAATCCTAATGCTCCAAGCAATTTAAGAGCTATAGTGCCAACTCAGAGCAATTATTCTCAAGAAAGATAATGGAACAATCAATGGGATCAATCCAACAACATGGCAATGACTCCAACTGGTGAGAGTTCTCATCAATCTTTCATGCAACAAAGTTCAGTTCTTCCTTCATTTGAAAACCAGTTACCTTCTCAAAATAAAGAAGCTTCTCTACCCTATAGAGACATTCTTTCACTCACTAAAGCAGAAGTGTTAAATCAACAAAGAGAAGGTAGTGGTAAAACTCTTACTGAAACTACATTTGTCAATTTCCAGGAAGGTGAGAATTCTTTTGAACATTTGGCTGTAAGTCAAAATCAAGATTTATCTAATGTTGGTAATCCAATTGCAACCTATAGTAGATCCAAGAAAAGATCAATTGGAGAAGGTTCAAGTCCTGAAAAAGCATCCCCTTCTTCTCAGACTGAACAAAAGACAACCACACATGAGCTGTCTCAGAAGGGTTCAAACCAACAAGTTCAAGATCCAAAAGATAAGAATGTGAGAGGGCATTACATTCCTCAATTTACATAAAATTTGGGAGATTCTACTGCTCCTAAATCATAGTCAAAGGTAACCACTTCTTCACTTAGTATTGTGTATCAAATGAAGAACACTTTAGTATCAATTTCGATGTGAGACACTCTACTAATCCTAGGACAAAAGGAATACTCGCAAGAAGAGCTTTCAAAGCTCAATGTCTCTAAGAAATCACTCGAAAAGAAAAGAGTAAGTGTTGTCCTAACTAACTCTAATTCAGCTATTGATTCTCAACCTCTTAAGGTGACTAAGCCTCCTCCATTTTATCTTTCTGTGATCATTGGTGATTGTCTGATCCATAATTGTATGATTGATAGTGGGGCTAGTACTTCTATTATGCGCAAATTAATAGCTGATAAATTAGGTTTACAGTATGAACCCTATGAGAAAGGTGTCTTGCAATTAGATGGGTCTCCTACCAAGACTGTGGGTGTCTTGAAAGATTTGAAAATTATACTTGTTGCCTGTCCAAATTTCACCATTTTACAAGATGTTGTTGATCTACCTCCATATTTTGCACTATGCCAACCCAGACATTTCACTACCAAAATAGGAGGTT
Organism: Torreya grandis; assembly: GCA_037957365.1. Classification (NCBI taxonomy): domain Eukaryota; kingdom Viridiplantae; phylum Streptophyta; class Pinopsida; order Cupressales; family Taxaceae; genus Torreya; species Torreya grandis. The sequence continues at coordinate 17,273 of JARHVA010000698.1, forward strand.
ACCTTTCTTCAGATTGGTCGTACATGGTTTTTAAAACCAGGAATGGAATGAAAGTAACTATTAGATCAGATCCTATTTCTAGATTTCACCTTAAGCCATATATGTCATATATGATAAATGTGAATTGTAGTATTACAAAAGAAGATGATAACACCATTGATCAAGAGCCTTCTAAGCCTCTTGAAGGCATTATGGATCTTCTCTTTAATGAATGGGCTGCTGATAATCTTGGACATGACCCCTATAAAAATATTGAAGATGTTGGTTTTGAAATTTACTATATGCACAAAGAAGGTGACTTATTGCCTAGTCTCACTAACTCATTACAAGATCAAGAGGGAGTTTGGAATCTATTCTTTGATGGATCTAGAACAAAGAATGGTAGTGGGGCTAGTGTTATGTTGGTTTCACCACAAAATCAAAGGTATTATTTTTCTGTTAGATTTTAGTTCAGGTGTACTTCCAATACTGTAGAATATGAAGCTCTTATTTATGGTCTTCAGTGGGCTAGAAAGAGGGATATTAAGCTCTTGTAGGTAAAAAGTGACAATGAATTGGTTGTTCAGTAAGTTAGAGGCTTAAGTACAGCAAAGAATCCTCTTATAAAGGCTTGCAAACATAGGGTTTGGGATCTCATGGAAGATTTCTTTGCATTTGACATTCGTTATATTCCTAGATGAGCAAATCAGCATGTTGATAGACTTGCTACCATAGGTGCGCAACATGATATTCTGGATCAGATTAAAGACAGTAAAAATTAGGCTCAAATCAAAGTGGTATGTAGGCTTTTAGTCCCAAATAACGATGTAAGTTGGTAAGTTTTTTATTCTAATAAATAAATAACATATTTTCTATAAAATGAGGCAGAAGTTGGCCAAAGAAATCATGATAAATTGCAGGATCAATATGGAAACCAGATTGTGCAATTAAAATCAAACAAGATGCCTAAAGGTTTGGTGAATTTAGAGAACATATTCAATGAAGATGATCAGCTAAAGAAAGACATAGTGAGTATATCTTTCGAGAAAGAACATTATGAGCCAATTAGCATAGTTGAAGGTAAGCAACTCAAGTTGGGTAAAGTGAATACTGATTATGAGAGAGTGGCTTTTATTTAATTATGTTAAGAGTTTATGGATGGGTTTGCTTGGAAATACCATGATTTGAAAGGTTTTGATCCCAGATTAGCACAACATACTATTGAATTGGAACAAGATGCAAAACTGATAAGACAAAAGCAAAAGCCAATCAATACCAAGGTTGAGATCCTCATGAGGAAGGAACTTAAAAAGCTTATCGAATTAGGTATTATTTTTCCTATTAAGAATTCAACATGGGCTGCAAATCTTGTTCCAGTAAGAAAAAAGAATGGAGAAATAAGACTTTGTGTAGATTTCAGAGATTTGAATAGAGTATCGTTAAAGGATCATTATCCACTTCCTTCTATGGATCAAATATTGTAGAGAGTTTCAAATTCACAAAAGTTTTCTTTATTGGATGGGTATTCAAGATAAACCAAATACTGGTGAAAGAGAAAATTCAGTATAAAACCACTTTCACCACCAAATGGGGTACTTTTTCTTACAATAAGATGCCTTTTGGACTCTCTAATGCTGGAACTATCTTTCAAAGGGCAATGGATGTTATTTTTCATGGTTTTTTGAGTTAAATGGGTTTAGTCTATCTTGATGATATTACAATATTTTCAAAAGAGCCTAATGATCATCTAACTCATTTGAAGAATGTTTTTTGATAGATGTAAAGAATTTGATGTCTCTTTAAATCCAAAGAAATGTGTTTTTTCAATGCACGAGGGAAGACTTCTTAGGCGTGTGGTGTCTAAAGCTGGTCTTTTTATTGATCCAAAAATAATAAAAGCAATCCTTGCTCTATCATTGCCTAAACACAAGAAAAGATTACAGAGCTTCTTAGGTAAAATTAATTTTATTAGAAGATTCATTCTTGGTTTTGTAGAACTAGTAAAGCCACTTACTCAAATGCTTAGGAAACATCAAGAGTTCACTTGGAATAAGGAAGGTAAAAGAAGCTTTGAAACTATCAAAAAAGCAATCAGCGAAGCCCCTAATTTGCTCAATCCTAATTTTAGTAAGGAGTTCTTGTATGCTTTTTCTACTTCCATCACTATTTCAGCGATGCTTATGCAGTAGAATGATGAAGGTTTGCAACAATGCATTGCTTTCTTTAGTCAATCTTTAGAAGGTTACAAGGAAAGATATTCTTTTGTATAAAAACACATACTTGCTATTATAAGAGGTTTACAAAAATTCAAACATTTGGTTTCAAATAACAAGATTATACTAATGGTTGCTCATCCAAGTGTGAAGGATTTCATTCTCAACAGTTATTTGAATGAAAAGAGAGCTGGATGGGTTACTAAATGCATGGAATATGACATTGAATTCAAAGTTACAAAGCTGATCCGAGGCAAAGGATTATGTGAACATCTTGCTAAAGATGTAAAAGAAGAGAAAGAGACAATTTTGACAATTCAGGACACTCAATAAGAAGTTGAAGATACACCTCCTACAAGCTGGACACAGAACATTGCTATAATTCTTCAAACTGGACAGTGTCCAAGGGGTTTGAATGCATCACAAAGAAGACACTTCAGGCTGCAATCAGTTCCATATATTCTGATTGACAAAGTTCTTTTCAAAAAAGACATTGGAGGTATGCTTCTAAGGTGTGTTGAAACTAATCAATTTGACAAGCTTTTTGAGCAATTTCATGATAGTCCTTCTAGAGATCATTTTGTAGCCAAGACCACAGCTGCAAAAATCATTAGCACTGGTTATTTTTGGCCTAATTTATTCAGAGATGCACATGCATGGGTTTGGAAATGTTCAAAGTGTGCAATGTTTGTAGGAAAACAGAGATTAGTCGCCATGTCACTAAAGTCAATTCAAGTTGAGCAGTTTTTCATGCAATGGAGTTTAGACTTCATTGGCATGATTCATCCTCCATGTAGTGTTGGCTATAAGTGGGTTTTGATAGCTACAGATTATTTCACCAGATGGGTGGAAGCAGTACCTTTGAAAGAAGCAAATGAGAATTCCGTGCTTGAATTCTATGAGAGTCTAGTCACTCATTTTGGAGCACCTTCTACTATCATATCAGATAATGCTTTGACATTCAATAGTACAAAGATATGTGAATGGGCTCTTGAACATAATATTTATTTGACAGCTTCATCCAATTACTATCCACATGGTAATGGACTAGCTAAATCTACTAATCAAAATCTGATTCGGATCATCAAAAGAACAATGGAAGATAATCAGAGATCTTAGAATACAAAGTTGAAAACTACTTTATGAGCTGATAAGATCACCCCTAAGAAAGCCATTGGTCATTCACCTTATCTCCTAGTTTATGGAAGAGAATCAAGGTTGCCTATCTCATTGGATATTTTGGCTTTAGAGCTTATACATCAGCTAGAGCTTTTAGAAAATGATGCAATGGACGTAAGAATGAATGAATTGAGAGAGTTGGAAGAGATTATAAATGACGCTATGCATACCATGTGGTCAAATCAACAGCAAGTCAAGAACACTTTTGACAAGAGAGCTTCATCAAAAACATTTCAGCAAGAAGACATAGTTCTCAAATGGGATGAAGAACGTGGAAAGCCAAGTAGGCACTCCAAATTTGATAGCCTTTGAAATGGACCTTATATTATCACTGATTGCAAGAAGAACAATGATTTTCAATTATCCAGATTGAGTGGAGAAGAACTTTCCATTCCTGTGAATGGGATATTTCTTAAATATTGTTATTAGAAGAGTCACTCCTTTATACATAGTCATAGTTTCATTCATCTAAGTACTTCATAGTGCATGCTTTCGTAGTAGTTGTTTTTTTCTTTCAGTTTTGTTGTTGTCATTTCCTCTAAGTGCACATGTGCACATGTTGTTGTTGAGTCAGTTTCCTTTTTGTGTATTGGTCTCCAACTTTCTAATTTTCAATCATGCCCAATTTTGTTATAACCAAAAAATTTGAGTTCTTTGACCAACATACTAGTCAAACCCTGAGAGTCACCAAAATTGTTAGTACTTTGCCCTGTCAAGGTCAAATCACTACCCCTACTATTCAACACTTTCTCTAGAACGGTCAAATTCTCTATATAGCTTATCAAACTAATGAATTAAGGAGCCAAAACATGATCAAAGGGTCATAAACATTGATAAACGTGTTTGTAGATCTTCAAGTGCATCAAGCACAGTCAAGTGGAAACCTATAACAATGTTACAACAGTTAAGTTTTGGTCATGATGTTGCAATGAAAATAAGGTGAATCCCTGAAGATCTATACACAACAGGTTACTTTGTTTCATTTCAAGAGAACTAGGGTTGATCAAGGGGCAACATAGATATGAGAGAAAGTTTGCAGGCCTTGGGTAACATGATACAGTGAAGAAGGTCAATAAATCCAATGAAGTCATAAGGCTCCAAGAATGATTGTCTCCATATATATATGATTAGTTCAAACAATCTCATCAAGCAATCACAGGAAAAATGAAAATCAAATATGCTTTAGGGCCTCCTTTGAGGTCATTTACGACCTATAGCCATGCAAATTTTAAAGACACCTACAGCAGGTTAAAAGGCCATATCTCCTTTTCAAAATGTCATATATAGTTATAAAGCTGCATGGCTATAGGTTAGCTTATGAATGAAGGTGATTGTTTTCTTTCAGACACCTACAAAATACAGGGTTATATTTTTCAGACTTTTTCCATCCACTGTTTCTCCCAAGTAGACCTTTTCCTTGGTATTTTCTTCCTCAAGTGTTATCATTTCATGTCTCAAATGGCTAATGTTGGAGATCAATCAACAAAATTGATTACTATATGAAAGCAATTAAATGCAAAATTAAGCCAGATAGATAAGTAACTAGAATCAGAAATAACAAAGAATAAGAGATACAAGAAACCACCTTGAAAACTTGTATTAAACTCTTTACAGAAGGAATTACAATTGAAAAAACTTTTTTTCTTCCACACCTCTCTCAGATGTACAGATCTCTTCCTAGATCTCTTTCCCTCAAGAGTTATCTCTCTCTCAATTACAATCAACTCCAACAACCTGGATTGATTCACATATACAATCTTGTCCTGTTCAATTAAGCTATGAAGATCTATCCCTAATATATAACATTAGAGATTCATGAGCATGCACTTACAGCCATTAGATGCACCTCCTAATCAAGGGCTCTAATCAGTTCTACTCAAAATAGAAACGTGAACTTACAACCAACAGTTGATCCTCATCATGCAAACATTCTATTCTTGCACGAAAATAGATTCTGCACACACAGGTGACCGACGTCGGTCCCTGCCAGTCCACCTGTGACCGACGTCGGCCGACGTGCTACCGACACCGGCAGCTTCTGGTTTGCGCCTGACCATCGACGGCGACTGTGGGTTTCCATCAAGTTTTGCATTTGCTCATGGGGTGAAGCTTTTAGCTCCATACCTTAACAATCTCCCACTTGGAGATAAACAGTTGCACCAGTACCTGTATAGCAACATCTTCTAGCTCCTCCATCTTCAACTCAATCATGAAGACCAACGAAAGTTGAATGAAAATTCAACTTCTCCTTTGTAACCAGCTTGGTTAACATATCAACAGGATTCTTATCTGTATGGATCTTTTCCAGCTTCAACTCACCATCTTCCAATACATGTCTAATGAAGTGATACCTAAGCTGTATATGCTTTGTTCTTGAATGAAAGACTGAATTCTTAGCCAAATGAAGTGCACTCTGACTATCACTGTATAGTCTGCAACTCTCTTGCTCCTTTCTAAGCTCTTCCATGAACCGTGTCATCCATATCATCTCTTTGCTAGCCTCTGTGACTGCAATATATTATGCCTCTGTAGTTGACAAGGCAACAACCTTTTGCAACTTTGATATCCAGCTAACCGCCGTTCCACCAACAGTGAAAACATATCATGTGGTGCTTCTTCTGCCATCCAAATCACCTGCCATATCTGAATCTACATAACCATGTAGAGAAGTATTTGAACCTCCATAGCACAAATGTCTACCATTGGTTCCTCTTAGATATCTAAAGATCCATTAAACTGCTTTCCAGTGTTCATTTCCTGGGTTGGCCATATACTTACTTACAACTCCCACTGCTTGGGCAATATCAGGCCTAGTACAAACCATTGCATACATTAAACTTTCTACTGCGGAAGCATATGAAACTTTTCTCATGTACTCTACCTCATCATGTGAATTAGAACATTGTTCTTTACTCAACTTGAAATGTCCAGCCATAGGTGTGCTTACCAGTTTTGCATCCTGCATATTGAACCGTTTCAACACCTTGATCACATAATTCTCTTGAAACAAAATCAACTTGTGATTTTTTATCTCTCTTAATACTCATGCCAAGGATTTTCTTTGCTGCTTCCAAATCCTTCATGGCAAACGTGTGAGCTAATTTCACCTTAAGCTCAGAGATATTCTGCATGTGTGATCTTGCAACCAGCATATCATCTACATACAATAACAGAATAATATATCTACCATTATCTAATCTCTTAAAATACACACAATGGTCAGATTGACATCTACTGTAACCATGCTCAGTCATAAACCTGTCAAATCTCAGATACCATTGCCTTGGAGCTTGCTTGAGGCCATACAAGCTTTTCTTCAATCTGCACACTAGCTTCTCCTTACTTTTGACCTCAAATCCTTTCAGCTATTTCATATATATTTCTTCATCCAAATCTCCATGAAGAAACATTGTCTTAGCATCAAGCTGCTCAAGATGCAAATCCTCAATAGCAACTAAAGACAATACAGTCCGTATAGAAGTCATTTTAACAATAGGAGAAAAAATCTCACCAAAGTCAATACCTAGTTTCTGTGCAAATCCTTTCACTACCAACCTGGCCTTATATCTCATCTGTCCATTCTTACATTCTTTCAATCTGTAGATCCATCTGTTCTTCAGTGTCTTCTTTCCTGCTGGCAACTCAACCAAATCCCATGTTTGGTTCTCTCTCAAGGAATCAATTTCCTCATTCATGCCTAGCTCCCACTGACTCTTGGATTCCACTTGTATTGTTTCATTAAAACTCTCTGTTTGACCACCATCAGTAAGCAATAAATAGAATAATGAAGGGGAATATCGAATTGGAGGTTTACTTACCCTTTCTGACCTCCTGTTGGGCGTTTGATACTCATTCACAACACGTTGTCCGCTCAAATTCTCTGACAGTGACCGACCTCGGTCACTTCCAAGTCTGTTACTCGCTGACATCGGTTCTGTTTGACCGACGTCGGTTCCTGCCTGGCCGACGTCGGTCACTGTCTGACCGACATCGGTTCCTGTATGACCGACGTCGGTTCCTACCTGATCGATGCCGGTCTTTGTGTTTTTTCTGTAATTTTTCTTTCCCGCGAGCTCTTTTTGAACTTTCACCTTATCTAATTCTCCATTACTCTGCTCAGATTGATTCAGCTTCTTGAGCTAATCACTATACATCACTTTTTTATTGAAAACAACATCACGGCTCCTAATTATCTTGTTGGTTCCTAGATTCTAAACCCTGAATTCGAACTCATCAAAGCCATAGCCAATAAATGTGTACCTCATAGACTTAGCATCTAACTTCTTTTTATTTTTCTTATCAACGTGCACAAAGGCTTCACAATCAAAAATTTTGAGAAATGATAGATCTACCTTTTTACCTGTCCATGCATCTTCTGGTATTCCACCATCTAGCGCTGTAGAGGGTCTTTTGTTAATCAAGTAAACTGCAGTATCCACAGCTTCTGCCCAAAACTCTAAGGGCAATTCAGCATGCAGTCTCATCCACCTTACACGCTCCATGATTGTTCTATTCATCCTTTCAGCAACTCTATTTTGCTGAGGTGTTCTTAGAACATTCATTTGCCTGCGGATCCCATGCATATAACAATACTAGTTGAACTTGTGGCTGTAGAACTCACCACCATTGTCAGATTTAAGGCACTTCAATCTCTTGCCTGTTTCATTCTCAACCATAGCTTTCTAAATCTTAAACGTGTCAAAAACATCAGATTTCTTCTTAATACAATAGACTCATACCTTTCTAGTAGCATCATCTATGAAGAAAACATAGTACTGTGATCCTCCAATAGAAGCAACTTGAGCTAGTCCCCACACGTCTGTGTGAACAAGTTGCAATTTGTACTTCTTCTTTGTTGACCTAGTCTTGAAAAAATTCACTCTCTTCTGTTTTTCAAAAATACAGTCTTCACAGAAATCTAGATCTATGCTTTTCAAATCTGAAAACATATTTTTTGACTTAAGAATTGTCATTCCCTTCTCACTCATGTGGCCAAGCCTTTAATGCCACAAATTTGCATCTACATCTGAAGTAGATAATACAGAAGAATTATCAGTAATATAATTACATAAATAGAGAGTACCTACTCTCTTATCTCTGGCCAATACAAGTGCACCCTTGGAAACCTTCCAAGATTCAACTGTGAGAGTTATTGTACAACCCTCATCCCTTAACTTTCTTGCAGAAATCAAATTTCTCTTCAGGATGGGAACATGCATCACATCTATCAACACCCATGTGTTGCCATTCTGCATCTTCAGCGGCACTTTTCTTTTGCCAATAATTTTTCAAGGCTCATCATCCCCTAAGTAAACTATTCCAAAATCTCCATGGACATAGTCACTGAAATATTCTCTATTGGGGGTTGCATGGAAAGATGCACCAGAATTTAAAACCCAAGATTCTATATTATTATGCAAAGAGAATATGAGAGCATTTTGTGCAACAATACCTGCCACCTTTACTTCTTCTTTATCATCATGCTGTCTGTCCTTTTTAGGTTTTGACCAGCAATCTTTGCTTATGTGCCCTATCTTTCCACAATTCCAGCATTGTGGCTTCCTGTCATTTCTGGATTTGGATCTTCCTCTCATATTTGACTTAGATCTTGATCTCCCTTTCTTACCCTTCTCTTTCTACCTTCCCCTGCTCTCAAAACTTAAAGCGTTCCCTGATGTCTCCTCTGTGTTTTTCCTGCGAATTTTTTCATTCAAGATTACACTAACATCATCTACTTTTAAAATATTTGAAGCAGATGCAGTATTACTAACTGTCATTACCAAGCTATGTCAGTTTTCTGGTAAAGAGCATAAGATTAATAGAGCTTTAATTTCATCATCAAACACTATTTTGACTGAATTTAATTGATTCACAATTCCATGGAAATTATTTAGATGATTAGATACAGATCCACCTTCCTGCATTTGCAAATTAAATAACTGCTTCATAAGATATACCTTATTTGAAGCTGAAGGTTTTTCATATAAATTTGCTAAAGTAGTCATTAACTCTACCGTAGACTCATCCTGTGATAAATTAGATATCACAGTAGATGTTAGACTCAATCTTATTGATCCAAGAGCCTTTCTATCAAGAACTTCTCATTCTTCATCATCCATGTCTTTGGGCTGCTTTGCAGTCCCTCATAACGGTAAGTATAAATCTTTTTGATACAGATAATCTTTTATTTGCATTCTCCATAATTGATAGTTCTTGCCATTAAACTTCTTCATTCTAAGTTTACTTTCTTCTACCATTGCTTCTCCCACTCAAACAAAAATCTCTGTGAGTAACATGTAATCAATACACACTAACCAGATCTAAACCACTTGTTAGTGAAACAAAGTTCTAATACCACTTGTTGGGGATCAATCAACAAAATTGATTACTATATGAAAGCAATTAATTGCGAAAATAAGCCAGATAGATAAGTAACTAGAATCAGAAATAACAAAGAAAAAGAGATACAAGAAACCACCCTAAAAACTTGTATTAAACTCTTTACAGAAAGAATTACAATTGAAGAAACTTCTTTTCTTCCACACCTCTCTCAGATGTACAGATCTCTTTCTAGATCTCTTTCCCTCAAGAGTTCTCTCTCTCAATTACAATCAACTCCAACAACCTGGATTGATTCACATATACAATCTTGTTCTGTTCAATTAAGCTATGAAGATCTATCCCTAATATATAACATTAGAGATTCATGAGCATGCACTTACAGCCATTAGATGCACCTCTTAATCAAGGGCTCTAATCAGTTCTACTCAAAATAGAAACGCGGACTTACAACCAACAGTTGATCCTCGTCATGCAAACATTCTGTTCTTGCACGAAAATAGATTCTGCACACACAGGTGACCGACGTTGGTCCCTGCCAGTCCCCCTGTGACTGACGTCGACCGACCTGCTACCGACGCCGGCAGCTTCTGGTCTGCGCATGACCATCGACGGTGACTGTGGGTTTCCAGCAAGTTCTGCATTTGCTCATGGGGTGAAGCTTTTAGCTCCATACCTTAACAACTAAGTGTCAAAGCATTTTCCTTAGATAATTTGTTCAAGGGAAAAAATATGAAGGAAAGCATGTTCAAATGATTTGAGAAAGGTCTGAGAAAATTTCAAAGAGACGAAAATCCAAAGTGTCAGACATTTTATCCGAGAGACAAAGGGGCAGTTCTTGGTTAAGAAAAGGACTCTTACAAGAAACCCGAAGCGTATGTGCCCTTTGAGAATGTCCAATTCAAAAGTCTCGAAGGGTATGTACCCTTCAGGTTGGTTCACATCATGTTTCCAAGGACACATCTTGCAGGAATTCGGAGGACTTTTGAAATAGTCCAAAGAAATTAAGGGTACTTTTGTTTGGAGAGGTCTTTCTCATTTTGCCAAAGGGCAAGAGGACCCGGATAGGTTTTTTGAAAGGCTCATTGCACAAGTCCGAATGACCATTTGAATAAATCTAGAAGGATATTTCCTTTGAAAATGAGACACTTTGTAGAAATCCGAAGGGCCCCTGCCCTTCGAAAAATACCATTTGAAGAAAAGCCGAAAGACAAGTGCCCTTTGGAAAAGGCATCTCAAGAAAAAAAAGGGTCACTTCGAAGGGTAAAAAGACTCTCCAACTTTTCCGAAGGGCATGTGCCCTTCGGAAAGGTCATTCATAGAAATTATGAAGGGCACTTGCCTTTCGAAAAGGCTCATTTCATAAGGCAGAAGGACCATTTTCAAGCTTCTAGAGGGCAATTTCAAAAATCCCAAAGGGCACTTGCCCTTCGGGAAGGTACACTTCAACTTCAGAAAGGATCATCTCATGGGTTTTAAGGACATTTTCAAAATTCCCGAAGGGTAGGTACCCTTCAGGAAAATTACTCTACAAAGCAGTTGAAAAAAAATAAGTGAACAAACAGACTCAGACAAAAAGTCCAAAGGAATTCCTTCAGAAAATTGTTTGAAGGAATTCCTTCGGAAAAAGAAAGGGCACAACCAAGGGCAAACCTGAGATAATTCTCGCGAACATTTTGTCCGTGGGAAATTGGAAAGTCGAAAAAATCTGATGAAACGTCCAAATGAACAAGTCGGAAACATTTCGGTGGACAATTTGTTCGTGGGAATGACTGAGCAAAGCCAATTTCAAAGGGCAAGGACAAAAGCCCGAAGGAAACTTTTTCTTCAGACTTTTTGTCCGAAATAAAGTCTGAGATAAGTAAAGTCTGAAAGATGAAGTTGAGAAACAATTCCCGCAGACATATTGTCCATGGGAAAATAATCAAGTACGAAGAGCCAAAAAACCTCGCAGGAAATATATTGGACGAGGATATAATAAGCCGAGAGAAATAACCATTTTCTTAGAAAATAATTTGAAGGGAAAAAATATAGATGCAGAAAGGTCACAGACATTTTTGTCCGAGGAAATCAAATAGGCAAATAAAGACAGCGAAGCCAAATACATGCAAGTGGCCCAAAACAAGACAAGCAAGAACATGCAGGGAAAAATAGAGTCTGAGACATTCAGAAAGAGAATGCCACATCATTCAAGAGATGCATGCACAGAAATGCGAAATCCATGAATAGAAAGCTGGGAAATAAATTCAATATGAATATTATCTCTCACTCAATAGATTAGTTTTCCATGCAGGTTGTTCTAATGGATTTCTCCGTCCAAGTCTTAGCATAGCTTTGCATGCAAGCGGAGACCATTGGAGGATGACTGGTTATGAGTTGGAGTTGACTGGGTGAGCTTGTTACGCATCTTCCCTATTTTTCATGCAAACAAGAACATCTTTTTCTCTAGTGTAGCTTGCAAATGAACCAAGTAGAGTTCCTTATTTAGAGATTGGGCATAGTTTACCATGCAAGGAGTTCGACTTTCATAATTCCAACGTCCATTCTTCTATGCCAATGTTTGAAAAGGCATGCATTTTTGTAAAAGAAAGATTTATTGAATATTCTATATTGTAAAAAAGCTGTTAAGTCTTGGTTAATTAACCAAGAATAACCCTTTCCTCTTTTAGAACTGCACTTAGACTACTTTAGGTTTTTTTTTAAAGCTTATTTATGGGCTTAAATCAGACCATTAATAGGTCCAGGAAGTTTGAAAAGAAGAAATTATAAGCTGGACTAGTCATCAAAAAAGAAATTATTCTGAATTTGAGTTTTGACAGGGGATAGTGTGTACTCTGATTGTGCATCAGCATATAAGTGAGATTTATCTTCTTTTGCAGGTCCCTTCCTCACCTATCTCTTCCTTTCTCACCCTTTTGCAGTTCATTTGAAGAGGTTACCAACCCTTCATTTGAAATATTTATGCTTAAGGACAGAATTATAGATTTCATTTGATCATATGTGTGCATTGATTTTTGTAACTTCAGAGGGTTTTGACAATTCAGGTGTATCAACCCCTTTTTATTATATTTCCCTTTTCAGTTTTCTTCTCCCTTTTCACCCTAAAAATCACAAGAAATCATAGTAGTCAAGTTTATTGAAAAATCTAAAGGGAACCATCGCTCTTTGGAGGTTCTTCTCATCAAAGAGTCATCCACGCTCAGAGAAGTTCCAATTGTATCAGTTGGAGTGAGGGTGTGCTTTGCACATCTTCAAACAGGGTGCACTCCAAAGTGATAATAGGTATCTACTCAAGAAACATCGCACCATACAAATAACTTTAATAACTTCGATTGATGATAAGGTCAAATAATTGTGTGAGACTTACATGGTCTTAATTGTTTATCATGATAGTATATATAGGTCCATTGGGCACCTGACCCAATGACCTATTACTAGTGGTCTCTATAATAAAAAATTTGAGTATGACAATACTCGGAGATAATCCCAAATATTTGATTTATAGCTAGAGAATAAGACGTCCCAAGTGTTCAAAGTAATGCACTATCATCTATTATGACCTCTGATAATACCTAGGGTCAATGCATCCTCTACCAATGTCTAATGTCAAAGACAACATACTACATAACCAATCATCCAAGTAATTGGTCACTATTTGTGTCAAGGCAGGCGAAGCATATGTGCATATTTGTCATGATTACACCTCATTCTACAGGATTCTTTTTGCTAGTCTATTTTTTTCTCTTTTATGATACTCTCACTCGCACCAAGGGCGTTGTGTTGCTACGTCACAACAAATAGATAGATGACATTTATCTAATTCATGATATCAAATGTATATAATATGAAACAATAAAAACATGATGGTATGCAATGTCAATTATTTTTCATAGTTTTATAACATTCATTTATATGAATGACAATGAATCCCCTTGATTGCATTACACAAATATATATAGAGAGCAAGGAAATAATGATTAGCAATTCCATAATACCTAAAGTAGAATGTATCATACAAAAATAAATCAATAATTTCATCATTATTCATGCTCTATAATGCTAATTGCAAGTTGGTGCCTTCGAAATCCAGCTTGGGAAAAGCAGGCTGTGACACTAAAATTATATAGAGTCCAATAATTTTATATGTTTTTATTTTAATAAGTAATGAAAATAAAAGTTCAACCTCTATACTTTATACATGACTAACACTTTGAACTAAAACATGTCAGCCACCTCAAAGTGCAACATAGGGCACTACTATAAAAGGGGTGTTTGGAAACAATACTTAACCAAATCATTCAAATTGAGATAAAAAAAAAAAAAGTGTATTGTTTCAAAATGAGCATCTCTAATTATTGTTTCAAACAATTGTCTCTCTAGAGATGATATAGAATAAGTCTTATATTGTCTCTCGAGAGACAACATCATGTGTTTCTATAGTCTATAATTACTTATTATGTCTCTTGAGAGACAATATCATGTCTCTCTAGAGATAATATTGACTACTATTTTTTTTGTTTCTCAATAGACACTATCATTTTTGTCACTTTTGAGACGATATAACTTTAATCCTAGTTATCATCTCTCTAGAGATAATATGAATTTAATGAACAAAATAGAATTGAATATATTCTAATGCAACAAATAGATAAGTATCATCAATGACACCAGAGCAAGCAAGTGATTAATATTATAAAACAACTATAGAAGATAATTTGAATTGAAGCTAGTGTGCACAAATGGGTCCACAAGCATTTTATTAATCTAAAAAAGAACAAATATAAAAAGGTGTCTAAATGTTGTTAACCCTTGACATAGAATGGCATGCCTATTTATTGAATTAAAATGGGATTATAACTCATTTAGTCGTGACACAAATTTACTTTATATCTTATCAAAATTTTATATTATTACTTGAACAACTTATTCCTTAGACATCCTATTTTTTTCCATTGGACTGTGACTTTGATTTCCAAGTAATCTACAGTCACTACAAGAAAACACGGGAGGAACACTTTAACACAAATAGTGCATTTGCAAAATGCCCAATAGCATCTTTGAAATACTCCTTGCCCTCTGTATAAGTATTTGTACCCAAACCTTGTAGAGTCCAATGAACAAGTGACAAATTAGAACAATAGCTAATCAACAAATGAATGAAACACATAACTTCAAGACATATAAAGAGAAAACAAACTAGTATTATGAACCAGCTAGTTATCATTCCACCCATTGACTCTCTCCAAGCATCATGCTCAAGGATGGTGTAAAAAGATAATACATTTCCATTCTTGTGAGTTGCCTATATCAACAAGTGCCAAATTTAGACTTGGAGATACATACCCTCTCGAGGCTCAAAAACGTATATACAGAGCTTCTTAATCGGTGAACCAAATACATGAAGAACATTTACCCTGACAATACGAGTGATAAATTCCACAAGAAATGAAAGAATTTTAAGGAGAGATAGCCACTTATAGTGTATGAAGTTAATCGACAATCCTTTGTTGTGGGAACCATCATAATCCTAAAGCAGACCAAGGACAAGTCAAAAATATCTTACTTGATAGAATCTATTAGACTTAAGAAGAAACTAAACAATTTTGAACACACATGTACCTACTTTGTCATTATCATCATATGGCCATATCTTAAAGAATTTACACTATCATATATTTTATCTTGTTGTAGACCAAGGATTTTTTAAATAGATTCAATCTCTATATTAGCAATTTGTTGGCTTCTCTAAGATTGAGCAACTTACGTCTAAGAGGTAACACACCATAATGGTCTTTACCAACAACAGTTATTCCTACCAACTTATAACACAAAGATAACCAAGATAAACAATCTCAAATTGGAGATATTGTGGAAACATGTCATAATACTAGCTAAATGAGGATTTGCCTTTCTTTAATATGGAGAGCTAGCACTTATAGCAAGAATGTTGGCTAAGTCACCCTTACTTAAAATTAAAGTGCATTGGCCAAATTCCTTTCCCCCTACTTGATTTGCATCATCAAGTTTGACAATGTCAGTTATCTTCCCCTTCGTGGTTCCATCAATTTTTTTAAGCACTTTTTTCTATTTGAACTCTGCCCATTGCAGTATACTTTCAATTACACACTTTTCCACTGCACTCATCAAGGTGAACAAAGTTTATCTTAGATATTAGATAAAGGTAAAAAAATTACATGTACTCAGAAATGTGTAATATTTAACAAACTAAGCACACCTGATTTCAAAAATTTATCACTAAGCTCGCACGTAGAACCAAAATTATTTTGGCAAGCTATCTGTGTCTCTTTTGTATTAAGTCAAAAGCAAGATTGTCAATCTTAGCATTTACAAAGAGAAAGGGTTTGGTTTACGTGTTTAGTGATCTGTTCTACCATATGTAGTGAATAGAAGCAATATCCTTTCCTAGAATTGTTTTCTTGGAAAACTATCTATGGCCATAAAAGCAAAGTAAACCCAAAGGATAGAGGTTAATATTTTTTTTGTTAAAATCTTATTTTTGACTTCTCACCGACTTGCCCACCCAGTTGCGTATTTTGACAACTACAGACATTTAATGCAGTGCTTTCAAATTTGAAATCTGGAGCCCATTTGGAGTTTGGGGGAGACGTTGGGTAATTGAGACAACTATACACAACAACGAATAGAAGACAAAAATAGAGGAATGTAAGTAGCAAAAAGGATTAATTCAACGTAGCAAAAAATGCAGCAGTAGCAACAGAAGAGAAAAGAGAACACAGCAACACCTTGTAAGAGAATAGAACATGGGAACAAAATAGGGCAGCAGTTTGGAGATTACAATAGTAGCAGTCTGTAGTGGGTCCAAAAGAGGACAAGGAGGTAGAATAGATAAAACAAGAGACTATGTTTGGTAATAGTAGTCAGAAGAAAGCTAAAAAGATAAAAGGTGTTTTGTGTCATTAGTATACAGCTGTAGTTGTTAATAAAAGCTTGTAATAGATATTTTAAGCATCAATATATATATATGCTTTTCAATCATACTCTGCCCTACCCTGTTTCAGTGTTTTATAGTTTTACTGTGTTGCTTGCTTGCTGCCCTATTGGACCTGCACACATTTATTTTGTCTTCTTTCCTAACAGCAGCTATTAGAGCTGTAAAATTTTCTAACAACCGGTATCAAAGCTGTAGGTGAAGGGCATCCAGGTGAAGAGTCCATTTAGACATGGCAGTAGGAAGTTCAAGGTCATGGCAGCAACCCCCCATGTTTGATGGAAAAAACTATGATGTGTAGAGCATCAAAATGAAGACAATATTCAACTCTCAAGAGCTATGGGAGTTAGTTGAATCTAGGTACAATGAGGTTGCAAACATGGCTGCCTTTAATGCTTTGACCTAAGCATAAAGGAATGTGTTGAAAGAGAATAGAATGAAAGATGTTAAAGCACTCAACTATATACAAATGGCATTGACTGATGCAAATTTTCCTAGGATAGCAGCAGTTGTCTATTTTAAGCAAGCATGTGATATCTTACAAAATGCATATCAAGGGAGTGACAAGGTGAAGCTTGTCAAGTTGCAACTCTTAAGGAGGGATTTTGAGACCCTACAAATAAAGGAGAATAAGTCAATCAATGACTTGTTCACAAGAACAATGAACATAGTCAATCAAATGAAGACATGTGGCGACAAGCTTGAAGATCGTACAGTCATTGAGAAGGTGTTGAAGAGCCTTCCAATTAGATTTAACCCTATAGTGGTTGCAATAGAAGAGTCAAAGAATTTGAGGCAAATAACAGTTAATAAGCTAATTGATTCTTTGCAAACCCATGAACAAAGATTGAATAGGTCAGCCACCTCTTCCCTTGAACAAGCATTCAAGACCAATGTCAATGTGAAAGGAAGGGGGAGAGGATCAAACAATAGAGGAAGAGGAAGAACTTACAGCAGTCAAGAAAGTGGAAGACATGGCCATCAAAAGTCGCATAGAAGAGGAAGAGGAAGGAGCAACACCACTTTTAGAGGTGGTTCTACACAAAGGTATGATAAATCTAGCATCCAATGAAACTGTTACAAGAGGTATGAACATTATGCTAGTGAGTGTAGAAAGAAAGAGTATGACATGAATAGGAAAAATTCAAATTTCACTCATACACAAGAGGTTGAACCTAATAGGAATGAGAAAGGTGGAAATTTGTTTATAGCATGTAACATCGCTGAGCAAAGTGGCAAGGAGACATGGTACTTAGATAGTGGTTGTAGCAACCACATGAGTGGGAACAAAGAGATGTTCAGCCACATAGATGAGTCAATAAAATCAAAGGTAAAGGGGAAATATTGATAAGGTTTTCATCATGGGTAAGGGCAACATTTCAATCCACACAAAGCAAGGTGATAAAAGACAAATTCATGATGTTTACTATGTATGCAAATTGAAACACAACTTTATCAGCATAGTGCAGCTTATGCAAAAAGGGTACAAGGTCATATTTGAGAATGAAGAGTGCATCATATTTTATAGGAGTGGCCGCAATAGAAAGATAGAAATAGTCAAAATGACAACCAACCGAATGTTCCCATTGAGAATGCAAAGTGAGCTCGCAGCAGCATTTAAAATAGTGATGGTATATGAGTCTACTTTTTGGCATCTTAGGTATGGGCATTTGAGCTTTGGAGGGTTGAATCTTATTCATAAAAAAACATGGTGAAGGGACTGCCCCTTATAGAACGACCAAACAAAGTGTGTGAAGGATGCATATTAAGGAAGCAACATATGAATGCATTTCTCATGGGTAAAGCATGGAGAGCTAGAGCTCTGTTAGAGTTGATACATTCAGACTTGTGTGGTCCAATGAAGACCCCCTTCCTATCCAAGAATGTATATTTCATGACATTCATAGATGATTACAGTCGGAAGATATGGGTGTATTTTTTGAAGAATAAATTGAAAACATTGAAGACCTTCAAGCATTTCAAGGCCATGGTGGAAAAGCAAAGTGGCCACTATATCAAGATTTTGAGGACAGATCAAGGGGGAGAGTATATCTCCAATGAGTTCATGAATTTTTGCAAGGATCATGGCATAAAGAAGTAATCTACAACTAGGTATACACCGTAGTAAAATGGTGTGGCTGAGAGGAAAAATAGGACCATCCAAGAGATGGCAAGGAGCATGCTAAAGGCAAAAGCTTTGCCTAATGATTTTTGGACTGAGGTTGTAGCAACATCCATATACTTGTTAAACATTTGTCCAACGAACAGTGTAAGGGATGTGATCCCTCAAGAAGCATGGAGCAATCAGAAACCAAGTGTAGAACACCTTAGAATGTTCAGTTGTGTAGCATATGCACACGTGCCCAAGCAAAGAAGGAGCAAGTAGGATGAAAAAAGTGAGAAATGTATTTTCATAGGGTATAGTAACCAATCAAAGGCATACCAGTTGTACAATCCCATCACTAAAGAGCTCATAATCAGTTGGGATGTTTAATTCATTGAGCATTAAGCTTGGGAAGAGAGACAAGATGAAGGGCATGTGGAAACAAGGGTTGTTGGACCCTTTGTTGAATCTGAAATAAAAGGTGGTACAGCCACCAATACACCAGCTTGGACCCCTATATCATAAAGTGTTGATTCATCTAGTGGCAACAGCCATCAAGGAGGCCAAGGAGTTGTTCAAGAGTCAACATCCTCCTTCAACACAAGTCAACATCAAATAAGGACAAGAAGCTTGCAAGAAGTCTATGAGCAGTCAAGGTATGAGCAAAACGAAGATGAAACAATGAATTATGCACTCTTTCTATCAATTGATCCTATCTACTTTGAAGAAGCAGTCAAAGATAGTGAGTGGTGTGAGGCTATGGATGCAGAAATGCACGTCATAGAGAGAAGTGAGATTTGGGAGTTAGTGGACCTACCAAAAGGAAAATAGGTCATAGGAGTTAAGTGGGTGTACAAGGCAAAAACTACTCCTGAAGGTAAGATAGAGAGGCATAAGGCAAGGCTAGTGGTGAGGGGATACAAACAAAGGCCTAGACGTGATTACAATGAAACATTTTCACCCATAGCAAAGCTAGAAATGGTAAGGAAAATCACAGCCATTGCTGCTCAACACACGTGGAAGGTGCATCAAATGGATGTGAAGTCGGAATTATTGAATGGAGTGCTAAAAGAAGAGGTCTACGTGGGACAACCACCCGGATATGAGATTCTCAAGCATGAGATCAAAGTATATAGGTTAAAAAAGGCGTTGTATAGGATCAAGCAAGCCCCAAGAGCATGGTACAGCCATATAGATTCATATTTGTTGAGTAACGATTTTAGCAAGAGTACAAGTGTACCCACACTATACATCAAAGCATGTAAGGAAGGTATGTTGATTGTTGTATTGTATGTGGATAATCTAATATTCACTGGTAATGCAAATCATTCCATTGAAAAATTCAAAATAGCCATGAAAAATGAGTTCGAAATGACTGATTCGGGATTCTTGAAGTACTTTCTCAAGATAGAAATCAAGCAAATGGATGAAAGCATATTCATATGCCAATCTAAGTATGCAAATGAGATCTTAGAGAAGTTTAAGATGCTAGATAGCAAGCATGTGTTCACTCTAGCTGAGACAAGTTTGAAGTTGTGCAAAGATGATTGCAACAGCAATGTAAACCCCACACGCTATAAGAACTTAGTGGAAAGCCTAATGTACTTGACTGCAACAACGCTGGATATCATGTATGCAGTTAGCCTCATATCAAGATTCATGGAGATGTCAAAGGAGACACATTGACAAGCAAGCAAGAGGATATTGAGGTACATGAATGGAACAGGGGATTATAATGTTTTGTATGCAGCAACAGATGATTTCAACTTGTTGGTTACACGGACAGTGATTGGGTAGATAGCTTTGATGATTGCAAGAGCATTTCGAGGTATGTATTTCATCTTGAGTCAGAAGCCATATCTTGGGTTTCAAAGAAACAACCGATAGTGTCTCTTTCTACCGCTGAAGTGGAGTATATAGCAGTCGATACAACAGCATGTCAAACTATATGGTTGAGAATGATACTTTTTTATTTGCATGAAGAGCAACAAGGAGCTTCTATGGTCTATTGTGACAATGTATCATCCATAGCATTGTCAAATAACCCCGCGTTTTATGGTAGGAGCAAACACATTGTAATTAGGTATCACTTCATTCAAGAGTTAGTTGAAAATCGTGTCATACAACTTAGTTTTTGCAAGTTTGATCAATAGCTCGCTGATATTTTCACTAAGCCTTTGTCTAAAAGCACTTTCATGCATCTAAGAAGAAGATTAGGGATTATAAATGCAGCAACATTAGGTCTACATAGTGTTATGGTAGCTCTAGAGGCTTACAGCGAAGTTACGAACTCAAACGATATAGCTCTAGACTCCTACAACAAAGCTACGGATTACAACAGAGTAGCTATGGACCTTCACAGTCCAGCTACGGATTTCGTCAGTCCAACTATGGATTTTGTCAGTCCAGCTCCGGATTTCCTCAGTCCAGCGACATATTTTAGTAGGGTAGCTACGGATTACAGTCCAACTGTGGATTTTGGCAAGGTAACTACGAATTTCAATAGTCTAGATACATAATACATTTGCAGAGTTATAGACTTCAGTAACGAAGCTCCAAACACGCATAAAAAAGATACAAAAGCATTTGGGAAGTTAAAGAGAAGTTATAAAGAAGTTTTGGAGGCCGAAAAAAGTTCAGCGAACAACAGTAGGAAGGTCAAAAATAAGGGGGTGTTAAAATATTATTTTTGACTTTTCACCTACTCGCCCACCCAGCTGTGGATTTTGACAGCTGCAAACATTTAATGCAACCCTTTCAAATTTGAAACCTGAAGCCCATTTGGAGTTTGGGGGGAAACGTTGGGGTAGGTGATATAGTTGTACGCAATAGCCAATAGAAGACAAAACAAAGGAATGTGAGTAGTAGAAGGGATTAATTCAACGCCGCAGAAAATGCAACAATAGCAACAGAAGAGAAAAGAGAACAATAGAGCATCACCCTGTAAGAGAATAGAACAGGGGAACAACACAGGGCAACAGTTTGGAGATTAAAACAGCAGCAATTTGCAGTGGGTCCAGAAGAGAAGAAGGCAAAGTAGATAAGACAAGAGAATATCTTTGCTGACAGCAGTCAGAAGAAAGCTAAGAAGGATCAGAGGTTTTTTGTGAGTCCTTAATATATAGCTATAACTGTTAATAGAAGCTTGTAATAGATATTTTAAGCATTTATATATATGTGTGTGTGTGTGTGTGTGTGTGTGTGATTTTCAGTCATACTCTGCCCTATCTCGTTTCAGTATTTTATATTTTTATTGTGTTGCTTGCCTTGCTGCCCTACTGGGCCTGCACATATTTATTTTGTTTTCTCTCCTAACAACAGCCATTAGAGCTGTAAAATTTTCCAACATTTTTAAAGACGGAGATTGCACCAAGGCAACTAGTCACCATAATAGATTGAAACAAGTTACTAAGTTGTTCTTTAACTTCAATAGGAAGGAGATCATCTCTATCTTTCTCAAACATTAAAAACTGAATCATCAGCAACAACATCTCTATTTCTAGCACTTGTAGATAATCGAATAGTGGTATCCTTCAATTGCTTGAGTGTCTGGGCAAAGGACCAGGGTATCCAATAAAAAAATAAATCGGTGGGAATAATTTTCAATGAAGGCAAGTGTCTAGACCCAAAAGCATGGTAGGAAGTTGGGTTGAGGGCATCTATAATCTAGTCTACACTCCTTATCTACCATAACTAGATATAGATAGCTGGCCGGATTGTCTTATCAAAGTAGGTGGACACTGAAACACCAATGGCTCCTAGATATAGATATCGATATAGATAGGGCATCTATAATCTAGTCCACACTCCTAAGTTTCTTGCATGTGTCCATATAGCTGCCTTAAGCTTGAGTTACTCTGAATACTTTCCCAAGCTGTATTGACTAGCTTGTTCCGTACCAACTATATTAAGAACACTCTATCATCAGAAACTACTTTATGAAAGGTGACACCATTATGTTTGTATTAATTAGGCATTATGATAATTGCAGTTTATTGGCACCTGATGCTTGAAAGTAGCTAAGCTTTTAGTGTGCGTGGGAGATTGAGGAATAACACCATTTGAGGGGGTTATACCAAGTAGACCACACAAAATAAGAGAAAATTTAAGAACCAGCCACTAAGGTTCATAAAACACTCGCAACTGACGTTAATATAAACTATATGAAGAGTTCGGTTATAATGATTTTTCTAAAACCAATAGCCATTACAAAAGCATTTTGGAGCACATATTCATGCTTATGTAGTTTTGCATACCAGGGATCCCAAAACAAGCAAGACATAGCGAAATGAAGATGGCTTTCTCAGGTTAAATTCTTTTTGTTGGGAAAGTTGGGATGCCACACTGCGGTCAAAATAATAAAGCACAGCAATCATTGTGGCTGGCATAAATGCTCCATCAATGTATATCAACAATAGGTACGTCGGACATTTCTTGTTCAGACAAGGAAATATCAATAATAGGTACATGTTCCAAACCTATATAGAAGAGAGTATAATCTTAAGAGCAGTGTTTTATTTATTCAACACTAACCAAATTCCAAACTTCCCAATTAGTCTGTCATTTAAATTTCCTTCCGATCAAAAACTGCGACAGAGTACCTTAATAATTGGCCAGTTGGCATAAGCACCAGATGACCATGGATTAGGACTTAAAGGCGTCGGGGAATTCCACTTGGGACATGACTAGCTGGAGCATATGGCACACCAGTCCACACAAGGACCATCAATGGCATCCCATAATCAGCAACCAAGCCTCAGAACCATCTTGTCTGCAGTACTTAGAAAAGTCACCTACAACACACAATAAGAAGAGTGACCAATGGAATTCATCCGGTGCTTTTAGCCCTCAAAGTCATTAGAATATGCATCTACATAAAAGCAAAAGGGCATTGAAGGAAAATACAGTGAATATATAAGGTAGTATACATAATTAGTGTAAAATTCTCTACTCATGGAAATATAGCTAGTTCTCAAACACAACTGATTTCTTTTTAAGGTTGAGAAGGCCAAAATGGCTGAAGTTTTTAGTACAAATGGTCCCATGTCATCTGGTGAGTTTTCTAAGTTAAATTTTACAGTTGAAAGTAAATTGGATGGACCACTGCAGCACACTGTCATAAGGATGGCTGTAGTCCAAATTATGAAACATAATTGGATAACATGCAAAGCTTTCCATGACATTATTGACTTTTGTATGGTGTCCTAATTTCTAACGAACTTTACACACAAATAACTAAACAAGAAAGTATAAAGAGTGAGTGAAGAATATATAGAGCATAAGAGACTAGAATTAGATTACTTCAAAACAAATATCCCTGTCCATAATGCGAAGATCGGGCTTTGTCTCTTTAGTCCACTCAAAAGAAGTCCAACTGAGAGAACCAGTGCGAACATTCCATTCCCAAATCGCCATGAAGGTTAAAACTGTTCAAGTTTTGTATTTTCTTTCCTTGAGATACCCAACTCCTCCACAAGGCCCTGTAGCAAAAAGTTGAATATAATCCACAAGTTTATCTTCAAATTTATTTGTCTTTTTTTTTAAAAAAAAAACATACTTCACCTGTGAAGGGATCATCAAATGGCTAAGATAACTTTGAGTATGTGGCAATTTTTATTCTAAGGGAGATTTTTCCAAACAGGAAACTTTTTCGCAGTTCCTTGAGTTCGTAAAATCTGCATCTAGAATTGTGGGCAATTATCTTTCCTTTCTTATGTTGTTCAAAATATGAGAACATACTAAAACTTCCTCATTAATATAATAGTTACAGCTACAACACCTCTAGATATCACTGTAAAGCCAATAGACAATATATGAAGAACCTATCAGCAGGACCTATTCATTATTTAATTTTCCCATAAGAAAATATCCTCTTCAATATATTATTCTAAAGAGATTACAAATCAACAGTACACATGTCAATATCATTAAAACCTTACACGTATGGCTTGTTGCATGAACAACATTGCAATCAGTAGACCAAATAGTTCACCAGCTGTGCGGGTAAATCTGTTGATAATTGAGCATGCACCCAGGATTGCAAGCAAAAGCAACAAAAATCAGTCCAGACATACCCTGCAGATTAAACCGCACTCCAGTTAATTCTTGAAGAGAATACGACCATTGAAGCTTTTCCCTGTTTTGGTAAGTTAATCCCTGAGAAGTTTGGCTAAGGAAATAGTAGTATCTGATTGAGAAACATAACATAGGTCTGCAGGGAGAAGCATGTACCATCCTGTCCAAGCCAAAAACAACCGTGGGCCCAAATCTTCTCGATTTTTGGCAAAGTTGAACATAAAAGTATACATAAGCACTGTTGGCTCAGCCACTTCAAGAATTAACAATGGTTGACCACCCAAAATAAAATGTATGATTCCACAAATTCCAGTAGATGCCAATGTTTGAACTGCAGTCAAGATACCATCTGTAAAACCCAAAATTGAAAATTTTTCATTTATCATATAATTATTTAAATAAATTTTGAAATGATTTATTCACTAGTTGTCAGTGGCAATTCTTACTTGTGCTCCTGTCCAGTTGTTCCCCAAACGATATCACTGGAATGGCTGATGCAAAGAATATATCCTGAAATGAAGACCTGGTGAGTGTCAAACATGCATGTCAAGCAAAATGAATATATTTTCTCTTCATATCTGGATAAACAAATTTTCAACCCATTTTCTTAATTCGCTATTACCGAGAACATTTCAGAAATTCAGATTTCTTTGCCTAAACCAAGGCTATTATGTTATTACTGAAGTAGTCTTACCCTTATTTCTACCTCATTTTTTATCACAATATAGATCTTTGTAGAAGCACTCCTTTGCAATTTTTTTCCACATTTCAATATTAATAGCTAAATGTAGATCTTTGGCTATCAGACACCATTTCTGTTGTTGCACTAGTATTAGTGTTGCGTACTAGATCTGATATGGTAGTCGTTAAAGTGGAGGCTAATGTTGCACTTCCCATTAGAGTGGTTTTGAGAGTCTCTAATTGCCTTCCCACTTCTCTCATTGTTGGTCGTTCTTGGGGAGATTCATTCGTGCAAAGCAAGCCAACATGTATGAAAGAAACCAGGTATCTATTTTGTTCCATGTTCACATTCCTCAACAACCTGTTGTCAACAATGTCCGCTAGCCTATTTGGAAAAGCTGATCTCACCCACTTTCGCATGTTCAGGTCTCCCACAAACATGGCATCAGTTGGTCTCTTCCTTGTAACCATCTCTAACAACAAAATGCCATAACTGTAAACATCCCCTTTTATAGAAACTCCCCCGCCCAATCCATACTCTGCAAACAAGTTAGCTAGAGTTAATGATTATATTTTGTTTCAAATAATGTTTAAAAAAATAAAATAATTTTTATGAAACAAAATAAGTGTACCAGGTGCAATGTAGCCAATCGATCCTCTAAGGGAAAGTGTTGTATTCAACGAATCCATGGAGTTTGTAGAACTAATTAATCTTGATATACTGAAATCAGTTGCAAGAGCTGTCATGTTGGCATCCAAAAGCACATTGCTGGGTTTCAAATCACAGTGCACAACTTGGACAGAACAATCATAATGCAGATATTCCATGCCATGGGCTATATCTATGGCAATGTTCAAACATTCCCTCAGCCCCAATCTACAAACATCCTCTTCAATACTTTCAGGATACAAATACTTTTCCAAGCTCCCATTGGATGCAAACTGAAGAACCAAACCTTTGAAGTTTAAGTATGAGCAAGCACTAATGACTCTAATGAGATTGCGGTGTCGAATCCTCCCCAAGACTTTGCATTCTGTTTTAAAACTTTTCTGACCTTCTTCACTTAGTGAATTGAGAACTTTGATAGCAACTACCTTTCCATCCCTTAAAATCCCTTTATAGACTGATCCAAAGTTACCCACTCCAAGCAAATTTGTCTCATTAAATCCATTTGTTGCATTGAAAAGATCCTGATATGTAAACTTTGGATACCCCAATCTTCTAAACATAACGTTTGAGAGATCAAAGTGATGTCTCAAAAAATTCTGCCTCCACAACATTCTCAAGATTAAAGAGCAAAGCACAATTGCAGTGACTCCAACAGCTGATGGAATTATTTTTGTAAGCAGTGAATGCTTTCGTTGTCCCTGTTTTTGACATGCAGGTAACAAGTATTTTTTTGGACCGCATAGTCCTGGATTTCCCATCAATAATGCAATAACACTTTTATTTGGAAATAATCCCTCTTCTGGAATTGGACCTGTCAAATTGTTGAAACTGAGATTAATATAGTCAAGGGATTTTAGCTGTTTAAGGGACATGGGTATTGCACCTGATAGTAAATTGGAAGAGAGATCAACACTCTTTAGATTTTGTAATTTGCTAAGTGCATCCGGTACTGGACCTGCAAAAGCATTGTGAGAGAGATTAAGATACTCTAATGCTAGGCAGTTGGCTATTACGCTTGGAATCTCTCCGTCAAGCTGATTTCTAGAAATGTCTATTGCTTGAGCATTTACAATCTTACTTATCTCTTCAAGTAAGGGTCCATGTAAAAAATTCCATGACAGATTCACATAGAATTGAATGCTTTTAAGACTGGTCATAACTTCTCTAGGTATGTTGCCCCTCAACTGATTGTGAGAGAAGTCAAGCAGTTCTAAATTGGGACATCCCCCTAAGCTGGCAGGTATCTCCCCTGAGAAATGGTTGTGATGAAGAAAAAGTCTCCTTAGCTGTTGGAGTCTACCAAGAGAAGCAGGAATTCTTCCTGACAGTTTGTTGTGACTAACATTTAACAAGCCGAGACTTTTGAGCTGACCAATCTCATCTGGAATGCTTCCTTCTAATCTGTTGCCACTCAAATCTAATCTTTCCAGCTGACGCAATCTTTTAATTCCATGTGGAATGTAGCCCCTTAAAATATTATGGCTTAAGCACAAGTAGGTCAAGTTGAAAAGATTG
Organism: Torreya grandis; assembly: GCA_037957365.1. Lineage (NCBI taxonomy): Eukaryota > Viridiplantae > Streptophyta > Pinopsida > Cupressales > Taxaceae > Torreya > Torreya grandis. The sequence continues at coordinate 44,998 of JARHVA010000698.1, forward strand.
GTAATCTCTTGAGGTATCTGTCCGCTTATATTGTTATATTCTAAACGTAATACAGAGAGCTTGGAAGAAAGTTGGCCTATGGATGGAGGCAAAACACCAGAGAAATGATTATATGACATTACTATCTGTTCCAGCTGGGTGCAATTTGTAAGAGCAGTGAGAAAAGCAAATGAGCTTTGACTGCCACTAACAAGTTGATTACGTTGTAAGTAAATCTGTTCAAGTTGGAGCAACTTGCCCAACTCTGTAGGCACCATTCCACTCAGCTGGTTGTCACTTAGAATAAGCATCTCAAGTTTGGAACAATTTCCAATGGAATTGGGTATTTTTCCACGAAGCCGATTTCCCCATAGATACAGCTCCTGTAGCTGGGTAAGCCTGCCCAATTCAGCAGGAATGGGGCCTGTGAGATTATTTGTTGACACCTGGAAGTCAATCAAGGCAGAGAGGTTTCCAAGAGAGGAGGGAAGTGTACCTGATAGCTGATTTCTATGAAGGTAGAGGGTCTGCAGCTGGGTAAGCCTGCCCAATTCAGCAGGAATGGGCCCTGTGAGATAATTTATTCCCACCTGGAAGTCAATCAAGGCAGAGAGGTTTCCAAGAGAGGAGGGAAGTGTACCTGACAGCTGATTTGTATGAAGGTAGAGGGTCTGTAGCTGGGTAAGCCTGCCCAATTCAGCAGGAATGGGGCCTGTGAGATTATTTATTTCCAACCCCAAGTGATTCAAGGCAGAGAGGTTTCCAAGAGAGGAGGGAAATGTACCTGACAGCTGATTTCTATAAAGGTAGAGGGTCTGCAGCTGGGTAAGCCTGCCTAATTCAGCAGGAATGGGGCCTGTGAGATTATTTGTTGACACCTGGAAGTCAATCAAGGCAGAGAGGTTTCCGAGAGAGGAGGGAAGTGTACCTGACAGCTGATTTGTATCAAGGTAGAGGGTCTGTAGCTGGGTAAGCCTGCCCAATTCAGCAGGAATGGGCCCTGTGAGATAATTTATTCCCACCTGGAAGTCAATCAAGGCAGAGAGGTTTCCAAGAGAGGAGGGAAGTGTACCTGACAGCTGATTTGTATGAAGGTAGAGGGTCTGTAGCTGGGTAAGCCTGCCCAATTCAGCAGGAATGGGGTCTGTGAGATTATTTATTGCCAACACGAAGTCATTCAAGGTGGAAAGATTTCCTATAGAGGCTGGGATGGTGCCTGACAGCTGATTTGTATGAAGGTAGAGGGTCTGTAGCTGGGTAAGCCTGCCCAATTCAGCAGGAATGGGGTCTGTGAGATTATTTATTGCCAACACCAAGTCATTCAAGGTGGAAAGATTTCCTATAGAGGCTGGGATGGTGCCTGACAGCTGATTTGTATGAAGGTAGAGGGTCTGTAGCTGGGTAAGCCTGCCCAATTCAGCAGGAATGGGGCCTGTGAGATTATTTGTTGACACCTGGAAGTCAATCAAGGCAGAGAGGTTTCCAAGAGAGGAGGGAAGTGTACCTGTGAGGTAGTTTGCTCCCAAGTAAAGCATCTGGAGATGTGGCAACAGCCCGAGCTCAGCTGGAATACTCCCCTCCAGTCTGTTATAAGAGAGTGCCAACTCAACTAAATTGCGGCAACCGCAGAGAGTGGATGGAACGTTTCCTTGTAATCGATTGTGATGCAATAGGAGTTGATTGGCTGTGGAAAGCTGGCCCAGTTGTGGTGGAATATGACCGTGAAGGGCGTTATTAGAAAGATCGAGTGACTGAAGAGCCGACAGATTCCCAAGCAGAGGAGATACGACGCCCTCCAAACCCCTGAGTGATAAATTGAGGCCAACAACTCTGTGCATATGAGGAGAGCAAGTAACGCCAGTCCAATTGCAAAAGGAGAGATTGGGAGACCAATTGGCGAATGAGTTGTTGGGATCAAAAGTGATGGCAGCTTTGAACGCCAAGAGAGAATGTTGGTCGGAAGCATTATTATTATTATGATTATTAACATTCTCATTCCATGCAGCAGGAACTGAGAATGGCAAGGAGAAGAGCAGATGCAGCATGAGCATGAACAGCACAGAATGTTCCATCTCTTTTGGAAACCGAATGTCACAAGAAATGGCGATAAGCAAAACAATAAAGAAATAATATCTGAGGAAGAGGTGAGCGGGGGAGGTGCTTAAATAAATTAGTTAGTGGGAGGAGTGGGAGACAAAAGCCGAGTCAAGTCATAAAGGCCGCATGAAATTAGAAATAAAGTCATAAAGGCCGCATGAAATTAGAAATAAAGTAGTGGCCGATGGTATAGTAAGATTATGATGGTATAGAAAGATTTAAAGTTAGCGGGAAAAAAAATAAATTAAAGTTATGAAATAAAGTACGGTAATAGAAAAATTTAAAGTTAGAAAAAAAAAAAAAAAAAGGGAGAGATTGGAAGTTTAATATGCACATTAAAATATCAACTAGTTTAATATGCACATTAAAATATTCTATGGAAAAGGTAAAACCAAGTTGTTATTTATTAATCAAAGGCTGAAAATTGGTAGGGATTTGTCATACTCAAGTGGAGGATTACAAACTTAGCCAATACATGTAAGAGAGAAGAAGAGAAGGGTATAGGAGAGAGAGAGGTGAAAAGTGTCTCATAATTTAAAATAAAGAGAGGAGTTATGAAATTGCCTCAATAGATCCTAAATGCCATGTGTGTCTGCTTTTAATATGCTCCCTTTCTCTAAGTGGTGTAGGAGTTAGAATGCTTGCTTGACACTTTAACTAGCTCTCTAAAATTGCCCTTTACCTTAGCATGTTGAAGGACAAGTGGCATTATTAATGGTTAGATAAAGTTATCTTACACATTTTCTCTAATATTGATACCTCTCAACTCACCCCTTTAGGTTGTCTTTGACACATCACTTCATTCTCTTGCTAGGTGTCTAGATGGCTCTTCATCTCCTTAGGCCAATCTTGCATACAAGTGTCAAAACTTGAATTATTCTTCTTCAAATTATCCTATCTTCATGGAAGGCCTATTTACTCCATAATATACTTGAAACAATCCATCTATAAGTCTCAAATCATCCCCAAGAATTTGTTCTCTGCCAAAAGCTCCAAATTGGCTTCATTCCTTGTAGCCCTAAAATCATGAAAACTTCTTGTGTAGAAAGTTATATGGATGATAATGAGAATAAAAAGGAATATTATAGGACCCAATAGTGCATTAAAACTTCATGTTAAATTTTAGGATCAAAAAGTGAGTGGAAGTATCCTTTTTTGTTATTTCTCTCTCCTCACTAGTTCTCAGTAAGGCCTCCCTACCTAGAGACTAAAAATCTAATATACAAGATTCCAACACATGAAAAACCCAAAATAAATGTATGATTCAATTATATGACCTCCTCCCCATTATCCATGTCACTTATGAAGACCTGACACCTTGTACGGACCTTTCAAATAACATAAAATAACCCTTTTTGACCTATTATGTACAATTTCATACAATCTTGTACAAACCAATGGCATGAGGTGATGCTCAAGGGAGTCTTAGATATGATTCAGGTAATTTTAGAGCTTATATAATCCATTTGGAGGCATAGAAATCCATTTCTCTCTCATTGGGTTATTTTGGCTCTCTAAGGTAGCCTAAACATGCTTTAAGGTCTTAAGGATTATTCATAGAGGGCAGGCCTTAGATGAACAACAAAATACCATGAATCATGATTTAACAAGGGTGAATCATCATGCCTAAAAGATTGAGCCACCATGTAGTTTCCCATGTGAGATATGAGCAAAAGTTGATAGCCTCATGAGTTGGCAAGTTGTGCTAGTGAGGTCTAGGAAGGATTGAGCCTTGTAGGTGCATGTTTTGAGTTTTACTATGCCTCTGAACACTTTAGGGGGGTAAAAGGAAATATATTTGACTTTTAACCATGGTTATCCAACCCTTATATCTATATTATATCCCTTACAGCCTCATTTGCTTATGCTTAGGATTTGTGAGCAAAGTAAAGCAAGGAACCCACATGTCTGTGTTTGATCTCATTTCTCCTTAGTCAGGGATCTTGGACTACATATGATGTAGGTTTATGTATGCATACTTTAATGAACCTCCTAAAACTATTGTCATGTTATTAATGGTTTATGACTCTCCTCAATGACTTGAGACTATGATCTTCATCAATCATCACTATTGAAGATAATCTCTTTAATAGGTGGTTGTAGGTGATTATTTTGAGAGTTTGACTATATTTGAGGATTCCCAGGTCTTCAAAACCAATCCCCAAACGTCTCCATGACTCATCCTCATTTTTATTAATATCCTTATCAATGCCTTGAAACTCCAGATTTCACCAACATCATTGTTCAAGGCACTCCTCTCAATTGGCTATAGGTAGTCATTGAAGGGGTCTGCTCATGTGATCTTGACTTTGATTTATTTCAACTACACCATGATATATTATCCATGGATAGACCTAATCAATATCTTGTGTTTATTTCCCTCAAGTCCATTATCATTATTAGGGTATTTCAAAACCTTTGTATTCACTGTCCACACACACAGTCCTGTGTAGAAGCATTAGGTTTGTCAACTTGTCATGAACTCTCTTTGACTTTAGGTACCTTAGAAATCCTCATTAATCCATGAAAATTTGTCATCTTGAAACTATTAAATATTTTTCATTCCTATAAATTAAACTTTTAACATTGACACATTGGATTGCCATTGAAGTTGTAGACTTGAAGGTCTATAGACCTGTAGGACTATAATCCTGTGTAGAGGCATTTGAAAAGTGTAAACATAGTTGTTAGGGATCAAAGGTCATTTCCTCCTTGCGTAAACATATTTAATAAGAATTCACAACTCTCAATTTATTTATAAATACATATTCAAACCCACTTAATTCATCATGTTATGTAGACACACTAGAACATAGGCCATAAGGTGAATGAGAGTGTGACCCTTTTGAGACTAGTATAGAATGTTTAGCTAATGAGAGGGCCATTAATGGATTGTGAGGATGATATAATAAAATGAATAATCACTTAGATACATTAGACCATCTGGATAACTTTGACACATAAAAATATCGATAGTCATTTTTAAAATTATGCAGAAGATAATCTCTCTTTTCCAAAAGACCATCCACACATGCCAAATTGATGTATGATGCATTTACATACCTTAGATAACTCATTCCAATTGGTTTCATAGATCCAAAAATTTCACACTTGCACTAGAGTTACACAAAACTCAGCCTATGGGGATTTCAATCTTTAAAAAGTAGTATAGCTCCTTAGCGATTGTCCATAAATCTAAGGAGATCAATCCAATTACCAATGATACAAATTTGAATCCCATAGGGGTCCCTAACTTTAGATAAAATATTATCCCCTAACTTCACCTGTACGGCTTGTACCATGTAGTTAAAAATGCCCTTCATGAGCTTGTGAATGGAGCAATGGAGGAGAGAGAGATTTCTGAATATTTTTAACTTGAAACCTACTCCCATGCTTGTTTCTAACTTGTGTAATCTCAAGGGACACCTCTTGAACATTTTTACTTGCAAATGCTTGTTTCTAACCTGTGTAATCTCAAGGGACACCTCTTGAACATTTTTACTTGCAAATGACTTCAACAAGTTTGTGTAAGTTTTTTAACTCATCTCTTTGGTGTTGAAACTCAAGATTATGATCTTTGTCTGACTTGATGATAGGTGTGGCAGTTGTGTAAATGCTCCATAGTACCTACAAGGTGCCTTGTATGGATTTCCCACTTGGGATGCTTTGACATACATTGAAGGTAGCCAAAAATCACCTTTTTCCTCATTTTCACCACCTTCAAATTCATAAATGAACCTTAAATACTCCAAACATGCATTAAATGTTATTAGAAGATGATTAATACATGAAATGACTTTGGGAAACTCATACCAACTTATGATACCACTTTACCAATTCTTATCTCTCCATGACATGTCTAGACCACTATATGACCAAAATAAAACATTACCTTAACTTCTCCAAACTAATCTTAAACAATGCTAATAAGGTTTTATGAAGAATTTTAGGGGCCATATAAGGCATGACAAGACCACATAACAACCCTATGAAATTTTACTTTAGATGGATTGACCCATTTTAACTTAAGGTCAAAATTAGGTCAACAATTTCATGATTCATAGGGGTAGCATATTTGCAATGTTAAAAGGACCATTAGCCTTGTCCTTCCATTGGGAAATGGAGTCACTTGCACTTAGTTTCAATCCTGACAAGACCTTGATCATGACACAACAAATGATTGGACCTTCAAAACACACAAACAAAGGCACCAAGACATAAAACAAAGTAATAAGACTCACACATGTGCTAAGCACTTAGGAAACACAATAACAACATAAACAAACTAACTATATACAACTAACCTAAGAATAACCTCTTCCTCCTAGATCAAAGGGGAAGCTTGTACAATATCTTGCTCCATGAAATGAATGATGACATGAAACAAGTTGTCTTTTGAGCCTTTCTCTTTTTTTATTCATCTCCTTAATGAATGCCACTCCTCTTGGCATGTTCTCAAGTGAAACAACAACTACAAACAAGTCACCTATGAAGATGAATTCATCTTGTACTTCAATAACCCTCTCGTGATGTTTCGTAGATGCAAATTTATCCAATTATGCTTCATCTAAGCATGCTTCTTTGACCTTCATGACATCTTGAATGACATCAAACTTATTACTAGCTATTGCAAGCTCATCAAGCTCTTCAAGAAGCTTTACATACTCACTCCAAGCTTATCATTGTCCTCAATGAACATATCTTGTTCAATATCCTTATGAGCATGATCTTCAATAGGCAACATACCCTTACAAAGGCATTTAATCTATTAAAGGATTTTAATATACTGCTACCAATCATTTATGTCTTGTTCTTTTTGATCAACATAAATAAGACCAACTAGAAGAGTACTTTACTCTTTATCCTCAAGAACCACAAGGTTACTGAGAATTATAAATATTTCTATGCAGTCATGAAGTTGTAAAGTAACTTCTTCAAGTTCATTTTCTTGGCCATTGTGCATTTTTTCAACCTTAACTTTCTTACTTAGAGAGTCTTCAAATTCAAGGCTAGCTACAACCTTAACAAGCTTGGATGGCATATGATCTTCTTCTTGAAACACACCATCAAGGCCATCTCCAAGAGTTTCTTAAAACTATCCAACAGGGGGTGTAGGCTTTTGAAAAGCCTCAAACTCATTGAAAATATCCTTGAACCTAAACCACATATCAGTTTGGTCTATGGATTTAGTAGCAACTTCAACCTCTATTAATTTTTCAAAGTCAAACTCTTAATCAACCTCTTCATTAGCCAAGGTAGCAATCTTGGAATTATCTTCATGGGCAGCTGCAAACTAATCTAGATCATCTATTTCTTCACTCAAGAAGATTTATTTGTGTTTGTCTTCACTAAGGGGAGTACCAATAGTGAATTATTCATCATAGACACTTGAGTTTCCTTCTACATCAACTATAATTATAGCTTGACTCTCTTCACTTATTTCCCATAGTATAGGTTCTTCTTAAAGGAGGGAGATGGTGGGAGGGTGATGAATAGGTTCATGGGTTAGAGAGGGAGTATGAGATATGGTGGATGGATCATGAATGGGTTTGGGGATGGAGGGAGATTCTTGAAGGAATTCGTGAAGGGAAATCATGTTGAATTGGGCTATATACATTTCATTTTCTTCAACAAGCACCTCACCTTTCTCATAGCTTTCTTGAGGCTCCTCTTGAGGATAGTGAATGGTTTCATGAGGATAAGGAGCATAAAAAATTGATATGGAACACAAGAGGACTCTTACGTATGGAAAGGAAAGACTTGCATAGGTTCAAATTCTTATACAAGAGTTGGCATGGCATAATTAGGAATCATAGTCCAAGAAGGCCTCCAAGATGAAGAGATCTTACTTTCTTGAGGAGGGATAGGTGTATCTTAAGGAAGACTTAGAGTCAAAAAGGAAGGACTAGGAATAGGAGATGATGGTTGAGGTTGCTTAGATTGGGTCTCTTGATTCTGCCACCTCTCTAATCTATCTATCCACCATTAGATAAAAAATCTCATTGCATACAACTCATCATTGATAACATATTGGGTTTCCTCTTTAACTAACATTCACTTACCCATCAATAATTAAACTAACTTCCTCATCCTCTCTATGAGATGAATAGAGATCACATCAATTTCTCTATCCCAAGTTCTCATCACCTCTTCTGATTTTAGGATATTTGTCTTGAGTGCCAACAAGGATATGGAATGGGGAAACATAACTTTGAGAAGGAATTGAAGTAGGAAAGGAGGAGTATGATTGCTACAATTCTTGGTAAGGCTACTGAGGTGTATAATTAGAATTATATGGGGAGAATGTAGGACAACCATATGACTGATATGACTCATGACAAAGCTAATAGAAATCAAATTGAGGTTGATATGGATCATAGGGATGATAGGAGTTATGTTGAGGCTGATAGGAAGGCATAAACCATGAGTTCTCTTCATACCCAACCATCCCAACTTCATGAGTCAAAGGAAAACAAAATATATTATCAAATACTTTCCACAATAAGTACTTGGGCTACTAGAACCAATTGATTGCATTTAGAGTCACCATTGGTATTTGTTAAATGCCTCCAAAGGTTGATAGGTAGAAGAACACACCAAGAATTATTTCACAACTTTGGACCTTTGTCCCATCATGCATGCCAAATCTATTGTCACTCAATTTTTCACCCTTGGAGAGGTAGTTCAAGCCTTCTTCAATTGAGTGAAACAATGGGATTACCCTTAGACCTGTGGGTTATTTATAGTGGGGGTAAACCTCTAAATTGAAGGGATAACTCCCTTAATATATATATTTAAGATCATCACCTATGTTACTAACTTGTTCGGATGAAAAGATATAGATAAAATATGAAAGAAACCTAACCTAATGATGTGATGCACTAAATGTAAACTAATCACTACCAACAAAATGCAATTGCACTTCAAACAAGAGCCTAATCTACACATGTCACTAATCCAAATATGCCTCTCTACTTTAATATTTCTCATGGAGGTTTGTGAAGCAAGCTTGAACTAGGAGGACTAAACAAGAGGTCATGACATGACACTAGTAAATAAAAAACTCACTAAAATCATACACACTTCATTTGAACACTTCAAGAGACCTGCAAAAAGAATTTCAAAACTGAATATGAATGCTAACAAGGACAACATGCTAAGGAAGTAAATCTATTAATTAGCAAGATCAACTAGTCTAACATGCACATTGAAATAGTCCATGGAAAAGGTAAAACTAGGTTATTATTTATTGATCAAAGGCTGAAAATGGGTAGGGATTTGCCATACCCAGGTGGAGGATTAAAAACTTAGCTAATTAAGGCTCCATATATAACACAAGTGAGAGAGAAGAAGAGAAGGGCATAGGAGAGAGATAGGTGAAAAGTGTATCATGAGTTATAAGCAAGAGAGGAGTTATGAAATTGGCTCAACAAGTCTTAAACACCATGTATGACTCCTCTAAATATGCTCCCTTGCTCCAAGTGCCATAGGAGTTAGAATGCTTACTTGACACATTGATTGGCTCTCTAAAACTGCCCTTTACCTTGGAATGTTGAAGGAAAAGTGGCCTTATTTATGGTCAAATTTGGTTTTATTACACCTTTTCACTACTCTTAACACCTCTCAACTTATCGCTTCAAGTTCTCTTTGACACATCACTTCAATATCTTGTTAGGTGTCTAGAATCCTCTTCATCTTCTTAGGCCAATCTTGCTTACAAGTGTCAAAACTTGAATTCTTCTTCTTTATCTCATATTATCTTCATTTATGGCCAATTAATACCATACCAAACCTTCAACAATCCATCTAGAATATCAAACCAGCCCCAAGAATTTGTTCTCTACCAAAAGCTCCAAATTGGCTTCATTCTTTATAGCTCTAAAATCATGCAAACCTCCTTTTGTAGAGATTTATATGGATTATATTGGGAATATGAAGTAATATTATAGGACCCAGTATGGCCTTACAACTTCATGTTAAATTTCAAGATCAGAAAGTGAGTTGAAGTATCCTTTTCTGTTGTTTCTCTCCTCACTAGGTCTCAATTAGGCCTCCCTACCTAGAGACTAAAAATTGTCTCTACAAGATTCCTGCACATTCCAAACCCAAAAAAATATGTGATTTAGTTATATTACCTCCTCCCCATTCTCCATGTCAATTTTGATGTCATGACACCTTGTACAGACCTCCCAAATAGCATAAAATAGCCCTTTTTGGCCTATTATGTATAGTTCCATATAGTTTTATACAAACTAGTGGCATGGGGTGATGCTTAGTGGAGTCTTAGACATGATTCAGTTCATTTTAGAGCTTATCCAATCCATATAGAGGCATAGAAATCCATTTCTCTCTCATTGGGTCATTCTAGCTCTACAAGGCAACCTAAAAGTGCCTCAAGGTCTTAATGATTGTTCAAAAAGGGGAGGCCTTAGATGAAAACCAAAATACCATGAATCATGAGTGCACAAGGGTGTCTCCTCATGCATAAAATATTGAGAAACCATTCATTTTTTCATGTGAGATATGAGTAAAAGTTGACAGCCTCACGAGTTGGCAAGATGTGCTAGTGAGATCTAAGAAGGATTGAGGCTTGTAGGTGCATGTTTTAAGTTTGAATATGCTTTTTGAACACTTCAGGGAGGTCAAAAACAACCTCATTTAATTTCACCCATGGTTCTCCAACCCTTATATCTCCTGCAGCCAAATATACTTAAGCCTAGGGTTTGTGAGCAAAGTAAAGCAATGAACCCTCATGACTATGTTTGATCTCCTTTCTCCTCTATCAGGGATCTAAGACTGCATATGATGCATGTCAATAACCCTCATTATCCATTTAGGGTATTTATGATTCTCAACTTCACTTCAACTAACTATCCATATTTTTAGGAATCTCAATGTCCTCAACTCACTTCAACAATCCACCTTTCATCTAATTACCCATGTAGGTTTGTGTATGCAATTAGCCTTGCTAGGTCTGAACATGGTTTCCAAGTTTGTTATTTTAGTTTGAGGATTCTTATGGAACAATTTCATCACCATTAAATCATATTAAATTTTTTTTGGCTCAGGTCTCCTATAGACCTTTAGATCTCTCCATACAAACACAAACTTCTCAAGAGTGAGTAGGCTTGTGTCTTGCCTTGGCTGAGTAGGTAGAGTTTCCAATTTTATTATATACTTCATGTGGTTTTGAGATCCAAATTAGATCTTATTATTTTCAAGAAACTATCTTCCAGTGTTTTCCTTTCCCTCATACCTCACACAGACTTAAAAACTTTTCAAACAAGCAACTTCCTCTTGGCTAAGTGTCAAGACTTATAACAAGGACTATGTGTATGCAATTAGACATGTGACCCCCATTTGGTCATTTAATATACTCCTTGCTTAGATATATTTCATCTCAAATGGTCTCACTAACTTGAAACTCACTTGTCTTACTTACTAATGCTTCTCATTTATTCTACCGACCTCTTTTAGGCTTGAAACTAGCCTTTCTTTAACTAACAATGTTGTAGTTTTGTGTATGCATATGATTGGTATGCAATATTAGTGTTTTAGGATATTTAATGAAACTCATCAAAATATTATCATGCTATTATGTTTTATTACTCCCCTTAATTCCTTGAGACTCTGTTCTTCATCAATCATCACTATCCAAGATAATCTCTTTAGTAGGTGGTTGTAGGTGACTATTTTGAGAGTTTGACTGTGTTTGAGGATTCATAGGTATTCAAAATGAATACCAAAACCTCTCCATTAATATTCCTCATTTTTTTATTATCTTAATACCATTATTAATGCCTTTAAACTTCAAAATTCACTAACATCACTATTCAAGGCACTCCTCTCAACTGGCTATAGGTAGTCATTGAAGGGGTATGCTCATGTGATCTTGAGTTTGACTTATTTCAACTGCACAATGACATGTTATCCATGGATATAAATATTTAATATCTCATCCTTATTTCCCTCAAGTCCATTATCATCTTAGGTAATTACACAACCTCTGTGTTCACTGTCCACACACATTGTCTTGTGTAAAAGCATTAGGTTTGTTAGCTTGTTATCAACTCTCTTTGACTTTAGGTGCCTTGGAAATCCTAATTGATCCATGAAATTTTTAATCTTGAAACAATTATAATTATTTCATGCTTAGACATTCAATTTTTAACATCGATACATTGGATTTCCATTGAAGTTGTAGACTTATAGGTCTACAGACCTATAGGTCTACAACCCTATGTAGAGGCATTTGAAAAGTGTAAACATAGGTTTTAGGGCTTAAAGGTCATTACCTCTTTACATCAAAATATTTACCAGGAAGTCAAAACTCTCATTTTCTTTGGAAATACATGATCAAACCCAGTCAATTCATCATGTTATGCAGACACACTATAACACAGTCCACAAGGTGAATGAAAGTGTGACCCTTTTGAGTCTAGTACAAAAATTTTAGCTGATAAAATGACCATGAATGGATTTTTAAAATGTTATAAGATAATGGAGAATCATTTAGATACATCATACCATTTGGGGAACTTTGAAACACAAAAATATTGACATTCATTTGCAAATTATACATAAGAGCAACTCTCTTTGCCAAAATACCATCGACACATGCCAACCTGATGTATGAAGATGCATGATACATATAAATACCTCTAATAAATCATTATAATTTGTGTCATGCAGTGAAAGACTTCACACTTTCATTGGAATTGCATAAAACTCAGCCTATGGGGATTTTAGTCTTCAAAAAATAGTCTAGCTCCTTAGCAATTATTCATAAAGCTAAGGAGCTAAATATAATTAAAAATGCCACAAATTGGAAGCCTATATGGGTACCAAACTTTGGATAAAATCTTATCCCCCAACTCCACCTGTACAACCTATACCATGTAGTTGAATATGGTCTTCAGGAGCTTGTGAATGGAGTGATGGAGGAGAGATAGATATTTCTAATTTTTTTGAAATTTAAACCTCTTCCCATGATTTTTTATGACCTATGGAATCTCAAGGTATACCTCTACAATGTTTTTACCTATAAATGACTTCAACAAGTATGTACAAGTCTCTTAACTCCTCTTTTTAGCATTGAAACTAAAGATTCTGACCTTTTCCTAACTTGTTGATAGGTGTGTTAGTTTTGAAACTTCTCAAAGTTCCCAAGAAGGTGTTTTTTATGTATTTACCACTTTGGTTTCTTTGACATACATTGGATTTAGTCAAAAATGACCTTTTGCCTCATTTTCACCACCGTCAAGTTCATAAATGAACCTTAAACACTCCAAACATGCAATAAATGTTATTATAAGATTATTAGTACTTTAAATGAATTTAGGAAACTCCTAAAAACCTATGACACCACTTGACCAAGCCTTATCTCTCCATGACATGTCTAGACCACTATATGACCAAAACAAGACATTACCTTAACTTCTCCAAACTAACCTTAAACAATGTTAATAAAGTTTTATGAAGAATTTTAGGGACCATATAAGGCATGAAAATACCACATAACAACCCTATGAAAATTTCAATTTAGAGGGATTGACCCATTTTGACTTGAGGTCAAAATTTGGTCAACAGTCCCTATACACACAAACATTAACAAATAGGGTTCTAAAAATAACGCTATTTTCTGTTACAACTTTGCTCAACAAATTTAGACATTGCACACATACTTATGTTAGATTATATTCTACCTATTCTATGTTTATTTTTCATCCTTTAAACTATCTTCTTTGGCAAGTTTAAAATGACATCTAAAAAGTCTTCTACCCCTCATCTACTTAATGCAATTTTGAATTTTTCTCATGATTATAGCAATGAATGGACAAATTTCAAGATTGTAAATTAGATCATGATAATGATTTAATTTATAATTATGATGATGATGATGACTATTTTTACAATGATGGATATGAGGATTATTATGCACATGATAATACAAATGAACATGAGGATACATTAGATACATCATCTTCTCTTTCCTCTTACTCTTTTCTTACTCCTAAAAATAAAATTAACAATATAATACTAAAATAACCTCTTGTTGGTGGTGTTTTATTACAATATTATCCTAGTTTTTCAACTACTTTTGCTAATTCATTTTACAAAATAAATCAATATAAGTTCACTACACAAAAATCAGCTTTACATGCTTCAAAAAAAGTAGATTAAAATAATGTATCTTCTTTACCCTTCTCAATTACATTTCAATATGTAAATACAAAGAATGTTACACCTTTTATCAATGCACAAACTAAGTTAGATGAAATTCACTTATCACCTTCTTTCAAATTTCAAGTTCAATGCAATGACTCTTTGCCACAAATAGATAATGTAGATGTTTCTAACTCTTCTCCTAGATGTCATAATGTACAAAAAGAAAACATGGTTTTTACTCCTTCTCTTGATTCTCAAATAGAAAGTGATAATTGTGCTTGCATTTCAAAAATGACTAGTGCACAAATACCTTGCATTACACTTACACAAAATGATACATTGCATAATAGTGAAAAGTGAAAATTTTCTCCTTCTCCTTCTCTTAGTGAGCATGTGAATGATACTTATTCTGATCTTACCTCTCCAAATGATTATTGTGATTATGATGAAAATTACATATAATCTATAATTTCTACTTCTTCTCTTCACATATTTTTCTGTTTCAACCAAACATTAGATCACATTTTAAACTACACACACACTTATTCTTATGTGCATTAATTTTCACTCACTAGAAAATAAAGTACCTTCTATTCAACCTAATAATATAAAAGATACCATTTAATCCCCCTCACCACCCCTTAATACAATAAAACCTAGTTCTCAAACAAACCCAAATGGGAGTGATAGCTTATTTCCCTCTAACCAGGTCCAAGTTATTACACCTCCTAAGGTTAATGAGAGCACACCGACCCTTCCTAAAAAATATTTCCAATCTAATATACCAATGGCTAAAATAAAAAATAAAATTCAATCATTAAATGAATCCCTTGATAATGATAATATACCTTCACAAGTGTTAATTTTATTAATGCATGTTGTGGATACTTTTCAAATCCAAGTACATTATTTCACTTTAGAGAAGGAAGCATACAAATCTCAAGTTGACACCAATGTTATCCATAATAATCCTATTCCACATAGAATTTCAACTATGAAGTTGCCACACAACTTTCAGATACTAGTGTTACATGTCTTCGATAGTTAGTTCTACTACAAAGTATTACCAAAGTCACTAAATGAAAAAGCACTAGATTGATTCTACCATACGATCCCTAGTGCATCTTTACATACATATGAGGAGCTAGAGGTAGTCTTCCTCAAGCATTATATACAGAGTAAGGGACCTCTAGTCACATATGAGAGGTTACCTTAACCACACTAGAGCGAGATAGAGCCTACCTCATAGTACATTCTATAGTTCAAATATTGTTTACATTAGTTAATTTATCGAGGAATGGATTTAGAAGTGAAATACATCTTTTCTAGAGGTTTAATCTCTCTTCTCAAAGATAGATTGATATATTAAACATATAAAACATTTAGAAATCTATGCAATGTAGCTATATCATTAACGACACAGTTGGGATTAATTATTACATGGTAAGTGGTATATTTATCTATAGATCCGTCATAACCTTAGTTGTCAAATTTGGTACAAGATCCTACTCCACTTCCAATTCAAAAAATAGTGGAATGCAAACAACCAATAAAAATACTTAGTAAGGGAAAAGAGCCACTTTATACAACATAATATATAATGAGTAGCACATGATATATGTAAATGGGTTATACAATTTTTAGATAAGGCTAGGCCTCATGACATTTTGCTAACACTATTGGATAAGGGGATGATCACACTTCCTTCAATTGATCATCATCCACCACACCATATACACCAGGTACCACATAAGCACTATTGTGATTTTCACTAAATTAATGGACATTCAGATGATCATTGCTATGTACTCAAAGCCTACATCGATCAGTATGTTTGTACAGGAATCATAGAGTTCACACAGGAGCATCAGGCCCTCATTCACCATACTCTCCTAGATCACACTCCTCTACAATAGAGTTATCCCAGGGTGTTCCTTTTAATGAACCATTAGTTACTCATCATATGAGCCCTATGACTTCTAGGACAACTATTTATCATTGGTATCCTACATCACAGCCTCAAAAGTTATGGCAACCAGTTCATAGAGTCTAAAATGCACCTCCAGTGTGTACACTGATTAAGATATTTGGGAACAACTACAAACCTAAAGGCATAGGTTTGGTATAGATAATAATCAAAATATTTAGAAATAATTACAGAGCTTAGAATGTACCTATCATGCATAAATTGATTAAGATATTTGGGAATAATTATCAACCCAAGGCCATAATTTTAGTTTGACAACTGATAAAGATTTATGGAAATCAGTATAAAGATCAAAATCCAACTTCAATTCGAACACCAATAAAAAGATTTATAATAAATTAGGTAACTCAAAGTATAGTTTTAGATCAACAACCAATCAAGATTTTTGCATCAAAGCCTACACAATTGTCCACTAGTAGTGCATCATAGGCAATTCCACTTTCATAGTCTATGTCTACACCGACACAATATGAGTAGTATGGTCATTGGTTCTCCATGCCATCAGGGTTCAAATAGGGCATCTCACCATCACAGGGTATACATGAAAACATCTTATGAGATATAAATAATTAAGAAATATACACCATATACCAATATAAAAGCTTAATTCTCCTACACATGTGCCTAAAATATTCAAAACACATCCAAATCAATTAACATTAATCCAACAAAAATAAATTACAAATATCAAACATTTCAAATAATTAACCAAACTTAAAGACAATAAATTATACAATCTAACCAAATTCAGATGCCAATAAATAATTCCAAATTATATAACAACCATCTCTATATATATATATATATATAACTCATAACATTATTTTAATACAAATACGATGCATCACTCAATGATGCAAACATGACTACTGGGACCATCTCCCTCACTCTTACTCTCATACATATTAGCACTAGAACTAAAATCCCCACTATCTCCATGAGACCTTGATCTATGACTATGCCCACTCTCTCTCTCTCTCTCTCTCTCTCTCTCTCTCTCGGTACGTAACTAACTCAACCCTACACTCAACATACTCCTGTTGAATTCATATATAGTCATCTACTTTATGAATACTCGCCCCACCTAGAGCATTAGGAGATGTCATTGTCCACCTCTACAGCTCTGCATGTAGATCATCATTATCTATTTTTGTTCACCTATATGCTATATTCACTATCACCACATGATCAAATAAATGAGCATGCACTCCAACTACATTGGTGGCCTACGCCAATCCATCATCCACGACATCATATAGAATATGTTTTGTCAACTCACAAAGTGATAACTTGATGGGGACATCCTAATAATCATCATCTCCTACATCTAAAATTTTTCATATAATTAATAATAATCCCATTATATCAAAACAAATGATTAACATTACATAAACCATATAAACAAACTATCTAACTTATCATTCATAGACCTTAGGGGCTCTACATCAAGTACCTCCTTTGTGACCATCCCATCTCTCAAGAATAGAGGTGCCCACCTATGTTCATTCCACTAGGCCAAGTAGGCCTTGATCAGTCTAATGTCATCCACATATGGTACCTCAATCTCTAGATCTCACTCTATCATTGGCATAGGAACTAGCTTAACAATCGATGGCCTAGGCCCACTTCCTAGACTCATATGATCCTAACAAATCCTCAACCACACTATCAGTGCTAGGGGCACATCATATATGACACTAAACTATCAAGTTATCCTCCCATACTATAACATCTTGTATACATTATTTTACTGATCATGTATCCAAAAATTCACTCAAATCTACCTCAATTGAATGTTATCCTCAGGCCATCCCTGATAACCCCTGTAAGGTATCTAGATAATGTCCTTTGCTTTTAGATTATCTAATAGCCATCAACATTAGGTAGTATTCCTCCTTAGAGCATGCCCTATCCTAGTCCATCTAGCTATAAATACCTATGGTTGAGACCATCCATCCCATGGATGTGCTACTGGCCTACTCACAACTATGTGCTTGTATACCCAATAATGAAATAGTGTCGACACAATGATACCTCCACCACTCATCTCCTATGTAAAATGGTACAAGTCCCTATATAGATGAACCAACATATTTTGACCCCAATAATATACTGTGCCATGATGCTCATTGTCATACTCTATCTCATACATACTGTATGAAATGGAGACACCACTCCTATCCATGGAAATAAATGATGACAATATCACTGCTAAAAACTTTTGCTATCATAAAATATTATCCATAACAATTAGGGTCAACAGTATGTCACTCTAACTACCTATGCAGTGATTAGCTACAACCATAGTAGAAAGGTACCTAGATGCTCTTTATATAGCTCACAAACTAGTAGCCTCCTATAATACAACCCATACCAAGAAATAGGCAACCATAAGATCCTATATACATCCTCCAATTTCATGATCATCTTGCTTGTTGGTAGCTATAATGTACACGTATCTGCATTCCACCTCTCACATAGTGCAATGATCATATACTTATCCCAGAATATTGGCTCTAGGAAAGCCACAAGTTGCAACCATACTTTATGAAGCACATCTATCTATACTTTAGACATGGGAAAACCCTAGATAGTATCCATCATCTGACCAATATAAAACTCCCTCATATAGGCATTAACTTACAAATATTTCAACCAAATCTGACATCAGCAAAATAAAAATTAATACCAAAAAACAATAAAATTTAGAAACTAGTTAACAATGTTGAACGCCATATCTGGGGCCTACTAAACATTGGCACTACCCAGAGGATAATGGCACTAGACATTAGTTCCACACTCTGGATAGTTGTATTGGATAGTAGTACCACAATATGGATAGTAGTGCTAGAAACCAGACACTAGTGCCTAGAGTAGGACAATAGTGCCACCTTTTACAAAACAGGCCAAAAATAGCCTTTCTCCAGCAAAATCAATAATACAGACAACTAAAATGATAAAAAAACATAAAAAGTTAGGGTCTTTTACTAGGTGAACCTCCTCCCTATCTTGAATAAGTGCCCTAACCCCCTTATAGCATGAGAACCTAGCATCTCATCTCCTCGACATGTTTCTCTCTCTTAGACTCAAACTTCTTTCCAATTAGATGATGCAAATGAATTGACAGTGAATCAAAATGACCTATTTAAGTCATAATTTAATCAATTCCACCTTATTAAGGTTACCTTTTCATGGTAATTTTGCTAATTAATACAACTATCTTATTCTTTCTATATCTTGAGAACCTAGCTCTGATTCGCGAACTTTTTATTACACATGAGAATTGATACTAATATACTTTGTCCCATATTGGTAAAATGAATCCTCTTGTCCTTTTCAAACCTATAAAATGACAAAAAAAAATCTATTATATTAACCATATAATGGACCAAGTACTTATACAACTACACACTAAATTATCAAACTCTAACACTATTAATACATTATTAAAACCTAATACAACATCACAATCACCAAGTAAAAAAAGCACAATAAATCCTTACCACTTTTGGTCACATATCTTCCTCACAGTCTTGGCTCTCTCACCAAAATCATGGGGGATATGTATAGATTGATTCAGACACACAGAGGTACATTCAAATTTTTAGACACACAGGCATCCAAAGTCATAGATTTTTAGAGATACAGACATATAGGTCTATGTAGGTTTACATAGGCATTCAGTTGCACAACTTATTTAGATTATACATAGATATAGGCCTACACAGGTTTACATAGGCATTCAGTTGCACAACTTGTTCATATTAAATAGACATACATGTCTACATAGGTTTACATAGGCATTTAGTTGCACATGTTTTAAGAGATATAGACATATAGTTATACATAAGTTTACACAAGCATCTAGTTGCACATATTATTCAAATTATATAGACATGCAAGTCTATACAAGTTTACACATGCATCTAGATTTGCATATTTTTAGCTATAAAGAAACACAGGTCTACACAAGTATTCAGATATATGCTCCACATAGATATATAACTTTGATGCAAGTATACCAGTTCATTCAAATATTGAGATACACAAGGATGTCAACCAGATATCAGGATTAGGGGGCACAATGCAGAGTGCATACTATTGATTCCCATTTTTAGATTACACCAGTATCATCACCAAGGTTTAAATAGTTTGGATCATAGGGCCATCTACAGTGGTTGATCCATAGCAGTACACTAGACTCAGTTTACATTACTCAGATTCAGAGTAGGGTCAAGTGATCCTTGTTTCTCCACACCTTCAATTTACATACTCATATTCAGAGTGGGAGTAAGTGAGCCTTATTTCTCCACACATTTAATTTACATTACTCAAATTTAGAGTGGGGGTAAGGGAGCCTTGTTTCTCCATGCATTAAGTTTATAGTGCATAGATTCAAAGTGGGGGAAAGTGAGTCTTGTTTCTCCACACATTCAACTTACACACTTAGTTTCAACATAGGGGGCATTTATAGCATATGCTTCCTTTCACATATTACACTCTAGTTTTCATCCACTTCTCTGGCCAAGAAGTGGGTCAAATTCAAATGACATTCACATAATTAAATACAAGTATGTATTTCTATTTTCTTGTACACTTGTACTTCCATTTCATTGCATTAATAAAATCAAGGGGGGTTAAATGTAAATACCCTAATTTGGTCAAGTAACAAAAATTACTATGTATTTTGTTTCTATATCACACAAAGGGTCTTAGTGATGGTTATAGTCCTTGTTCACATGGTCACCTTGAGTCTTTTATCTTTATTATGCCTTTTTCTCACTATTTTGACACCTCTAACAGTCACTGGTCACCTAAATTCCTAGTCCCAGGAGCCTACCATCCTTGATTTTTGCTCTGTTCTAAGCCTTTGGACATTAGCACCATTTTTAGGATAGTATGACCACATGGCACTACTGTCCACTTTTGCCTATAGTGTTCGATGGGGCTTTTCACCTTGTTTGAGCCCTAACCCCTCTATGACCCTTCCCATATGTTTTTTATATCTTTTTCATGACTTTTTAGCTAATGCACAAGGTATTGTATTCTAAAAAAATATCCTCCTATATAAAGAGCCTCACAAAGCATTTTACACCTAACACTTACTATTTTGGTACGCATTATAGAAAATCAATCAATAGTACGGCTCAAATACTCTACATACTGCTCAACATTCACACCTAGACATTTGCATGCTTGATTAAAGAAGGGCCTAGGCAAAATTCATCCTATCATATCATGTAATTTGATTTTACACATTCCATAAGGGAGAACTACATGCAATCTAAGACCCCTAACATTGGGGTTAATGTAGGCAATGGTCAGGACAATAGGGGTTATGCTCTGTGTAATTGTAACATCCCATAACCTAGTTTATCCTTTTTTTTTGAATTTGATTGTTTCATGAGTGCAGTTATTCATTAGGGTTTTGGAGAAGAATCAACCAAAATAGTGACACAAATGAGCCCCCACATGATATTGAATCACCTATAGGACCCTCAAGAACTCTTGCAACTTCTCTGAAAGTTGTAGACAATCACTATAGGAGAGACACTAGTGCTAATTGGACACTAGCACCACATGACACTACTATCCTAAGGGGGTACTACTATTTGAAGCTAGATCTCAACAATAGTCTACAGATGAAAGATTCCTCTCTATCTTCTCGCTCATTTCCAATATTTAGATCTACGAGAAACTCTATGTATATCCATATAAGTCCATCTTCTCCCTATATTTATTATTTTTATAAATTTACATAGAATCAATAAATTCCAAATTTATTCAATATTTATAATAGAGCCATCCCTTTAATCTAGCTTAGAATTTACATAGTAAAACCCCTAAAAGGTTAAATCAGGGGCAATAACACATACTTGTGTTTTACATTTCTATATCTTATGATACTAACACTATAGTAATTTTATTTTTCCCATTTAGATCATATTATTTTTTTGCTTATATTGATCATATCATATACCCACATGGGCCAAATTATTTATCAATACATGTTTCCAAGATCACATCTTTCTATATTAGACATCTTTGGTTTTATATCTCATCTTAAACATGATGCACATAATCCATTCCATTTTGAGATTTTTGCTTCACAGATTCATCCCAAATATCAAAATGGTGGCATATATCACATTTATTTTGAGATACATTATATTAGGGCATATGTAATACAATACTCAACAACATGGATATTGAGACCTATGACTGACAAGGTGCCTAAACCCAATTTATAATGATCCATATTTTATTTGAATATGGATGCCTATATCCGATAAGCATTTCTAAATCTAATTCATAATATTGTTACTTCACATCTATTTAGAATTCTACTCAAAAATTTGGTTCAGGTTGATTTTTTTCAATAAAATTTATACTAAAAAATGTATGCAGGATTAAGTGCATATTCAGAGGCACATGGTGTCACATGGGCATTATACACATCTTTAGTCAAATCATATATATCATTTTTTGTTTTTTAAATTTTATTAGATGATTATTATCAACACTCACATATGCATGTATAGAAAAAGAAATAATTTTCTTGCAAAATCCACATGTACATGTTGAAGTTTGCTTCAAAATTTTTAGAGGAAAACATATTGTATACACACCATGTTTATTTTATTATGATATGTATGCACTCAAAAACATCAAAGTGGGGTAAAATGTAGATATTTAAAAATGGCCCCTAGGCATTTTTGAGTCTATAAATTGTATAAATATAAGGTACCTATGTCATTATTGGTCCAAATTAGGTATTATTGGTACATTTTGTGGTTTGACATTATGCCCACCAATTTATATCTCCTCTTTTTCTCTCTCCTCTGAATTTCATGGTTTTGAGGTGGTCTTTCTAGAAATGTACCTAGTACAATTCTAAGGCCCACAAATGTAATCACTAGGCTCCTAGGGTTTTGTGTGGTCTTAGTTAGTTACCTAGTGTACCCGTGGTTATGGTCTCATATTTTTCACTTTTTCAACTATTTGGTGTCAATTTATGCACCAATATGGTCCTAATTTGAATTCAATCTATGTATAAATATAAAACCATCTTAATACATTTTTTAAGTATTTGGAGATATATAAAAAAGTATCTAATATAAATATTGTTCACATGAATCTATTGTGCATCGACACACATTTAGGGAGAATTCATTATAGCACTAAATTTCATATTAACGACATAATGCATTTCAATAGTTTTCTTGGCTAATGGATTAATGTAAGTATTGGAGTCTTGTTTTCAATATTATACATCATTGAGTGGCTTAAAAATATCAAGGAAGCTTAAGTTATTCCCTAGTGTAATGTAGGGCCTTCCTTCCTCATGAGTTTTTAAGGTTTTAGTTGTCTTACCTCAAATCACTCTTTTTCGCTATCAAACTTTGATGACTATATCCTAATCTCCTAATTTTCAAGATACATTTATAATCTCTCTTCCATATTTATTTCTTTGGTTTGGGAAAATTAATTAAATCTAATTTATTATTTTACATCTATTTTAGGCTTAATTAAATATATTATATAAATAGTTGTTACAATTTAATGGAAACTGTTTATTCAAAAGAGTCATTTACTTTTATTATTATTGTAATGTGTATTTCATCTTCTAATATCCCTTCATAAAAATGTAAATAATGATTCAACTTCATACCTTCTATTATTATTGTAATGTGTATTTCATCTTCTAATATCCCTTCATAAAAACGTACAAAATGATTCATCTTCATACCTTTTATTATTATTGTAATGTGTATTTCATCTTCTAATATCCCTTCATAAAAACATACATAATGATTCAAATTCATACCTTTTATTATTATTGTAATGTGTATTTCATTTTCTAATATCCCTCCATAAAAATGTGTAAAATGATTCAATTTCATACCTTTTATTATTATTGTAATGTGTATTTCATCTTCTAATATCCCTTCATAAAAATGTACATAATGATTCAACTTCGTGCATTTAAATTTGTGTGGAGGCACTTGATGTTTCAATTGGAGGTTAGACTTAGTTAAAATTTAAGCAATATTATCTATACATTAAGGCAAAGTATGCTCTCTTCTTCAACACCCATTTTTAGATATACATTCCTACGTCAAACAAAAGTATGCTCTACTCTCTTCTTCTACAACACAGATTCTCAGATATTAGTGCTTTATTTAATATGCTCTCTTCTTCAACAAAAGTATGCTTTGATCTCTTCTTCTACAACACAGATTCTAAGATATTATTTATTTATATATAATGCTATATTCTTCAACAAAAGTATGCTTTGATCTCTTATTCTATGCCACTAATTACCATATATTATTTCTTAATATAATATGCCCTCTTCTTCAACAGATGTGCACTCTTCCTCTACACCACAAAGTCATAGATATTATTTCTTAATATAATATGGTCTCTTCTTTATCAAAAATATGATTTTGTAGTAACAATACAAAATACTTTTTTTTCAATAGAAAATTAGTTTGAGCTTAACCCAACACTCACAAATTGGGGAAGGGGGTGTCCACACTCTCCATGAATCACAAAATTTATACCAAAAAATATTAAATATTAAAAAAATTGATCAATATACCAACTAAAATCAACCAATTTATGAGTGTTGCATAAGCTTGCCCAAAAAAAATATGCTATGCTCTCTTCTTCTCTACCATAGATTCTTAGATATTATTTCTTTATATAATATGCTCTCTTCTTCAATAAAGACAAAGGTTACGAGTTGTGTGATGGAAGGAGAGAAGTTCAGATTCATGTCTTAGTTATGTGTGGCACCAATGCATAGTTTGAATACATAAATAAAATATTGCTTGAGAGAAAGAAACGTATCAATCTTTCTATTAAATCCACTAACCGAACAAATCTTAGAGATGAAATGAAGAATTAATTGCCAGTTGGGATGAAAACAACATATAATTATTCTATTGCAATGATCTCGCATGAAATGATGCAAGTACAAATGAATTGATATGACCAAATTGGGCTGAAGATATCACCAACCATAGTGAATTTCAATACATTTGGACTTGAGCCAGTGGAAGCCATTTTTGACGGAGGACTTGAGCTTTCCTTCAACACCTAGAACTTTGTAGGAAGCCACACGCTTTTTTTGTTTGGCTTCTGCATCCAAAGAACCTATTTTCACGTTGGGTGGACCATTGAATTTGTATGCATTTATAGGGTTGCCATCAACACCTGGGCTGCTAGAATTTTCCATCCTTGAATACAAACCTTTTAGTTATAAAAATATTTATATACAGAAGAATGGAGTGTGTTAATAAGGATGTCCCATGTGAATAGTGATAATGATCTCAATTATTATATGGAAATAAAAGTTGTACGCTCCATTCACCACCATTAAATGGCTCAAGTGGTGTATTCAACTTTTATGAACATATCAAATCCCTCCTTTGGTGAACATCATCATGTGCATGCCTCTGCCTCTGCCTTAACATCTCTACCCCATAGGTCTCAGTTTTTACCAATCTTGAAGGCTTTATTTTTAATGCATGCATTATGTATTCACCCAATCATCATGATGTGTAGTGGCTTGTAATGATTTGATTTGATTTAGTTTAGATATTAACGTCCACTAAAGAAGATATTATATGAAAATACAATTTCATATACACTCATTTTATAGGAAGTCAAGGTCAAATTCCATCTAGAGTTAATAAAAGCAAAATCAAAACTGAGTTAAAGGTATCTTTTAATAGGATAGTAACAATTTCTTCATATGCTTGAGAATTTTAATTTGATCTTCATAGAAGCACAAGTAAAATTAGAAACAATGAAAAAAATTTCATTTCGAATAATCTTTTGGATTAATCCATGTAACTTTAAAATAAAATTTATCAATCTCTTCACCATTACCTTTGTTGATTTTCTATTTAGTAAGATGAGGAACATTAATAAAAAACCCAAGAGGAGGGATTTGTGTTATTCCCAAATGAAGTTAAGCACACTAATTCCAAGTTAAGAACCAGTCCTACAAAAGTGCCCTTATTGTTGTGTTTGGTTTAATCATGTGATTGCAGTAAATTAATTAATTTATGGCTAGCTTACACTCTTCTAACCTAAGCTATTTATTTAAAATATTAGTTTGAGATTCAGTCTTTAAAAACTTTTTAATTACATAGGTTTTAGTTTCCCTATGATTAGGTCTACAGAAGGCATTCTATTAAAAAGTAGTGTGATCTTGGTTTATTTCTTGTTCATACTTTAAAATTTTAAACATGCTTATTCTCATATGTTTGGATGCCTCTAGTTTTTCTTAGCAATGCCTAACTACACTTGGGACATTTAGTGGTTGTGGAGTTACTCGCAAGGGTGATTGTGTTAACATAGTCATATGACTTAATAATGAAGGCAAGATGCCTTGGCATTTTAACTAACACTCATTTTGATAATGTGTGAACTATAACTAGCTTGATTATGTATATTAATATGATTATTGTAGATATATAGTCAGCTCAAAGAGTGGGTACGAATATAAAGAACTAACCCTTACAACATTCTCAAAGTGTGGGTTTTAATAACTAGCTTCAAGAGTACTCTTTTAACTTGGGCATTAAAAAATAACCCATAGATCACTTATTCTTAGCACAAATTTTAGGGTGTGATTTCTTGTGCATTCGTACCCTTCTAGTTTCTAAATTAGTTGTATGACTTGATATATAGTTGTTGTGATTATAATTGGATGTTGGGTGGTGACCCTTATTATACCTCTAGTAAGTGGTCTTTGTGTGTCTCCATCTTGACCTTGGTCATTGATAGAAACACTTGCGGGAGATGAAGCTCCTCAGAGTAGTGTAAGACAAGGTTTATTGAGACTTTGGCCCTTGTTGAGTCAAATAAACATGGGTTACTTTATCGTAACTTTTTATCCTCATTTGTATTCTTGTATGTTTATGCTTTTGGGTAAGTACATGCACCTTAAGATATGAAGGTGCTTTGTTATAAATGGTTATTGTGTGTGTGGTTTCATTTTGAGTTTAGATAAGCTTGCTTGAGTTGCATTAGCTAGTTCCTTATTGATTTAGAGTGCCAACCCCGCTTTGGTGGTGACATACTGTAGAGGTTATCCATCACAAATTCAAAGAGAACTACATCTGACCCTGATCTTGAAGAATGAATATAAAGGTTACCCAAGTTGTTGGGACATCACGTCTAGTTTATAAGCTAGGTTCGGAGTTTCATGTTGCCATCCCTCACATTAGTTTTATATGTTGTCAAAATAAATTTATGTATAATAATAATTTAAAAAAAATTGAAATTAATCTATGTTGATTATTGTTAATCCCTATATATTAAGGTTTTTTGTCTTCATGTTAGCCACCTCGAGAGGTAAATTATATTATTTCAAACCTTATTTGTTTTATGTGCCCTTGGGAGTATAGTTTTTTTAGTGTTTATTGTGGACTCTCCCTTAGCGAGCCTTAAAGTGGTATTCCTATTTTATTGTATTTATTTTCGTTCACTATTGTTATCACTTGTGTGTGTTGATTTGAGATGAATATTTGAATGTCTTCTTGAACTATTAAATAGAAAATATATAATTAATTATACCTTATTCTTAGGACATTATATTTCCCCTCTCACTTAATAAGGATACTAAATTAATATTAATGTACTCTCATGAAATGTAATAATTTTAGGGTCCACTAACAATCTTAACTCTCACCTAAACATGTTTGTTATCCATTTTATTGAGAAGCCTTGTTAGAGAAAGTAAAATTAAATTAAATAAACCATTTGAATAATTTTGTGTGTCACACTCTTGTTGTAACATTGAAATAATTATAACAATAGTTAAACTATTATGCAACAAAAGATAAATAATTAAGCATCATATAATTAACAATTTTTTTTACCACACTTTACTTGGGTTTTGGGTAAAAAGTTTTGGGAATGTCACTTTCTATATCATTATCCAACTTCTATAGGAGAATAATAACTCTTACATACCAATAAGATTTACATCCTTGTTTTTAAAGTTACATATAAGATTGGAGTGATGAATAAAAATACCTATTTTGACCAAAGTAAGTATCTACCATGCATCATGATCTATGCAACATAATAATAATGTAATAAATTAAAGAGATATAGAGAGGACATACCTTGAACTCTAAAAGAATAATTGTGTGACAAACTGTTCTTTGGGTTCAAATGTTATTTGATAACATGGAGATGAAAACTCTTTCCATACATTTGAAATAATATTTTCTCAAATATGAACCCCAAACCTCACATCTATACAACAATGTGGGAGTAACTAATGTATAGAAAAGTCAAATATTTTTCTAGATATTTTCAAATTGGAATTGATTATATTCTCTTTCTATAGACACCCAAATTTAACACAAAACTTGTATTCCCATGTTCTATTCTAAATTCATAAACTTGTATATTTTAACCAATTTTTTGGTGTTTTACCTAATTTGGATTTAGAAACCCTAATAGGATAAAAACTAGTATATGAATTTAGACTATTAAATGTATTATATAAACATGAATTTGAATGTAAAACCTTGAAATAGATTGTAATGATTTGACAAGTGACATAATAAATATAGTAAGTATAACAAAGGGATAAGTACTTAGCTTTTTTAACTGATTATTTGAATGTGACTATGTTTTGATGGTGGAAAAATATTGAAGCATGCTTGTGATTTATTTGGTATAGTAATTGTGTTTCTCTCTATGTAGGGTCAGTTTCGTAAGATCTAGGTTAATATCAACTAAATATGGATGTTATGATTGTTATGAATGTTATTTGTGAAGGAATGCAATGGATTGTGAAGGCTATTCTCTCCCACAAGATAAGGAGGGTGGTTGTGTTTCTTCATATTCACCATATGCTCTTTGGGTTTTTAAGAAATGGAAAATTTTGTGCTCTTAGTGCTGCTATTTTCTCTTTTGGTCTTCTCATTCTTAACTTTGGCATGGAATAATAATGCTTCCAACCAACATTCTCTCTTGGAATTCAAAGATGCCATCACTCTTGATCCTAATAACTTAAATAAATTGGTCTCCAAATATATCCTTTTGAAATTAGACTGGCATTACTTGTTCTCCTAACATGCACAACCCGGTTTGCCTTAAGTTATCATGCATGGATTTGGAGGGCATCATATCTTCGATTCTTTTAAATATCTCTTTGTTTGAGTCACTTGATCTCTCTAATAATGCCCTTCACTATCACATTCCACCATAACTATGGAATTTTTCTAAAGCCAATCAGGTCATATTATATAACAATCAATTTGAAGGAAGCATTCCATCCACTCTCTATTGTTTATGCAATTTAGTTTCATTGGCACTCTATTTTAACCAAATGCAGTGGAAATCAAAGCTCATTTTTCTTCTCATTTCTTTTATATATTACCCTTATCTAAAAGAGATAATAATGTCATATAATCATTTTTCTAGTGTTTTGCCTCCATCCATAGGCCAACTTTCTTCCAAGCTCTTTGAATTACATCTAGTACATAACAACATAAGTGGAAACATGCCTAAATATATTACCAATCTTACCAAATTGACCAAATTAACTTTAATCCATAATATTTTAAGGGGATACATTCCACATGGAATTAAAATATTTCATATGTTATAAATATTAGATTGAGTGGAAATGGACTAAAAGGAAGCATTTTAGATGAGACTGGTTAGTTTTAAAGTCTTGGATTGTTAAATGTTAGTCACAATAAGTTGTTAGGAATAATTCTTGATTCTCTTGGTAGACTCCAATAGCTAATGAGGCTTTATCTTCATCATAACGACTTCTCAAGAAAGATACCTCCTAGTTTAACAAGATGTCCCAACTTAAAATTGTTTGACTTCTCTCATAATGAATTGAGGGGTGCCTTCCCTTGAGAATTTATGGCTACTCTTAAAATAATTCAATTCTATGTGAATCTATCATGTAATTGATTTCATAGACCCTTATCTTGAGAGATAAGTAAGATTGTAAGTTCTCAAGATTTAAACATTTCTAGAAAAACTTGATGGATAGATTCTAGATGTACTAGCAAACTGCCTAGCACTAGAGTATCCTAATCTCTATCAAAATGTTTTTTTAGGGTTGATACCAGTTTCATTTAGCAAATTAAAAATCTAGAGAGTGTTGTCCTCTCTTCTAGTTTTATATCAGCTACACTACCCATGTCCCTCAGAAAAATAAAATACCTTCTCTACATTAATCTTGGTTTCAATAATTTGATAAGTCCAATTCTAAAATAGGGAATGCTTTCAAACAAAAGTGTTGTTACATTATTGATGAGAAATATGAGACTCTATGGCCCAAAAAAATTATTGTTACCTCTATGTCAAAAATAGGGATAAGGAAAACATTCTATTCTTACAAAAGTAATTCTATCAATTGTTGGAGTCACGACATTTGTGCTATGCTCTTTAATCTTGGGAAATCTATGGAGGTAGAAATGTTTGATATGTCACTTCGATATCTCAAACATTTTGTTTAGAAGACTGGGTATCCAAATTTTACATATCAAGATCTTTTTAGTGCAACAAATGGATTTAATGAGATAAATTTTCTTTGAATGGGTAACTTTGGATCAATCTATAAATGGGTTTTAAGGGATGGCAAGGTAGTTACCATCAAAGTTCTCAATTTAATGAATGAATAAATTTAGAAAAGCTTTAAAATTGAATGCAAAATCTTGGGGATGATTCGACACCACAATCTCATTATAGTCATAAGTGTTTGTTCATACTTAAAATTTAGAGGTTTTTTTTCTTAAGTTTGCATCCAATGGTAGCTTAGAAAATTATTTTTATCTAGATAGTTTCAAAGAGGATGTTTGTATGTTGGGTATGGGGGAATATTTGAACATTTCCATAAATGTGGCATGTGGCATGGAATATCTACATTAAGATTATTCTATTCAAGTTGTGCACGATGATTTGAAACCTAACAATGTGTTTTAGGATGTCAATATGGTAGTGCTTGTGACTAATTTCAGTATATCAAGATTAAATGGTTCTATAAACTCCATAGATTAATTGAATGCAAAATTTTCCCTCAGATGATATATTGGCTATATTTCACCTGGAACACTTCTTTTTTATATATAAAATTTATTTTGATATTTTTAACACTATTTGAAACAAAATATAATCATTAACTCTATGTAACTTAACTATATAAGATGGAAATGGTGGGGGAGTTTCTATAAAGGGGGATGTTTATAGTTATGTAATTTTATTTTTAGATATGGTCATAAGGAAGAGACCAATTAATGTCATGTTTTTGGGAGACTTGAACATGCAAAAGTGGTTGAGCTTTTACAAATAGGATAATGGACATTGTTGATAGTAGGTTGTTGCAGGTTGTTGAGGAATGTGAACATGGAACAAAATAGATGATTGGTTTCTATTATACATGTTGGAATAATTTTCATTAATGATTCTTCCCAAGAAATACCAATAATGGGATAAGTGGTAAGGGTATTAGAGAGTTTCAAAACTACTTTAATGGGAAGTGCAACATCAACCTCTACCTTAACAACTACCATATCAAATATGGTATGCAATATGAATACTAATTTAAGAAAAAAAATTTGTCTGATAGTGAAAATTCTACATTGTAGCTACTAATAAGGAAATTCCCAAAGGATTTGCAGGTATGCACTTCTACAAGGATATTAATTGTGGTATTGTAGTCATGTGATGTTAATGCATGTAAATATAATGGTGAGACTACTTGAGTAATAAATTAATAGCCTTGTTTTAGGTACATATTACAAATTGAAATGAGAATAATAATATTGAGATAGGGTGGAACAAAACAATAATGAGGCAATGTACAAGCAATTCAAACTCTATGGGCGGTATTTGGGTCCACAAGTAAAGTTAAAGTGGGAAGGAGAGTTAGGTTGACATCAAGTATTCTTTAAGATAGAAAAAATGGTGGATTTTATTAGAGGAATATAATAATAGGTTTTGTAAAGCCTTTATTAAAAAATTTCCTAATGTTAATTTTTTATGAAAATAAAATGTTTTGATTCCTATGATAGAGTTGGTTATTGTAGATGATATTTTGAGATTATGTAGCACCTCTGTCTTGTACACTTGGTAAAATCAGACCCTATTTGTTCCTCTTAGTTATATATATATGTGTTACTTTCACAAGCCTTGCATCTACTCTATCTTGTGCCCTTTTCCCTATCTCTTAGTCCAACCAACCTTATATTGATGACACATACATCCTATCTTGCCTAGAATGTTTAAAATATACTTATATTATACCTCTGTAAGTTTTGATCATGTACCTAATTTCCCACTCCCTGGACACTAACATCCAAGACAAATAATAGCATTAACATTACTGTCTTTACTCGATGCAAGTGTCCAGTGCCCTAAATTCATCTAATTTTTAAATAAAATGTATTACAATGGTCAACCTAAGTGTTTTAATGTGAGTCATCTCCCAATGTAATTGGTATAAATATAATATCAACCCTCATTTATTCCTCACCTAGCACAAACCTAAAATCAATTCAAAATATCATCCAAGAAGCAATCAAGTTACCAAAATCTTTCCTATTCTACCATATTCTAATATTAGTAAAAGGAACAACCTAGTTATAGGTCTAAATTACTAATATAATAGTCATAAAGTCTTATTTGCCAAGTTATAAGCTAGGTCACGGTTGTAATTATTTTACACACATTGTATGATTCACATAGAATCCAACACATAGGGGCAACTACATGAGTTTGAATCCCTCTTTTGTATTATTGGTGATGTAGGCAATACCCATTAACAATAGGGTCATTTTGGGTTAGCTGAACACCATGTGCCCACTAGCCCATTTTCCCTAATGTCACATTAAAGATATAAAGCTAGTTTTTTGAAATTTCACCAAGAGAGATAGTTTGTGACCCAAATATGAATGCACCAGAGTAAAGGCAAAGCCAATCCTAGAAACATCTAGGTGGTCACATCTTATTTCATCAAATATTTCATACAAGACACTATATGCAATAATAAATGCATCATGTCTATAAATCAATTCCAAATCAAAGAAGATAGAGTATACTTACACTTTTGATTGGGAATACATTTGTTAAGTTGAAGAATGACCAATATGGGGATTCGCTAAACTCGATTAGTAGATCAATTTTTATAAAACACCATGCTAGGAAGGGTTTCAAAGCCTACAGTCTAACACAATCATGTAATAACCCTAAAAGAGTCCTAGGTTTGATATTCACTTATTCTTAAAAACAAGAAAATAAATCTAATCTAGTGCACACCAAAGCTTGTGGCACAAAGTGGGGATTAAAAAACTAAACTAAACTAAACATGCATAGAAGACATATACTCATGTCAATGTATACAAAATTCTAATGCATGGAAGAGAAGAACAACTGCATTATCTATCTACTCTTACAAAGAAGAAATAAATTTAGGAATACTTGCCTTTGAAGATGAACCCACTGAGCCTCAATCCCTCCCTCATCCAAGGTGATTCACAAGATATTGTTGTGGTATGTAAGGATAACAAAGACAAATCAACTCTATGCTATACAACCTATCTATGTAACCAAAAAACTTCTCCACAAGATAAGATCCGTATCTCCAAAGAAAGTATGAAACCCTAAGATTTATTCCTCAAGTAGATGTTACACTTATTCTTCTTTGATTCTCTTCTTACAAATGGTTGGGAATAAACTTATATATATAAGTGGATGTTACCCTAAATCCTCTTGAAAATATCAGCTATACATGGTCAACCCTGGTCAACTTGGTACAATCGACAGTCTAAAAGGGAAATAAGATAAGAAAAGGAGGATGGAAAGAGGAAAATGACTAGAGTGGGTAGAACTAAGAAGAATAATCTTAAGGTTAATGGTTTGAAGGGATGAGTGTCTAGATGGCAAGTGGCAAAAGGGATAATAATATTACAAAGCATCAATGGTCTACCCACCCCTTTCTCGGTACACCCCTTAAGGCATGCACTCAGAGAGATTGAAACTCATCAGGTTCCTATAAGATACAAAGTATCAGTAATAAATAAAAGTTAAAAATATTATGTGTATGCATATGCCCCACTCAAAGCTCATCATGTGTCATGTAAGTGCAACACAGGATAGTGCTTCAGGATAGAAAATGATAACACACAAAATTGATGCTAAGTAAAGTACAATATGTAGAAAATAAGATAAAGGAAAGGATAGAATTAAAAAACACATACCTTTACTTACCTTAGTGCTATAGATAAATAAGTAGACTACAAGAGGAATGAACACATCCAATGTGAAGAACACTAGGTGAGCCTGTAGAAGTTAGTGCAACAAATAGCCAAAAATTGAAATTTCTAGAAGATAGGCATATAGTGGTTAGTAGAGATAGAAATTTTAGGAAAATTGTCAAATTAGGATTGTTAAGGCAAGGTGAGAACCAAAATATTTAGGGCAAATGAATGACAAAAATGATGGCAAATAAATGATAAATGTTTGGCAAATGAATGACAAATGATAGGAAATATATGACAAATGATAGGAAAGAAATGATAAATGATTGGAAAACACAATAAATCATATTGGAAAGCATGTAAAACATAAATGGAAAAAATTAATGTAGAACATACTAAATCACATTGCGAAGAATGTAAAACATAAATGAAAAAAAGTAATGTAGAACATACTAAATCATGTTGAGAAACATGTAAAACATGAATGACAGATGAAATATCCATGCAAGAAAACTTGAACAGAGATATGTAAGAAAGGGAAAAGTAAGCTCATGTAAGATAGGCAAAAATAAAAACATGAAATACTAAAAATGAAATATAATTGAACATGCAAGATAAATATGAAGAAGGCATACATAAAGATAAACATGTAATAATGGAAAATATCATATGTAAGATAAGTGAAGTCCAAAAAAATAAAATAAGAACATGATGGAGAAATAAAAAACACAAAGCTCTAAAGGATGAAAACTCAAATTTAGTGCTTGTTCTAAGAGACAATGTAAGGAAACACAATCACCTAATGTCATGACTAGGATGTCAATGAAATGGTGTGGTAAATAAATGATGTAAAAATGTAATCCATAGTTGATCAAACATGTTTTTTTACTCTAAGGATAGATAAAACTAAAACAAAGTAATGCTAGCATGTTTTT
The DNA here is from genome assembly GCA_037957365.1 of Torreya grandis. NCBI lineage: Eukaryota > Viridiplantae > Streptophyta > Pinopsida > Cupressales > Taxaceae > Torreya > Torreya grandis. The sequence continues at coordinate 80,418 of JARHVA010000698.1, forward strand.
AAGAGGTGAATAAGAAAGAATAATAAAAGAGGGAAAATAGATTTGGAATCACAATTTTTTTAACAAGGGGGAAAATAAAATGGGTGGAGGGGAGAGTGAAGAAAAAAATAAGGTAGAGGAACTATTTATCAAAGTCAAGACACTAAAATTAGGTTTATTAAAACAAGAGGACTTTTGAACTTAAGGAATATGATTAAATTTCTTTAGCCACACAATTCTTAGATCAACAAATGAATTATATAGATCATCCTATGAAGGCTAAATGCATGAAAAGTAAAAATGGATCTACCTTACCATAACATGTTCTCCATTCCTTAGGACTCCTTATAGTGTTATCAATCTACTGTGAATATTGGGCACTTGTATGAGAAAGTAGGTAGCACCATAGAGTTTGTTGAATTCTTATATTCCAATCTACTAGCCTACTACACCCCAAAGGACCTCGGCTCTATGTGAGGCCAACTATGGAGTTTGAGCTTCGATTGGAGATAGGAGATGTGATTCTAATCACATATTTTAGTGTGATGTTGAATTTTGAGATTTTTATGTTGCCTTTTAGATATATTTTCTTTTTGTTTCAAATGATTTGGATTTTAACTTTCTTGATGGCTTTTTCTATTCCTCCTCCATACAGATTTGAAAAACCAAACATGAGTGCTAAAGATGACTTTCATTTAAATACTTGGGATAAGGTTTCTAAGAGAGAGAACTTTAAAGAGCATGGGATATAAGTTCTCATAAATATAGGTGAAATAAAAGTGTTATTTTGACTTCAACCTTGTTTTATCTAATGTGGAGTGAAATAAAAATCAAGAGGAATGACACATGGAACAATTTGAATTGCTTCAAATTGTAAAAAAGTGTGACAAAGGGAAAAAAATGGATAAAATGATGGTAAAGTGTGATTATTTATCATAATAATGAGGTAAAAGAAGGAAAACATGTAACATAAATTGTCTGTGTAAATTGCATCTAACAAAAGAAGCAAAAGCTAATGTTGAGAACAAGGATCAAACACATTTTCTAGAAAAATAATGACAAGATGGTAATTTTATGAGGAGGTTCGATTCTTATTTGTGGTCTTATACTACAACTCATAAAATATAAGCCCATGAGGGTGTGTGCTAAATAAGGGAAAAAATAATCATAAAGATACTAAGGCAAAGAATGACATAAAGAGACAAAAATTAAAGAGAGAGATAAGAACCAAAGTGAAAACAAATACCAAATATAATGTGTAATAAAACCAAAGAATGTAAAGGAAAAAAATTATTCTTATAAATCGAAAGTAAAAAAGAAATAAATGCACAAAAACAAAGAAACATGAGACAAAAATAACAAGTAAGATCTATGTTAAGGTCTGTATCAAAGATGAGCATGTGAAATAAAAGTCTGTAAGTCTCATAAGGTTTCTTGAAGTTGAATTTGTTTGATATTATGTATTGTTTAATAAGAGTGTGCATCACAAGATGCCCCAAAGGGTAATTGGATGTAGGGATGGGCATCACAAGATGCCCGTAATTCTGGAGGGACATGTGGATGGGCATCGTAAGATGCCCCAACATGTGAGTTGGAGTGAGGTAACATTGAACCATTAAAATTATTTTCATTGGGTTTGTAGGTGCATTTGGAGATAGGTAAATGTGTTGGTTTGTTATATTTTAAGGATGTTGAATGTGACATATGATGAAGAGATAAAATAGGTAAAGGAGGTAAATTAGGACCATGTATGATATGCTTTGGAGTAGGCATTTAAACTAAGTACTCCTTTGGTTCATGTGACTTAAGAGGTTGAGGTTCAATGGATGCCACACTATGTTTAAAGTTATTCATGCTAGCTATCCTTTCCCTATTGGTGTAGGAAGAAGGATCAACTATGGTTTTAACAACATTAGTGGATGAGGTGTAGGTATGGGATAATTGTTTTTATTTATTAAGTAGTTGATTTTGATATGATTGTGGTTCTTGAGATTGAATTTGAGAAGCTTGAAGATAGTCTGATAATGTTTTTATGTTAGAATATCAAGATTGAAATTTAGACTAAGCAAGGAAAAAAGGATAAAATGGTGAAGATCATGAAAATACTCATGATAATTACCTATAGTAGCATGCCATCAAAAAAATTTATTAGGATTATACCATTTTGGAGTAGGTTTGGAAGGATCAAAGCTCATGGGTTTAAAGGGTGGAAATTTCATCATAAGTTGTTATAGACTTAAGGGAGGGTGGGTTGGGTTAAAATTGGTTGAAGTGGATGTTCCACTTTGAGGTTGGGGAGGCTTAGATGAATCAAAGTTATGAGAAAATGATTACAAAGGTGATTTAGTAGTTGTTTGAGGTGTTTCAAATTGAGTCATAATAAAGTCTTGCCTTTTTGCTTGGTCTAAGACTTCTTCTTAAGTTTTAGGTGAAAAGATTCAAACTTTGTATTAAAGGGGAGGTTTAAGAGCAATGATAAATAGTTTTAAAAGAGTATCATCATTCATGTTATGGTCCAATTTATGAGCTAGAGACTTCCATCATTTGATGAAAGTGTGAGTAGATTCATTAGTAAGTTTCTTAGCATTGATAAAATGTCTAATGTAATTTTTAGGAAGGTCATCATGTTAGAATTCCTTCACTAGATCATTGAATAAATACTCTAGTTGTGAGATGGAATGTCTAAGAAGTTGGTTGTACTATTTAAGTGCATCACCAATAAAGGTTTTGGCTAAGAGCTTGGTGGTTGTAAAAGTGTTAGTTTGGACTTATTCCTCATAGAGATTACCAAAGACTTAAGAAAGATAGTAGGGTCTTTAGTCCCATTATATGTGATAGTTGGAAAAATGTTTCCTATATCTATGGATGCAATGAATGGAGCTAAAGGTTCATTTTGAAGATATTGAAGCATTTTGTTATTCACTAGAGGTTGAGGGATGATATTCCCATTGGCATCTCTAAGAGGAAGACGGACAAGATTTTGGTTTGGTTGAAAAATGATGACTTGAGGTGGTTGACTAATCATGTTGCATGTTCATCACTTGAGATTGATTGGTTGTTTGCATGATGTTCATTTTGTTAAAGAATTTGAATTATATCAATAGGTGGGTTGATGTTTTTAAGAGGGGTATTAGTGTTGATAGGAAAATGATTATTAGTGTTGGTGGGAGGAGAATTCTTTGTAGATGGAGGATTCCCAACATTGGCTTTAGTTGCCTTAAGTGTGGTATAAGAAGAAAGAATCTTGGTAAATCCATCATTCTTGTGAGGAGTGTAAATAATACTATCATCAAGGTTTTTGAATAATTGGGAACCATCTAGATTATCAATTTGAGTGGTTTCAACTATGTTACTTTGGGAATTGATAAGACTTGGTGATCTTTTTATGGGTGTAACAATAGAATTATGAACATTAGTTGTAAGGATATGAGTGTTGATAGGAAAGGGATTAGTTGGTGGAAGATTCTAAAAATTGGTATTGGGAAGAGGATTAGGATGAATGACCTCAACTACCTTACATTGTATAGTGATTGGTTTTGGTTTAAGAGGAGATGAAGGAATAAATTGGATAGTTTCATCTGAAGTAATAAAAAAAGTGAGATCATTATCCAAATCCTTGATTATGTAATGTTATGGACTAAGAGAAGGATGAAAAGATGTCATCATGATGAAACAAGACTAGATAACCACACAAGGAAAACAAAAAGTGATAAAAAATAGTACAAGGTCGACTGGGTCGATCTTGTATAACAAACAGGGGCTAAAAAGGGTCTACAAATAATATAGGGTCGACTGGGTCAATCTTGTATAGTAAAAAGAGGTTAGAAAAGGTCTACAAATAGTATAAGGCTGATTGGGTTGATCTTGTATAGTTAACAAATGCTATAAAAAGTATAGGGTCGACTGGGTTGACCCAATATAATAGATAGGGAAGATGAGAAAGCTTATAATAAATTGTGAATTGAAACAAGATAACTTTTCAAATAATGTAAAGAAGTAAGTACTGAAAGGAAACAAATATTCAATTGGATTAATGCTGGTTAATCTAATTGAAGCACACAACACAAAACCTTACACCAATGTTGGCTAATGCAAGTTTTTGTAATACAAAATACAATTAAGCAAATAACAAGCAATTAGCTTGAAAAGTAAAGAGCTAACTAATTGGTCAACTTAATAAGTTAATTAGATTATTAATAAATGATTTTAAATGTGATGGGAAGTTTGATGTAAGCAAGGAACTAGATAACAATATAAGGATGGTTTCAAGTAGTTTGGGCTAAAATGGACTATAGTAGAAATGATATAGGCTTGGTATTGGAGCCTACCCCCTCACTTCACACATCGCAATGATAAGTGTGTCAGGTGCTTAGCCAGAATATACCATTAACCACACTTTATACTTGACTAGAGTATCAAGTCAGCTTCCCCCTTGGTGATGAAATCTAAGTAGGTTGGCCTTAAGTAGATAAGTGTTAAAATGCTTATTTAGATTATGTGATTTGGTCACGTGTGCATAAAATAGAAATAGTGAAACTAAATGATTAATTAAAAAACCCCTAATTAGACTATGTGAACTATTCTAAGCATGAAGCAACAAGAAAAGAAAGGTGTGAACTAATTACTAACATATAGAGATTAATTCCAAATTGAAATAAGGTATAATGTTGAAACTATATACATAAAATATAGAACAAGGTTAAAATTACACTATAGAAGCAAGGTCTAAAAATGAACAAGGTCGACGAAGGTTGACCTAGTTATTCAGATTACATACAGAACATAGAACTAGGTCAATAGGGTTGATCCAGTTGACTGTGTAGGGGTAATTTTTAAGACTAAAAATTATGAAAGGAAAGAAGAAAAGAAAGAGATAAAGAGATAAAAAGGAACCTAGGTGGATCAAAGATGTTGAGAATGAATATTTCTAGTCAAGAACCTTAGAATATGCTTGAAAACTCTACTAACTAGGTCGACTGGATTGATCAAGCTTTATAGAATCTTGTTGCTGAGTGCTTGGAATGTATAGTGTCGATTGGGTCGACCTAGTAGCTGAATCTAGATGCTTGAAAGCGTACAGGGTCGACTGGGTTGACCTAGTAGTCTGAACTAGAAGTTTGGAAACTTGTACTAGGTCATCTAAGTCAATCTATTATGATAGATATATGATAAAAATAATGCTAAAAGGAATGAAAGAAATTGAAATAATCTTGTAAGGGTTAGTTTCAGATTGAGTTCACTAGAATATATGCAGTAAAAAGTGCATCATGTCTATAAATCAATCTTGGCTCAAAGAAGATAGAGCATGCCTACACTTTTGATTGGGAATACATTTGTTAAGCAGGATCATGACCAATATGGGGATCCACAAGACCCGATTAAGGGATCACTAGTCATAATACACCATATTAAGAAGGGTTTCAAAGCCTATAGTCTAACACAATCACACAACAACCCTAAAAGAATCCTAAGTTTAATATTCACTTATTCTAACAAATAAGAAATTAAATCTAATCTAGTGCACACCAAATCTTGTGGCACAAAGTGGGGCTTATAAACAAAATAAACTAAACTAAACAGGCATAGAAAACATAAAATCACATCAATGTATGCAGAATCCTAATGTATGGAGGAGAATCACAACTGCATTATCTATCTACTCTTATAGAGGATAAATAAATTAGGAATACTCACCTTTGAAGATGAACCCATTGATCCTTAATCCTTCCTTTAGCCAAGGTTCTTTGCAAGATATTGTTGTGGTATGTAATTATGACAAAGACAAATCAACTCTAGGCTAACAATCTATCTATCCATCCAAAATACTTTTCCATAAGAAAATATCTGTATCTCCAAAGAAAGTATGAAACCCTAATCTTTATTCCTCAAGTAGAAGGTTAATAAGCAAATGTTCGTTCACACTTATTCTTCTTTGATTCTCTTCTTATAAATGGTTGGGAATGAACTTGTATATATAGGTGGATCTTTCCCTAAATCCTCTCAAAAATGTTGGATGTATAGGTTCAACCCTAGTTGACCTTATATGTTTTTGGGCATAATTCACTAGCTCTGAGCTAGGTCAACCGAAAGGCTAACAAACCCATAAAGTGAAAAATACCCCTAAACTATACAAGGTCAACCCTAGTTGACCTAGTATAGTTGACAATCCAAAAGGGAATTAAGTCAAGAAAAAGAGGATGGAAAGAGGAAAATGATTGGAATGGGTAGGACTAAGAAGAATAAGCTTAAGGTTAATGGTTTTAGGATATGCGTAAGTAGATGGAAAGTGGAAAAAGGGACAATAGTCATACAAAGCACAAATGGTCTACCCAACCATCACCTGGTGTACCACTTAAGGCATGGACTCAAATAGATTGAGACTCGTTAGGTTCATGAAAGATATAAAGTGTTAGTAATCAATAAAAGTAAAAAATATTATGTGTATACAGACACTAGTGTCCAACATAGATAGTAGGGTTGATACAACCATCCAAAGCTGATGTAACTATCCAAATAATTAGAGGTATTAGATCCAAAATTTGATGATTATTTCATAATCTACTTCATGAATACTTTCATCATGTTTCATATCCAACACTATGTTAGCATTATAAATAGATAAGTACTATCTTATTTGTCATTTCTATACATAGTTTAGTTGTATTTTCCATCAATAGCCTATTCTTAGTTTAATAAATTTAGTATATGTTATATCTAAGTTTAGCTTTAATTGGCTTGATTTAGGTCTAATATTGATCCTTGTGCCCTATAATTTGTATATTATCAACCCTATCTACCTGAGAGGATCCTCATATACAAATTAGGGTTAAACATTTGGTAAACTTAATCTTTGAACACAAACCCTAGGTCAATTAGGGTTTTTTGATTTTTCTATTGTTGATCCCTGATTGTTATAATTTTTTAAATCATGTTTTCTATGGATATCTCTATAAATTATTTCATGGTCCAATGCCTTATAATTTCTATGGTTTGATATATTGGTTACATGGTAAAATCCATCTGATCTATAAGGGATTAAAAATATGCATCTGTATATACTCCTTGTTCTAATGTTTACAATGAGCTTTTCCTTATTACTAAAAAGCCTCAAAGGAAATATATTAAATAATCATTCAGCCCATGCCATGTTCCCACCTCGTCCAAGGATAGTGTTTCTCAAAATTTCATCTTGTAATAGTTACACCCATCATCCCATTACAAGGATGTCCTTTTGGATTAGTTACATATGACTATACTACCTTGTAATGTGGAACCACCATATGTGGCTTCTATTTTAAATTTTATCAAATGGATTGAGGATAATATATCCTTTAAAAAAGAGGAATTACCACCTCAACATCTTATAAATAGTTGTTTTTCACTATACATCCGAGTATGTGTTTGAAATAAAATGGTAAAATGAGTTCTTATATATAATGGTTTAGGACACAACAATTACAACATATCTTTTCTCTCTTCAAGTGGTATTAGACCTTCAAATTTGAGCCCATATAATATGAACATCAAGGGATTTGATAATATTTTGTGACAAATGTTGGGGAAAATAACATTGAATATTACTATAGGTCCCCGTACCCTACCTATTGTATACCAATTTATGACAAATGACTTGAACTATAACATCCTCTTGGGATGGACTTGGATACATGAGATGCATGTGGCTCCATAAATTTGCACTCATGCTTAAAACTCAATCATCATGGGCTTATTTACACTTATCTTATGGATATTAATCCCTTCAAATACTATGCAATGATAAACAAAATGGATAATATTACATCATAATCATATAATCCTAATTTTGGTTATCAATATTTAAACATATATGGAAAAAAAGGATAAGGGCTAGGTAAACATGAGTAAGGCATAACTCAGCGTATTTATCCAATAACCAATACAAATCACCAAGGTTTGGTTTTTTTTTAAAAATTTTAAGTCATAAGCACATCTCTTGCCACAAAACTTGATTTCAAAAGGCCAAAGTAGAATGTTTGAATACTTATACAAATGATCTACCAGTGGGCAACCCTCATCTCATAGTTCTCTAATGATGTTTCATTACTAGAGTATTTGGGAGCATACGAGGGTCTCCCTTCCTTTTATCATAATAATAGGTTTCCTCATGCCACCTCTGCTCATGTTTAATTTGGTGGAAATTGATACATCAAATACTATTCATATGGCACCAATCTTGACAAATAAATCCACTTTGTTAAATGAATAAATAGTCTAATATAACTATGGAATAGATAAGGACCCTCGACCGATCCTACCAATTGCAATGATGTAGGAGGATGAAGGAAAAACCTATTGACAGATGGCTTTCCTAAACTCTTCATTTAGGCTTATTTGGATATGCTTAGAATTGACCCATTGGTGGAAATGCATAACATATTATTATACTTAGATGCAAAACTAGTCAAACAAAAGATTCACAAAATACATCCTGAAGTAGTGTTATTGGTAAAATAGGGAATTCATAAGCTTTTAGACATTGAATTTATACGAGCTATTGGACATTCTAAATGGGTGTCCAATATTATACCTATTAAAAAACCTAATGATGATATGTGTTGTTGTACTGATTACCAAGATTTAAATAAGGCTTACCCAAAAGATGATTTTACATTACCTAATATCGATATGATTATCGATTCTATATCTAGATATGAGACATTTTCATTTATAGATGGATTCTTAGAATATAACCACATCAAAATTAACCTCGTAGACTAAGAAAAGATGGGATTTACCACTCCTTAGGGTACATTTTACTATACAACCATGACTTTTGGTTTAAAGAACATAGGAGCCACATATCAAAAGGCCATGACTCATATATTCCTTGAATTTATACACAAAACTATTGAAGACTAAGTTGATGATTTAATTTCCAAATCTAAACATCATCAGAATCATGCCACTAATTTAAATCAAATATTTTAGCACTTATGCAAGTTCAATGTTTGATTAAATCCAAAAAAAATTGTTTTGGGGGTTTTTTCAAGAAAACTCCTTGGATACATTATTTTTTAGTGAGGCATGGAGGTTGATCCAAAAAAAATAAAATTTATCATATAAATTCTATTGCCAACCAATCTAAAATAATTATGATGTTTACAAGGCTTAATTCAAGTTATTTTGATGTCTCATTTCCCAATTGACTGATAAAATAATCCCTTTCACACGTTTGCTAAAAAATGGATACACAGACGCATATCAACAAAGCTTTGATAAGATAAAAACTTATTTAGAAAAGTCACCAATAATTATGCCTCCTATTCCAGATAGACCATTATTTGTTTACATATCAACTACCCATGAGGCCTTAGGAGCCTTACTGACATAATTTGATGATAATCACAAAGAGTCGGAAATTTATTATATCATTCACCGGCTAGTCGATTATGAATGCAAATATACAACCATGGAAAAACTATGTTTAGTTTGGTTTTTGTTACCCAATAATTATGACATTATTTTCTCAATAATGAGGTTCATTCTATAATTAAAGAATATCCATTAAGGTTCCTCATGACCAAAACACATCTAATTGACTAAATAGAAAAATGGGTGATGCAGCTCACAAAGTTTGATCTAAAATTTGTAGCCCAAAAGTCAATAAAAGGTCAAGTCATAGATGACCAATTGGCTATAGCTCCTTTACTAGACTCTTTTCCACTCACTGAGCCTTTTTGGGATGAGTTCAAGGCATATAATATATCTTCCATTTCATGGACAATGTTCTTTGATGGATCAAAATGTCAAATAGAAGTGGGTACAGACATTTTATTTTGTACCCCCAAAGGTGAATACATGCCTTACTCTTTCAAATTAGTTTTTTCTTGCACCAACAATATAGCCAAATATGAGACCTTAATCATCAGACTATCCATAACACATAAGCTAGATATAAAAGACATACAAGTTTTTGGTGATTCCCAGTTGGTTGTTAATCAAGTTATTAATCATTACCAAACTAAATAATAACATATTTTGCCATATAATGAAATGATATATAAAATCACATATATATATATTTGACATCTTTTTTATCGACAGTATTTCATGTAAGGATAACTGCCATATAGATGCTATGGCAAGTGAAACATCCTTAATTACTTTTGATGATGATCACTATAATCACCTAAAAATTACACTTGAGTGCTAAGAGTGTTATTTGAGACAACCATTCCCTAGCTTAGTCCTACACCTATCTTAGGGCCTATATTCACATGTATCCAGCCTTTGTGAGGACCACATGCATCCCTAAACATCCCTAAAGTAGTTCCAGACCTTCATCTTGAGATCTTGGACCTTAGTATCTTAGATTTTGCCACCTGGGCACTAGTGCCATAATAGGTACAATAGTGCCACATGGCAGTAGTGTCCCAATTCAAGTGTTATTATCCTTTCCCTCCTTTTTCTACCAAGAAATATCTTTTCAAATATAAAACCACTTAGGGTCAGCCTAAACCTCTTTTAAGACATGTACAAGCACCAAATCAATATATATATATATATATATGTATGTATATATATATATATGTATATATATATACATATATTTTAGCCCTCTAACTAGTAGATGGAAATCAAATGCAAATTATACATACAAACTTAGAATAATTTATGCACAATCATGGTTATCAATCCCTATTCTGCCCTACTTCTACATATAATCATCTATAACATTTATAAGCTTAGATTACTTAGGTTTCTAGTATAAAATACATTCAAAGCACTCAAGTAAACATTCATACTAGATTCACTTGCACTTGCACCAACACTTAGGTGGGGAGAACTACATCAGGCTTGATCCCTCTTCAAAGCATTGGTATGTAGGCAATTCTCATCACAAGGGGGTGTTGAGGATGTTTGGCCTACCCCACTAATAACACACTTTACTACTTGTGTCAATTAGATTCCATAACAACATAGAGGATTAGAGTTTTCACATAAAATCAATAAAAATAAGTCATCTATAGGGATTCAAAAACCATACACATAAGAACATGCTTAGAAGACCTAGACATAGGTGCACCCAAAAGTTCTAAAAATAGTTCTTCAAGAGGACACTACTGCCAAAATAGGAATACTAGTACCACATGGAACTACTATCCAATTAAGGAGCTACTATTTAGGAAGGGTTTTGACACCTAGATCCTATATGTGAAACTTAGATCAACCTTTATCTCATTTTGTATCCTCCATATCTCTCATTTTAGTCATTTCTTAACTAAGTACTTGTTTACATTATTTATTATTATTTTTTAAAATGTCAAACTAAGTCAATTCTATTACAAATTAGTGGTTATATTTATTGCATATTTTTACCCTGATTTACTTTACTAAGTTCCCTTAACAACATAAGATTTACATTCACTAAGTCATAAAAGGTTAAAACATTTGGTGAAATCGATTTACTTTGAGCACATTATATCAAAACCCTAGTGCACCATTAGGGTTTCTCTTCTTATTTCCATAATATACACAATTCTCAATTTTTATCTTATCATCATGATTATAATTATAGATGTCATTTTTAATTTTTGGCACAAAGTCTTGTGGTTTGTCTAGCATGCTTATTACCTACCATTTATATAAAATTGCATATGTATGTCACTCTTCTCATGGATCATGTTAGAGCTCAGCTTATTTTATACATTGTGGATCAGTTGATAACCACACCGGATAAGATCTCCATACTGGAATTATTTCAATAGGCAATAATTTTTAAAGATATTATTTTTCAAACACTCAATCATACATCTTTGCCTCATGACACATAACCATCTTAATTTGCATCTATCATGAATACTATCAAGGACATCAAGGATACTATATCTTTTCCCAATTAGGATTTGCCATCATAGTCAGTTATTGATCAAAATTTACTGCTCTTCATTCAAGTATAAATTAGTACAACCACTATTAAATGAGTTCTAATTGATAGTGGTTGAGGACTTAACATATGAAACCTCACATTTATATAGACTATGGGGGTTGATATAAGATCCATTCAGAAGACATATAACAATATCATAGGTTTTAATGACATTCCTAGATAAACATTGGGTTCTATTACATTAGATATTATGATTGGGCCAAAACCCCTACCTACATAGTTTTAGGTGATGCCTAATCATTTACACTATAACCTATTACTTGGAAGACCTTGGATACATGTTATGGAGGTCGTACCCTCTACCTTTCATAGATACATCAAGTTTTTACATGATATATACTTATATACTTGTCCAATAGATAATCAACCATTCATATGTTACAAAATCATCGGGGCTACTACCTCGAGTACATCTTCAGATGGGATACCTCATGTTCTTATAGAGTCCCCACCTCACAAGATTCTGATTTAACATATGCATATGTATAAGGTTGGGAAATCTAGCATCTTTATTCCTACACCTATTCCAAATCCTCCTACAACATAGTTACCTTCACCCATGATGGAGGAGTACCCTCCCATAATACAACTATTTATACCCAAGGCAGATAATGGGATTCTCACAACACAATTACTATTACATGTTAATTCCAAATAAGTATACATCCATAAATCTGATATATATTCTCAAGCCACCACAGAGGATAATCCAACACCTATTAACATTTATGACTATTTATGTGTATTGATTTTCACACCAATGGGCCTTGGAGAGTATATAGATGATTCTTAGGCACTTGTACCTTTTTCTACACTAAAAACACAACTAGTTCATACTCATATAGATATAGGCTCACCTAATTAGTTATAGTTAGAGGCAGATCCCTCCATTCACTCAATACATATGGTTACATATATGGATACAGACCCATTTATACAAATTTAGGTAGGTAGTTCATAGGATAGACCACACCAAATTCTATAGATATTACTTGATAGAGGATTGATGGCATTACCCATAGTTTGTCATAGATCTGTCAATAGATAGTCATAGTAGGAAAGCCAACTCTTTTATCATTTTCATAGGATTATATGACATGATATAGATACATGTTCAACATTATAGCATAAGTTAAATAAGTTCAAGGCTCAGGGCACTATTCAGACTATACATCCTCCACCTCCACATGTATAGGGACCACAATAAAATCATCATCGACATATATACACATGGAATGATTCATTAACTATCTTGATTTTTTTTGGGACATATACATCTAGCATATTTATATATATGAGGATTCCAATCCTAATACTTGCACTTTGGCATTTTTAGATCACATAGGATATCAAGAAAATGATCTACAACATGCCATACATTATCAAGATTCCATAGGACATATCACACTACTAATTACATGTAGACCCAAGGTGGCCAACACATTATTATTTATCATGAGAAGGGGCACTCATATATAGTTTACACTTGGAAGTCATGGTTATAAGTTATGGATGCTATAATTGATCGATCAAATAGATGTTTGACATTCAGTCATGAGGGACAAATGGTCTACATTCTACAAGATGGCACAAATGAAAACCAAAGGTTTCATATAGATATTTTCAGTCGAATGTGGTTTCCCTCGGGATTGAACATGAGGCGTCTTACACAGTAGAGCAACATGCTATTCAGATGCACAAAATCCAAACTAACACCAAGGATAAGGCTACACTGATACATACAACATGGTATGATGATCGTAATGATGAAGAATTATTTAAGTTTGGACATATCCAATATCTGACATTGGATGACCTCCCCCTTGATCCACCATTTGATTATCCACTCTCTTTTGTCTATAGAGACATTACACTTCAGTTGTACACTATCTCATTTATTTTCAACATTTACTTATACATAGTTTCCTTATTTCTCACTCCTTGTATATAGTTTCATTTTCATGTTTCTTGTGCATAGCTTATATCCACAAAATAAAAAAAATAATATAATATGTTAAAACATAAAAAAATTCAAATATTTACTTAGAAAATACAAATTATAGATTGCATGCATTGCCATGTTTACACTTTTTATATTTTTCAGATACTACATATGCTAGCTATCTTAGTATAATTAGTTTTATCATATATACATGCTTCACTTATTATTTTCGAGTATTTTTAGATTGCTACAGGACTCGGGTCCACTACATCAATCCAGATTTATTGTTATCTACCCACTAGGGGCATATATAGAGATATGCAAGTTATTCATTTGACACATTTGCCCATTTGGGGACATCCTATACATAGTTTTGATTGTCAGGTTACATATTTCTAAACTCTACATCACATATTTAGCATTTTTATATCTTGATATTGATCATCCTACACCTACTAATTTTTTTTTTATCAATTATTACTACTCTAAACTTAACTTATGTACATCTTAACTTTTATACAAATTTGTACCAAATGTTCATGCATATTTTCATTTCTAGCTTTCCTAGTTTAGACTTGATTATGTCTCTATTCTTCTTCTTCTATTTGAGGTAATTTGAATTTTCCATTTATCTATGGCTCTACACGTCTTATTTTCATTGTATGTCTTCCTTGGACATGTGCCCATGTCCTTGTGTATGCCTTCTTGATTTTATTATGAATGTTTGAACATGTCCTTGTATGTTTTTCTTTCTTATATTTAGTGACGTGCCCATATCCCTTGTATTGTATCCCCTTGGATTACTTTTCATGCCTCATGTGTGTTGTATATATCCTTTCTTGTATGCATTATGGCCATGACACTTGTCTTCTATTTATTACACACTCTAGTTTTATATTCCATGAGGGACCTCATGCATCTTCCCTTCCTCCTTGGGTGTCTTGATGGACATCATACCCCATCCACCTAGATATCTACTTAGTTATTACTCATATTTGATTTTTATATACATTGTTACATCTATCTTGACAACGTTGTGAATGATAGACCTAACATACATCTCAAATTACACACTTATGCTCATATTATCTTAGATTCCAATCTTATGTATGCAAATCATATTGGTTTATTATGAAAATACCATATATTATCTAGCTAACACACATTTTGTAAAGATTTTTATTTTAAGGATAGTTCTTGTATAGGTTAACAACTCCCCTCAAAAGTGGGGGCATTCACATGGGTTTGACATAGAGATCAATCTATCTGAATGCACTCAAAATATAAGTTTCAACATACATGCTCAAAACACAAAAATTAGATTTAGAAAAACACAGTGGGAAATAGTGACACTAAAATTAGTTATAGTTGCACAAAAATCAAAATAGTTAGACATTATCACCCAAATTGGGACAATAACACCACATGGTGCTATTATCTAAGAAATGGCACTACTATCTAAAATCCTCAATTTTAAAAAATTATAGATTGACCAAAAAAAGTATAATAGGTACAATCTAGGTTTGCATAAGTTCAATTATAAATTACTAATTTGGGTTCGATTTAGCTCAGGTTCATTCAAGTTTACTCAGATTGGGGGCATCATGCATGGCATGATCACTCTTGTTTTAGTTCAAATACTCAAATGCAAATTATTATAACTCAATCTAGAATCCATATACTCAAATATCAAATTTGGGGGCATGTGCATGACACATTGTTTTCGTATGCTCACTTATACACTAGTTGATTAGATGGAATGACAAAATCCATGTCATTGTCTATGTTATACACATCATACACCATGTTATAGGTTATACACTAGATTCATGCCTTACTCCATTTGTAGTGGTTGGCATTGTTGAGTGGCCTAGAATTGCCTAATATTCCTGAGTGGTCATAGAGACAACATCTCCAATTACACATATCTAGTTACACATCTCTTGTTATATCACATAATTTTAGTTTAAAATAAATATTTTACACTTGGGTAGGTAATAATGGAGTCATAATCTACTTGAGCTCTTGGGCCACCTACATACGAGGGTTGGACACACCATCAGTCCAATCCAAGCTATTTACAGGTCATGATCCTCCAAGCAAGGGTGGGAAATGATGGAATAGAAATTGGATTAAGTTCTTCATCCAACCACACATGGGGATTGAGAAATTCATCAACTCAGTCCAATATATTCATTGATTCATCATTATCTGCATGCACACACACAAGATGTCACTAGGTTTATGCATTAGTTTGTGTACCTAGTGAGGTGTATTCATTTATTTCTTATCTCTTATCTCTTTACTAATTTAATCTCTTTACTCAATTTTATCTCTTTACTTAATTTTGTTTTTTATTTTGATATCTCCTAAGTAAGGATTGATCTATGCACATTTCATTTGCAAGACACATAATGGATCATTTTTCACACACTCATATCCATATTCATAGGCTTTGCCTCTTAGGTAAGTCAAGGTATGATTATTTTTCCTTTATCCTAGTCATTTAAATTTACTACATTTATATAATAAATGGTGGGAATGTAATCACATAAAAATGAAACTTGAGTGCTAAGAGTGCTACTTGACACCACCCATCCCTAGCTTATATATAGACCTATCTTAGGGCCTATTTTCACATTTATCCAACCTTCATGCAGGCCAAAAGCATCCCTAAACATACCTAAAATAGTCCCATACCCTCATCTTGAGATCCTAACTCTTAATGCCATAATTTTTTCCACTTGGACACTAACACCATAATAGGGACAATAGTGCCACATGGCACTAGTGTCCCAGTTTTAAAACTATTATCCTTTCAAATTTAAAACCACCTAAGGTCATCCTAGAACTATTTTTAAGATCTTAAAAAATACCATAACAAAATATATACATCACTTTTATCCCTCTAACCATTAGATGGAAATCATATGCAAATTACACATACAAACTCAGACTAAGTTAAGCACAATCAAGGTTATCAATTATTATTCTACCATACTTATGCATACAACCATATACAATATTTTAAAGCTTAGATTACTTAGGTTTCTAGTCTTAAGCACATTCAAATCCATCTTTGGAGTATTGGTATGTAGGAAACTCTCATCACAGTGGGTTGTTGAGGATATCCAACCTACCCCACTAAAAACACACTTTTCTACTTGTGTCAACTGAATGCCCTTACAACATGTAGGATTAGGGTTTTCACATAAAATTAGTCAAAATAGGTCATCTATAGGGATCTAAAATTCATGCACACAAGAATAGGCTTGGCTTACCCAAACATAGGTGCACCCAAAAGCTCAAAATAGTTTTGCATAAAGGACATTATCACCAAAATAGGGACATTAGTTACTGTCTAATTATGGCACTACTATCCAGGATGGGTTTTTACACCTAGATCCTATTTGTGACACTCAAATTAACCTATATCTTAGTTTTCAACCTTGAAATTTCCTATTTCAATCATTTTTTAGATCATACCAAATTAGTATCTAAATTCTTGTTGTTGTGTGCTTTATATTTGTGACACAATTCTATTTCCTTTCATCAAAGTGTCAGGTTAATCCTATTCAATGTGCCATGTTAAAATGTCACTTGCTCATAGTAAATGTGAGATAAGAAATGATGGAACCCAATGGCCTTTTATCTAGAATGTATTTTATTATAGAGATTTTATCTTTGTTATGTTAGAGGGACGAAACACTACCTGCATTGAACAACCTATAAATGTTTAATGTGTTAATGAAAATTTATTTCTATGTGGATGGAAGCCCTAAAAGTTTTCATTGACATATGAGTAAATTTTATTATTTTTATATCAAGATTAAGAATTTCAATCCCATACCAGTAAATATTGAGTTAGATGTATCAAACCAAATCCTTTAATGAATTCATGTTATGTTATTGATATGTTCTTATGAATTAATGTTGTAATTTTATTCATTCACATTTTCAAAATTAGAAATATTCTTTGACATAAGTATTTTTGATATGTTTTCCATTTATCTTGTTGTTGTAATGTACCTAGAGAATGGTATAATAGTAGAATAACTAGTAGAATAGGGAATAAGTAGTTTATTACCACATGCATAAGAATAATAAGTTGGGTAGATGATAAATAATATAAATAAAGGGTCATAGGATATTGTAAAGGATTGAGTAAGTCATTTGTAATTAGATATTTCTCAAATAAGAGGTTTCCCCCTTGATGAGGCTAGTGATACAAAGTTATTCCTTACATTACAATTGTGTTATTTATATCTATGATGCATTTTTATTTCCCTACCTCCAACATTTCATGGCTTCTAAAAGCACCCAATAAACATTCACACATATAAATGGCTATTTGGGTAGAAAGGGATTTGAACTTAGGATGGAAGACTAAAAACTTTACTACTATACACACAAATGCTTATTTGGATGGAAAGGGATTTGAACTTGGGGTGGAAGACTGAACACTTAATGGTATGTAGATGGAAGCCCTAAAGGTTTTCATTCACATACAAGTAAATGTTAGTATTTTTATCAAAATGAAGGTTTTCATTAACACACTAATAAATGTTATTATCTTTGTATCAAAATTAAGGTTTTCATTCACATACCAGTTGATGTTGAGTGACATACATTAGTTTTGCATTGTTTAAAAAAATTATGCATTGAGGATCGATGTCCAGTTAATATGGGTCATTAATATGAAACAAAGGGACATTTTTTGGTTTATAGATAGAATCCCTAAATATTTTCATTCACATACCAATAAGTTTTATTGTCTTTGTATCAAATTACTACTTTTGTTCACATACCAATAAATTTTGAATCAGATGTATCAAACCAAATCTTTTTGTGAATTCATGTTGTTGTGTTATTGATATGTTGTTTTGATATTAATCCACATTTTCAACATTATAAATATTATTTTTCATAGCTTTTTTTAATATGTTTTCCATTCTATTGTTAATTATTTATTCATGTGTTATTGTTTTTTACATAATTTTAATCTTTATAAATCGTGCATGTTTACTAGGCTGCTCAAAGTTATAACATTTGTGAAAGTTTAAAATACATTGACATTTCTTAACACTATTTATATTTGGGAAGATTGTACTACTTTTACATTTATTTCATTGTGTTTCTTAACACAATTTATTTTTGTGAAGTTTTTATTGCTTTTACATTGATTTCATTATGTTTCTTAACACATTTTACATTTGCAAAGTTTGTAATGCTCTTATAGTTATTTTTTAAAATTTAATAAATGCTTTGTGATGCTAAATTTCTTATTTATTTTATTAATCATCTATGCTATTAACATTTATTTCATGTGGGTAATCATGATAGATTTTGAATTAAAGAATAGAGAAGAACAATGGGGAACTCACTTGTAGGCGAATTTCATTAATCTTAAATGATCAATTTTCATGTTGAATGGTAGATAAAAAGTAAATTTAATTAAATTACATAATCAAACTTAATACATTATATAATAATTACAATACTTAATATAATTCATTACATTATATAATAAACTTAATCACTTTCATCACATTCGATAAAAAAACTTACACCATCCAAGTTGTAAAAATTGAGCTATGCCCTTCATTGCCTATATTTAGAGAAAGTGGAGTTTTGTTGGTTTTTGAAAGGTCTTATCATTAATGGTATTTATTTCCATGTTAATATAATTAGGAGGGCTCCCACATTTGTATTTGTAAGTAGATGAAGCAATTGTGGATATAATGTTTATCACGTATTTCAATATGTGATGTTGTTTGGGTAGAGGGTTGAATTGGTTGCTTAAATTTCTTTGCCTCTCCAATTATTTTATGACCTTATCGAATTCCCTATCCCTTATATCATGATATTTATTTTTCTCCTTTTCTTGCCTTTGTCGTATATTCTCCTAATCATTTTACCTTTTGATTTCATTTTGAATCTTCTTTTCTTCCCTTCTTTCCATCTTAGCTAGCCTAAGAGATTTCCTCTCAATAGCCTATTATTTCTTCCTTACCTTCAATGCTTCAATCTCATTCTTTTGGGAATCATGTTCTATAAACATTTTCCTATAGTCATCTAATGTGAGTATTTGAGATTGTCTGCTCAACCCCAGTGTGTTGTTTCCTAATTTATTAGCAACCCTTTATATTATAAATTTCATACATGATGATATTGAATTTATTTATTCATTCACAACCTAGATCTTTCACTACATTTTATATTATGTCCTCATTGAAATCTAAATTAACTATTTCATCTTTTTTGCCCCATTGTCCACCTACTGTGAAGTAATGAACTATCTTAGGTTATCAATATAAGGTAACGATGATGGAATTGACATTGAAAAAATGATTCAATTAATTTAGAATTAAGGCCATGATTATTTTCTCCCTCATTTAGCCATTTTTTTGGGCATACTTGAGTAGGCAGACTTAAATTATCTTGGTTGAAAGTGAATGTCACATCTATTTCATTGGAAGGGACATCCAATGCATATTCAATTACTTGTGCTTGTTGATTATGAGAAACTTGAGCTTAAATAGTTTTTTTGTATGTCACATGTTTATTTGTTGATATCTTCTATAGTTGTTGACTATTCACCTTGTACAACATTTGTTTGTTGTATTTGTTATATCTTCTACACAGTAGCTTGAATAAATAACTCATATATCCCTACCAACCTCATGATATTTTTATTAGTTTTAACTTCATCCTCTTCAACATTGATTGACCCAGTTGGAGTCATCTTATTGACTATCATTTCAAGGTTTAGGGGCCAAATAATTTTCCTTCTAAATCCAAATTTTATATTATTAGGGTTTTGTGTCCTCTTCAATGCTATGCTACCCAAAGTGACTAATTATTGTCTATTGATCTCTAGACCATGATTCTTAGTCATACATTATGTACTCTCACTCCTAAAGTAGGCCTTAAATGGACCAAACACATTTACATCCAATGGCTACAATTTGTGGCTAGTGTGTGTGGGCAATGTAAGTAGATCAATACTCAAAGCTCTTACCTCTTTAATTTTTGATAGTGAATGATGGTTGTCATGCCCATAAAATATGATAATATGCCTATTTTTAGGTGAAACTCCTCCTAGTATAGATCTTAATAAATGATGCATCCATTTAATAAATAATTCTTTCATTGTCCATCCATGGGGATGGACATCCATACATGCCCTCAATTGACAACCTAAAATTAAATTTTGCAAATACTTTTTTATTTTGAATAGGTAGAACCCCATGATAATCTAGCCAACTAAATTTACACATTCTAAACTTATGAACCATTCTCAAATCTTGGACATTATCTACGGCATGCTCCTTCAACCTTTTTTGGTGATGACTCAATTCCATAATTTCTTCCAAATTTGACACCCATCTCATCATAATTCCATATTTTGTGTGGCCCATAATGGTTTTCAACATGCATAATTCATAAGTTATCATTAAAAACCTATCAATATGGATGGCCTTAACATAACAGGCCTATCTTTGTCTAATCCTTTTTTTATTCTCAAAGATAAATCAAGGTTCCTATTTTTGAAGAATTTACACCATGAGTTGTCGAGGACCCCATCATTGAAAGGGTTGGGCCTAATTTTGATGTTTTGGCATAGAATTTCACCCCTATGAGAGAGTTCTTTAGGCTCCCCCACTCCCAGCCATAATATTAGAGTAAACCAGACTGTGGGTATCCTATTATGGGTTTGAACCTCTGGAGAAGGTTGACTTCCTCTTGATGGATCAACTAGACTAATTCTTCTACTGGGAAAAGGGTTAGAGAGAGGATAAAGGGCTACTAAGAGAGCTAAAAAGGTGATGCACCATATTTAAATGAGACACTCACATAAGCTTGAGACCAACACTAGATCAACATAAGATAATGTTTTCTCACACAATTTCAAAAAATAGCTAATTGCACAAGTATTTCAGAAACTAGGCTCACCAAGCAATTAGAGAAGCAAAGAGGAATTATAAGATTCATACCAAACATCCATTAATAACAAAAATGACATAATTTCAAACCTGCATCTAGATTAGAAACACCCAAAAATAGGCAAGGAATAAGGACAATGGTTATGGAAGAATATCCTTCATAAAGCCATCATGTACAAGCTTATTAAACATAATTTAAAGGCAAGAGATAGGTAAAAAATAATCTTACTACATCAAGAGGTAGTTATTACAAAATTTGATAGGGTCTTGCCTTGTCAAATTAGATTCTCTTACTATTCTTTCCAAAATTAGAGAGTCTACCTAAAATTAGAGAGAGAGCCTATACAATGGGGGAGAAATTGGAGATATAAGATAAAGGGGAAGAGAGAGGAGAAATGCGCAATCAGAATCAATAAATGAGCTACCACCATCCTCCAATGAATTCCCAACCACTTTTTGATCAATTAGAACCGATCCTTCTTGATAATTTTAATCTTTATTAGCTCCAATAGCCTTCCATCCTTCTCATTGGCAAATAAATAAACTAGAAGACAAGAATTTGTTTAGGATGATGAGTCATGATCTTACCAAGAAGGGAAAATATTTAAAGGCTTTGAAAAGAATTGAAAACTCCACTTGCACTCTCCAATCCCTAAATCTCTTTCTTGAAATTTATACACCATCCTCCACTTGGCTTTATTATAAGGATAAAATCCTCATATCCATGGACCTAACAAAGCTATGACTATGACTGCTTTAAGCGACTATAGGTACCTATTTGTTGAGGATGTGACTATGTCAAAAGATAAGACACTTCATTTCATAATCACAGCTCTACTCCTACTCGAAACCCTAGACACAGGTCTACTATAAATGAAAACCAATCCCATTTATTGGTTTTCATATAGTCATGACCTCAATGAATATCCAACAGGACACATAGCTTCATTCTTGATCTCTATTAGGTCTAAATAGACCTATTCTGCCTCTGAGCATCATAGAAGCCAAGAGCTCATTGTACACTTATATCGCCTTCTAAGAATGATGAACATATTCATGAAACAACATTACAAACTTAGAAAACAATTCTTATGGGTTCTACATTTTCAAACCATAGGTCCAGATTGAGCTTTAATGG
Source organism: Torreya grandis (assembly GCA_037957365.1). Taxonomy (NCBI): domain Eukaryota; kingdom Viridiplantae; phylum Streptophyta; class Pinopsida; order Cupressales; family Taxaceae; genus Torreya; species Torreya grandis. Next base: position 103,352 of record JARHVA010000698.1, read on the forward strand.
TGGCCCTTGGACTTTAAATATCTGCTCTAGGTTAACTCGAATTGTATTTAGATCTTGGCTCTATGTATTTACCTACCCAGGTCCATAAAATCCTTTTATTTGACATGTTTGCCTATGTGACATCCCTTATATGCTCTTTATAATATTTTAAAATATGACTATCACTTCTTTTGACATGTGTCATCATCTCATACACCCCTAAGAACTAAATTGAATTTACTCCATCAATCTTTGATTCAGACTTCCTAAATCATGACACTTGGCAACCGCATATTCAATCTGTGGATCTCACTTCTAGTTTTCATATGGTTATTACTTTTGTGCCATATGGAGGCCTCATGTGTAATTTAGGCTCATTGACCTTTTAACCTAATTTACACCATCGACCCCCTTTGCATGGTTGAATGTGTTCTATAGATATTTGATTTTTGAGATCAAACACACATCATCGATCCTTTGATTTATTTTGATCATGACACTTATCATCCCCACATTTAATCTATAGATCCTCTAACTTATTAACCTCAAGCTCACTATTAATCTTGAATGGCATGATTTAACTCATGTCATTGATCTTGATGGTCCCAATAACCCTAGTATTTAACATGGATCATCAATCTATACTCAAATCAAGTGATATTTTGACATTTGGTGGCACTGCATTTACTCTTATGATCCTTCGAAGATTTTTGATTTCAAATGGTTATTTCTTATGGCTTTAACCTGATGTCTTGAGGCACATCCCACACTGCTAAATCATTTTTTAATGCTTGTATCTCGAGATAGAAAATATAACAAGACACAAATTTTTAAGGAATTAACTTGGCACAAGATACATCATCTTATTTGATTCTTTGGTTTTGAGAGGCCTCTTATGTACATTTATTAAATGCACAACTAGACTGACATGTTCCTTCTTGCATGATGTGTTATGATGGTCTGGCTTCTCTAGGCTTGTGCTAATCATATTTGGACCCATCAAGGCTCTGATAAACCTTTGAGACTTTTCATAAACTTTCTTCATGCCCCTTAAATGCCATGACCACTATGAAAACTTGTTAGATCCTTTCACTTTCAATTCTAGACCTATTTTTAGACTTGCTTCCCAATAAATCAACAAATTACACTTTAAGCTTGCTTAAAGTGTTTCAAAAGAGTGGTCTAATCCATCTAGGCACAAGTTTTATATGTTGGCTAGATTTGGCCAACATTTTTGGTGACCTCCTAGGATTGTGTTGTCCCCAAAAATGTCACTCATTTTTGGGACAACCTATGAACTATTTTGACTCAACAGACCAAAATCCTCTCTCCCCTTTTAAAAAATTGTTCTGAGCATTCAAGTTCTTCATTTTTCAAAGCTCTTCCAAAAATCTACAGACTCTGCAGGCTTGAATCTATAGACTCTACAGGCTTGAAACTATAGACTCCACAGGCCCATTTCTACAGACTCTACAGGCTTGAATCTACGGACTCTGCAGGCTTGAAACTATGGACTGGACAGGCCCATTTCTATGGACTCCACAGGTGAAAATCTATGGACTCTATAGGCCAAGTTCTACAGACTCATTTCTACAGACTCAATTCTATGGACTTCACAGTTGATTTCTATAGACTCTATAAGAAGAAACAAGCTCTCAACACTTAAGCAATTTCAACCGCTTCAAGGTTCAATGTCATCGACAAGAGTTAAGTGCTTCAGCAAAGGTTCAATAGTTTAACCACTTCAAGGTTCAATGGCTTCAAAACACTTATCAAAGAGAAGAAGGTTTGAACCATTGAACCGTTGAACCATTGAACCACTTTGGTTCAAAGGTTCAATGGGTTCAATGGTTCAAAGATTCAACGCACGGTTGGTTCAAGCAGATAAAGGACTTAGCCAAATAAAGGCATTAAACCGATTGAACCATGAACCATTGAACCAAAGTTGGTTCAATTGGTCGATTCAATCGGTAGGTTCAAGGGGCTGCCCTAAAGCCAAAGGAACAAGTGCCCTTGTGGAGGGTGGTGAACCGAGGTCAGATAGCCCTTGTGGAAGGTACACGAGGAGCAGATGGACCATTGCAAAAGTCTGAAAGAAAGAAAATGAAACAAAGAAAATGATTCTTTTAGACATTTTGTCTGAAGGAATTAACCTGAAGACTGCCCAAAGGGTAGATGCCCTTGTGGGGGGCTCTTGCTGGCCAAAATAGGCCTTTCTCAAGACCCCAAAGGGATTCTTTTCCTTCGGGAATGACAAAATAAGAAAGATGAAGGAATTGTCAAGGAAAGTGACGGGCCCATAGATGTCCAAGTTGAACGTCGTGAACTAGCCATTGAGATTCAAAAGTCCGGCGATGTCCCCACAGCCATCAAAATCAGGGTGACCAACTAGCCATTGGCTTTCAAGTGATGATGTGCCCAAAGACGTCAAATTTGTGGCAATGAAATAGCCATTGATCCTTGAAGGTTTAAACATGGACCCGAATGCATTCAAAGGCCTTAAGGCCAAGGCCAAAAGGAAGAACCACTGAGAGGAGTGTAAAGAGCCAATAAAGCTAGGAATGTAGTCCCAAGAGCTTAAATTCCAAGAAGAGACAAAGCTGGAAAAAACAAAACCAAAAAGAGGGAAAAGCCCAAAATATCTATGCAAAAGTAATTTTAGTAGATGGAACAATCCACTAAGTAGATATTTTGGCCTGCAAACATTGAAGGCATGGCCTGTTAGTCTCCTTTAGAGTAAAGACAAAATAGACAGCTGCACAGACATCAGAGGGGACAGACCAGATGATCCAGACCCAAGAAGAGACATATTAGATGAATGGATACACCATAATTAAGGCAATGCACTATTCCAAGCATGGTCCTTCCAGACAGAACTAAAAACACATTAAAGGCATTGACTGCAGCATGGGCTGTCCCATGGGAAAGAGTGCCAAGCTTTTCTTGGTTGCTATACATTGTAATTTCTCTCATTATGCAAGGGCAATCTTCCCATTACCAGAAGCAAAACTCTACCTAAATTGAAAGGTGAATACTGAGACTTTGAGCTCAGATTGTTGTTCATATTATTTTATCTGAATGAGAAAGCAAGTTACTTGCAAACTTTGTGATTTTATAGCTTGTGCCACTTTAGGAAATTGTTCTTATGTCTGTTTCCTAAAAGCATTCTTGTTTATTTGATTTAACAAGTAGAACAAGTGGAAGTAATAAGGAAGGTGTCCTGAAGCCAACTAATTTCAGACTTTGTGCTGTCATAGTTGTCTTTGGTGTGTGTTTATTTTCTATTTCTATGTAAAGGACCTTAGGATGACTTTATTTCCCCATTGTTCTTCGTATCTTACTCTTTGGGCAGTTGAGGTGGAAACTTTGTGTTTTGTTTCATCATGTTGGTTACTGTGACTGTGTTACTAGTTACTTGTCACTACCAGAAAGATTCCTATTGTTTGCAAGAATAAGTACTTTTTAAAGAAGAGAAGTGCCTTCTGTCATTTCACCAAGATTTCTATTATCCAGGAAGGGATCTGGCTCTTGGCTGAATGTTACTTTTGAAATAATAGAAGTACCTTCACCAATCACCCAAGATTTTTCCTTTGTTTGTGAGCATCATCTTTGAAAAAAGAGAGATGGATGGTTGATCCTACCCCTGAGTGTTATTTTCAACTTATATATATATAGTATATAGCTCTTGCGTATTTATAGGGAACCTCCCCTTGATGAGAGGAGAGATTAGTCCCCTTTTGATGTGGTAAACCTACACATTTGGCTAACCAATATTACTGCTGTGGTTGATCAAGCCTATTTTGTTTACCAATATACTGATTGACAAAATATTCAGCCAACAATTTTTGGTGACTCTGTTGGGGATGAACATGCAGTCTAAAGCCTCAAGTTTTAGATTGAAGTAGTCCCTACCCTTATCCATTATAGATTCTAGCGACTCCATTTCATGTCATACCCATATCATTATAGCCTTACAATCTTCCTCCATCTCCATTATATTATCTGGTCTGCAAAACCAGAGCTGTTGAGAAGAGCACACAGTTTGAAGTCTCAAGCTTCAAACTGAAGCAGATCCTACTCTTTTCCATTTTTGTTCTACAATCTGGAAACTCCACGCTATACAAAAAGCTAGAGAGCCCAAGGTAGAGCTACTTTTTTTGCTGTTAGTAGAGCTTTGCCTATCCATACATCACCCAAATTTTTTATCCTCTTTTTCATAATCCCGTCATGGCAGTTCAAGGCCCCTGGGGTAACTCATTCAGCCCACTAAATCTTACTCCAGCTCTACATGAACTTCCACACAGCTCAAGAAAGAACTTCCCCAAATTCTTTGGTGATGGGAGAGTTCACCCTGATGAACACATTGTAGCCTTTAGCATAGCTTGTGGCATAATAGGAGTGGAATTTGAAGACGTGGTAGTCAGGCTCTTCATGGAAACACTACAAGGCACTACTTTATAATGGTTCTACCACCTATAGGCTTGGTCAGTGACTGACTGGGACACTCTCAAAGCTAAATTTGAAGCCAGGTTCAAGCCTATAGAAGATGCACATGCTTTGCTAGCCCATCTTACACAAATGAAGAAGGAACCTCATGAACCCATGAGGGATTTCATAGAAAAGTTTGACAAGCTGAGGAATCAAATTCCTATCATTGCTCAGCCCACACCTAAAACCTTCAAATGCTTCTTCATCAACTCGTAGCTGCCTGAAGTGAGTTTTTTGCTGAGATGGGCTAGACACATAGACCTTGTTGCTGCTTAGGACTTGGCTACTGAGGTTGAAGATGACCTTATATTGTCAGGAAAGATAAGGAGAGACCCAAACAGAGCTAAATATTCTTCATCTTATAAGAATTCATCTACAACCACCACTGATCAAATGGTGCAAAAGATGGAAAATGAAATGCTAGCCTTTAAAAGGCAAATGACCCAAGGTATGTCTGCTCCTCCTAATCAGGATATGCCAAGGAGGACATTTTAGAATCAGCCATATCAAAGTAATACTACCAAGAATCAAGGGCAGCTAAATCATCTTCCTCCCCCACAGAGGAACCTTGCCCTTGAAGCACCTCCAACCAACTCAGTAGTTGGATATATGGAAACTAAACATGATTTATCTTTCCAACTTGAGTTTGATCAAGAAAATGACGCTGATATCTTCACAAAGGGTCAAGAAGAGTCAGTTGGCGACTCCCACATTGGTTTCCTAAATTACCAGAATGAACCCAGAAGTAAAAGTGAAGCAATCGAGGGATCATATGCTGTGTTCACCCAGTCCAAAAATTAGTCAGCCCAAAAAGCTGATAAAGAGAAGACAGAGGACTGACCTCAACTAGCAATTTCAATTGCTAAGCGTGGAACCACTCTACCTTTCCAACCAAAAGACCTAGTAGTTGCTAAAAAAGTAAGTACCCCAATCATTTTTTCACCTTCAACTTTAAATTCGTAGGCCAGTCCTCCCCCTCCCAAAAACCAAAAGGATGAACTCCCATCCTCTCTTCCTAGTCCATTTTAGTCATTTGACATAATTGATCATGTCAAGAAATCCAAAATTTAAATGACTAAATTTGAATTCCTGTAAGCCAATCCTGAGTAGGTGGACATTGGTGGAGAACTAAGTATGGCCCTATCTGAGGCAAGGATCCCTGTCAAGGGTGTAATGAAGAGATTGCTCCTTGAAAAGGAGGAAAAATATGTGGTAACCCAAATGTTGGCCCCTACAACTCAAATTCTATTTAAGTCTTTGGGTAGGGGTAATTATTTCTTGACCACAGAGGATGTTCATGTTTTTGCAGACAAAAGTCCTATAGCTGGCAATCCAAGAATTGATCCAAATAAGACATCAAAAGAATTGGTAGGGCACAGTATAAATGAAGAAGGATCTTCCATCTCTAATGAAGATAAATCTAATAGAAGATCAGCTTCTGATGATGCTTGGATCATGGAATCTGATGGCAGCAATTCTTCTACCAATGCTAGAGCTGGGACTGTGTTGATATCTCCTCAAGGAGATATTTTTCCTTCATGCAAGTTGTAGTTCAGCAACACCAACAACATAGCTGAATGTGAATCTCTATTTCTCAAATTGAAGGTTGCTCAAGACCAAGATGCCAAACTAATTCACACCAAAAGAGATGCTGAGCTGATGGTTTGTCAAGAGTTTGATGCTGACAATCAAAACATGTGCTGGACTGAACCAATAGAACAACAAGCTATGGTAGTGGACCATACTGCTATACTCCAAGTTAGCAAAAGGAACTCTTCACCAAGAGAGCAAAGAGTTATGGTTTTTAGATTGAAGACCACATCTTGCCATGGACCAAGAAGAGAGATCCAAAAGGAGTGCATAAAAAATGTGATTCCTGGTGGAGAGTTCCATTCGCTCGTCACTGATTTTGGGGACAAAATGGTTTCCTGCTAGTTTATCAAGATGGAATGCCATCTTCACTGTCTCACAATGGGTAGCATTTGAATCACTTCAATTCTTGAAGTATCAGATAAGTTCACCTGTATATATGTACATTTGTATAATCTTTGTTTCTGCTTTGTGTTGTTCATTTTCATTTTTAGAGCCTTTCTTTTTGGGTAACATGACTCCATAGCCCAATGGCATACTTCAAGGCATTAGAGATTCTAGTTTCTACTCCCCTCAGTTGTTTCAAAATTTTAACTAAGGAAAGTTCCCCAACTAGAGCCAACTATTGTCCCCAAAAATGTCACTCATTTTTGGGACAACCTATGAACTATTTTGGTTCAACAGACCAAAATTCTATCTCCCCTTTTCAAAAATTGTTCTGAGCATTCATGTTCTTCATTTTTCAAAGCTCTTCCAAAAATATATAGAATCTGTAGGTTTGAATCTATGGACTCTGTAGGTTTGAAAGTATGGACTCTGTAGGCCCATTTCTACAAACTCTATAGGCTTGAATCTACGAACTCTGCAGGCTTGAAACTATGGACTCTGTAGGCCCATTTCTATAGACTCTGCAAGCGAAAATCTATAGACTCTACAGGCCAAGTTCTATGGACTCAGTTCTACAAACTTCACAAGTTGATTTCTATAGACTCTATAGGAAGATACAAGCTCTCAACACTTAAGTGATTTCAACCGCTTCAAAGTTCAATGTTGTTAGTAAGAGTTAAGTGCTTTGGCAAAGGTTCAATAGTTCAACTACTTCAAGGTTCAATGGCTTCAAAACACTTATCAAAGAGAAGAAGGCTTGAACCATTGAACCGTTGAACATCTCAAACTAGCTGTTGATATCCAAAAGTTTGGTGATGTCCCCATAGCTATCAAAATCAGGGTGACCAACTAGCCATTGGATTTCAAGTGATGACATGATCGAAGACATCAAATTCATGGCAATGAAATAGCCATTGATCCATGCAAGTTTAAGTGTGGACCCAAATGCATTCAAAGGCCTTAAGGCCAAGGCCAAAAGGAAGAACTGCTGAGAGAAGGAGCATAAAGAGCCAGTAAAGCTAGGAACGTAGCCTCGAGAGCTTAAATTCTAGGAAGAGACAAAGGTAGAAAAGACAAAAGTAGAAAGAGGGAAAAGCCTAAAATATCTATGTAAAAGTAATTTTAGTAGGTGGAACAGTCCACTAGGCAGACATTTTGGCCTACAAACATTGAAGGCACAGTCTGTTAGTCTCCTTTGGAGTAAAGACAAAATAGACAATTGCACAGACGTCAGAGGGGACAGACCAGATAATCCAGACCTAGGAAGAGACATATTAGATGAATGGACATGCCATAATTAAGGCAATGCATTGTTCCAAGCATGGTCCCTCCAAATAGAATTGAAAATGCATTGAAGGCATTGATTACAGCATGGGCCATCCCATGGGAAAGAGTGCCAAGATTTGCTTGGTTGCTATACATTGTAATTTCTCTCATTATGCAAGGGATATCTTCCCATTACTAGAAGCAAAACTCTACCTAAATTGAAAGGTGAATAGTGAGACTTTGAGTTCAAATTGTTATTCATATTATTTTATTTGAATGAGAAAGCAAGTTACTTGTAGACTTTGTGCTGTTATATCTTGTGCCACTTTAGGAAATTGTTCTTATGTCTATTTCCTAAAAGCATTCTTGTTTATTTGATTTAACAAGCAGAACAAGTGGAAGTAATAAGGAAGGTGTCCTGAAGCCAACTACTTTCATACTTTGTGTTGTCATAGTTGTGTTCAGTGTGTGTTTATTTTTTATTTTTGTGTAAAGGACCTTGGGTCAACTTTGTGCCCCCATTGTTCTTCGTATCTTACTCTTTGGACAGTTGAGGTGGAAACTTTGTGTTCTATTTCATCCTGTTGGTTACTATGATAGTGTTACTAGTTACTTGTCACTACCAGAAAGATTTTTATTGTTTGCAAGAACAAGCACTTCTGAAAGAAGAGAAGTGCCTTCTATCATTTCATTAAGATTTCTACTATCCAAGAAGGGATCTGGCTCTTGGCTGAATGTTACTTTTGAAAGAAGAGAAGTACCTTCACCAATCACCTAGGATTTTCTCCTTTTTCTGTGAGCATCATCTCTAAAAAAAGAGAGATGGATGGTTTATCCTACCCCCGAGTGTTAATTTCAGCTTATATATATAGTATATAGCTCCTGCATATTTATAGGGAACCTCCCCTTAATGAGAGGAGAGATTAGTCTCATTTTGATGTGGTAAACCTACACATTTGGCCAACCAATCTTCCTATTGTGGTTTATCATAACTATTTTGTTTATCAGTATGCTGATTGACAAAATATTCACCCAATAGATTGCATGCCTATTATGCAATAGATTAGTTGCCTTGTCCTATCTTATTAGTCTCACAGGATCACAAGTCTTTCTTCCCCAGCTGATCATGAAAATGATACAAGGTTATCCCTTTTTTTTAAACCCTCTCTTGAAGCAACAAGGATGAAAATAAACAAAACAACATTGTGCCCAAGGCACTTATGGAAGGGAATCACACAATTGAAAATAAATGTACACAAGGCACTTAGAGGAAAACATGAAAATCTACTCTAATATATACAATGAATGTAAACTCTTCTAATATCAAGGCTTTAAATGAATGGCATTGACTGGGATGGGTAATACCTCTCCATCCAATTAGGCAAGCTAAAAAGCATAATGTTGTTTGTATCCATGGATCAAGTAAGGGCAACTTCACAAGCTGTCAAACTTGGTATGGTTTCCTAGTTTGGCCTTATTTGAATCCCACTTAATGACTATATCCCTTTATTTTAAGTCCCTTATTATGGCTCTCTCGTCAAAGGATTTCTTAACTTGAGCTTGATGTGACTCTAGTGTCTTCATTGTAAGGTCCCTGGTTTCTTCAAGTTCCATGAGATCTGTCATCCTCATACTCATAGGCTCACTCTCCATCAACTCAAACTGATGGGTTAACTCTAAGGCAGGTAACTCAAGAGAGATGGGTAACTTGGCTCTTCTAGTTTTGTCATCATGGTTACTTCTATGTTCTGAGCCATAAGAGCTTGATTGTATCCATAACTAGTAGCCTGCTACCATAGATCATTGAAATCCTGATTAATCTTAGTGTTTGGGATAATGGATTAATCGAGTGACGAATTATAAGGTATGGTACCCTCAATTTATTAAGAAAAGTTGTTATGAGTAGGGACCAAAGTAGTAGAAGTACTTGCAGCATTTGGATTATAATTATTTTGCCTAACATAGTTAGGCTACCCTTGTCCTTGGCTTTGTTGTTCACCCTACCCTTAGAAATTTCCTTTGTAGGGTGTCTTATTTGCTTGATAAGACTATTTTTGAGGATGATATGCAGCTTGATAGGTTATATTGAATTGGGATTGCTACTTCTTTACATTCACCAATTCATTTCCAAAGGATTGAAACATGCTCTTAAGCTCTTAGAAATTTATTATTTCTTGGGAGTCACTAGGCTGACTAGTTGAATCCTTTTCTTGCTTTGGTGTAGGTATGACAAAAAGTGTTGGCATAGGTGGAATGACAACAAGGGGAGGAATAAAAATATGAGGTGGTTGGATTTTAGGAAACAAAGGCATTGGTGGCCTAGGTGTAAGCTTGCCAGCTTATAGTAGATAATTATCTACTCTGACTGCCACCTCATAAGCATTTGGTAGTGTGTTTCTTCCCATGGACTAGATCATTACTACTACATCATTGTTTAGAGCTTTCAAATAGTAAAGGAAATCATAGTTTGGAGTAGGCCTAATAGATATTGGGATCCTATCTCATGTTTTTTAAAACCTTGTATTAAAATCTTGCATAACCTCATAAGGAACCCTCTTGATTGTTGTTAGTTATCTGTAAGTGACAAGTGGTCACTTTTGTCTTCAAATATCTTACAAAATGCATCTTCCAACTGATCCCATGATATGATGGAGTTAGAAGTAATGTTTTTATACCATTATAAGGCTTTACCCTTGAAAGTGATGGCCAATAACCTAATAACTACATTTTCCTCAATGATATTATGAATATTACAAAAATTGGATATATCTCTGAGGTATTTAGAAGGGGTTGTAGATTTGTCTCCCATGAAGTAAGGGACACTTTTAAGAGCTTTTATTGGAATAAGATTATACTATTGGAGGTTTAAAAGACTCTAGGCATTAAAAGCCATAAAAAGAAAAGCTCCAGGGGTTGCCATTGCAATGAAAGGAGTTAACAAAGATCTTGTAGAGGTGAACTTAGAAACTGGTTTAGAAGGAAATATTCATTTATATGGATGTGTATTAGCAAATCTTAACCTTTTTACTGAGTTTAAAGGTATTTCAAAAAATTCAAAAGAAATACCTCTAGAAGTTAACTTTGTATTCACCATTGGCATGAAATATAGCTACTGCTCTATACTATAATGTTGAGTGTTACTCAAAGTAATCAAGTACTACTACATGAAAGCTATAACTATTGTAAATTAATCAAACCAACATCAAACTTGACCAATCTTCTTTGAAAGTGGGTCCCATTGGATGTGCCAAAAACTATTGTGGCATAGAATTGCACCCCTGTGGGAGAGTTTTTCAAGATCCCCCAATCTCAACCATAATATTGGAGCAACCCCAAGCTATGGGTATCATTTTGTGGGGTTCAACCTCTGGATTAGGCTAAATTCCTCTTGATGGATCACCTAGACTAATACTTCTACTGGGAAAAGGGTTAGAGAGGATAAAAGGTTAATAAGAGAGCTAAAAAGGTGATGCACCAAATTTAAATGAGACACTCATATAAGTTTGAGACCAAAACTATATTAGCATAAGATAATGTTTGCTCACACAATCTTAAAAAATAGATAATTGCATAAGTATTTCATAAACTAAGCTCACCAAGCAATCAAAGAAGCAAAGAGGAATTCTAAGATTCACACTAAACATCCATTAATGGTAGAAAGAGCACAAGTTCATACATAAAACTAGCTTGGAAACACCCTAAAAAAGGAAAAGAATAAGGACAATGGTCATGAAAGAATCTCCTTCTCAAAGCCATCATGTACAAGATTACTAAACACAAGTTAAAGGTAAGATATAGGTAAAAAATCATCTTATTGTATCAAGAGGTAGTTCTTATAAATATTAATAGGGTTTTGCCTTGTCAAATGAGAGTCTCTTTCTATTCTTTCCAAAATTAGAGAGTCTACCTAAAATCAAAGAGAGACCCTTTACAATGGGGGAGAAATAGGAGATATATGAGAAAGGGGAAGAAAGAGGATAAGCACACAATTAGAATCAATAAATGAGTTACCACCATCCTCCAATGAATTCCCAACCACTTTTTAATCAATTATAACCAATACTTATTGATAATTTTAACCTTAATTAGCTCCAATAGCCTTCCAACCTTCTCATTGGTAGAGAATTACACTAGAAGACAAGAATTTGTTTAGGATGATGAGTCATGATCTTACCAAGAAGCGAAAATATTTAAAGGCTCTAAAAAGAATTGAATGTTACACCTGCACTCTCCAATCCCTAAATATCTTTCTTGGAACATCTAAATTGTACTCCACTTGGCTTCATTATAAGGAAAAAATTGTCATATCCATTGACCTGATAGAGTTATGACTATGTCTGCTTTAAGTGACTGTAGGTACCTATTTATCGAGGATGTGACTATATCAAAAGATAATACACTTTTCATAATCACAACTCTACTCTTACACCAAACCCTAGATATAGGTCTACTATAAATGAAAACCAATCCTATTTATTGGTTTTCATATAGTCATGACCTCAATGAATATCCAACAACCTGCATATCTTCATTCTTGATCTCTATTAGGTCTAAATAGACCTATTCTACCTCTCAGCATTATAGAAGCCAATCGCTCATTATACACATAGATCCCCTTATAATAATGATGAACATAGTCATGAAACAAAATTACGACCTTAGAAAATAAGTCCTGTGGGTTCTACATTTTCAAACTAGAAGTTTGGACTAAGATTTAATGGTAGCCCTCGAACCTGAAATATCTGCTTTGGGTTAACCTAAATTATATTTAGATCTTGAATCTATGAATTTACCTTCTTGGGTCCATAAAATCATTTGATCTGATGTGTCTGCCTATGTTTCATCCCTACCACACTATTTATCATATTTTAAAATATGTGCCACTTCTTTTGACACATGTCCTCATCTCGTACACCCTTGGGAACTAGATTGAATTTGATCCATCAGTATTTGATTCAAGCTTCCAAAATCTTTAGACTTGGCAACCCCACATTTAATCTATGGATCTTATTGCTAGTCTTCATTCGGTTATCACTTTTACACCATGTGGTGACCTCATGTGCAATCTAGGCTTATTGACCTTTTGACCTGATTTGCATCATCGATCTATTTTGCATAATTGAACATACTCTGTTAATCTTCAATTTATGAGATCAAACAAACATCATCAATCCTTTGATTTACTATGATTATGACACTTTTTATCCCTATATTCAATCAATGGATCCACTGACTTATTGACCTCATGCTCACTATTAATCTTGATTTGCATGATTTAACTTATGTCATTGATCTTGATGGCCCCATTGACCCCAGTATTTAATGTGGATCATCGATCCATGCTTCAATCAAGAAATATTTTGACATTTCATATCAATACATTCACTCTCAAAATCCTTTAAATATTTTTGAATTCAAATGGCTATTCCCTGTGGCTTTAACTTTATGTCCCTGGTCACATCCCACACTACTAGATAATTTTTAAAATCCTATCTTGAGATAGAAAATACATCAAGACATCAAATTTGTAGGGAATGACCTTGGCACAAGATAAATCATTTCCATATGATCCTTTGGCTTTAATAGGCCTCCTAATTACATTTATTAAATGCAAAACTAGACTGACATGTTCCTTCCTGCATGATGTGTTATGATGGTCTAGCTTCTCTAGGCTTATGTTAATCATATTTGGAACCATCAAGGCTATGATAAACCTTTTAGACTTTGTAAAAACTTGCTTCATGCTTATTTAATTCCATGAGCACCATGGAAACTTGATGGATCCTTTCACTTACAATTCTAGACCTATTTTCAGACTTGCTTCCCAAGAAATCAATAATTTACACTTTAAGTTTGCTTAAAGTGTTTCAAAAGAGTGGCCTGATCCATCTAGGCACAAGTTTTGTATGTGGGACAAATTTGTCCAATAGTTGCATATGTGGGAATCAGATGCCTTCAAATGTGAGATGTATAACCCAAGGCCCATATTGACTAAGTCCTTACAATACTACATAATATCACATTCTTTAGTATTTGATAAAATAGTGGGTATCCCACTCTTGTTAGTTTTTGTAATTCATTTCAAACAATGGAAAAGATTATTGGGTTTCATGCCCTAATTTACTACTACATCATGTGTTGAGTAACCATTATCATCCACTTCTTGCATTACACTTTCCATATCATCCTATGTCCACTTTGTATTTAAGGACTTTTGATCAGTGGTAGTAACATTTATGTTAATTTTCTTCTCTTGCTCATTAGCAGGGGGTTGGTCTTAAAAAAATTCATTCTCTGCATGTTTGGTAGTGGGTTCTTCTTTTGCATTAACCTCTTCATCAATAAAATCATGAAATTTTACCCCTCTATTACTCATTTTTTCATGTAGCCATCATCTAACAAACCACATATTCTTCTTGGCATTCCTCATGTTGAACTATAACAATAAACAAATTATATAAGTAATTGACAATAGAATGGAAAACATAAAAAAAAACTATGGTAAAAGTATTTATAATGTTGAAAATATGAATGAATAACACAACAACATGAATTCACAACAACATGATTTCATAGAAGGATTTGGTTTGATACATCTGATTCAACATTTACTGGTATGTTAATAAAATTATTAATTTTGATAGAAAGATGATAAAATTTATTTGTATGTGAATGAAAAACTTCATGGATTCCATCCACATACTAGTGAATTTTCAATCTTATAAACACACTCATTTTCCAACATGGCCCTTTGTTGCATATTGATGACCTAGTTTATCCTTAGATGCATCTGTGATCACTAAAAATTGACCATTGGGATCAAGAAATCTTAACACAAGTGCTGAAGTAAGCCTTCTATTAAATTCCTGAAATGCTACTTCACACTTATCTAACTAGATAAAAATATGATTCTTATGTTATAGAGAGGTAATTAGATTAGCAATCTTGTAAAAATTTGAGATTAATTTCCTGTAATACCCGATAATCCCATGAAACTCCTAACTTTGTGCACATTCCTTAGTGTCGACCACTCCATAATGGCTTTTATCTTAGCCAGATCTATAGAAATACCATCCACTAAGATAATATGCCCCATATATTTCACTTTCTTTTATAAAAATGCACACTTGAACAATTTTCCATATAACCTTTGCTTTCATAGACATTGCAAAACTAGCTCCATATGTTGAAGATGCTCTTCTTCATCCTTAGAGTATATGAGAATGTCATCTAAATAGATAAAAAAAAATGATCTAAGTAATCTTTGAACACATTGTTCATGAGATTCATGAATGTTGTAGGTGCATTCATCAACTTAAATAGTAACATTGTGAATTTGTAATGTGTCAGGATCCTACTCCACCGATAAGAGTATATATGATTACCTCTGTATTAGCAACTAAACATGAAATTTAACCAGAATGAACAAGTAACTAGAAATATGAAACAACACAGAATATGAGAGACAATACCCAATTGTATTAATACTCATCTAGAAGGAAATACAATAAAGAAGATGCCACACTTCTTCTCACACCTCTAGATCTCCCACACTTCTAGGGTTCACCAATAATTCTCCTCCAACATTTCGCTCTCTCAATCACGGTCACAACAATCAACTCAAACACAGAGTTGTTGTTCACCTCCACTAGTCAGTAACAATGCTGCCAATACACCAAGTACAAAAGCGTACTCCAAGTAGATCTCCCTACTCTTGCAACCACCTACAAATCACCAGACCTTACTTATCATGTAGATGTCTCTACACCCTAAAGAACCCTTGTCCTTGCCTCACCAAGTCCTCATGATTCTTCAACTAGTACCCCGGTGGATCTTCTACCAGAACTTTGCACACCTGCAACTCTACCTGATCATACACACTCAACACCCCTTTGGAACTAGGAGGAGCTACTCTTTCTCTCTCTACAAGCACAATGGCTTTCTAGCACACTTTTACAATACAACCCATGAGTCTATTATATAGATCTCATGCATATAATAATTAGACTTTCTTAATTACAATAATTAGACACGCAACTCCAAGACTAAAATAAGTCTTTACATGCAAACTGCCTGTCCAAAAATAGACCAATTCAGAACCCACATGCAAACTGCATGCACACACAGGTTGCCGACGTCGGCTCCTTCTTGACCGATGTCGGTCGACTTATAATTGATGTCGGTTACTTTTGCACTGTACTATGATCGACGTCGATTGGCCTGACCGATGTCAATTCTTCTGCAACTTGCTCTGCAACTTAGCAACCCCAGCAACCTCCTCCATGTTTACATTAGTGAAGCTTTTAGCTCCACAACCTAACAATCTCCCACTCAGAGATAAACAGCTGCACTGTACCTATACCTGTACACCGTCTAATTTTTTTCCTGGCTTGTATCCCTCTTCAAGCTCAATCTTAAAGACCAACCACCACACAACCTGTGGTGCTACTCCTGTCATCCAAGTAACCTGCCACATCCAAACCTACATATCCATGTAGTGAAGTCCTTGACCCTGCATAGCATGAATCCCTACTGCTAGTCCCTCTCAGATACCTGAGAATCCACTAAACTGCTCTCCAGTACTTCTTCCCTGAATTGGCTCTAAACTTTTTGAAAACTCCCATTGCTTGGGAAAACTTAGGTCTACACCAGACCTCATGTGATTTCAAACACTGTTCTAAGC
Organism: Torreya grandis; assembly: GCA_037957365.1. NCBI lineage: Eukaryota > Viridiplantae > Streptophyta > Pinopsida > Cupressales > Taxaceae > Torreya > Torreya grandis. The sequence goes on from JARHVA010000698.1 coordinate 119,745, forward strand.
TCAGCTTGAACTGTCCAGCCCTTGGTGTGCTTACCGGTTCTGCATCCTGCATATTGAACCCTGCCAACACCTTCTTCACATCAGCACCCACTAGAGACAAAATCATCCTGTGATCTTCCATGTCTCTTATGCCAAAGAATTTCGCTGCTCCCAAGTTATTCATGACATACCTCTGAACTAACTTTACCTTTAGCTCAAAAACTCCCTGCATGTGTAACCCTGCAACAAGCAACCACACCACATACAATAACAGGATAATGTTGTGACCATTATCCAACCCGGTAAAGAAAACACAATGGCCACATTGACCTTGAATAAAGGCATGCTTAGTCATATCCCTATCAAACCTCCATTGCCTTGCAACTTTCTTAAGACCATATACCCTGGCCTTCCGTCTCACGAGTCCATCCACTCTCTTCTCTAACCTAGGAATCCATTCATCTGTTAGTGCTTTTATTCTAGCTGGCAACTCTACCAAATCTCCCACTTGGTTTTCTTCTTAAGAATTCATGCCATGCTCCCACTATTTCCTAGTTTCTACTTGCATTGCCTCTTCACATCTTCCTAGTTCTTGACCATCAGTAAGCAACAAGTGATATAGAGAAGGTGAACAATGAATATGAGGTTCACTTACCCTTTCAGTCCTCCATATGGGCATTTGAGACTCTTTGATAGCTTGCTGTCCACCCAACATCCGTTCCAGTGACCGATCTCGGTCATCTCCCAATCTACACCCGACCGATGTCGGTTCCCTGCGACTGACCTTTCGACCAACATTGGTTCCTATCTGACCGATGTCAGTCTTCACCTGCCTGACACTACTGACTCTGTTGATCTACACATGACCAACATCGGTATCTGTCTGTTTAATGCTAATTCTCCTTGACTGACGCTGGTACCTGTGTTCTCCTGTGAGTGATGACTTTTTACTCACGAGCTCACCTTGGATCAAAACCCTATTAAAATTAACACAACCCTACTCAGAATAATCCAACACCCTCAACTGATCTCTATTTGTCATCTCCTCCATGAACACCAAGGCTTTCTAGTTCTTAAGTTTGTCAAAGACATCCATTTTCCGCTTAAGAACATGTATTCCCTTCTTACACATGTGACCAAGCCTGCAAAGCCACATCTCTGCAACAGAAGGTGAATCAATAATATAAGTAGATAGATAAAGGATACCTACTTTCTTACCACCATCTAATTCAAGTGCATCCACTGTGAGAGTTACTGTGCATCTCTCATCACCCAACTTTCCTGAAGAAATTAGACTCATCTCCAAGATTGGAACCTGCATGACCTTCTTCAACACCCGTGTGTTACCCATCTACAATTTCAGCTTCACTTCCCCTTTGCCAACAATCTGACAAGGCTCACCAACCCCTAAATAAATCTCTCTAAAGTCTCCCTGGACATACTCATGAAAAGATGCTCTATTACAGGCTACATGGAAAGAGGCAACAAAATCTATAAACCAAGATTCTAATTTATCCAGAGCATCCTGTGCAACATCACCTACAACATCTGCTTCTTCCTTTATTTCATGTTGATCTTCTACCAACCAACAATCTATCTTTACCTACTCTTTCTTTCCATCAATCAGACCATTCTTGCTATTCAGTTTCTCCATTTGTAGCTTACTTTCTTCTGCCATTGCTATACTCCCACTCAAACAGAAACCCCTGTGAGTACCCTGTAATCAACAAACACTAACTAGATTTGAAACAACTTGTTAGTAACCCAACTAAAAGCTCTGATACCAACAGTCAAGATCCTACTCCACCAATAAGAGTATATATGATTACCTCTATATTAGCAACTAAACATGGAATTTAACTAGAATGAACAAGTAACTAGCAATATGAAACAACACAAAATATGAGAGACAATACCCAATTGTATTAATACTCATCCAGAAGGAAATACAATAAAGAAGATGCCACACTTCTTCTCACACCTCTAGAGCTCCCACACTTCTAGGGTTCACCAGTAATTCTCCTCCAATAGTTCACTCTCTCAATCATGGTCACAACAATCAACTCAAACATAGAGTTGTTGTTCACCTCCACCTGTCAGTAACAACGCTGCCAGTACACCAAGTACACAATCATACTCCAAGTAGATCTCCCTGCTCTTGCAACCACCTGCAAATCACCAAACCTTACCATGTAGATGTCTCTACACCCTGAAGAACCCTTGTCCTTGCCTCACCAAGTCCTCATGATTCTTCAACTAGTACCTTGATGGATCTTCTACCAGAACTTTGCACACCTGCAACTCTACCTGATCATACACACTCAGCACCCCTTTGGAACTAGGAGGAGCTACTCTTGCTCTCTCTACAAGCACAATGAATTTCTAGCACACTTTTACAATACAGCCCATGAGTCTATTATATAGATCTCATGCATACAATAATTAGACTTTCTTAATTATAATAATTAGACATGCAACTCCAAGACTAAAATAAGTCTTTACATGCAAATTGCCTGTCCAAAAATAGACCAGTCTAAAACCCGCATGCAAACTGCATGCACACATAGGTTGCCAATGTCGGCTCCTTCCTGACCGATGTCGGCCGACTTATAACCGACGTCAGTTGCTTTTGCACTGTAATATGACCGATGTCGGTTGGCCTGACCGATGTCGGTTCTTCTACAACTTGCTCTGCAACTCAGCAACCCCAACAACCTCCTCCATGTTTGCATCAGTGAAGCTTTTAGCTCCACAACCTAACATAATTCCCATAGTGAGTTCTAAATGTCATCTTTAGAATATCTTCATCTTTTATCCTTAACTGATGATATATAACTCTACAATCAATATTAGAAAAGACTATTTCTCCTCACATCTGATCAAAAAGATACTTTATTCAAGGTAGTGGATACTTGTTCTTGATGGTCACTGTATTCAACATTCTATAATCAATGTAAAGTCAAAGAGTGCCATCCTTCTTAAAAAATGCAACTAATGCACCCCATGGTGACACACTTGGTCGAATCATTGCTTCAGAAAATAATTCCTGAAGTTGTGCCTTCAATTGTACTAGTTTAGTGGTTGTTATTCTATATGGAGTCTTATACTGAGGTTCTAATCCTTGTTTGATATCAATTGAGAAATCAAATTCCTATTTAGGAGGCAATCCTAACAATTCTTTTGGAAAGACATCATCAAAATTCCTAAGGAAAGGATAACCTTCAATTGATGGTTCCTTAGTTTCTTCCATTTCATTTATCTTAATGATAAATGCTTGACATCTTTTACCTTGGGCCTTCATAAGTTACATTATAGAAATATGCCTAAGCCTTAACTCACTTTTCTCACCCTGAATTAGTATCTAATTTCCAGAATCATCAAAATACTCAACCCTTTTTAGCTCAAAGTCAACCTTGGATTTATGCTTCTCAAGCCAGTTGACACCTAAGATCACATCATATGATCCTGGTGGTGCTACATAAATATCCACAACAATTATGGATTTCGGTAACCTAATTTCTTATTCAATTAAACACTTGTCAACCTAAAATTTAGAGTCATTCCCATATTGTACCAACCATGATTTTGCCATTACACCAACTTTTTTAGATAATTTATTTAGAATTCTAGAAACTATAAAACATTTCATAGCCCCAGTATCTATCAAAATAGAAATTAGATGTTCAAAAAAAATACCTGATAGTTTTATGGGTGAAGTTTGGAATTCAATTTATCGATTATCAATAGCCACATGAATACATTGCTATAAAGTTCCTTACTGAGGGGCAACACCTTTGTTTCTTAACTTATCCTAGGTACATTCATGCACAAAATGGTCACCTCCATAGATGAAGCAACCTCTTAGTGGTCCCTTCCTATAATATTGTTGGTTTCCCTTGAAACCACCCTTGGAATCATTACTCAATTTATTTTTACATGCACCACTGTTGAATCTATTATTCTAATTCTTGAACTAACTCTTGGAGTCTCCACTCCTCTACTTCTAGTTCTTCTTCTTAAACATTGTCTTTGAACTTCCAAACTTTTTCTTAAATATGTCCTTGACTTGAGCAAGATATTTCAACTTTTTCTCCTATTTGACTAATTTATCAAAGACTTAGTCCATGGGATATTGTCCATGAATGTCCACTCTCCACCAATCTGGGGTTTAAATCCCATGATAAACTTCCTAATTTTAAACCTCTCATCAGACTGATACTGAGGTACACATTTTAGAAGTTTGGTGAACTGTTACCAATACTCATTCATCGACAAGTCTCCCTTCTTTAGATTCTAAAAATACTTAAGCTTTTGATCAAAATAAATTTGTGGAAGCCACTATGATCTAAATAGTGTCACAAATTGCTTACAAGTAGTGGTGGTCAAATTCAAATTCATTTCCAACTTCTTGTTGGCCCATAACGTAGTTGTTTCTCCATGCAAATGATAAAATATCCAAATAGCTTTGGTGACCTCAAAGTAGTTTTGAATCTCAAAATGCTTATCCATTTTAGTGAACCATACTTCAGATCCATATCCCATAATGGTTTCATCAAACTTAGGTGGATTCACCTTTTTCATATCTCTTGCCAATTCTATGGCTACACATGCTCTTACGTTTTGAGGTACTTCCTTGTATCTTTGTTCTTAAGGGATTTCTTGCTCATCAGGATGCTCTTCAAGCTCATCATGTTGGGTCTCTTCCTCATATCCATGAATTTCTTGTTCCATGGCTACAACTTTATCCCTAGTCTCATTCATGGTCACAATAATTTGATCTAACTTTGTTGCTTGTTCAATGGCAAATTGGTTCAGATCAAATAGAGGGTTATTGTCATTTACATTCAAAGGACCCTCATTCAATGCTCTTGCTTGTACCATTCTTCTTTCTAATAATAGAAGAATAATAAAATGTTAGTGGACTCATTAAGTCTTAGAGTTCGAGCCACAACTCTGATACCACAATGTAACATCCCCACAAGTATTTACTAGAATATTGCAATAATATTTTAAAAATAAATTATTTACTCAACACTTATTATTTCATTAGACTAAACCATAAAAATCTAATTAATGATCTTTAACATACTAAACTAATCATATTAGCATAAGTAAACATGTAACAACAACATTTACTAATCACTAACAATTAATCACAACTGCACAACGAAAGTAATCATAATAAAATCTAGCCATGGCTAGTATAATAGTATAGTCACCACTATAAATGTATTAAAATTAATTAATTACATTTACAATAGGCATGTTACCTCATCATAAGTATAATATAGATGCTATGCTCGACAGAGCTTGAGTTACTCTAACTCAACTATGTCTTTGATAATCTCAAGTGTAGTCTCCAAGTAAGTGCAATGATGGGGAGGGAAAACATCATCCAAGTGCTTTTCCATACCAACTACAAACCATTGATCCTCTACATAATCCATCAAATAGGGAATGACCCTCCCTTCACAGATGGGTAGATAGTGATGGTGCAAGAATTCAAAGAGACATGTTATTACGTGTGTGCTGTAAAATTTATACTACATGATGTGTATCATAAATAAAATATGATCTAACATGATATTTCATAAACATGTAAATCATACATATGAAATGATAACGTCTAACATTACTTTGGACAAAGTTTTTAAATAGCTATTAATCTCTAGGATCAGTCAAATACATAAACACCACTTGATCGAATTACCTTCATTTGGCATTAGTGATGCTAACTAAGCTGGTGGAGTCCATATCACTTAAATAAAACCATCAATGCTATATTTGGTTAACATTTATAATAACCAATAGGTTCATGCAATTATTTCTACTAGCAAGTACAACCATATACTACTTACTGAAATAATTACTATTCATACATTTAGTCCATCAAATATATGAATGAACTTCAATTATAATATACATCACATACATAATATTTATGACAAGTGATTTTATTTACCATACAGGTATAATACAAGTCATTTCAAGAATCTATTTTCCTTGAGTAAATGCTATGCACAAAAATTATCATTTTTATAACATAAAGTTCATACCACTCATTATAACCAACATTCACAATTTACATAATGATTTACTAAACTTATTTATAAACACTTAATTATTCAACCTAGAATTTAGGCTATATAGTTATAGTTCCCAATCGTTGGGATATGACTTATATGCTTAGTCTCATACTATAAATATAGACATGCCACCTATTTTATAAATATAGGTTATACATGTATAGGAGGACATAGGTTCTCATATACATATATTTAATATATTTAATATGTTCTTATTATCTACACCCCATAGTATAGATAATTTAAAGCATACTACTATTTTGATCCTCACAGTTTATAACCATTTTAAATAATTCATTTCAGGTTTATTCATAACCAAAATGTAAATTCATAAACCTTTAACCTCTCATAAAATATACAACTGTATATGAATCAAATATGATGTTTATTTATAGTCATACTTTTTATAAATGTAATTGCTCTGTTCCTTTATAAACATGTACAATTCGCTTAAATTTGTGACCTCTATACTTAAACAAAAACTACCTTAATGAATATACATAGTTTCCTTTGGTATTTGAACCTCATTATAATCTATGTTATATATATATATATATATATACACTACTACTCAACCCTATCGACTTGCCATAAATCAAAATTAAAATAACAGTTTTTTTATAAAGAGTTCAACTTTATTCTTTAACCCAGCAATCAACTACAATCACTTATTTGATTAGATGAAAGTCCCTTGCATATGTTAATAGATATTTCAAAGATTATACAGTTGAATTAAAAACATAGACTTAAGTCTTAAACTTATATTATTTCATCATACTCTCAGTTCATATATATTCTCCCTGTTTGAAATGTTAAGTGTATACCCTATTCACTGTTTTGAAATAACAATTACACATAGTGTATACTTATATAAATTCATGGTTTAGTGTGATAAAAATACACCCAGTCTTTATTTATATACACATTGTTTTGTATATAAAAAATGCACAGTCCATAATTACATATATATCCCCTATTTTGAAAACACAAGAATAAACATTCTTATATAAATTATCATAGTTTAACAATAGAGTTTACACAGTCCATATAATTCATTGTTTTGATTTATAAATAAATTTGTTCAAACATTTACATTATTAACAACTTGAATGAATAATACTCACAATTATCGTTCATAAATATTTGTGTGTGTGTGTGTGTGTGTGTTAAATCCCCAAACCAACTTTAAAACCAAAAGTACTCAGAAATCATAAATTGATCCTTCCCATTTTAAATCAACTCAGACTTTGTACCAAATCAAAATAGGTACCAAACCTATACATTACATCCATATGCTCAAGACATTGACATATGAATATTTGAGTATATAAATGTAATATGGATTCTAAAACAAAACAAAGTCATTATATATTATCAACCTTTTACCAGAGTTATATATGTTTATCATAGGAAGTTAAATTCTTTAAACCGTAGTGAATGCACACAGTTTTTGTTTACATTTCTAAGGAATTAGAGAGTGTAGGTTTAGTGTTGTAGATGGATGAGCCATCCACATGGCCAAACCTATACCTTACATTTAGATCAAAATCATTTCAAACCCCAAGTAACAATTTTATAAACACGGAATTTTTCCTGAGTTGAAACAAATAGAATAACATCACCAACCTTTTCAACGCTTCTAAATTCAAACTAGAAAACCTTTTCTTCTTTCTCTACTTGTTTCCTCTTCTCTTCAGTCATGTCCCTTCTTCTCTATGTCTTGATTCTTATCAAAATTTCTATGTCAATCTCAAACCATTCAAAATTCACATGCATCTGTTAGTTCTTAGTTAGCAGTTCATGCATAATCCCCATTTTTCACTTAACTCACTAAGCTCCTAGCTAAAAAATCATAAAAATCCCTAGTTTATGTATCGATTCTTCTCTCAATTCCTTAATTATTATTATTTTATTCAATTCCAACTTTGCATGCCAACTACATTTCAAACCCAAGTATATCATTCAATAAGTCCACTTTTGTCATGATAACTAACACTTATAAATCTCTACGTAGTCTATGCATGTCAACCAAGACTAGACTTAAATTTTAGGATAGAGTTTTTTTATGATATTTAAACCTCCAAAAATATAAAATAAAGATAATTATCCCTTTATGATAGACCAAACAAATATTACTTTCAATTATGTCTAGATAATTATTTATGTTCTTTATAATTGTATATAGGCTATATATGTCTTTTATTAATACAAGAGCTTGACATATATTGATATTCTTGAATATCAATCTTGGCAAGTGATGCAGGGGCATCTTAGGAATGATCAAGATTGGTCTAGGGTGTGTCTGAGACTCATGAATGAGAGTGAAATTTGAATTTGGGTCTAAAATAAGTTTCTTGCCTTTTATCTAATTTGAATTTTCAAATTTGTAATGAGAGTTTAAGAGTGTGTTTGGGTCTACAAAAGCATATAAGAGACAAAATTATATGAAGGAGTCTTAAAGGACCTAGGTGGATAATATAAATAAGGTTTTATCCCTATTGTATAATATCCTGAACACAAAAATATTCAAGTATTCTTGCGTGTGGCATATACTTGTCTGAGACAAACTTGTGAAAAATTTATTTGAGAAGGAGTGAGATGAAGAAGATTTGATGTATTGGGGTTATTATTGTTTCTCAATATTGAATATCACTTTGCTGGGTTTTTTACCTCTTTAAGGTTTTCGCAGGATAAATACATATGTTGTGTTTATTGATATGGGCTCATTATATATTATGCTTTGCTCATTAAATCTCTTCTAGATCTGTAATCATTCATATAAATATTTTATCATGGTATCAAAGCCAACAAGAATATAGAATATTAAATTGATATTTCAATTTATTCAAAGCCTAGGCAATTTGATGCCATTGTTGGCATTAGCACTTTTAAAAAATGAAACTCAGGTTTCTATGCATCAAATTTATTTATGAAAGTTTTATTCAATTAGTTTTGAAAATATAAGGACTCGTGGAATTTTTCAAGGCCTGAGAAGCTCTATATCAACCTATTCAATTTTTTCTCTCCTCCATTAACGTACTTGTATGACCTAGGAGGCTAGCAAAAATTATTTTTGGCACCAAATTTTCATCCAGAAAGGCTTATTGGCATTGTGGGAGGATTTTAGGTAGGTTTGCAAATTTTGAAGACTTGAGAAGGCATCTATCTTCCTCAACTTTTTTTTCTCCTCCCAGACTTGCACCATTTCCACCTATTTAAAAAATAATTTATTTTTTTAATTTTACAAATTTGATTTACCTTTTATTAAATTATTTCACCAAAAAATTAAAAAATAAGTAATTTGTTTTTAATTTTATTTACATGCACAATAAATAAATATTTATTTTAAAAAAATTGAATAAAAATAATTAAATATAATATTTTGCATGTAAATCTTTGAATTCACTCATAAATAAGTTGGTGATTATTATTTTTGGTAAAAATTTGTAAAAGATAAGTGTAGTGTTCAACTGTTATTAGTATTTTTTATCTTCTTTTTGACTCTAGTCAAAATTAATTGTAAATTAATTTAATTTGAATTCTATTTTTTAGATTACGTGCCTTCTCTCTCACGTGAAAACACCCGTACCTATCGACTAGTCCTTTTGACACTTGATCTAGTCTAAACCTAGGCAAATATAGTTGTCCAACCAATCAATCTTAAAGTTTTAGCATGTTATGGATGCATTGGAGTGGTCCATTTTTTGTTTTGAATATTTATATTATTGTTTTTACATATTTTTTAATAATTGTGCCTAAGTGATCATTGTGAGTGCGACTCTTTTAACACCTAGAATTATGCAACTTTATTTCAATTTTTTGCTTTGGTTAGCATATAAATTGTATATCTAAATAAATTTATATGCACAATTCACTTTATTTTAGAAATAGTTCAAAAAATTTCATTTAAAAAGGTTAAATCATAAAATTGTTCTTATTTTTAGTGTATTTTGTGACACTTGCTACACCTTGCTTTGTCACAAATTTTTGAAAAATGTATTGCTTTATCAAGCTTTAATTTGAACAAAAAATCTGTATTTACTTTTTAAAAATTTGTTTTAATTATAAATAAATTTAAACTCAAACTTAAAAGGTTATTTTTTAAACATTTTGATTTTGTCATGTTTAAAGCGAAGTCATGGCTTTTCCTCATTTTTCTTTAGACAAATCCCAAAAGTTTAATGGAAATAATTATAATATTTAGAAAAATTATGTTAAAACTAAATTCATGGCCCATAAATTATGGAACATTATCATTGGGACTAAAAAATCCCCGTCTGGACGTTATGTGACCCCTGAGCTTACCAATGCATTTCAACAGAAATCACATGAAGCTATGTTTATTATCTTACTAAGTGTTTAGGATGAATTATTTCTCCACATTGGTAATCAAGAATCTCCTTGTGAATCTTGAAAACTTCTTGAATCTATGCACAAGGGCACTCGTCTCTCAAAGATCATTAAGTTAATCCTTGAATAGCTGACAACACCTATGAAGGGTGATGAAAAAGTTGTGATTTTTTTAGCTAAAATTAAGAATATTAAAGCTAAATTAGATGGTTGTAATTGTAATTTAATTAAAGATCAGTTGCTTTAGTTTATTATTCAGTTAAATATTCATAAAAAAATTAAAAAAATTATTTTAATTTTAAATTTTAAATATCAACTGAATAAGATATCCCTGTCCTTACCACCTTATTTGCTCTCTTGATTCAAGAAGAGCAAGTTATGAAAAATTTTGATTCTAAGGAGAATGCTACTCAGGCACTTCTCACTCATAATAATCTTTTTGATAACACTAGAAACTAAAAATATAACCCTAATTTTGTTAAGGGCAAACACAGGAATAAGAAATCCTGTAATAAAAACCGCACACCTAAATTCAATATAAATTGTAATCTATGTGGTAAATTTGGTCATAGAAAGGAAATTTGTTATATAAACAAGGATAGAATTAACAATCAATATTATAAAAACAACAAAGGGAAGAAAACTAATCAAAACAAGTAAAGGAATCAAAGCCATAATCAAAACAACAATTAGGATCAGAATGTTATTACTTTATATGCTGCTTTATTTGCTTCAAATGAAAATGAATGGATTTTAGATAGAAGTGCATCGCACCATATGACATGCTTATATGATATTTTGTATGATTATAGAGATATCTCTAAAAGAATTTACTTAAGAGATAATTCATTTTTAGAAGCAACTAAACATGGAAAAACAAAATTTTCAAATGTTGTTAATAATGATGTTTTCTATGTACCTAAGCTTAAAAAAAATTGCTATCTTGTTCTCAACTTACTAATGATAATTTTATTGTAACTTTGTTTAAATATAGTTGATCTATTAGAAATCAATTTGGATCATTGATTGTTGAAGGTATTCAAAAGAATAGTTTATATATCTTCTCTCTTTCTTCTACATGTTTAATTTCATCACATAATAAAAATGAATCTCAATTATGGAATGAAAGATTAAGACATGTTAATTTTAGAAGTTTACATGATATGTCTGCAAACAATATTGGTGTTGGACTTTCTTCTATCCCCTCTCATCATGAAAATTGTGAGGGTTGTTTACGTGGTAAACAACATATTAACCCCTTTCATAAGAATCATGATGCGAATTCCTCACATCTTTTAGAATTAATTCATAGTAATGTTATAGGTCATTTGAAAGTTACTTCTCTTAATGATTCATTATATACTATTATATTTATTGATGATTACACTAGAATGATCTGGTCTTATTTCATTAAAAAAATGATGTTTTTTCTAAGTTTAAAGAATTTAAATCTTATATTAAAAATGCATCTAATTTGGCTATTAAGATATTAAAAACTGATAATAGTGGTGAATATGTTAGTAAAGAATTTTATTCTTTTTTGCATTAGTTGTGGTATTCAAAGGGAACTAACAACTCCATATTCCCCTCAGCAAAATGGTATTGTTAAAAAGAAAAAATACACCATCATATAAATGGCTAGAATAATATTACAATCTACAAATATTCCTAAATTTTTATGGGCTGAATCCATGAACAATATTTTTCATATTCTAAATAGAGTCCTTACTAAAGCCTTGCATCTTTCTACCCCTTTAGAAATGTGGACTAAGAATAAACCCAGTGTGGTGCATCTTAGGATCTTTGGCAGTCCTATTTCTATATTTGTCCCTAAATTTAAAAGGAAGAAACTTGACCCCACTTCTTATTCTTGCATTTTTAAAAATATGAAGGTAAGACTAAAGGTTTAAGAGTGTATGATCCCTCTAAATGTTATATAATTAAGAATATGAATGTTCTTATTCTTGAAAAGTCTTTTTTTGAGCCCTTTGTGGATCCTCTTCAGTGTTCTTTTATTGATGAACCTGACTCTCATGTTTCTCCTTGTGATGAAACATATATATTTGAGGATGTTGATCTAGTTTTGGATAACTTAGAGTCTAAGGAACCCCTTGAGTTTCATATTCAATCTAAAAGACCTAAATGGGTAAAATCCCTAATTCAATATTCTAATGTTGATAACTTTAATAAATTAACTGGAAGTCAACATTCTTATCATGTATTAATGACTATGTATGAATGTGAACCTCAATCCTTTGAATAAGCTACTCAAGATGATAGATGGAATGTTGTTATGCAAGTTGAATATAATGCCTTAATTAAAAATCAAACTTGGGACCTTATCTTTCCTCTATCTAAAATACATATTGTCAGTTGTAAGTGGCTGTATAAGATCAAATATAATTCAATTAATAAAATTGACAAGTTTAAAGCTAAATTAGTTGCTCACGGGTTTACTCAAAAATCCAAGATTGACTATGTTGAAACCTTTTCTCTTGTATCAAAAATGAGTACTGTTAGAATTCTTATAGCTCTTGCAGCCCAAAATGGTTGGGTTATCCACCAAATGAATGTCAAGAATGCATTTCTAAATGGTGATTTATAAGAAGAAATCTATATGACTCAGCCTAAAAGTTTCACTAATCCTAACATAAAACATTATGTATGCAAGTTAAAAAATATTTTTTTGGCTTAAAACAAGCTCCTCGAGCTTAGTATTTTAAAATTACTTTTTTTTTCAAAGAATTGGATTTTTACAACTACTATTCAGATAATGATCTCTTTGTTAAAATTGAAAATGGTCATTTGATTCTAATTGTATATATGTTGATGATTTGTTCATTACTAGTGATTTAACTAATTTAATTCATAAATATAAGGATAAACTAAGTGAAATGTCTGAAATGATTGATTTAGGGATTTTACATTTTTAAGAATGGTTATATTTTAAGATAAAAATTTAATTATTGTATCACAATTTCAATATGCACATAATCTTCTTGTTAAGTTTAATATGTTTTATTGTAAATCTACCACTACTCTTATTGAAGTTGGTATTAAACTTGATCCTAAACCTGCATGTGAAAAATCTAACCCTACTTTGTATATATAGCTTATAAGAAGTTTGATTTATCTAATCATTACTAGGTCAGATATTTCATATGTTGTTAGTGTTGCTTCTAGATTTATGCAGGATCCATATTTAGATCATTAGAAATTAGCTCAATGTATCCTTTATTATATCAAAGGCACTGTTAATTATGATTTATTTTATTCTTCCATTGATAATGCTAAATTATATGGTTATTGTGATGCTAACCATGCTGGTGATACTTTAGATCATAAATCTACTTCTAGATATGTGTTTAAGTTTGGTGCAGGTGATATCACTTAAAGCAGCAAGAAGCAACTTACTGTCTCTCTCTTTTTTACAGAAGTTGAGTATAAAAGTGTTATGGAAGCTACTAAAGAATCCATGTAGCTATGAAGGTTATTGGGAGAGATTTATTTAGATATTTATTAGAGTACCATCCTTCATTGTGATAACCAAAGTTGTATAGCTTTGAAAAAAATTTAGTGCAACACCAAATAACTAAACATATTGAAGTTCATGTGCATTTTATCTGAGAGAAAGTCCTCAATGGTGATATTAATATATAATTTTGTCCTACAGATGAATAAGTAGAAGATATCTTCACAAAACCACTTAGTGCTACCAAGTTTTGTCAATTTCATGTAATGCTAGGCCTCTCAGAGTTGCCATTGAGGGGGAGTGTATATGACAATGCCACTTCCTAACAACCATGTGTTTCTTCTTCTTCTCTATAATGCAACACTTAGGCTATATGAATAATAATATCTATATTAGATATATATTGAAAATACTTTATTTATAATGAGATATAAAATAATTGAAATTATGGATTATATTAGACTAAAAATAATAATGTAAATAAATATAATAAACCAAATTAAAATGGGATAATATATATATTGAAAATACTTGATTTATAATTAACTAAGCAATAAATATATGAGTTTGTTGGTTCTAATTTTTTTTCCACTAATAGAAGATTACATAGGATGTGGAAATGCTCAAATATGCTTTGAGGTTCTTAGGTTTGAAAAAGGGATATCACACTATCTATCTTATACATACACGGTTAAAAACCTTTGACAACTAGAATTGTTATGGTTAAATGATACTATCATTGTGTATTATATGGTTCTAGAACTTCTATGATCCATAATATTATATATGTAATTTAATTTTGTATGACAAAAATATAATCCTATGTAATGATACATGTTTTATATCTTTTGTCCAAAACCCTAATTGTGCTTGATTAATCACAAAATAACTTAAAAATGAGTAATGTTGCACTATACTAGTGGTCTAGTCTTTTGGTCACTAGTGCATCATTAAAACTATGTGCTCCAACAATACACAATCAAATCCCACATCAATATATAATGTAAGGGGACCTTATGCACTCTAGACTACAATGAGACTAAAATGTTGTGCAAGTTTAGTGATCTAGTATTTTACTCACTAGAGTATCATTATATACACACACTCCAACATTTAAAAATCAACTCCCATGTCGACATTTCATGAAATGGGACCTTGCACCTTCACTTGAAGTGAAAAGAAGTAAATTTAGGGTTAGTTATGTGTGATAGTAAATGGGTGGGAGATTGGGATAACATGCTTTTATGGGTACACAAAAACCACTATGACACGTTTAGCCTTAACTTATATGTATTTTCACCATAGTAATCCCATAAACTATAAAAAATACAATATTGAATACATACAAAATAATCATAAGGTAATAGTGTCATTCATACACATATATAAGTGTCATAACCCTTGAAAATCAAGCCAACAAAAAATTGGCATTCGTGGTTATGAAGTCCAAATTCCAACAATAAGCTAGTCAACTAGGAATATTAATTAGAGATAATTAATTAATAGATCTTAATAAAGGAAATATATTCTGAGTATGAGTGTACGTACACACATTCCAATAAAAGGGTATAAAGTGTATGCCATACTATAACAAACTTTCTTTTATGACAAGGCAACCTTAAAATATTAGTGGCAACCATTTAATGATACAATAAATCAAATTCAAGGTAAAAGTGAACCCTTAGAATTCATTAGTTAGATGTTTATCTATATCCCTACGTAATATATTTCAATGATACTATGAAACCAATATATCACAATGTCTCATAACATAATGAAGATAATATACATAATTATTTCTCTAGACATTTAGAGTTTTAAGCAAGAGATTATTTTAATCATAAATAATTCAAAGTATTATTTGTTAAACAAGATAACTTTAATTCCTTAAAGGTTAGGATAGATTATTGAACACATATGTTATGCAATCATTTCATCTTAGTAACACAAACTCAATTAAAATTTTAACTCCATGTTTGTGCATTTTGCATATAAGACACTTACTTTTTTATGAAGATCTATAAGAAGGTTTACCTTGTGTCTTTACTAGGGTCCAAAAACCTAGGTAGTTTCCATCTTCACTTTATTAAAAACATCATTATTAAATATACATATCTATAATTAAAAATAATTTAAAGGAGTTACTAACTGTTAGACATTTAGTTTGATGTATTTAAAGAAAGTAATCATAATTCTATTTGAACGTGGATTATCTTGATCTTAAAGAGATTTTTCAATACTTGATCAATGGTGATCTATCTTAAGCCATCCATGCATCTACATAGATCACTATTGATCAAATTTTATTTTCTACGTATAATAAAGAATGAAAGAAATATTATCATTTTAATGTTTTAAAAATAGAATAAACAAAATATAATCCCTCTTTGTGTTTCTATTCTTGTAATTGGATAATATCAAATCAAAATGAAATATCATAATATAGCTTTAGTATCCTAACAACATTAGTTGATTAAAAAAATAAACTAATTGATTTGAGTGCATTAAGACCATGCTTAACTTAAATGTATGTTTTGTTGAGAGGTAAAAATTTAAAAAATTAGAGTAAGAACCATTTATATTTCAGAACAAAGGATATAATATTTAATAATTTTTATCTTTTAACACTTAATACATATCTATGCCAAGGAATCAAAACTAAATTAAAAAATCCTCAAATTTTACAAATGTTAATAAACCTCTACAATTAATAAATTGACATAGTAATAAGGTAACGTGTCATATAACAACTATGATAGTTTAAGCATCAATCCTACTTCTTCGAATATATTATGTTATCAATAAATTATCATTTAAAAAAGAAGACTTACTCAAAATTTCTGACATATCAATTATGAATTAACATAATTCAATGTGACTTTCACCTATTTTACCACTCAATAGTACAAACTTATAAATTGGTAATGTTACCTTATAAAGAAAACAAGAAAAGAACTCAAATAAAATATAAAACCCAACTAAGTGCTTTAGTATCTAAAAGAGAGATGTTCCTTAATAAAAACATTAAAATGGTATGTTACATCTATACAAATTACTAATCTTCAAAACAACCATCTTATTCATATTAATAAGCTGCGACAACGATAGGAAAACTAAACTTAATGACTTTAATAATGATTTCAACCATAATAATGATTTACACTTAGCCTAAGATGAAAATAAAAATAATCTATAACTTTATAAAATAAAATAAGCTTGATCATACTCGAATAAGAATGCTACAACTCCCAACGAGCCCAAACAAGAATATTATAGCTCTATTAATCCATTTTATAATGTTGTAGCACAAGTGCATATCCAAATAGCACCAAGTTAACAAATTTAAAGAAATAATGTAGTGTATATTACCGAGAATTTTTTATTGGTAAGTAAAAGAGGTTTTTGCTTATCAATAATTTTTTTTTACTTATCCATAAGACTTCCATAATACTATGCTTTCAAATCACAAAGAATAACATACAAATTTTAAGGCTTTCATGAAAACAAATCTATCCAAAAAATTATTTAAAATGTAATATAAATATTATCTATATGAAATAGTGCAATAAACATAAGAGTGTGCCCAAAAAATTGTAGGTTTTCCTTTTTATGCTAAGCATGATAAAAAAATCATCTTACAATGTAATGGATTAATTTCAATAATAACCCAATAAATTGAACAAGTTATCAATAGTTGGTAAATCTATTTAAGAACAAATATGCAAACACCATCCTTAGCTTAACAAGTTCCTCCAATGAAATGAGCAAGTATTTACAAAGAAAACTATTGAAATTATAATTTTAATGTATTTAAATAATGCCTTTCCAAAATGAAGGACATACAATTTAGGATTACAGTAGTCAAAGAGACGAAGGCAATATCAACAATAGCCCAAAAATATTTTTTTCATTAGAATGAGCTCAACCATACAATAAGTCCCTACCCACCCCAAACATTAGCTGGATATTAGAATACATTCCAATTCAAGCCCATGGTTTAAAATTTTATACTCAGGATAAACTATGAATGATATCCTAAGTTTAGGATACGATTTCATAACAAGAAATTAAAAAAACATAATAGTAACTCAAAATCAAAAGAATTCAATGGTGCAAGCATTCATCGAGGTGGGTCAAAATCAATAAACTATCAAATCAAAGATAAAATCACAAAAAATCATTTACCTTGGTGACCACAAACAAATAAACTATTTCAAAAATGATACTATGTACACATAAGGCAAAATAAAATAGTATGACCAACCACCATACATTGTCTAGGTTAATTTTGACCATAAAACCAAATATTTTAGCTCATCTATATGCCATCCAAGGATGAGATAGAGCACATTTGGCCTCACCCAATTGGGTTATCCTTGACCACCATTCTATGGTAGTATGAAACCAAAAGAAGATATTATAGAAAGAATGTTAACTACTTCCAAAACAACATATATTTTTCATTCAAATTAGAAACCTAAATTTAAACAGAAAATTAAAATCCAAGTAGAAAATTATTTCATAAAATTTACCATGACTAACTATGCAACCATCCCACTAAATCCCTTCCTTTTTTCTCTATTTATTTTTTCCCTTATCAACTTTGTGTGTCATTTCCTTTCACATACAGTCCCATTTAAGCTAATTTCCTCTCCTCGCACTAAAGTTCCAATCGAGAGAATAGTCCAATCCCTCTTATTTTAAAATTCAATCATGCCTCACAAGAACTCAAGTTCTATCATGCTAACAACAATGCATGAAAAAAAAATGAGTTTCAAACACTCATTTCTTCCTTCTATGGAAAAACCCACTTGAATTCCACAAACATGCATTGAGAGTATTACAAAGCTTCTAAAAACCATAATCAATGATTAGGTATTTAAGGTAACAAAAAATAATAATATTTTAATGATTTCCAAGCCAAAGTCTAAAGTGACTTAAATCACTGTGATCATGACCTAAGTCTAAAGTGACTTATTATTTTATGCCAAGGTCAAATCCCAATGTATTATATATAAGATATCATGGCCTTGTTTTAATGGAATAAAACATGAAACTTTAGTCCAAACCTTGAAATTAAATGTGAAATCGTTCCAAGAACCTTATAAAATAGTTTATAGGTTAAAACAACCTTCAACATCAATTTTTTTCTAGTAATCTAAGCCTCATAAAATGATTGCTCATACTTTAGGCCTCGTTTGAGTCAGAATGTCATATGTTCCATTCTTAGACCAATGATTGTTTTCATTATAAAAATAAAATAAAACATACATAAAATATGAAAATAATGAAAAAATTAATGAAAAAAAATAATTGATTGCTCAAGTAACCAAATGACTACATAAAGAAAATAAAATACTAGAAGATAAGTCAAAACACAAGGGATAATTAAGTAGATAATAGGGTAGAAATTAAGGATATCATTTGTATATAACTATATAACTTAAGCTTGACATTGAAAAACATATTTCACTTTCCAACCTATCTCATACCAAGGCAATACCTTCAGCCATGCAAAATGACATTAACAATACTTGTAAAGTATAACTCAAAATAATCCAATGCACTAACTAAATATAATAAAATAATATGTATGAAATAATCATAATGTAAATGTAATGATGCATATGTCCTAATTTTATTTTATACATTATAATAATTATAAAAAATAATAATATTTGTAGGTGATCATAATAAACTGATTATGTTTTATCCCTTATCAAGTTAAAATCCCAATAGTTTGTTGATTGATGGTAATGATAACTTTGTTTTTCCCCAATCAATGACATGCGAAAGAGGTTTGTATTGGATATGATATATCCAAATAAATATAATGATTTGTTTATAATAAATATTTTAACATGACTAATGACAATACAAAATAGTTTTTTGGGTTTTTTGACTTCTTTTTTGTTTTTTCTTTGGAGTTTTTACCAATGATGAGAATAAAAATAAGGTGAAAACCAATTCTATCATTTAGAATGGATATTTTAGTGGATGTAATGGTTGAGGGTTTAATATAATTTACAAGGACTACTTTACATAGGGACCATGAACCCAATCACCCATATGCCATTATTTTGAATAAGATCTGATAGACATGAATATTTCCAACACACATCTTTAAAATTTTTCCACATCCTTATCAATGTAAAAGTGGGAATAAGGATGGGCATAAAATTAGAGGGATGGTATAGGATGTATAAGGTTTAATGGAGTGGGCCTACCCCAAAATGTAAATAACTTATAGAGAAACAAACTACACATGATTTCATAAACTAGTTTTCATCACGGTACTTACCCAAGGTATAATAAAAATGGTTTTCACCTTTTGACAATTCTTTTTGTAATTTTATTTTTATTTTTTTAATATAATAAATGATTTAAAGTATAAAATAATTTTATAGGAATTATGTTCATGGTTTCATCTAGATCCTATCCATCTTAAGTGTCCAAATTATATAATCCTAACCCAAATTTGGTGATGATGACATATGACCTAGCCAATTACTTTAAAACTTGCATTAATTTTCCCAATCCTTGTTGGTGTTTATTGGATAAAAATGTCACCAATTTAAAATTATATGAATGTTACATGTTTATTGTATCTTTTTTGTAACCTATTTTGATATGCCTTCAAATGATCTAGTGCATTGAGCCATTTTTCATTAAGAAGTTCTAACTAATGAAGACGTGGAAATTTTATTTATTTTTATCATCAATTAGATGTTATATGGAAATGTGAAAAGAGTGTATCTAAACCTCAATGGGTAAGATAAATTTATCTCCAAAGACAAGGGAATAAGGTGTTGGCCCTATGGTTGTGTAGATACTAGTAGGCAATCCCATAAGCAGATTTGAATATGCTAATCCTGACTAGGCTTATTGATATTAATTTTGAGTATTTTAATGATGGTTTTATTATAAGATTTAACTTAGCCATTACATTGGATATAATAGGGCATGGACAACTTATTTTTTATATTTAAGTGGTAATAGAGGACTTTGAATTCTTTTTTTAAATGACTTACCATTTTCAGTAGAGATAGTGAAGGGATACCACCATACAAAATGAGGTGATTAAGGATGAACTTGTACATCCATTTGCTAGTTACATATATGAGAGGTTTGGATTTATTTAACACTAATTTATATATGGATCAAAGGGTGATTACATAACTAATACTCTAAAAGAGGGCCTCAGACTCATGTATTTATCCCCTATGTGTTGGCTTATGTGTGAATCATAAAATGTATGTAAAGTAAGTACAATAGTGACCTCACTTGTGAATTAGAAAAGAATACCTTATGACTAATATTTTACAAATTTATACGTTTATATGTGATATACCATGATTGGTATGGAAATAGGGAAGCTTTTGATCAATTGAATACTTGATAGACTACTCTTGATAAGTGCCTTGGTCTCTTTGGTCTAATTGCTAGGTGAGGAATGAATGACGGTTGATATTATATTTATACCAATCTTATTGAGAGATATATCACATAAAATCACTTAGGATAACCATTGTAATATGTTTCATTTGTAAACTGGATGAATTTATGGCACTAGACACTTGCATTAGGGTAGGATAGTAATGTCGATGCTATAGTTTGTCCCAAACATTAATGTCTAGGGAGTAGGAAAATAGGTATAGGATTAGAACTTGTAAAGGTGTAAAATAAGTAAATTTTAAGAATTTTAGGTAAGATAGGATGTTTGTGTCATTAATATAATATTATTTATAATAATAGGCCAAGGGGCACAAGGTAAAGTTTATATGAGGTTTGCAAAAGCAAGGTATGTGTAGAACTAAGGGGAACAACTAAGGTTTGAGTTTTTCAAGTGTACAAGTTTGAGGTGCTACATAATTAAATGAAATTGATAGTTTAAAGGAAATTAATAATTACCTAGATGTATATGCACACCTTGTCTTTGCTTGAGTTGAATTTGAGTGCTTTGATGGTGATTGACCTGCAACCAAGAGCATGTTATAGTGTATAATTAGTGCATATAATCTAGATTAAAAGTAATTAAAATGTATTAAAATTGAAAGATAAAGGTTTATGAGTACACCTATGTGTCGATGTTATTATTTTGCCTATTGGTAAGTTGTTTTGGAAAAGATGTATCATTGTAAGGTTCTAAAACTAAGATTAAGATAAATATAGATAAATATTTAAAGTGCATATATTCAAGGAAATAAAGAAAGAGGGAAAGAGATTGGAAGGCACATGCCCCCAAATTTGAAGCAAAAGTGGATTTCTACCTAGCAATTGAGATTAATTCAACCATGCAACCGATGATACTTATAAGCTGGTGAGGTTGGTTGATACAATCATATCCAAATTGAAAACTTGTCACGATTGAGTGATTCAATCACCTCAACCATACCAAAAGGTGAACCAAATATTATACTAGATTGGTTTAATAAAATATATAAAATTATGCAAGGTGTCAGTACGTGCAATGGTTTTAAAATATGAAATTGATTTGGATATTGTAATATTAGGCACATGTATAACATATGCACCTTAGATATGTCTCATGCTAAAATTGTGTATAATAATGGTACTAATATATAGAATTCTATCATAATTGTGAATCTAAATCATATAGCTATGTGCTTTGGATAATTTAGATAATTGTGTAAGTGTGGAGGATATGCTTCCAATGTATGCCCCCTGTGATCTAGGAATTTGACTCAAGAGAGGATGGTTAGTATGGTGTTAGTTTCAAAATGAAAACAAAATGAAATAAACACACTAATAGCATAACATCTCTAAGCCTAGATACTAGGGAGATATTAGTTAACAAAAGCAAATGACAAACACAACTAAAAATCAATGAATGAAAACACAAGAATTCCTTCACCTTCCTTGGATGCTCCAAATGCCTTTGTAGTGGTGGCTTGCTCAACTTGTACTCATGAAGTCCTTGGAAATGGAAGCTTGGTTATCTCCATCTCTCCTTGGCACCTTTGGCTTATGGCTTGGCTTGGCTTGGAATCAATTTGGCATTATAACACTATTTACTTGAAGCTTTTGGAACTAATTTCTAATTATAACTTTGCATCAAAGAAAGCTTAGAAATGATGTTGATGGCCTCTTTATTTATAGATTTTTGAGAATGTCTAGAATCAACCTGAACCATCCATCTCAAGATTGAGATGTGCAGTTGAGGATTAATTCAATTTTTGGAACTAAACTTTTAATTATCCTCATCATGGTATTGGAAAAAGGGGCAATTAAGAGGCATGGAGGGCATCATGGAAGGCATTGATAAGGCATGGAGGGCATGAATCCTGATATTTGTGGCATTTATGGCCCAAGGATGTCTTCCCAAGAAATGAGGTCACCTAATGATGCAAATATTCCATATTCATTTCCAAAAATAATTTTCAACAATTTTTCATGGAATTATTGATTAAGCCTTGATTTAAGTTAATTAGCTCTTAAGCATGTTTAAGCACTTTGTGCACAAATTATTCATATTGATCAGAATGCCTTATTATTGGTCCTAAATTTGATTGGATTAGAATTGGAAGGCACTATCAGATGCATTTGAATTGTATTCCCATTTAGAATGTTACCAACAACAAATAACAAAGGCATGCATCTTATACAAAAGTTTTGATAGGAAAGAGCAATCCAGAGCACGTGGGTAGAAAATTGGCATTTTGACTCAGAATGATCTGACCAAAGTTAGCTAGCCCATAAATTGCATTACCCCATTTAGGGATAGCCTAGCCAAAATTGGCACTTGAATATGTCAGTTTCACATCATTTAGCATGTTTTAGTGTTTTTAGGCCAAATTGTGCATTTTGGGTGGAAATTGGCCGGAAGTTTGATTGGAGGTTATCGATGGCCAATTTTAGGTGTCTATAATTTGCCCTTATTTGGGAAGGCATTGTAAGCTATAAGTATAGTAATGTCTTCTCAAAGAATGAAAAATTCGTGTATGCCTAAAACTACAATGATGATAAATTAACTATATGATGCTTCCTCGAGGGAATAGTTGGCACAAACAGGTCAGCAAATGGTCCCTCAAAAAGAAAGAAGCAAAATGAGGGGACCAAAGAAAGGAAATATGATGGGGTGAAAACACAATGATAATAAAAAAGTATTCAAAATCATTGAGAATGCAAGTGGGATGGTGTGCAATGGTTTTCCCAAAGGCGGTTATAAGCATTATACCCCAATAGTGGCAACATGGTATGATAACAAAATGATTTACCCAGAGGTGGTTATAATCATTGAGAAGATGGAGCTAACCCAATTAGGATATACAAACAAGATAATAACATGCCCCTGTATAGGCAAAAAAAGTAAAGTGGTGACAACACAATGATTTGCCCAAAGGTAGTTATAATCATTGAGAAATGTAGGTGGGATGGTGTGCAATGATTTGCCCATAGGCGGTTATAATAATTGGACCTCGATTATGGAAAACATGATAAACTTGGATGAGGATGATGATAACTTAACGCAAAGGGTAATGATGAATTGGAACAACCTACTAGGAGGGAGATGCTCATCCAAACTAATAAAGGTTGAAATTCTTTCGTGGTTAATTACTCTATTTGGGATATGATTGGAAGTGAACCGGTATGTCAGTGCCAAAGAGATGCCACCATTGCTAAATATAATTATTGAAGCTGAGTTTTTTTGTAGCACATGTTGGTAGGCCTCATGATATAACATCATGAGGACTTGGCTGAAATATGCATGAGAACTAACTCCTGTAATCCAACACTCAATAAAAAAAAATGTACCAATGATAAAAACCATGATGACAATATAAACATATGAATATGGATGGATTCAAGTGTAAGTGTGGGTAAGGAATCACCCAATGAACATACATAAATTGAATCAAGGCAATAATGCTAAAAGTAAACAAATAGGCAAACAAATAATTAAAATAAGTAGAAATAAACAAATAAACAATGCAATAAAAACCTTAGAAACATTTCCCCTAGAAAAAAGGTGATAACTTAACAAACAAACAAAAGGGGGAATATAAGAAAAATAAGGGGGTGGCCAAGTTATCTCTATATGCACTAGGCAAGTGGGCATTACCTACATAGTTTCATAAATGTAATATCCAATAAAAAAACTTCGGGCCAAATGTAGTTCTCCTAGAGAATGGGAAAAATATGATAACTGAGGAAAACAAATAGAATGGATGTGATAGAAGAATAGTAATGGTCTTGCAAAATGGTAAGTACATGAGAGAAAAGGACAAAAAGGATGGGGAAACTAAATGACAAGTGATTTACTTGTAACTTAGTAAGGGTTCCCAGAATCCTTGAGGCAAAGAAGTGGTTAATGTTTTTATTCTTTTCTAATGAGTTTTTGAAAGTATTTTGGAGTATCGTAACTCAATCAAGAATGATGAGACACTAAATGGTTCAAGATCATAAAATTATGAGAGCATGGCTTACGTTGCTCACAAAATTATGAGAGTGTTCAAACTTAGGTTGATCTCAAAATGATGAGAGCATGGCTTAGGTTGCTCACAAAATGGTGAGAGCATTCAAACTTAGGTTGCTCAAAAAATGATGAGAGTGTGGGTAAAAGGGGTGACTGATCTAACCTCAATAAGTATTGAGTGCTGCCTACATAGTCCTAGAGTAGGAACTCAAGTCACTGTAGTTATGCCCTCACAGTGGAGGAATTCAACCATTGCAGTAGCTAATTAAAACAAAATAGGCACAATTAGTAAAAAGACATAGTATGGCATAGGAAGTGGCAAGTTAGTACATCAAAGCTCGGTATTTCCCCTAGTTTTCCCATAGGTGGTTATAACTAGGCCATAATGACATATAATACTAATTTTCCCAAAGGCAGTTATAATTAGTAGCAAGACTGGTGGTAAAAAAAGACTAATAAATGAAAGATGCAACTATCAGAACTTATGTCATATTATCCCAAAATATGATCTCTATCTGAAGTTATGAAACAAAATGATGAACTAATCATATACCTTGATGCTAAAACTACGTAATGAATGACAAAAACCAAGGTCAAATGGGCTAGGCTTTAGAACATGCTAGGTCAATAGGTCAGAAATGGAAAGTTTATATGGCAAAGAGGATGGATAAGGATGGTATTTGTACAAAGAAGAATAGTGTCAAAATAGCATAACTTAAATGGTCATTACATATAATACACCTTAGCACTCAAGCATAGTACCACTTGAGATGAATAATATTCATCAGCTCTAGAAGTTCATCATCATCTAGTGTGGCAAGCTTGTATGCTCCTGATCCATAATTTTCATTGATGACAAAAGGCCCTATCTAGTTTGGTTTGAATCTCCCTTTATGTTTCTTCTTGACCATGGTATTATTTTGGTTTTCTTTAAGAATAAGATCACCAAGTTCAAATGTTTCATACTTCACACATTGATTATAGTGGCCTTTGAGTAAATTTTGATATTCTTGAATATTATTGAGCATGGATATGCATTTTTCATCAAGTAGATTCAACTCTTATAGGTGAGCTACTCGATAGTCATGATCATCTAGGACATGCTTGAAAGATATGCATAGTGAAGGCAACTCGACCTCAATGGGAAGGATGGATTCAGTACCATAAACAAGTGAGTATGGAGTGGTTCCTATGAGGGTACGATGATTGGTATGGTATTCCCAAAGGGTAGGGAATATCTATAGGTGCTAATCACAATCAACATCATTGATAATATTTTTGAGAATGTTGACAATGGTTTTGTTGGATGCCTCAACTTGGCCATTACCTTGAGGGTAACATGCTATAGAAAAATGTTGGGTGATGTTGTATTTAGTACATAACTGGTTTACATCTCTATTCTTGAATGATCCTCCATTATCAGATACAATTTCAGAGGGGATACCATAGTGGTAGATGAGATGGTTGAAGATGTATTTAGAAATTTGCTTTCCATTCACGTAAATGAGGGGTATAGCTTCAACCCACTTAGTGAAATATTTGGTGGCAGTAAGGATATGTTTATAGCCATCAGATGAAGTGGGGTTAATCTTCCCAATGAAGTCAAGTCCCCATGTAGAAAATGGTCATGGTTTCAACATTGGTTTCAGAGTTTTTGTTGGGGCATGAATCAAATTAGCATGCCACTGAAATTTGTCACATTTATTTACATATGTAGTGGCATCTACGTCCATTGTGGGCCAATAATAACTAGTACACAAGAGCTTTTTGGATAGGACTACCTCACTAGAATGGGCTCTACATATTCCTTCATAAACTTCTCTTAACGCTAACATAGACTCTGTCAAAGTTAAACAATGAAGCAGAGTTCCATCAAAACTATGACGGTAAAGAGTGGATCCTAGTAAATTATAATGAGAAAAATGATGAATGAAGGCTTTGGTTTGTTTTCAAGATAGGTTAGGTGGCAGAACTTGATCATGAAGGTAGTTGTAAAGGTTTGAGTACCAAAGAGAATTAGGACCAACAATATCACAAACCATGGCAACAATTGAAGGTTCATGAGCTAGTGCTAACAAATTCTTGATGAAGAACTGATACTCTCTATATTTATCTATTTGTCAAATTAGAGAGGCAATAGTAGCCATGGTATATGTAGTTCAGTTACTAGCCCTTGGTATATGCTCAAAATGAATGTTGGAAATTTACTTTTTAAGAGTGTCAACCATGGCTTTATATGGAACCAGCCTGTCATCTTTAGTCTACAAATAATTTGTGACCTGATTGATGATTAACTAAGAATCACCATAAACTTGAAGATGAGATATATTCCAATGCACTTCTTATCAATGTTCTGCAACAAGTGCTTCATACTTGGACATGTTATTTGTATAAGGAAAGTTGATTTTGAATGATTTAGGGATTAGATCCCCCTATGGTGTAATAAATAATAAGCCTACCCCTGATCCATGTGTAATGAATGAACCATGAAAATATAGCTTCCAAGGTTGCTCCTCAAGGGATGTGTCCATGATGGTCATGATGGATTCATCAAGAAATTGAAATGTGAGAGGCTGGGTGTCTGTGAGAGGTGTTTCAACAAGTTGATCTATAAGAACTTATCCTTTGATTGCCTTTTGATTGACATAATCTATGTCAAACTCACTTAGAAGCATGATCCAGTTAGCCATTACACCTTACAAATCTATTTTAGATAGTATATACTTGAGTGGATATACTTTTGAGATGACCATAGTTTTACTATTTAACATGTAATGATGTAGTTTTTGAGCTATGAAAACTATGGATAGACAATCTTTTTCAATAGGTGCATAGTTATGTTCATATTTAACTAAGATACAACTTAATTAGTATATATCATGCTCATTTCCTTTATCATCATGTTGAGCTAAGAGTGCCTCTAGGGCATGGTCGGTAGCTGATAAATATAATAAAAATGGCTTTCCTAGCATAGGAGGTAATAAAATAGGCATATTGACAAGATAATTTTTGAGTTGTTAAAAAGCTATTTGGTAGTGATCATCCTAATGGAATTCAAATCCTTTCTTTAAAAGGTGTGTAAATGGATGGCACTTATCTACTAATTGAGAGATGAAACATTGGATTGATTGGATCTTACCCTACAAACTACAAAGTTGTTTTAAATTGGTTGGTGTCAGAATCTCAGTTATAACATAGACTTTAGCTAGATCAACTTCAATACCCCTATGAGACATGATAAAGCCAAGTAGTTTACCTTAGGTTACACCAAACACATATTTCTTTGGATTTAGTCTAAATTTGTACTCTCGTAGTCTTTCAAATATCTTGTGTAGCACTGTTGGATGGTCGACCTTGGTTTTGGATTTTTCTAATATGTCATCGACATAGTTTTAAACAATATCATGCATTATATCATGGAATATGATAGTCATGGCCCTTTGATATGTATCTCTAACATTATTAAGGCCAAATGGCATTACCTAATAACAAAATATTCCCCATAGAGTGGTGAATGCTATTTTATGCTGATCTTCTAGTGATATTTTGATTTTATTGTATCCTAAAAATCCATCCATAAGTGAAAGCATTTCATAACCTATAGTGGAATCGATGATCATGTTGATATTAGGCAAGGGAAAATCATCTTTAGGATAAGCTTTGTTGATGTCTCAAAAATCAATACAAATTTTGATCCCTTTAGGGTTTTAACTAAAAAGTACAACATTAAAGATCCATTTAGAGTAGTCAATGGATCATATACATCCTACTTCTAAGAGTTTTTCCAACTCTTTCTTTACCAATGCAATAATGTAAGGATTCATCTTACGTAGCTTTTATTTTATTAGTTTAGTATCAGGATTAACCACAAATTGGTGTAGAACCAAGGTGGGGTCTAAACTTGGCATGTCAAAATAGGCCCATGCAAAAATATCCACAAACTCTCTCAATAGAGATGCAAAGAAGTTGCATTCATCCTCAGTGAGAGATGCTCCTAATTTTATCCATTTTAGGTCTGATGGAGTCCTGATATTTATCTCTATTGTATCTTCAACTAAAAGGGTTAAACCATCTTCTAGGATAGTAGGCAATGACTTGAACTGTTACATTATGTCAGGGTCCTCTGTTAGGACTTGCTCTTCAACTTCTCCTAGGCATGATTAATCTGAATCCCCTAATGGGAGATCGAGCCATGTAACAAAAATAGTAGGAAATTCTTGGAGAATTTGATCAAATACTTCTTTCTCAAAGATGAACTCTGATCCACAAGTAAGTTCATTGTTGGTGGTCTCCAGGTCTAAATTTGAAGAAGAATGAACATCCCCATCTAATGGCACCTAAAACAAGTTTTCACCACTAGACTGGCCTTTATCTTTAATTTTTCCCTAGTCAAAAAGTACCTCAAATAGGTTTTCACTTTGGGACCTCAATGTTTTATTTATTTGTTTGGCTTAGGGTGTTCACTCAGTCTCCAAAATAAGCTACATGATCCAATGTGATTGAGAATCTTGATTTGTGATCTCCCAACAGAACATTGTCTTTAAGGCCTAAGAATTCATAGAATGCCTCATCATTCTGGAACTCATCAATCGATAGACTAGATTCTTTTTGGTCCTAATCTATTAGTTGGAGATAATATAATGGTAATAGATTGCAATGAATGGCTTGGGTAAGGGTACAAATGGTATTGTTATCAAATAGGTTGGTTTCAGTGAAGTTATCAAAGGTAAGGCTATGATCAAACTTTGTTTAATTGTCAGCATCATTATCACTAGTCATTGGTGATGGAATTTGAATAAGATATGTGGGGTCACCCCCAGGTAGTTTAAATCCAAGTCCATAAGGTCTTTCATACTTAGTCATGGAATGGTTCCTTATTGATTCGATCTAAGGCCTCTTCCTTCATAATTGTGATGCTCTATGATCCTATTGAGAATAGGATACTTTATATTTTTATAAAAATGAACTTGATCATCATTGTATAACCATGATTCATCCCCTTCAAAAGGGTTAGGTCCTAAGCTAGATGTTGGTACAAATGTGATAGGTCCCTTATCTTTGTTCTTTCATTGTCAATGCATATGTGGGATGACCTTAGGTCACCTAAAGGTTTTCAGATTCTGAGAAAGATTGGCAATATGAAATGTATCATGGGTCACATATTCTCTCAATCCATTATCTAAAATGGTGAAATGATTAGAAGCTTCAAGAGGTAACATGTGGGAAAGGGAATCCAAGGTATTAGGATCTATGCAATTATCTAGTGAAAGATCAATAAGTATAGCCTTTCTTTTATCCTACTTGGAACTTAGATTCATACCATACTGATAATTATAGCTTTGAAACTCAGCCTCAAGATGCTTGTAGTGCTCATATGGATGTAAATCTCTTAGAATATTCACTTCCATCCTTGAGTGGGAAAACTTGATACATTGGTATAGTGTTGATGGGACAGCATAGATCTCATGTAACCAAGGCCTGTCTAGAAGCATATTGTATGATAACTCAAGATCAAGCACATGGAAAAGTGTATCATGGGTGAAAGACCAAATTATAACTGGAAAACTAATGGTGCCTTATGACTCTCTTTCTTGAATATCATAGGATTTAATAGTTATTGTTTCTGGCTGGAGATCTGTCATTGTGTACCCAAGAATCTTGATGAGCTTTAGAGACACTATGTTGAGGCTAGATCCATTATCTATAAGGACACATTTCACTTTATGCCATCTAATACAAACCTCAATGTATAATGGGTTATTATGGAACGAGCCAAGGGAAGACATATTGCTTTGGTTGAATGTGACTTGTTGGACTGGAGCTAGGTGTCCAACCAAAGCTTGAAAGTTATTAGGGGATATGTCACTAGCAACAGTGGATTGGCTCAAAATCTCATTCATGATTTTCTTATGGACTATTGACATCTATAGCAAATTTAAAATAGAAATTTGTGCTGGTGTCTTCTACAATTATTTCATAATATCAAACTTATTATCTTGGTCAGTAGTGAATGGTTTATTTCAAGGCTAAATGGTTGGTTGGATGATAGGAAAAGTGGTGGATGGTTATGGGCCTAGAATAGTAATATTTGACCTTCGAGTTGTTATTTCACAATCAAGATTAAATACTAGACCATTATTGCTAGCTGATGTTGGGAATGGTGTGGGACCAGATAGGACAAGTCTCAATTGCCAATGCACTTATATGTGGTCACGTGGTAAGGACAAGTTGTCACTATAAGATCTAAAAAGGGAAGTCCTAGTTTGTTGGTTTGCTTGTATGCACTCCCAAGTCAAAGAAGGATTATCTATGTGATTTGGTTAAATATTGTTGTTTAGCAATGGTCTAGGCAAATTAGTGTTTGGTCTGGGATTAATGGAGATGGTATTAATTCTACCCCCTACAATATGACCTAAAACGCTATTATAATCATGTGTAATTGCATGGTAGGTTTATTGTGTGTTAGCATTCTGACCTTGGTTTTGTCCATTATTTTGTCATTGTGGGTTCTACTACTAATTTTGTTGGTTTTGTTGGTTCGGCCTTTGATTTGGATATTGTTGAGTTTGCTGCTACATTAGCCATTATTGTTGTTACTGATTGTTCTGCTATTATTGATTGTTATGTCAGGGAAAGGGGTTTTGATAGATCCCAAGAGTTTGATTGGAAGTGGAAGCACAATTATCCAATTTTATCTCCCCATTCTCCAACATATTCTTAATTAAATGCTTGATTTGGACAGATCTTCATAGATTATGCCCATTGACCAAATGATAGTCACATAATTCATTTTCACGATACCAATCAAGATAAGGAATGCCTTGCAGATAATGTTTTGGAATGGGCCAACTAATCAGATTAATGATAGCAAGCTTGAAAAATATAGACTCAATAGGTTTTCCTAGGTCACTAAAGACATGACGTACAGGGATGGTTATTTTAGGAGGAGGGGTTTGTAATGGTAAAGGTTATTGTATTTATTATGCAGGTCCTAGTTGTTATGCTTGTGGTATTGGTTGGAGAGGATTTTAGGTAAGAGTAAGCTAAAAAAGTGGTGCATATGAGGTTTGCACAGTTTGGACATGATAATATCTGGTTACTCCATTTCCCATAACATTCCTATTACAGTTGAATTACTTCGGTCTTTCATGATTATTGGCTTGTGTCAATTGTGATGCTTGCGCTTGGATGGGATGTTGGTCATTTCCTTAATTGGTACCTTGATTTTGATTTTTTAAATTAAACTTGATGACTCCTTTATTGATGAGCACCCTCTCAATCAACAAACCTTTATCAATAATCTATTTGATCGTATGCACACATTGTAGTTTTAGATGATAGGCTATATCACTATACAAATTTTTAGTAAACATAATGGCTAATTATTTATCTATTAAACTATGGGTGAAATGGCTTTCAAGGGCTCTCCATCACTGTAAATAACTTGCAAAACTCTCACCAGCTTTTTGCTTTGCTTGTGTCAGGTCCACTAATGAAATCTCATTCTCAAGATTATAGGAAAAGTGCTACACAAATTTATCAGAAAGATCATCAAATTCTGTTACTAAATTTTTGGACAACTTCAAAAACCACTCCAAGGCTTGTCTTGCCAAGATCCTTGGAAACAACAACAAAAGTTATATGTTGTTATATGCCACTGGTTGACATGCAACAAAGAATTCTATCAAATGAGCCATAGGATTACCTTTCCCTTTATATTTATCAAATTTTGGTGGTTCATATCCTAGAAGAAATGGTATCTTGAAATACTCCATGTTGAATGGATAGGAGCATACATAATCCAATTTGAACTTTTTGGTCTGTTTCCCAGCCTAAATGGTAGCAATTACATCTTTCATTTGTTGCAATTCTTGGGAGAGTAAACTAGAAGGGATATTAATTTGAGGGAGAATGTTGGTTTGGGTAAATGGCTGAGAGGTCACAAGTGGGACACTTTGACTAGGTT
Organism: Torreya grandis; assembly: GCA_037957365.1. Taxonomy (NCBI): domain Eukaryota; kingdom Viridiplantae; phylum Streptophyta; class Pinopsida; order Cupressales; family Taxaceae; genus Torreya; species Torreya grandis. The sequence continues at coordinate 153,035 of JARHVA010000698.1, forward strand.
ATGATGGAGATACCTATTGGGGTATATTGGTTTGGTTGGGAAGTGGACCAAGAATACTCATATATGGATTAAGATGTACTTGAAATTGCATATTTGGTTGCATGATATTCTGGTCTGGGTTGGTGATAAAGGTTTGACCTGGGGGATTTTGTGGTTAAGATGGAGGGATATATTTATACTGTGCCTATTGTGGTTGAAAAGGGACATGCTGCTGACTAATTGAACCTTATTGTTGAGTGGGAACTTGTGGACCAAGACCCTATCTCTGGATTTGTGGCACATTTTGAACCAATGGTTGTCTAATAGGTACCTGAGAAACATGGGGACCTCCTTGTTGCATGAATCCCTATGAGGAAGTGGAATTAGGTTATAGATTTAACATCTATCGTTGACCAATATTTGTGCATTACTAACTAGTCATTACTTGGTTTTGGACTAGCATATTAGTCTATGACTGAAAAGGTATGTTTGTCGTTACCTGGTGGGGTAGAATATTTGTTGCCCCCGATTGAGGTGGCAATGTATTCATCCTTATTGCATTGATACACTAGACTGTTTGCCATTGTGGAATACTACTCGCTACCTATTGAGGGGGAGTAGGATTCATCACATTCTATCGTTGAGGTGTGATATTGGCCATTATTTGATTATCTAACCCCTTAGGTTGTATAATTGAAGAAGTAGATGGTTGAGGCTGGGGTGTAGAAACCCCTACTCCTTAGTATGATGATCTACTCATGGGATTTACTATAGGCACATGTTATTGGCTAGTTGTTTGTGCATTAGTACCACTTTGATCATGACTGGATGTTGTTTGCACATTATCTACTACATTTGGCTCACTATTCAATATAGAGGTTGGAGACACTTCTTAAATAATGGGCATATGTATCAGGTTATCTATTGAATCAGTTTGTGTAAATGGATCAAAATTTAGATACTCTTGTCCAGTTAACTCTGTCATTACTCCTGTCGAAGGAACTAGGTCAATGAGAGGATTACCTACCATGTTCATCTGATTGAAATCATGTGCTAGATTCATGTAGGTTTGATATGTTGTTTGCATTTGGTTAAAGTGCTCTTCCATGATGTTTTTGCTATGATTAGATATATTAAGATCTTGGTATGTTGTTTGGACTAGAGTCATAGGATTGATAGAAGAATCCTGTTGATTGTAAATGATATTGTGGGGCACTCTTACTAGACTTGGTAAATTTTCATGGGGGAAATCTACTAGAAATTTAGCCCCTACCTCTATGGCTCTAACCAAAATCTCATCTTTGTTCTCTAACAAATGTTACTCAAACAAAAATAGATCACACGTGGAAGCCATATTAGTAGAATACCACTGTTGAAGTACTGGCTCATCTACTATAGGTATTATAGCTAAGTATTACATGGTTAATTCTTGGTCCTATTCTATGTAAGGTGGTGTGTTAACCAAATAGTTAGCTAATGGATCTTGGCTTTGTGCCCCTGATTGAGTATTATAAGAGGGATAAGAATCCATCTCATAAGAAATGTTATTTGCATAGGGGTCTTGCACCATTTCTTCTTGCGAAACTACATTACTAATCCCTGGATTGTACATGAGTCCACTACAAGTGTAGGAATACATGTTGGGATCCACAGTCAATGCTTTTTGATAAAAGGTCAAAGAGTTATACAAACTCTAAAAAAGTATAGAATTTAAAATAATTGATGCCTTCAACTTGGTCTAGATTTTTCAAAAGGATCAAAAGGTTTATGAAATAATTTGTGAGGAAATAAGCTAGCGTAAAGTATCTAATGTTTTACCATTCACACAAAGTTAAGCAAGTAAATAGACCAAAAAATCAAAATACCAAACTCCAAGGTCGAAGTGTTTTAAATCAGTCTAATTTAGGAATTTAAAATTTGCAAGGTCTTTTGGCCAAATGCGGCATCAAAAGCTAGGCTCAAACAAGGCATGTGCTAAGACTCTTGGCCAAATGGTGTCAAAAGCTAGACTTTGAAAATAGGTGAAAGTTTTAATCTAACGGATTTGAAACACTTCTAACAAACACTAGGCCTTTGATTCTTGGACATGAACTTGGTCAACTAGGTATAAGGTATGAAACAAAAGGCACTTTAACTATAGTTTATTTTCTCATAAAAACAGATATAAAACTTGGTTCTGTTGACAAACAAGCTAGACAAAGGTGATTAGTATAACTATTTTAGACAAAAGATCAAAAAAGTACACTCAGATTGGTCTAAAAATATAGGAACAAATTTGAAACTCTATGCAAGAATGTCTATGAAACATTATTCAAAATGTTTTAGGTAGCGTAATGACACTATACTACCAATAAATGTGTGATAAAAAGGTTTGTTTCAAAAACTTTCTAAGGCAAAGATGTTTTCCTACAATTTTGGCAACATAATAATATCTTTCTTGACTCAAAATTTTGTTGTGTATAGACTTAAAGTGAAAGTGTTTAGCACAAAATGGCTTAAGTCTATCAAGTGATGATAATGATTATGAGTCTTAAATAGCCTTCAACCTAAATTGGAAATTAAACCTAAGTTCCCTCAAGTTTAGTGAAAATGGTGAACCTTCTTAACACATCAACCCTATGAACTTGTAAAGGTGTAATTTTGAATTTAAATTATAAGTGAAGGACTTAAACAACTTTGGTAAAGGTCTAGACTCAATTGGGTAGCATAGCTATGCCAAAGTGGATGATATGACTCTCAAGCTTTTGATGAACTTTGAGCAAGTCAAATGGATGATCTCATGTGCGCAACATAACACCTCTTTGTTCAAAGGAAAATTTGGACTATGTGTTTGGTTTGGATTATTTGTTTACACAAAGTTTTTGACTACACAGAAGACTTTAAACTAGGATAAGTTCAACTAATTAATCACCCTTAGATCGTAAACTGACAAGGTTGCTTGGTATTGTTAGAATCCATCAATATACATCATTTTGAGAGGATTTTAAGTGTTCATCCAAAAGTAAATGTGCATTATATAGTAGGGTTTTTACACCCCCTATCTCAAATGACATTACTGTGACATGGACCTTGAGGCACACTTTACACCAACAATACTTCCACGACAAGTGGGGATTTGTCTAAAATCTAACAAGTTTTTGAAAGATCTAGGGGAATCAATTGCACAATGACTTTCACACAAAACAATATAAAAAAAGCATAAATTTTGGGTCTGTATCACTTGGCTTATTGCAAATAAGTCTAGTCCTTTTTGCAACCACTACATCTTTCTATTCACTTAGTGTAGTGTGATGTCCAAAGTGCCAATACATCCCGTGTGTAACTCCAAAAGAGCCAAATGAAGTCAATGTTGGGAGATGAAACTGGAGGTGATGAATTCCACCTCACAATCCAAGATACATAAAAATAAAGAAAGCATGAAAATATAAAGACTTTAGGGTCATTTTCAAGGTCACCCAAACTTTGATGAGTTTTTGGGGAGTGCTTTAGATGACTTTCTTTCCAAGCCTTGGACTAGGCTATTTACAATAAGAATGGTGCTTTTGATTCCAAGGGTTCCATATAGGGGATACATGGAAGAGCATACATGCAACATTCCTCTTTTTTCCAAACAAAATCTAACTAAACAACTATTATAAACAAAAATCGACAAGTGTGTTTAATTTTAAACCCAAATAAAGTGTTTGGTGGTGTTCATTTGACCCCTTGGTCTTAGTTGCAAACTTTGAAAACATTCACCAAAAACATATAAAAATTCTTTGTTAAACACCAAAACAAGGTTCCTAATCAATTTTTAAGCAGGAAAAGGTGATTTAAACATGTTTTGAGCAAATTTTAAACTTGGTCCTACAGTAAAATTGTTAGCATGTCCTTTAGCTTTGAAGCTCTTTTGAGTTTGAAACAATAATCTTTGGAAAAGTAGCTCTTGGGTCTATATTGTTTGAAAAACATAGTGACTGACATCTATTAATACCATCGATGTCAGTTATGACCAACTGAGATCTAACCGATGTCATTTCTACTGACTGGCATGGATTAAATCAAGTAACTAATGTCGGTATTTTTGTCAATGTCAGTTACTGTGTAAAAATTGTGGCAACCAAAAATAGCAAAATAAAGTTAGAAAATCAATTTGCAAGAGTTTTAAGAGCTCAAATAAATATTTTAGATTTGCAAAAGGATCTCCTTGATGTGTGGGATGCATCTAATCCCATTGAGCGTGCCATTATGTGATCTAAGAATTTGACTCAAGAGAAGATAGTTAGTATGGTGTTAGTTCTAAAATAAAAATAAAATGAAATAAACACACTAATATCATAACGTCTCTAGGCCTAGACACTAGGGAGAGCTTAGTTAACAAAATAAAATGACAAGCACAACTAAAAAGTAAGGAATGAAAACACAAGAATTCCTTCACCTTCCTTGGATGCTCCAAATGCCTTTGTAGTGGTGGCTTGCTCGGCTTGTGCTCATGAAGTCCTTAGCAATGGAAGCTTGGCTACCTCTATCTCTCCTTGGCACCTTTGGCTTATGGCTTGGCTTGGCTTGGAATCAATTTGGCATTATAACACTATTTTCTTGAAGCTTTTGAAACCAATTTGGCATTATAACTTTCCATCAAAAAAAGCTTGGAAATAATGTTGATGGCTTCTCTATTTATAGATTTTTGAGAATGTCTAGAATCAACCTAAACCATCCATCTCAAGATTGAGATGTGTGGTTGAGGATATATTCAATTTTTTGAATTATGTTTGTAATTATCCTCATCATGGCATTGGAAAAAAGGGAAATTAAGAAGCATGGAGGGCATCATGGAAGGCATTGATGAGGCATGGAGGGCATGAATCCTGATATTTATGGCATTTATGGCCCAGGGATGTCTTCCCAAGAAATGAGGTCACCTGATGATGTAGATATTCCATATTCATTTCCAAAAATAATTTTTCAACAAGTTTCCATGGAATTATTGATTAGGCCTTGATTTGGGTTAATTAGCTCTTAAGCATGTTTATGCACTTTGTGGACAAATTACTCATATTGATCAGAATGCCTTGTTATTGGTCCTAAATTTGACTCACTTGGAATTGAAAGGTGTTGTTAGATGCATTAGAACCATATTACCATTTAGAATATTACCAAAAATAAATAACAAAGGCATGCATCTTATGTAGAAGATTTGATAAGAAAGAGCAATCTAGAGCACGTGGGTGTAAAATTGGCATTTTGACTCAGAATGATCTGACCAAATTTATCTAGACCATAAATTGCATTGCCCCATTTGAGGATACCCTAGCCAAAATTGGAACTTTAATATGTTAGTTTCACATCATTTAACATGTTTTAGTGTTTTTAGGCCAAATTGTGCATTTTGAATGGAAATTGGCCAAAAGTCTGATTGGAGGTTATCAGTGGCCAGTTTTAGGTGTCTACACCCCCAATATATATAGAGAAATATGAAATTGATATAAGTATCAATTTAAGGGACATATTTGTAAAACATTCCCCCACTATAAATTAGAGATGTTGAATACTGAATAGGTGTGGAGAACATGCTTCCAAAACATGTTCCCACTGAATCTGTGAATTGATGTAGGTACCATATACTGAATGGGTGTGGATAACATGCTTCTAAATCATGACTTGATTAAATCTAAAAAATATGAATGTGTAGAATCTATGTCCATATGACATGCCCCCACTAAATCTATAAATTGGTATAAGTACCAAATACTAAATGAGTGCAGAGAATGTGCTTCCTAAAAATTGTGAATGTGTGGAAGCCATGTCCATATGACATGAACCCACCAAATCTATAAAATGGTATAAGTACCAAATATTGAATGAGTGTGGAGAACATGCTTCTAAATCATGCCCCCACTAAACCTAAAAATTGTGATTGTGTGGAAGCCATGTCCATATGATATGCCCCCACTGATATCTAAAAACTATGAATGTGTCTAGAACATGATTCCAAAGTATGCCCCCAATAATATTCCCCTTTTAAGGTGTGGGAAAAATAATACCCTTTAGTTACCTCACCTCAAAGGAAGAAGATAACCATGTAACTATATTATTTGATTGAACCATGTGGCATGTAGAAAAATATGCATAGGTAAATGTATCATTGAAATGCATATAACCAATGTGATCACATGTAGGCCTAAGATTCACAATAAATATCATGGAAATGTATAGGATAATAATACAAATTCAACAAGCAAAAACACACACACACAAGAGCACTCAAAATCAAGTCAAAAGGTAATGGTCCAAGGAGATCACAAATAAGGGGCATGTTCAAATGCTAAAAAATCAAGGGGACATGACCTAGTCAAATGTACACAAAGAAAGGAATGACATATTCAAATGTACATTTAATAAGTAATGACATATTGAAATTTCTAGGAAGGTAAACATAGGCACAGGGGCCTCACACAATGGAGCATATTCAAATGTTTGAACAAGTAAGACAATAACAAGGTAGAACACTCAAATAAGTGTTTAAAGGAAAAGCATAAGTAAACAACATAAACATATCATAGTTTATCATGGATCAAACATGTTAAAAAAATGTCAAGTGTATATCATATCATGTGTAAGATATAATCATGGATAATAGGCATGTGTAAGTACATATTAGATTAAACATGTTAATGTAGAGTGATCATCAAACCATATAACCTTTGTTTATCAAAATCATAGAAGATGGATGCCCCTAGCATCCTAGATATGTGAGTAAAGGGAAATCCCAACACCCATAGGTGCATATAATCCCATCTCTATATGATTGTAAATTTCTATGTAGAAGTAAATGATATGCTAGACCTCAACATGGAACTAACACATAGATACCAAGGATCCAATAGAACATGTAGGTATCAAAAATATGTTTGGATTTTTTTGAGTGTTTTGATTTTTTTGGAATTTTTAGAAGAGACAAGATCATCTTACTCATCCAAAGGATGATTATAGGTATCTCCCCACTTAAAAATTATTATAGGAAAATGGTGGTACCACCAATGAACATGTATAAGGGAAATATATGTCATTAGAGGATTTGTGATGCTCAACATATGTATAATAAGAATATGATGTTGTGAAGTACCAATATAAGGAATAGGGGTTTATGGGACCCATATCTATGTAATCTATAGTTTATTTGGAATAAAAATAGTAGGAAAATGTTTAGGTGCTCTAGATACCTAAATATGGTGCATAAAAGATGAGGATTTAATGGAACTCACTATCAGTCTTTGATTTAAACATATCTCAAGTACTGGATACCTAGTAAAGGGGATTAAATGTTGCTTACCATTTTGTAGTGGATTATCCTTAAAAGGCTTGATAATTAACTACATGGGTAAAAATTTCTCTTGTTTAAGAGGATACTCATATGGGAAACTAGAAACTATAATTACTTGATTGGCATGGATGTAATTAACACACCCATGCATTATAGAAGGTATTGCTAGAAAAGTTTGTATCCAAGATCATCCCAAAACATGTCAAAGACACCTGTAGAAGGTATAAATAAGAAATTAGTAACCACATGGGTGGGGCTAACTTATTAAGGTATATCAATCTAGCCAAGAACCTTCTAGGAGGTCCCATCAAGTGCTCTGACTAATCTGGTAGTGGTGTGTATATCATGCTGAGTATAACCAAACATGTAAGTAATATCATGGTGCAAACATTTTCACTTGCACCATTATCAATCATAACACTATGTATGGGGTATTTATCAAGGTATGCTCAAATTAATATATAATGAAGATCAGAATCATCATCCTTAATTTCACTATCATTCAAGGAAATGGTAGGTTTTTAAACCATAAGAGGTATTGTTGTCTCGAAATCTTGCACCCTAATAGAGAGTGTTCAAGTCTCTTCAATATTTGGTCAATGTTGGAAAATTTCCAAGCATGTGGGTATACCTATAGAGGAAATGGACCTCTAGATTTAAAGGGGCCAGCTCCCTAAATATATCTCTACAAAACAACTTCTATCTAAACCAATTTTTTTGAAAGGAAAATAGTTAGATATTAAAAAATAAACCTACTCTAAGAGTGATGATGTACCAAGATTATCTTCCACATGAATATCATATTATAGTGCACAATATAGAAAAATGCATAGACCATTCCCAAGCTCTAAGGATTTCTAACACAAGTATTTTAGTATAAAGGTGAGATGCATGAAATGACACAAGGAAAATGAACTGAAAGGCAAATTTCACATTCCAAGAATAGTTATACACTTACAACAATTAAACACACTTGTTGAACACACTCTATATGACTTGTTAGACTAAGAATTTTTGCTCAAGCGTGAAGGATAAAGGACAAAAAGATGGAAACTCATCACCTACTATCACTATAGTCACTTACATGCTCAAACAATTATTCAAAAACTTGAAATAAATAGACTAGTACCCAATGCTTAAAGGCAAAATGTGACATAAATCCAATAGGGCTTCGTCATACACTGTGTGGTTTTTACACTAGCCCAAGGGCTGTATTTATAGCAAAAAGGAGGTGAGAGGAGGAGGCCTTTGGTACTAAGAGGAATCAGTTTTTTAAGAGTTTCCATCTTTAGCTGCAACTGTCTTTGCAAATGATGCTCCTTTGGGCCATTCGATTGATCCATGTCACCTTAAGTGGTTACACAGCTAGCTTGCTCTCTCTAAGATGCTTCCCTAATAGTTGAACTAGTAAAAACAAGATATTTTTGGGTTGAGTCATGGCATCAATTCCATTATGCAAATGAGTCCACTTGTTGTCAATTTGTCTTGATGCTAACAACTTCTCACTAGCTTGTTGAGGTGTGCAATGACATAGGGAAGAGTCACTTTCATTTTGTTGGCCTTGGAGAGGCATCACTTAGAGTCTATGTGTATGCCTTCATGGAATTTTTCAGAATACTGGCCCCAACTCGACCTTAGTTGAATGTTCAAATCTTGCAAAGCCCCTCAACTAATTATTCCTTTGATTGGCCATCAAAAATGACTTGGATCATTATCTAATCAATGGTGAAATGAACCCTCTAATCTACTTGGGAAGATGGAGAACGTGAGCCCTTGGATCTTTGAGTGTTTGAACAAGGACCATTGATCTGCTTGGGACCCACTATTTTAAATGCCAATGGCTAGCTCATCACCTTGAAGTTGATGTCCATATAACCATCATTCTACTGGGACCATTCCTTCAGGGTATTTTCCTTGGACCTTTGCTTCATCATTTTCCCAAACAATCTTCCCATGGACCCTTTTCTCTAAAAGAATTAACCTCTCGGGCCCCTTCTCTTTTTGGTCTATTTGCTAGTGTTTCTTTCTTTCAAACTTTCTACAAGTGTCCCTTTAGACTTTTTATGAAGGACACTTTTGTTGAGAATAACCCTTTGGCATTTTCATTTCACCTCTCTAAAAGCCTAAATATGCCCATCGACAATCTTGAAATGTACCTTCTAAAAGCCCAAAAAAGACACTTTTATGAGAAATGATCTTTCAAAAATCTTGTAAAGGACCAATTCCTTCGGGCTTTCTGTTATGACCAATTCTTTCAAACTTTTCCTTTAGAAATATTGTTTAAAAAAAAATGTCCAAAAAAATTCCTTCCTGCTTTGGACCTTTTCTTTTTGAAGAACTCATTCAGATCCTTTGCAAGTTCCCCTTTGTTTCTAAACATGCCCTTTGGCAATCTTGAAAAGGCTATTCAAAAATCTTGAACTAGACACTTTCCTGAGAAAAGACCCTTTGGACTTTTGTAAAGTGTCCCTTTGGATTTTTGTAAAGGAACTTTCAGACTTTCTAAAGGGCACTTGCATGAGAAATACTTCTTTATAGAAAGATTGTTTCAAAAAAAATGTCTAAAATAATTCCTTTAGAAAAGTTGAAAGAGCCAATTTCCTTCAAAAAAGTTACAAGGGGCATTTATTTCAAAAATCTTGCAATGTACCTGTTGACACAGGAGAGTGCACCCAGTGGTAGGAAAATAGGTTCCTTCCTTCTCCTCGCAACATGGAAACTCCTCTCTCACCGTGGGATGGCGAAGCAGGAGAGGAGAGTATCTAGATAAGGGCTAGCTCCCTTTGATGCATCATGTTTGTTTCAGGCAGTGCAAAATACAGGTATATATAGATATAATAAAGGGGGGATGAAAAGGGAGAAGAAATGCTGAAAACAAACAACCTACTCTAAAAGAGGTGATGCACCAAAATGAAAGGTTGACCTCCACACATCCACTCTCAGAATTAGACAAATGCATACATACACTACGCACTTGGCAGAAGGACCACGCTGTAAGAAACTAGCAGGGAGGCTTCAATGGAAACTCCAGAATAGAGATCACCCAAGGTGCTGTGAAACACACACTTATGAAGTAATTTCTTCTGCTCTTTCACTCCCCAATACTGCTCTTCTCCTGTCAGCTACAACAATGGCACCTTGTAGACAACAGGTCTGCTGGTGTTAAACCTGTGAGAGCATCAAAAGACAATGACTGGACACAAGCAAACATTCAACGCATACACGAAAATGTCTATCCAAATGGAGGTAAAAAATTTCATTTGTATTGATCTAGGTGAAATTTTGCAGAGCTGCGCTCTTTACAAATGTGGAAGATGGTTACAAAATGACAAGTATCAAATATATATGGAAAGTCTAAGAGGCTCATTTGGCACTCTTTTTTACAAATGGCTGTTCATGAAAAGAAATAATCCGCTCAAAATATTAATGAGCCATTCATTTGTCTGCTCAAAATTTGCATTTCTTACTTGGGCGACTTACACGATTTGCCTTCCAATTTAATGTGAAACAGAGACAACAGTTGCACTGCTGGCTGCTATCATTCCAAATGATCAATTCGCTGGCACTATTTCACCTGCTAAAGTCGCTTCTCAAATTGGTGCCAATTGGACTTAACTACTTGCTCATTCCTTGCATGTCAGTTTGTCAATTTTGTCTCATCGCCCCCCCTAGGCGAACATACTGGTGATCGCTACATTCAGGCCCTTCTTTTCCATGGTTCACACTTTTTCATTTGAAGGCAAACGGATATTTCATACTTGTAAACTTGATGTCCACGTAGAACGTCATCGGGCCTGCTAGCTTCTCTGTGGCCTTCCTTTTCCTTTGTTATTGGCGGGTTGTGTGGGATTGCCAACGGCTCTTTGTTGCTTTGCATCAGGATTTTGACTTACATTTTTTAATGTGCCTAACCCTCTTAGCATTTGTAAATGCCTGCCTTTGTGTTTGCTTCGAGTGCGCCTGAATTCCTTCAGACTTTTTGTCTGAAGGAATTCCTTCGGGCAAAAAGTCTGAAGAAATTTGGGGCTTTAATATTTGAACCTTAAGAAACAAGCCTTAAACTGAAAATTGCTTGAGTCCTTTGTTATTGTGCCTGCCCTTCGAAAGGGATTTTGATTAAAGACTACCCTTCAGTTCAAAGGCATCCCTTTGAACCATGTGTTGAACTGGCCCACTGAACCAAGCTGTTGAACCAAAAAAGGTTCAACGGTTCAATGGTTCAACCAAGCGTGCTAATGAACCTTGAACCGAAGTTGATGAACTTCTCGTTGAACCTTTGCATTTTGAACTTGTTGAACCAGAAGCTGCCTAAACACTTGAACCAAGGCATGAAATGAACTCTATGAACTTGTTGAACCTGAAAATGACTGGCATTAAACAACAGGTGAAGAAGGTGACTGAAATTTTGCCTACAGGCAAAATGGGTCAATAATTGGCGACTCACAGGGGAAGCATGCCTGCTATGCTTAGAATCTAGTTGCCTTAAAAATCCATTGGGTGTGGAGTCAGATGCAACTTTGAAAAAAAAAAGCAACAGCTTGAAAGATTCGAGAATCAAACATGAAGTTTTTACCCCCCAAGCAAAGGGAAACACACAAGACTAAAAAATGCTACATGTACAACAACACTTAGGGGAAATAGGGAAAGAAAATTGAAAGCAACCTACTATATATAGTTAACCAGGTATTTTTGATTCCCTTCTAGATCAAAGGGAAAACTTCCTAAGTCCCCTTCCTAGAAAGAAGACTTATAGTGGAAGGCAAGTAGCTGCATGAAAAGGAGATTTGCTGACCTGCTCCTCTTGCCTGTCACCTAATTTGGCTAGAATCCGAGTGGATATTCAAACATGCTCCCAATGTATACATACTCTGTTTGTTCTTGGAAGCTTGCCTCCTGTTGGCTCTTCAAGCTGGTGTTTCCCATCAAGAAAATGATTGCTGCCAGCTCATCACCATAAGCTCCTTGATACGCACCCTTGACTGGCTTGCTCTCCTCTGGCTTATGCTCAGGTTCCATGGTATGACCATCATCCTTGATGATTTCAAAGAAGATATCTTCAGATTCACCAACCTTCTAGAGGGATAAATTTGAAAGACTGCGGCCTCCTTACATGCTTGTTAGAACCCCAATGCTGTCTTCTTTGCTCTTATCTAGCTCATAGCCTCCTTGAAGAATAATGTAGCCTGCCCTGATGACCTTAAACAAATCATTCAAAGAATGAACAAGGGATTGTCCATGCTCCTCCATGTCACCTAAAGTGATCTCCTCCTCATCTGCACTCATGGAGTCTCCCTGATTAGTCATGAACTGAGCATACTCCTCTTCGCTTGCTTCCCTAAAGACAGGCTTCTCCTTGAGAAGGGGTGAAGTGGAACACTGATGGATGAACTCATGTGGAAGAGGAGGCAGTCCCTAAACTAGAATTGAATGATTCTCCTCTTTCTATTTGGTCAACACTTCACCTATATCAGGCATGGCCTGATAGTTTTCTTGGGGATGTGTAGGTGGGGTGTGTTCAGACATGGAATGTGCTATTTGGTTTGAACTATCCATTACACATTGGCTGAGGAAACCTGTCATGGACTCCAATTCCGCAATCCACCTATCCATATCTTCCTAGAAAATCCTTTCCAGGAAGTCACAATCATCATCAAGAGCAGGAGCAGCCCCATCTTCTTCAAGGTTTTGAGCAAAACCTTTCTCTTCTTCCTCCTTTCCACCCCAAGATTCCACTATTTGCTTCTAGCTCATGATCTTGGGATTGGAATCATGCTTCCACAAACAGGTAGCAACTTTATCATTCTCTAGGTCCTGAGCTGGTTCATGGTGTTCCTTCTTCCAATTTGGAAATGGGAGATCATGTTGAAATATTTGAGGAGGTTGGGGAGGATTTGGGAGGGTCTGCTCCTATACAGGAAGAGTTGTTCGAGAAGAGGCATGCTAAAAAGCTAGGCACACGGAATTGAGGGTAGGATCGATTGATGCATCGAATGAGTCAGAATGAGCAAGGGCCATATGATAGAAAGGATTCGGCATACAAGAGGGAGTTTTCTATAGAATAGGAGAGGGCAGACTTTGGGCCAAAATTTCTTGATTTTCATCCCTCCACTTTACCAACACTTCGTCAATATTGAAATTAGCTTGTGGATTGGTGGAAGGGGTGTCTTTTGGCGTCAGCTCCTCTACAGGGTCTGAAAGCTCCATCATTCTTTCTCTAAGCAGTCTCATCCTAGCTTCCAATTCCTCAACCCACTTAGCCAGATAATCCTCACCTTGTACTTCTTGGAGCTCGTGGGAAACACCATACAGATGGGGAGTGCATGAAGATTGCCATGAAATTCAAGGAGTCTCCTGAAGGAGGGTGGAGGGAACTTGAGAAGGACTAACCTGATTTTGTACCTCGTACTCTTGGACAATGTCTTTCACCCCCTTGCTATTCCATGACTCAATCACTTGATTCCAGCTCAAAAAGTTTGGACTAGGCATCTCCATTGGGGTTGATGAGGCCATAATGTGAGAGGGCAGCGAAGATTTAGATTCTACTTCCCTTACTGCCAAAATAGACTATTACATCCGAAGGTTTGCCAACTCGATCTGTCTATCAAGATTAGCTTTAAACACAAGATTTGTCGTTTCAAAATTTTCGTCAACATAATTGGGGAAAGGACTTTGACAGGCTCAACTTGGCTCAAGAATAGGGGCTGTATATGACTGATAAGACGCTTTGGGCAGTGAGTATGTAGGTTGATAGACTTGGTAAGGCTGCCTCTCATGCACACTTAGCTTCTCCTCCATAGATGCAATTAAATCACTCACATCGAGCATCTCATTTGAAAGCCTGTGCCAATTCGCTCTTTCAATAGGAGCCCATTCTTTCTTAACCTGATCTAGTGCATTCCTCACTTGATGGATGATATGATCAGGAATTTCTTGGCCGTACCCCTTTCTGGTGTTAAGATTAATTACATATTTGTTGTATCCCAGTAGTGCTCGCTTGAAGGCAAAAATTGGTTGATTGGCAAAAAGATTGGGTTGAGTGGGAGAAGCGACATACTGAGAAGACTGAGCACAAGGGTGATATAGCTTGTGGCAGGGTTGAGACTAGCCATATTGGGCGTGGTAAGGATCGCCATAAGGCTGGTAAGGATCATAGCCATGCTGGCCAAAAAAATAGAGTTCATAGCTTAAAATAATGGAATTATACATACCAGAATGTTGTTTCTTGATGGTACGGTTCCAAAACTGCTTAACTAGTTGATTTAACTCAGAGTTGCCAGATGCTGAAGAAATTGATTTGCTATAACAGGACTAACATCAATCTTGAAACTCTATTGCGTTAAAACTTGGGTCCCACTGGGCGTGCCAAAACTGTTGACGCTAGAGATTGCATCCGGGGCAAGGAGGCCTAGTTCCTGCCTTCTCCTCGCAACATGGAAACTCTCCTCTCACCTGTGGGACCAGTGAAGCTAGAGGAGAGAGTCTATAGATAAGGGATAGCTCCCTTTGATGCATCATGTTGTTTCCAGCAAAAGTAAAACACATATATATAGATATAAAAGGGGGGATGAAAAGAGAGAGAGAGAATGTAGGAAAAACAAGCCTACTCTAAAGAGGTGATGCACCAAAAAACAAGGTCAACCTTCACACATCGACTCTTAGAATCAAATAAATACATACATACTCTACACACTTGGCAGAAAAGACTAGGCTACAAAAGACCAGGAGGGAGGCTTTCATGAAAACACAGGAGATAGAAAATCACTGAGGTGCTGTGAAATGCACACTGTAAGTAACTCTTTCTGTTCTGGTCTTTTCAAATGTTAGCTCTTCTCCTTTCAGCTGCAAAAATGGTGCCTTGTAGATGACAGGTCTACTAGTGTTGAACCTGTGAGAGCATCAAGAAACAATGACTGGACACAAGCAAACATTCAATGCATACACGGAAATGTCTATCCAAATGGAGGTAAAAAACTGCATTTGTATTGATCCAGGTGAAATTTTGTAGAGCTACGCTCTTTACAAATGTGGAAGATGATTACAAAATGACAAGTATCAAATATATATGGAAATTCCAAGAGGCTCATTTGGCACTCTTTTTTACAAATGGCTGTTCATGAAAAGAAACAAACCGCTCAAAATATTAATGAGCCATTCATTTGTCTGCTTGAAATCTGCATTTCTTGCTTGGGTGACTTACCTGGTTTGCCTTCCAATTTAATGTGAAACAAAGATAGTGGTTGCACTGCTGGATGCTATCATTCCAAATGATCAATTCACTGGCACTATTTCACTTGCCAAAGTCACTTCTCAAATTGGTGCCACTTGGACTTAACTGCTTACTCATTCCTTGCATGTCACTTTGTCAATTTTGTCTTAATTCTATCTCATTGGCCCCCCTAGGCGAACATACTGGTGGGTCGCTACATTCAAGCCCTTCTTTTCCATGGTTCACACTTTTTCATTTGAAGGCAAACAACTATTTCATACTTGTAAACTTGACATCCACGTAGGACGTCAGCGAGCCTGCTAGCTTCTCTGCGGCCTTCCTTTTCCTTTGTTATTGGCAGGTTGCGTGGGATTGCTGATGGCTCTTTATTGCTTTGCGTCAAGTTTTTGACTTACGTTTTTTAATGCACTCGACCCTCTTAGCATTTGTAAATGCCTGCCTTTATGTTTGCTTCGAGTGCGCCCAAATTCCTTCGGGCAAAAAGTCTGAATAAATTTGAGGCTTTAATATTTGAACATTAAGAAACAAGCCTTGAACTAAAAATTTCTTGAGTCCTTTGTTGTTGCACCTGCCCTTTGAAAGGGATTTTGACTGAAGACTTCCCTTCAGTTCAAAGGCATCCCTTTGAACCATGCATTGACCTGGCTTGCTGAACCAAGCTATTGAACCAAAAAAGGTTCAACGGTTCAATGGTTCAACCAAACGCACTGATGAACCTTGAATCGAAGCCGATGAACTTCTCGTTGAACCTTTGCCTTTTGAACCTGTTAAACCAGAAGCTACCTAAACACTTGAACCAAGGCATGAAATGAACTCTCTGAACTCACTGAACCCAAAAATGACTGGCATTAAACAACAGGTGAAGAAGGTGACTGAAATTTTACCTGCGAGCAAAATGGGTCAACAGTACCTTTCAAAAAACTTGAAATGTACCCTTAAGAAGAGAAAAAGATGCTTCAAAAATCTTGAAAATATCCCTTCAGATCTTTGTAAGTGTCCCCTTAGAAAACCTGTTTAAGACACTTTTATGAGGAAAAGACCTTTCAAAAGGATTGTTAGTGACCCTTTAAAAATATTAAAATGGACCAATTCCTTCAAAGTTTTTATTTTGGATGAAAAGTCTGAAATAATTCCTTTAAAACTTGAACAAAATGCTTGAATTAAAACCATACCGAAAGAAATAACACTTGCACAAAAAGATAAAAATAACACTTACAAAAGACCAAACAAAGGCTTCCAAAGGAAATAACACTTGACACTTTGCTATGGGGATAAACAAATTAAGAATGTTGCACTTAGCCAAAATGAAAGATGCAAAACTGGGTGTAAAAATTGGCTAACATTCTTAGTGATTCCTAAGGGAGGCATGCCTACTATGTCTAAGACCAGTTGCCTAAATCCTTCCATTGGGCATGGAGTCATGCATATAGGCACTCAAAATGACTTGAATAGACCCCTGGCTCAAAAAACACAAGATGGTTGATTCACATGCACAAAGGTAAAGACACACACCAAATAAAAGGAAGGAAACACACTTGTGATTCAAGGCACTTAGGGAACACAATAGTAGGCCAAAGGAAACACACACCTAAACTACTATTTACAAAATAGACTCGCAAGGGCTAATAGAAGGACTTTAGATGTATCACATTCATAGGGATGGGTAATTATTCTCCATTCATCTTGGTTAGCTGAAAGGAGTTACTTTGCTTGCACTTATTAATGATGTAAGGGCTACTCCACAAAGTGCCAAATTTTGTATGTCTACCTAGTTTTGCTCTATCCTCATCCCATTTCAAGACCAAGTCACCTTCCTTGAACACTCTTGCACTTGCTCTCTTGTCAAAGGACTTACTCATGAGTACTTGGTGGTATTCCATGGCCTTGTGTACATTATCTCTTGATTCTTGTAGCTGCATTAGTTTTTTCAATCTAACTTCCATTGAAGTATTTTCAAGTAGTTCTAGTTGATGTGCAAGTTATAGAGCATGGAGTTCTTGAGATATCGACAACCTAAATTCTCTCCCATAAATAAGCACAAAGAGAGAATTACCAATTGATCTCTTAGGATTAATCATGTCAACATATAAGATTGTCTTCAACTTGTTATGCCATGCTCTTTGATTGTTCTTCAATGTCCTATTGATGATCTTGATGAGATTATTGTTAGTAGATTCAACCAACTCATTACCTTAAGGGTAATAATTGGATGAGGTACTCAAGTAAACTCCATTCCTATTTTCCCAATCAAATTTTTTAGCACTTATAAAAGTAAGTGCATTATCAGAAATGATAACATGGGGAACTCCAAACCTTGTTATAATGTTCTCATAGAACTTCAAGATACCATTTTCACTTGTCTCTTTCAATGCAACAGCCTCTACCCACCTTGTGAAGTAGCCAGTAGCAGTCAATATTCATTTGTGTCTAACACTTGATGGAGGGTTGATCACACCAATGAAATCAAGGCCCCATTGCATGAAAGGATGGTCTACTTGGATATAATTCAATGGAAGGGCTACAAATTTCTATTTGCGTACAAAGAAGGCACATTGAAGACACTTTTTAGCCCAGTGGTATTAGTCCTTAAAAAGACTAGGCCAATAGTAACCATCCCTCATTATCTTTGAAGCTATCATCTTAGGAGAGAAATGACCTCCATTAGCACCATTGTGAAACTTTTCTAGAAACATATCAAACTAATCACTATTAACACACCTCAATAGCACATCATTCACATCTTTCTTAAAGAGAATACCATCTATAAGATAGTAGGGAATGGTCTAAAATATAAAATATCTCCTTTGAGACTTGTTCAAGCTATTGGGGCACCCACCATTTTGAAAAAAACTAATGATGTCTTGTGTCCAACTTTGAACTTGTATGTGATCAACTAGTTGGGGGTGAACTTGGTTGATCAAGAATTCCTCCTTTGGCTCTTGAAAATATGAAGCTAAATGCTCACGTAACCCTTTATCTCTAACCAAGATTATCACCTTAATATCCACATCATACTCCATCACCTTTGTAATCCACCTAACTCTCTTTTCATTAAGGTCTTTGCTTAGGAGAAACTCCTTGGTGCTAGGATGAGAAACCATGACATGTATCTTGTTGTTTGAAACCATGTCTCTGAATTTTTTCAATCCTCTTATCACTATTAGAGATTGCTTCTCAACAAATGTATACTTGACCTTATAATCTTCCAATCCTTTCCTGAAGAATGCAATTGGTTGCTCTACATCTTCATCATTCTTTTGCATAAACATAGCTGAGATTGTATCAAGGTTAGCAAAGGTATAAAGTATGAAATATTTGGAAAAGTTTGGGTTCAAGAGAGTAGGATATTTTGAAATTATTTGTTTGATTGCCTCAAAACTACCCTTACCTTTCTTTGTCCAAGTAAAAGCTTGGTTCTTCTTGAGCATGGCTGTGATAGGCTTTACAACAGTTGCAAAGCTTGGAATAAACCTTATTACAAATTTTATTTTCCCCAAGAAGCTTTGAAGTCCTTTCTTGTGTTGAGGCAAAGACAAGCCTAGAATAGCCTCAATCCTTTCGAGGTCAATAGATAAGTCTTCTTTTGAAACAATATGACCCAATAACTTACCTTCATGGACATCAAAGATGCACTTTTTTAGATTAAGGCATATTCCATACTCCCTACATTTCTCAAACACCTACCTTAGATGTTCCATATGATTAGTAGCATCCTTTGAAAAAATAGTTATATCATCAAGGTAAACAAGTAGAAACTTATTGATCAAACCTTTAAAATCCATGTCCATTGCCATTTTAAATGTAGCTCCAACATTGGATGAAACAAAAGGCATATTCTTATAGGTAAAGGTCCCCCATTTTGTAGTGAAGGCTATATTGAATTGATCCTCTTCATTCACTAGTATTTGATTATAACTTGAATAAACATCAAGAAGTGAGAAGCGTTGAAAACCTGAAATAACTTGTAGAATTTGTTCCATGGAAGGTAGTGGATAATGATCCTTGAGAGACACTCTATTAAGGTCTAGAAAATCCACACAAATCTGATCTCTCCATTCTTATTTTTGATAGTTACAAGATTAGCCACCCAAGTTGAGTGTTTGATAGGAAAGATAATCCTAGACTCAATCAACTTGGTTAGCTCTTTCTTCATGAGTTCCTCTATCTTGGGATTGATAGGCCTTTGTTTTTGCCTGACTAGTTTAGCTCTAGTTTTTAACTCAATGGTGTGATGAGGTAGACTTGTATCAAACCTTTTCAAATATTTATATTTTCAAGAAAATATGTCATGGAAATCTTTGCATAATTCAATAAAGGCCTACCTCTCGGACAGAGAACATATCTTACCAATTTTTAGAAGCTTGTCTTTGTAAATCATGATTCTCTCATAGTTTTATTATTTTATCGACATGCTCATGCTTTATTTATTATTTTTATCATCTTCATTTAAAACACTCTCCAAATTAATCAGCCCCTTAGGTATATTGTTTGTCTTCATATGAATAACTTGTTCTTCATATTGATCATGCAGCCTCTTTTGGTTCCTCGAGGAGAATCCTACCTCATTTTGTAAGAAGTGTCCAATATGTTCATCACTTTTAAACACCTACCATGACACTTCATTATCTAGAATAGAAGGCCTCACAATGACCTTTATATGGTACTGATCTTTCTCCTTTCTTACATCAGTAACTGCATCAAATTGTGCTCTTATGACAACCAATCTATCAGTGTGTTTATTTGAATCCCTTGGTATGGGTTATATGTTGAAGGCATCAAAGTATTCAAGTAGGTCCCATACCCTATGCTTGTAGTATTTAAGCAAGGGATTCTTGGCTGTATCTTGATTTCTCACTTGGTGGATGACCAACTCACTATCCCCATAAACCTTCAAATTCTTGAGCCCTCTCTTCTTTGCCCATTAGAGGCCATGAACTAGGCCTTCATATTCTACCACACTGTAGGTGCAGCTAAAGTAGAATCTATATGAGTAGTATTTATTATTTGATGGAGAAAATAACATAACACTAGCCCCTGTACCTATTTTTCTTCTTGATCCATCAAAAAACATTTCCCAAATCCCTTTAAGTTCATGATCTTCATTAGTAAGTGAAGGGATTGAAACATCTTTTTTCATGCATACAATAAACTCTAAAATTAGTTTATTCTATGAAAGTATATGGATCAAGTCCATGCATTTTAGTGTTGTACTTATCAAGGAAAAGATCAAAAATACCTTCAAGTGGGGAGGATGCTTCATCATCCATGACACCTTCTTCTTCTTTGCTATTTAGACAATTCTAATTTGAACTTGTCTCCATGTATGGCTCAATATGAAACCTTGCTAAGGGATAAGTACTTATAGTCACCTTGGTTCCATATCTTGTTTTAAAAGCTAAAAAATACCAGTCATTAGAAAGGTACCCTCTTATCTTGGCCATAAAGTCCCTTGACAAGCAAATAGCAAAATGGGCTGGAAGGTCTACCACCACAACGTCTTGTGTAATGGAAAAACTTGGGAAACCATGTAGAATGAATTTCAAACCTCTAACCAATCCCACTATCTATTGGAGTCCCATCAAGCTACAACACACCTTTACTATGTAGTTCATACTTCAATCCCAATTTTTTAGCCACCACCTTAGGCATGACAGTGGTACTAGCTCTATTATCTACAATACAATTATGAACCGATTTGTCTCCCAAAATGAGTGTGAGGTAAAAGGGTGGAGGATTTTTAGATTTGGTGGAGGGATATAAGATATGATTTGGAGAATTGGTAAGGGTTACACTATTGTGTTTTGAAGTTTGGGGGGCTATATGAATGCTTGTGAGCTATGCTTGTAAGAGCTCCTTTTGACCAGGCATATGCAAGACTTCCCAAAGAGATATACTTGTCTTTTTATTATTTAAAGAATCAATAATGTTTAGAGGGGAAGTATTCAACTTTTCTTTCATTCTTGAAGGTAGTGATGGATTCTGAACCTACTGCATTATAGGCTTGAAAACCCTACTTGCATTTTGACTTTGTTGAGGAGTATGACTAGTAGTAGGTATTACACTAGGATTCAAACTTTGTGGCCTTAGAGAGGTATCACTTGGAGTCACATGTACTATTATAACATCTCCTATAGCTCTCTTCTTGGCTCTTGTGTTGGATGTAATTGATGTGTTTTGATTCAACACATAATCATCTTTCACTTGAATGTTCATCACACCTATACTTTGGCTGCTACCTTCTCCATGAATATCCCTTTACATGAGATTCACTTCTTCTAATGTCACGTAAGAAGTAGATTATTCTTGTGACACCAAAGCTTGGTTGTGTTCTCCACCATCATGCATATACTGACCTTGAGGTTGTCCCCATTGGTCCAAATGATCCTACCCTTTGACCAGGTTAGCATGCACTAGAACAACAACCTTCATGAAAGGAGTGGAATTAGGATTATAGGCATTGGGCTACCTATTGAATTTTTTTTGAATTTGTTCTCTTCTTTGGTAGTTATATTAGGGTGGATCTCTATAGCCTTGTTTAGGATAGTATTAAGGGTTAGGTGGAGCACTTGCCTAGAACTATGCTTGCTTGAGCTGAGCTCATAATGACCAGATCTCTTCATCTTTATCCACAACATTATCCATATTCTTGGGAAAGGTTCTCAGCTTGACATTGGCATTAGGAACTTATGCTACACTTAGAGCTTCAATTGAACTATGAGACAACAAAGGCATGGAAACTCTTAAAGGAAGCTTTCCAACCTGTATTAAGCTATTCTCAGCTTTAATAGCTATCTCATATGCATTTGGTAGAGTGAATCCTCCCATTTACCATAACCTCACCACCACATCAGTACCAATACCCTTGAGATAAGTGGGGGACTCAAAGCTCGGAGGAGGTCACATGATAGGTGGTAACCTATGTCATGTCCTTTGAAATATTTCATTAAAATCTCCCATGGATTCGTTAGGACCTCTCTTTATCATGTTTAGCTGATGGATCAATGAAATATGGTCACTCTTATTCTCAAATCTAGTTACCAATAATTCCCCAAAGCCATCCCAAATTGTAATGCAACCACCTTCCAAAGTCCTATAACAGTCAAGTGCCTTACTTCTTAGAGACATGGCAAGCAATCTAATGGCTATATTGGCATGGGTGACATTATGGAAGTTATAGAAATTTGAGATGTCCCTAATATGCTCAGATGGGGTAATAGGACCCTCTCCATTGAAACTAGGGAGATTCTTGGTAGTATTGGGAGGAATATGGTCATATGCAGGAAGGTCAATTAGATTTTGGGTGTTAAATGCTAGGAAAATTTGTTGCCTATCCATTTCTCTTCTTTCCTCTTCATCTCCTATCTCTTCAACTTCTTATTCAAAACCTCCTTGTCCAGGATCTTTAAGCGTTAGGAATGGTTCAGGGTGTTGTTCCTCAAGAAGAGCTTCAGCTAAAGGGGCTTGGTCAAAAATCCTAGATGACCTAGTGAGGACCATGAAGTATAACATGGGAAAACTGATCTACAACCAGATATTCTCACCTCTTAGAGTTGCCAAATGTTGGATTAAGAATATTTCTACAACCTTAGGCTTGTCAAGACCAACATTCACCTTGACATGTAAATAATTTATCCCACCAGGCATGATAGAAATGTTGTCTCTAAATATCACACCCTATAAGAGAGTGTTTAAGTCTCTTCCAAATTTGGGAAATGTTGGAACATTTACAAGCATGTGGGTATACCTATAGAGGAAATGGACCTCTAGATTTAAAGGGGCTAGCTCCCTGAATATATCTATGTAAAACAACTTTTGTCTAAACCAATTTTCTTGAAAGGAAAAGAGTTAGAGATTACAAAAAAGGAAAACCTACTCTAAGAGTGGTGATACACCAAGATCATCTTCCACATGAATATCATATTCTAGTGCACAATATAGCAAAATACACAGACCATTCCCAAGCTCTAAGGATTTCTAACACAAGTATTTCAGTATAGAGGTGAGATGCATGAAATGACACAAGGAAAATGAACTAAAAGACAAATTTCACATTCCAATAATAGTTATACACTTACAACAATTCAACACACTTGAACACACTCTATATGACCTCTTAGACTAAGAAATTTTGCTTAGGCATGAAGGATAAAGGATAGAAAGATGGAAAATCATCACTTACTATCACTATACATCATGTACACACTTAGATATTTGTTTATAACCTTGAAATAAATAGACTAGTACCTAATGCTTAAAGGCAAAATATGACATCAATCCAACAGGGGTTTCACCATACATTGTGTGGTTGTTTTTACACTAGCCCAAGGGTTGTATTTAT
The DNA here is from genome assembly GCA_037957365.1 of Torreya grandis. Taxonomy (NCBI): domain Eukaryota; kingdom Viridiplantae; phylum Streptophyta; class Pinopsida; order Cupressales; family Taxaceae; genus Torreya; species Torreya grandis. Next base: position 176,882 of record JARHVA010000698.1, read on the forward strand.
AGTAGAAAGGAAGTGAGAGGAGGAAGCCTTTGATACCAAAAGGAGGAATGAATATGTTAGGATTATCCCTCTTCAACTACAACCATCCTTATAAATAATGCTCCTTTGGGTCATTTGATTGATCCATATCACCTCACGTGGTTACACAACTAGCTTTCTCTCTCCAAGATGCTTCCCCAATAGTTGCACTAGAAAAAACAAGATATTTTTGGGCTAAATAATGGCATCAATGTTGTTATGCAAATGAGACCACTTGTTATCGATTTATCTTGATGCTAACAGATTCTCATCGGCTTGTTGAGGTGTGCAACGATGTAGGAAAGAGTCACTTTCATTCTATTGGACTTGGAGAGGCATCACTTCAAGTTTACATGTATGCCTTCATGGTATTTGTCAGAATGCTAGCCCTAGCTCAACCTTAGTCAAATGTTCAAATCCTACAAAGCCCCTTAGTTGATTGTTCCTTTGATTGGCCATCAAAAAATGACTCAGATCATGATCTGATTAATGGTGAAATGAACCCTCTGATTTGATTTGGTGGATGAAGAACATGATCCCTTAGATCTTTGACCACTTCAATGAGGACCATTGATCTACCTGGGACCCACTATTTTAAACACCAATGGCTAGTTCATCACCTTGAAGTTGACATCCATATAACTGTCATTCTACTAGGACCATTCCTTTGAGGTATTTTCTTTGGACCTCTACTTCAACATTTTCCTAAACAATCTTCCTTCAGACCCTTTTCTTTAAAAGAATTAACCTCTTGGGCCCCTTCTCTTTTTGGTCTATTTGCTAGTGTTTCTTTCTTTTGGACTTTCTACAAGTGTCCCTTTGGACTTTTTGTGAAGGACACTTTTGTCAAGAATAATCCTTTGGCATTGTCATATTGCCTCTCTAAAATACTAAATATGCCCTTTGGCATTTTTGAAATGTACCTTCAAAAATCCCAAAAAGGACACTTTTATGAGAAATTATCTTTTAGAAATCTTGTAAAGGACCAATTCCTTCAAGCTTTATGTTATGACCAATTCTTTCAGACTTTTCCTTCAGAAAGATTGTTTTAAACACAATGTCCAAAATAATTCCTTCCTACCTTGGAACTTTTCTTTCTGAAGAATTCATTCAAATCCTTTGCAAGTGCCCCTTCATTTTTGAACATGCCCTTCGATAATCTTGAAAATTCCCTTCAGAATCTTGAACTGGACACTTTCTTGAGAAAAGACCCTTCGGACTTTTGTAAAGTGTCCTTTCGGGATTTTTGTAAAGGACATTTCAGACTTTCTGAAGGGAACTTACATGAGAAACAATTCCTTTCATAAATATTGTTTCAGATAAAATGTTTGAAACAATTCCTTTCAAAAAGTTGAAAGAGCTAATTTTCTTTGAAAAAGTTTCAAGGGACATTTATTTTAGAAATATTACAATGTACCTTTCAGAAAACTTGAAATGTACCCTTCGAAAGAGAAAAAGACCATTTGGAAATCTTGAAAATGTCCCCTCAAAAAACCTATTTAGGACACTTTTATAAGGAAAAGACCTTTAAAAAAAATTGTTAGTGACCATTCATAAATATTGAAATGGACCAATTCCTTCAAACTTTTTGTTTCAGATGAAAAGTCTAAAATAATTCCTTTGAGACTTGAACAAAAAACCTGAAGCAAAACCTTGCTGAAAGAAATAACACTTGCACAAAAAGACCAAAATAACACTTGCAAAAGACCAAATAAAGGCTTCCAAAGGAAAAAAACACTTGACACTTTGATGTGGGGATAAAAAATTTAAGAATGCTGCACTTAGCCAAAATGAAAGATGCAAAAATGGGTGTGAAAATTGGCTAATAGTTACATATTGCATGTAAGTAATAATAACCCCATCTAGTGGGTGTCAATAATATGGAAGAGGATGTACACTATATGCCATTTGGACTTCTTTTTCCTTATTAAAATGGTCTTATACCATATTTTAAAATATCTTCTACTTATGGTGATCACTAGGTTGTGAAATTGATTCCTTTGGAGGATCATCAAATGTAATTTGTTAGTCATCTATGAGGTCTTGGATCTTATGCTTCAAGGTAAAACATCTATTTGTATAATGCCTAGGGTCTTGGTGATAGTCACAATTATCATTTTCATCATATCCTTTGGGTAAAGGCCTATTTATATCAACCTCTATAGGAGGAGAGAGATATATAAGATGACACTCTCAAAACTGTAGTTGTAATGATGTAGGAGGTTCAAGTAAATGTGTAAACTATCTCCTTAATGTATTAGATAAATCAAGATGATTAGATTCTTGTACAACTATGATAACCATGGTAGTTATTTCCTTTTAGACTCAAGAGGTTTTACTAAATAACTTAGTTTAATTATGAACTTGGTACTAGATGTAGATGTAGTTAGTGTGTTTACTATATATTTGAGTGTATTCAATGATATAATCTTCATTTCACATTCTCATATAACATGGAATAAGTCATTAAAATATTAAAACTTCTTGAAAAAAATGACTCATGTGGAGGAGCAAGCAAACTTTTCTTGAATGTCTTTTAACTCTTTATCTACCATAGGATTGATCATTTTGGCTAGTATTATCTTGTACCTCAAAACCTATACATTGATAGGTTCATTAGTTCCTTATTTTATCTTTTCAATTTGAGCATAGGAATCCTTTTTGGTAATGTTAATATAAAAGTGTGCCAAAAATTGATATGAAATAGATTTGAATGCTTTTATGGATTGGAGAGGTAAGTCATAAAACCACCTCAAAACATAATCCTTGAGGCTCCTTGGAAGTAAATTGGTCAAAAGTTTATCATTAGAGGCATAGTCAAGGCATGCTACATAAAAGGTTAAAATATGATACTTTGGATCACCCTTACCATCATAAAATGTGAACTTAGGTGCCAAAAAACTAGTTGGCAAAGGGTGTAAAGATATCTCAAGTGTAAGAGGGTTATGCAACACATCTTGTGAATCTATAACATGCAAAGAATTTGAATCCTTTTGTTCAATGTTTGTAACATTTTCTTCCAAGGTCTTTATGACTTGAAGGAGTGTCTAAATTGTAGACCCATTGGAATTTATATTAGACAATTGAATAGTCACCAATAGGGATGAAACCATGTTTTGATTAGTAATAGGCATTAAAACCAATATATTTGTTGAAACAATGGGTAAGTCCATAATAGATGTGTTGATGTGGGTTTTATGCACACCTTAGAGAGTTTTAAACAAGTTAACCTCTAACATTTTTGGATCTTTGAGGAACTAGGTTCTACTTCAGGGTACAAGGTGTACGTATGTGTTTAAAACAACTAGGTGGTGGAATAACACATTGAGCCTATGGGTTGTTTAACTAAATTTTATGAGCAGATGCATGGATTCTAATAAAAAAAGGATAAATCACTAAGCAAGTTGGATGGGTGAAGAACTATTCTATGGTGGGAAAATCTCAGAAAAACCCTAAAAAGAAGGAAGGGTAAGGTAGAAAAGAAGATTATGTGTCTTTGAAAAGGAGTTTCTTGTTGTCTCTTTAGTGGACAAGTATCTCAAGAACCAATGTTTGCTATTTATAATTTTTTCACACATAAAAAAAATAGTTATAAATCTAAGACAACAAATATAGGATGCTCAATGGTCTCAACTAAAGGTTGCTCTTCTTAAGGCTATTGTTGTACACCTTTGTATAAGAGATTATAGTTTAGACCAAGAAGTTATCTAAAACAATTGTGGCTCACACCTAAAAGACTATATCTAAGGAGATACCTATGCACACCTTCTTGTACTAACTCTCTAAATCAATTAAATATATCAACATTCAATATCTATTGCATATATATATGGATAATATTCATTAACACAATAATCACATTCATCTGTAGCATTGGCACACATCAAAATTATTGAATCAATACAAACAAATAAACTTCAAATTCATTAATATAGAAAGGGAAGAAGAAAGAACAAACACAATTGCATGACAATTAATTTCTTGATTTCTTTTGGTATATCATCTAAAACTTCAACCCTTTGAAAAAAATGGTTTTACATATATATAGAGAATCTTGGGGAAGGGGTCACCGCATCCTCCAAGTTTAGAACACTTCATTTACATCCAAAAAAGACTATATGATAAGTCTTAGTTACATGTTCATAACTTATAGTTATCCCAATAATGCAAAGTGTGTATGCTGATAAAATAATTTAGTTGATTACAATATAAATGCAACTAGGACTTAACTACTCAGTCATAACTACTACATGCAAAAATTATACAAAATTAGCCTTCATGCTAAATTGGCTCTTCCTTAATGTGTCTCAAAATTTCCATTAGAACTATAGCTATATTTATGCCAGACAATGTGGTAACCATAGCTATACTCATACATGCACTTGTTACTTTAGCTAAATTTACCATGGGAGCTATAGTATGAGGTGGCACTAATGTGGTTGTAGTTGCTGGCACTGTAGGTGGAGTCTATCTAGTATAACTGACAAGTGGCATTTGTTGGGCTCCTTTTTTCTTAGCATCTAGCTCTTGGTAGCATTTATAGACTTACTATGCTATGCTTAGATTAGGTTTTTATCTAGAAGATGTAGCTTAGTCACCATGATTGTTTGTTTCATCAGCTTAACATGTTCTATATTGGTGGATCTAAAGCCAACCCAAAAGACTTCCACCTTTGTCACCTTTTTCCAAGTTGTTCTCAATTTGGCTTCAATGTCTTCTAAGCTTAAATATTATATAAACTATTTAAAGCTATCAGAGGCTTGATTAATAATTTGATCAAATATAACTCGAGTCACCAATTTCCCTCTATTATTTAGAATTGTTATTAATTCCATCTTTATCAAAAATTGCTCAACCTACTTCTCTTGTTTGACTAATTTATTCACTAAAGCTTCAGAAGATGATACCCAATCCCATGCCTCCTATGTTATTATTAAAGATAAATTAAAATCATTTGATGCCTCCAATGGGGTCATCGTGTCCAAGTGGATAAATGGCTTATTGGGGGTATATAATACTAATAAATTCAACTTATTCTCATCTTCTCTAAGACTTTTGAATAATATGGTTATCGAATTAACATGAGGAGCCAAACTAACCCTTGAAGAATGAATAGAATCTAGACTTTGAAATAGCCTAAGTGCTGCATTATGCACATCCTGCTCAATGCCTTAGGGAAGTTGAATTACCTATTGTTATTCCCCAAGAGTTTCTAACTCTTCTTTGAGCTCTTGTCTAGCCATTTCAGTTCCCTCATGTATGGCTAAGAAGTTATTTTATTTAAGTAAACTTCATGTGGAAGTTTTATTTGTGTACCCCAATACATTTAAAAGCATAATTTGTAATGGACATCCTTATGTTATAAAAGGCTCCAAATATGCTTAGTGATTATTTATGAGAAACAATGAGATGTAATCTCACAATCATGCTAGCCTAAATTTACTTTCGAGTAGTTTATGGATTATAATTCTTTTTGTTTCAAAAGGTGGCCTTTGGCATGATGTTGGTTTTTAAATCCTTCAAATTTTGCACATAGTATAATTCCTTTATGGTGACTATGGCTTTTATCCCCACTTAGCATTAAGGGGGAGTGTTAAAACAATTAATGTCTAAGTGGTTATTATTAACCCTTAGCTTACATTGGTAAGTAATTAAATAAATAATAATATATTATTTATTTACTCGAGGTGTAAACTTTGGGAAAATAAATAATCTTATTATAGTTATTTAATATTTACCAAATGTTTATTAATTGGATTTATCGGGGTGGATGGACCCATTATTTTTACAACGATCACATCCCCTCATGAATCATTATAAATAGGGTTTTATCCCTATTGTAAAATATCTTGAACACAAAAATATTAAAGTATTCTTTCATGTGGAAAATACATGTCTTAGACACACTTGTGAAAAATTTATCTAAGAAGGAGTGAGATGAAGAATATTTGATGTATTGGGGTTATTATTGTTTCTCAATATTGAATATCACTTTGCTAGGTATTTTACTTCTTTGAGGTTTTCCCAAGATAAATACCTATATTGTGTTTATTGATCTGGGCTCATTATATATTATGATTTTCTCATTAAATCTCTTCTAGATCCATAATCATTCATATATATATTTTATCAGCAGTTATGGTGTCCATCACCCTACGTGGGTCTAGGGATAGCTGGAAGTTTTTTATTTCAAAAATTGGTTAAGAGTTGTTACACAATTTTATAGAAAGTCTTTTGAGTGATATAGAGTGTGTGTGGTTCTTATAGGTATTAAATAGGAGGGTATAATGCTCCAAGAATGAAAAATAGGAAATAATGTAGAAAAGTTGATATAACTCCTCAAGAAGTATCTCAAGTCCATGAATGGACTATTTTGTATCAGAGAATGATATCATGAATAAAGTAAGGTGTTTGATATATGTGTTCTCATTTCAATGTATATGATTGAATAATTTTTTTTTTGAATAAGCCCTTGAGGCCATTTATGCATAGCCCTATGTGTGAGAATCTATAGGTATGCACTGACTATTGATTACAATCAAAGGGGAAGGACATGGAACAATAGTTTTAAAAGGGAGAACTAAGGATAAATAATGGTGGAATCTTGTGTGAAGCTATTTAGGTTCATACAGGCACCTAGATAATTTATTTAACACTTCATATTGATAAAAACTTAGTGAAGGCAATTCCTTCATAAACCCCTATCCACAATGATTAGAGTCTAAGGTATGCAGACAAGTTATATGTTTTTGTGATATAAATGATGACAATGTTTGAGTTGTTGTTATCTAGATTTATTGGTTAGATGTTTGATTACAATAAAATAATGTTCATCTCATAAAGGACAATCCTATCAAGAAAATCAAACCCTGATGATACATATAGACCCCTGAACACACTAAATGAGACCTAGTTTAAGGAAGTTATTGAAGGATTTCATGTTTGAAGAGTAAATGACTATGGAAAGGTGGATGACATTGGAATAGTCAAGTAATAGAAATATTAAGTGTGGATGATCTTCAAGGAAGGTCCATGTGAGAATGAAATAGTTGAAAAGATGGAAAGACTAATGGAAACCCTTGCACAGTTTGGAAAAATGCATTCAATTGACTAAGATGTATGACATTTGAGTCCTTAATGCCTTGGATTAAGCCAAAAACCTATTGGGAAAGTTTATGAAAGAAAAAAAAAATACCTTTTAAAATAAATTAGGGCTTTTGAAACAACCTATAACTCAAGATAATGAATTTTCAAGCCTCTCGGCCCTGCGTAGGCTAGTGCAACCCTATGATTAGGGTTTAGTGCATAAATTGAGTTTGAACCATCAAATTTTGGTGAAACTTGGTAGTTATGATGGGTTTTGTGTTTTTTGAGTTATTAAATCATTATATTACCTATAATATTTCTAAAGTATGGATTTTGGTATCCTATATTGCGCTTAAGGGTTTAAAGACCTAGTTGGTGATAGGCTAAAGAATGAATAGGGGTTTGATTTGAGAGTAAGTTTTAAATAAGGGTTGGAAAATATGAATAAGCCAAATAAGTATCCAAAAATGTCTTGGGTTTATATTAAATGTTTGTATTTTTCCCAAACCAAGAAGCTTTCTAGCTTAGGAGGGTTAATTGAGAAGGGGTGTTGTGAAGAAAGTAGGTGAAGCCTAAGGAGCTGTGTCAATAGGGTGATGTATGAGTTGCATGGCCCAAAAGGGTCATTGAAAATGTGTTTTTTTCTTAATAAAGGATATTAGCTGCTCTCAACAAGGAGATTTACTCATACATAGGGCTAATACGCTTAAAAGACAAGAAGTGGACTATTGAGTGAAATGCAAGGTGATGAGTGATGGAAGTGGCTTGAGTTGATTTTAAATGAAGTATTTGAATGTTTTATGTGTTTTGAAACTTTGATAAATAGGAATTTAAGTGTTGGTCAAGCAAGATTGGAAAGATTGCAAGAAAAGTGTAAGGAGAAGTGAAAGTTGTATGATGCTCTACATCAACAAGATTATCATTATTAAAATGTCATTAAGAAATTTTATAGTCTATATAAAATAGAAATTAGATGTTATCTATAAGATATATATTTCCATGTTCATACAAAAACATGAATAAAATAATATTTTATAATCTTAATATAATTTTAAGAACTAAGTCAATGTGTAAATACAAAATACAAACTCTTACAAGACTTATCCCATATAAATGTGATAACATTTAAAACACACAATTTCTAATATCCACTAAAATTTACTTTCAAATTGTACTAACTCTATCAAACTAAACATGTAATGCATATTATGTTTTAAAAACCTAATGTGGTGTGTGCATGGGTCTTAACAAATTCCTTTGTCATCCTTCACTATCTCCATCTATGACACCCTCTCTAATGATGGTTTCCCTCTGTCATGTTTTTAAGGATGAACTTTCTTGCATTCAACTCACAACAAGAAGGTAGTTAGTCAATTACATCATGATATAAATCATAAAATAATGTTATAACAACAAGTAACATAATCATTATGTACAAAATTCATAATTAGCCATCTCATAATAATGAACTCATGAAATCTAAGTAACACACATATGTCCCATAATAGCATATGACTTAAGATTTGGTTAAATAGTAACAAAACAAATTAACAATAATATTAATCCACAGATAAATAGGTAAATTAGTTTAGGTGAGAATCGAAATGTAACATCATCCCTCTAACATGTGTAAGATACAATCTTTGTTAAACAATGCATTCTACATAAAATATCATTTGGTTCCATTGCCATTCATCTCACATTTACAAGTGAGTGACATTTCAGCATGGCACGCTGAATAAGATTAACACGACACATTAATGCATAGAAATATAAATGCATCTTAAATATAAAGCACACAACAAAATTAATTCAAAAAACAATTTAGTTTGATACTAAAATAATAACATTTATTTTTATGTGAATGAAACCTTAATTTTGATACAAATATAATAACATTTATTGGTATGTGAATCAAAAAATTTAGAGATTCCATCCACACCTTAGTAAATGTTAAATATTCCAACCCAAGTTGTAGCCCCTTTCCATCAAAACATTTTTTTGGAAAATTTTAGTTAGTGTTTACATAATCCATGGAAAGCTGGAGGTAGGGAAATAGAAATGCATCACTCATATTAAAAAAATAACATTTACTGGTATGTAAATGACAACATATAGGGATTCCATTAAAATACCAAAAAATGTTAAGTTAAATGTGAATGAAAACATGTTGACATTATGGGTTCAATAGTTGGTAACATTTCATCCCTCCAACATGGTGATGTTATAATCTCTAGGAAACGTTACATTCTGTAGAAGAGACATTTAGGTTCCATGACATTTAGGGAAGAGTGACATAAATTAGGCACACCAAAAATGTTAAATATGGCATGCATGATGACATTAACATGCCACACTAATAGAAAAAAAATACCACCAGATGTTTTTGAAAATGGTTGTTGCATATCAAGAACATAATTGTCTTCCAATGTGGCACTTTGTGGCATATTAATGACACATGTGTCTTCCAACATGGTCATTGAATTCAAAAAATAATATATTATTTGATACAAAAATAATAACATTTATTGGTATTAAATGAATACCTTGAAGGCTGCCGTAAACATACCAATAAACGTTGACTCATATATGAAGGCATGCAAAAACACCATGAACATAGAAGGCACAATAACAATAACATACACACGAAAAGAAAAACACAATTATGGGTTCAGTTATAGTAAACACACATGTGGGTAATGTTTCACCCTCCAACTATTAATTCTTTCATCCCAAGTTCAAATCCTTTTCCATCTAAATAAACATTGGTGTGTATACCAATTTTTTTTAATTCTTCCATCTTAAGTTCAAATCCATTTCCATCCAAACATGAACTTGTGTGTATAGCAGTAAATGTTAAGTATTCCATCATAGGTTCAAATCCCTTTCCATCCAAAAAAGCATTTGTGGGTGGGAATATGTATTGGGTGCTTGCATAATCCATGTAAAATTGGAGGCATGGAAATATAAACGTGTCACAAATATAAATAACACAACAATATTAATGGAAAACATATCAAAAACTATGCAAAGAACATTTGTAATGTGTAAAAATGTGAATGAATAACACAACATGAATTCATAAAATGTTTTGGTTTGATAGAAAAACCATTAAACATTTATTGGTATGTCAGTGAAAAAATTGAGTCTGCTTACCCAGAACGTGATCAATGAAAAAATTAAATATGATTAAATGCTTAAGCATGCTTCCAAATTAAGAAAATTCAACCCTGACACTCTTTGCAATTCAAACATTTTTTACTCAGAATTTTTAATTTATAGACAAATTGTATCTCAACAAAATAATTTGAATTTTGAATTTTGTGAAAATGGTGAAGCTTACAAAATGTATGAAACTTAAATTTTGTAGGCACACATAATTAATGGAGGAGGTTAGCTTTTAATGTTGTAGATTATGGAGCCAATTATTTGAAATTTAAATATCATAAGATATAATAAAATGTAAGTATACTACTTATAATATTATATTAACTTGAGATAATTAATATTGTGTCTTATATAACTTCTAATCAGATGTACAAAATTGACTTTTTGAAACTCATAGAATTAGTGAATTTGGTGTTTTAAAAATTATTTTACCCTAAAAATATTATAAAAAGATGTAATGTTTTAAAACGTGTATTCAATTTTGAATATGATGGGTCTATTGGAGTTTGATGCATGCCACTATTGTCTTTTCCTAGCTAGTTATTTCTATTCATACCGCAGTCCTTAAATTTGCTTGAGGGATATTAGCATTTATTAGGATTTACTAGCCTTGTCCTTTGGGCAAGCTTTAGCTATATAATGACCTCCTTACCCTTCCATCCAATTGTTGAAGCTATGACGGATGAAGGATGAGCTCTAAAGCATGGCACTTCTTTTCAAACAACTGAGGAAGTTTGTCCCAAAAGTGTACCATGAGATAATGATTCTCAACTTGATGTGGTTTTTCCCATACCTAAATTTAATAATGCTTATCAATATTTAGATCAATTTTGATTAATCAACTATTTTGAGGGCCGTATCCCTTTTGAAAGAATGCTTAAGACTTGGGTTTAATCTACCTAAACCATTCATGGCATTAAGCTAGAGAGCATCCAAAACATGACCAAGGGTTTTTTCCTTCTATGTTTCTCTAACCTCACCCATGCAAGTGTGATAATAAACAAATCTACCACTTGGTACATCTCTAACTCCCTTATGGTGTTATCTCCTGGACCCAGGACTCTGTTGTTTTATAGCATTCTATGCTAAAAGTCCTCATCTAGTTAGAGTTTGCAGAGATACACCTACCTTAATGGCACTTTACCAATCAAATCACAACATCCATTTGTCATGTTATTTTCCATGAGCTAATGGTATTTTATTCTTCTCACCCTCAAAAGTGAGTCTATGTTGAAATCTACTTATCCAAGGATCTCAAAGAATTTGTTAAGATTCAAGTGGGTGATATCCACTATTCTCAAAGTATTAATATTAACTTTCCCAATACTTTATTCTATTTTCAAGCCATAGAACACAAGAACAAGGATTGTTATCTGCCTTGTAATAGCCCGATTCCCAAACCTGCATATGATATCCCAAAAATTTATTAGGCAGAAGGGTGGCAAATTATTGTAGGTTTAAATAATAACTATAATAAAGGACCTAATAATAATAACCTCATAAATAACAACAATCCATCCTCTAGTTCCATGCCTATGGCTCAACCTACTAGGGAATTGTGGTTTAACCTACTAGGGAGTTGTCTGGCAACACTTAACTCACCATAGAGCATGTGCATGTTAAGGTGGAATTATCCAAACCTTGTTTCCACAACACTATTTTAGCGGTGAATGTGTTCTCCAGGTCTCAAGTTTATTAAAAATGTGCTTCGCCAATTCATCTCTTCCACTATTTTCCCTTTATGGCACATGTAAGCACCCACACAGTCCTTCCCAAGCTTCTTCACCTCACTCTCAAAGTCCTGCTCCTCAGGATTCTTCTGAGGAGGTGGAGTAAGTGGTCAAAGTTTCCTAATGTCTATAATTTCTTATTTCCAACACAGATAAATTATTGAATGATGATATGAATCCATCCAAGGGCTCAATGTCGAGGATATGTCTCTTGACACCCATAATATATAAATTGTTTCTCATGAAATGTTTAGGTTCTCATAGATCTAGCTCACAAGTATGTGGTGAGAGATCTCAAAATAAAGTTTTTAGACATGGACATTCTCTACCTTTAATAAATTAAGGTGGAAAGTTTCCTTCTCTATGTTGTCAACAAAGTTATCTAGTTTGATAATATAATTTTAACTAGCAATCATGATTCATGTTGAGGACTTATGAATTTATTTCCCCAAAGTGGTGATCACACTTAGTGTCTTCTAGAAATGACCCTTCACATTGTGTCATTTCAACCTTTTTAATATCAAGAATTGTTCTTTTAGTATCATTAATGTTTATGCTTCTAATGATGTGCATGAAAAGGCAGTTATGTGGTAATGGATTTATAACTCACTACTACCCACTGGGTAATTTGTGGTGACTTTAATATGGTAGAATAACCTATTAACAAGATGGGCAATTTACCCATGCGATGGACCACTGAAGAAAGAGAAGTGTGGATTTTTATGAGAAATAAATTTTGGTTTTATGACCCTAACATTGACCATCATCCCACATCTCAAGTTTGGTACACTTGGACCAATATTTGAAGTGGCATTGATCATGTGCTAAAATAGATTGATTGGGATATCATTTCCACACAATAGTATTTCTCTTTTGATAGTAATTTATCCCTATTGGTGGAAGCTATATCAGATTTTATTCTTTCTGACCACTTGTTGATCTACTTTCACTTTATCCAACAATTCAAAAATCCCAAAATTTTAATTTTTTTTTATAAACATAACCTTGCCAAACCATGTTCCCACCATGACCCACATAAAATGGGTTTGGAACCTTGTACCTTGGCCTACTCAGTAGACATGATGGATCCAATGGGTGGGCAGATGTGCTCAATCAAATAACCATATTTCTTCAGATTTATGCCTACTAACTTATCAAGATTTGGTAGCGATCCTACTTGACCACCTCCTTGAAGCTGAGCCATATAGTGGTAGCCCTTGAGAAACACCATTTTAGTGACACCTTATAATTACAAGTGGCTAGATTAAGGTGAAAATCCCAAATTGTAGACATGTATAATACTCGTTAAGCTCAGCTCGATGTTTACTTGCACTAGATCAAAGTGGGGGATAGAGTCTCTAAATAATTCTATCATATGCTCAAGGCCAAGTCCTCAACCCAAAAGATCAAAACTATCTAAGAAGGCAACCATCATTATTATAAAACATCTGATATGGTCCATGTATTCACTAATCATTACTATCAAGTGTTCATGTTAGCTATCTAAATAGCACCCAATAGAGGTTAGATTTTTTCAAGTCTGACCCATACCTGGACTAACATGGGAATGGTCTAAGGCTATGTGATGCCTATAACTAGACTGAAACTCTATGATTTTTTATGAGGCTAGCTCCTCAGATTTTATAATTTGGACCTTTATTTCTAAAACCTAAAACTAGTTGGGATGAAAAGAGTCAAGAAATTTGCATAAAGTAAAACCTATTTCTAATATGTGGTGATGCATCAAGAATTTGTCATATCCACTCTTGAACTCAAATTCTTTATCACACTAATGGACTATGAAAGAAGCTAATGCAATGCTTAATATAGTTTCTATGCAATAGTATTTCATATAGAGGTCAGTTCGATGCACTCAGATTGGGGAGTAATGAAAATAAGGTCCTATTGAAGACACTCAAATTTGGTTGTCCACTATATCTTTGAGAGATTGATGCTAAGAATAATATGACCTAAAAATAAATTTGTTAGCACCTAGGTTGAGCTTGGACATGCAAAATGAAGATAACAATCACATTTACATATTAATCAAACACAAAACACTAAATACAGATTAGCAAATAACTACAAAATACTCTATTCACTACTCCAAGAGATGTCGAATATAATTTTGGCAGAGTCTAGTCATAATAGCCTATGGGAAGATGTAAAATAATGGCTTGAAGGCTATATTTATAGAAGAAAGGAAGCAAGAGAGAGGGAGTTTTGGATATCAAAAGGGAATAAAATGAACTCAAATCCATTTGAAAAGTTGTTACAACTACCGCCACAAATCAAACTCATTTCAGCTTCCTGATTGATCTAGGTCACTCCAGTCCATTACATCATTACATTATTCTCTCAGTGATGCTCTATAATGGTTAAAAAGGTGGGATCAAGTTGTTTTAAATTTAGCCTGATACTAAACCACTCATGACTGGTTTATTGATGCGTGCCAAAGTGGAGAGAGTAGTCACTTTCATGCAATTGGCTCTGGTAATGAAGCTGTTGAAGTCTATGTGTTTACCTTTATTTTATGTGCCATATGCCACTTGTTATTCATCATGAGGACCAGATCCTCATATCTTGAAAATGATAGAGTTACGCTATCTGTACCTTAAGCAATGGTTCATCAAGTCATGACTATGTTTGAAGGACGAGAAACCCCTACCATATCTCATTTATCTTCCCCTACAGAGTCTTAAAGGTGTCATCTGATCCCAAAATATCTAATCCTGGCCCAATTTGGATCATTATCAAGCTCAAATTCCATTTTTGCTTGCTTGCCTTGGTAAAAAACGAAAATTTGACCTCTGTCTAAGTCATTTAGGCTTGCCTTCATTTGATTAGATGTAAAAAACTAACTCAAATCATTGACCCCTTGACTCATCTTGCTCCGTTGATCTACCTAATGTGAAAAAATGCAATCCATAGATCTTTTGCCAAGACTCACGTGCTTGTGCTAATTTTTGATCATGCCTTTGCACTCAGGGTTCATTGACTCCCTGACTTGCTTGCATGTCATTGATATTGAATCCAAGATTGAATGTGAGCCATTGATATGTCTAGGCTCATTGACTTGCCAGTTCTTGTACTCCTTCAGATCATGATGTACGTGCTCACATTGATCATTGATTTAGCTCAATCCCATCCTTTTTTTAGTGAACATGCACCATTGGATCTTGGCTTGATGATCTTGTATGATTGGATCATGTTCAACTTATATATCTTTAAAGGATTTAACCCAAGGACCTTTTGACTTGTTTGACTTCATCACGAACCATTAGATCTCATGTGTTAGTATGAGGGCTTCTATAGATCATTAGATATCAACCAAATTTAAACCTTTTAAGGGCATTTTAAACCTAAATGGTTACTCATCGTGGCTTGAATTTGATAATTGCATGAATGTCTTATTGGCTTCTTGACTTCACATGTGCCACTAGATCTTTGCTCAGATTGAACACAAACTATTGATCTTGAACCCATTTGAATACAAATAACTTTTTTTTATGGCTTGAACTTTGAAATCTACATGAACATATTTGGCGTACGCATGACCATCATTACATATTTAAAAACCAACGGTCATCTTTTGTGCTTGAAATTGACACTTACAAGGCCATCCGAGACTTTTTGAATTCAAACGGCTATTTCCTATAGCCTAAAATTAATGTTTACACAACTGTCTAGATCACAAAATTTTATGGGCTATTTCCTTTGGACCTCTTAATGGACATTTTGTTTGGGGCACCTTCCTTGAAAAAAGACCCTTTGAAACCCTTGAACTAGAACATTTTCCCGAGAAATGACCCTTTAGAGTAATTGTATAGGGAACTTTCTTGAAAGAAATGACCCCTTGGGATTTATTTTAGGGCATTTTGCTGCAAAAATATCCTTCGGGAATTTAATTTTGGACCATTTTCTCAAGAAATTACCCTTCAAAAAAATTGTCTAGGGACATTTCCTTGAAAAATGACCTTTCAGGAGTTTTGAAAATACCTTTAGAAAAATTGTTTGGACAATATTCCTGAAAGAAATGACACTTAGCCTTTTTGATGCAGATAATTTCTCCAAAAAAAATAAGTCTTCGGGGAAATTTTTTCTAAAGTATCTCTATGGCCCTTGTGTTTCAAATAATTTGTCTGAAAGAAACCTACCTTCAAAACTTTTGTCAAACATTTTCCTTGGAAGAATTATGCCTTTGGGAAAATTGTGCGGATAATTTTATCAAAAGAAATTTGACACTTAGCTTGAAAAATATCCTTCAAGAAATTTGTTTTGTCCACTTCGTCAAAGAATGGTCCTTCGATAAAAGTGTTTTAGACCAATTCCTCCAAAAGATACCCTTCAAGACTTCTATCTAGGACTTTACTCAAAGAAAAGACCCTTCAGGAGCTTTGTTTCAGAAAAAATGTCAAAAATAATTCCTGATACTTAGCCAAGAGTCTCAAAATAAAACTCCCAAAAGAATTCCAACACTTAGCCAAATAAAGTGAAATAAATATACTGAAATAAATCATGCCTTATACTTTTCTTGTGGACTTTATGTGGAACAATTTCTCTAATGGAATTCTAAATGCTCTAACACTTGGCCATTTGGCTAAGTGTAAACTTAGGCTTTTTCTGGACCTGTTCCTGCAAATGTTCAACACCATGAAAACCTGCTTGGATCCCTCTACTTGTAATGTTGAGCATACTTCTAAGCCACCTGATCCACTCAACAATTGGGACCATACTCATATGTTTAAACTAGGTATAATCTTGGTATGTGGGCCAAAATGGCCAACAATTCATAGCTCAGGATCCTTCTAGTGAATGCAAACAAGCTTTGGACTAATGTCTATCGATCATCCTAATTAAAGTCACCTCCTCTCAAAGGATTGTCTGTGATATAAAAATCTCAATTGAGGACTTATATGAGGTGGTTATACAAATGTACAATGACAAAACACCTAGTTATGATAGTTTCCCTTGTAAATTTTATAAAAAGATGTGGGATACTATTGGGGCCAACCTTTTCCAAGTCTACCTTGGAGGCCTTCCACAATCAATCCTTGGGCCCACGTATCAACAAAGAGCACATCAAGTTTATCCTAAAATTTGGTGACCCTGAGTTAATTTAAAATCGGAGACCTATCACCATGCTCAATGTCTCCTATAAAATTATCACCAAGGCTTTAGCACTTCATATCTACCATCTTCTCCCTGTGATCATTCAACTAGAGAAGACAAGGTTCATACAATATCATTACATCCTAGATAATGTTATTGTTATGTGGCTTCAAAGACATGAAATGGGCTTGTCATTCCTAATGGCAGGCTATGTTCATTAAGATTGACTTTGAAAAAGCTTACAACCACATAGAATGGCCATTTATCTTGGTTATGTTGTAAGAATTGGGTTTTGGTTCCACCTTCTTGAAATTAGTCCACATGTTTTTTGTTGATGCTTCCACTTTCCACTCCATTAATAGAGTCAACTCAAAAATATTTGGCCTTTTTAGATTGGTTAGGCAAGGTTTTCCCTAGCCCTAGCTATTTATGTGCTCATTACTGAGGGCTTTGGCTATCTCCTTGCCAATGCCCAATCTCAAGGCCTTGTTCATGTAATTTTTATGCCTATTGAAAAATCCATTCAACTTCTCAATGGGCACTTTATGGATGATTCCTTCGTCACTCTAATCAAGGATGAGGAATGTTGCTAATTCCATGTTTTTTTTTGAGAAGTTTTGTCTTTCTTATGGTTTTTCCATATAGCGACAGAAAACCTAGTACTACAAATAATCCTTCCTTCCCCCAACTACTTGGATGGTACATTTCAATTGGAAGATACTTCAACATGATGGGATCTTTAAATTCCTAGGAATCCCCTTATCCTTTCAGGCCTTTCCCTCCAGGATTTGGAAATATGTGGTGGATAGGGTGGAAAAAAAATTACTTTACTAGATAACCAAGCCACTTTTGATGGCTAGAAAATTCCAATTTTTCTCCAAAGTGCTCACAACCACTCATGTGTACTATTATTCATGTTGGGTGCATTCTAAATAGTATGTTCACAAGCTTGAAAATCTTCGTTGTGATTTGATTTAGGCTAACCCCTCCATTGGTAAAGGATTTCATCAAGTGGCCTGGGACTATTACTCTTCCTTAGGAGGCGGGTGGTATATACCTTATCAATGTTTCCTGACAAGGCTCTCCTCTTTGTGTGAAATGGATTGTTTGTGCCATTGAAGGCAATGAAGCCTAGAAGGTGCTCATTCATAACTACATCACCTATGGATCCCCTTATGGGCATGCAACATGGAAAGGTTTGGGTTTTGCCAATCTCCTTACTCTTGTCACTATATTTAAAATTTTGGGGTCCTTTGTTATCAAGAGTATATGGAAATCCTAGGAGAAATTCAAACCTTGGATGTTATGGAATGGGTTCAATTTTTGGGATGGCCTCTTTATCAATCAACATTCTACATGGTGGTCCCCCATTATCAATATGCAAGTAGTTCCCCTCATTGAAGTTCCCTGGATACATGCTCTCAAATTATTCTATAAGGAAATTCATACATTGTAGGATTTATTCTACAAAAACACTCATTTTTTGATCCCTTGGGATGTATTCAAGGTGAAGTACAAGATTGCATCTACTGACAAAGAGTCCTTTGAGAAGATTGTGGTTGTTATTCTTTTGGATCTCCTATAAAAAATCATAATTAATTCCTTTGGTACTTGGTGGAAAGATTGGAAGTGGTATGTGGGCACATCTTTCTAGAACCACACTACTCAGAAATGGTACAAATGGATTTCTCCCCACTTGCCTATGGTGGACAAACTCAATGGTTGTTGGAGCATACATTCCTACCTTACTACATGGAGAAGATGCTTCCAAACCATGTGGTTAGTTTGTGTGGAGCCACTGCTATCCCACTAAAATTGGTGCTTTCTGTACTAAGGGTTTCCTATATATAGAAGGCTTGTTAAACTAGGGGTGGCTCAATCTTGATGCCCTTTTTGTGGGCACTCGGAGACCATCATGCACCTTTTATGGTTCTACCTGAAGGCCTTGCGTGCCTAGGCATGGATAAATTATTTCTTTAACCCACATCTCCTATCCCCCTTTAGTTGGTTTCATAATCTATTGGGAGATAACCCATAAATGCCACCATAATTCACCCAAGTCTGGCATGATTTAAAAATTGAAATTTTGTTTTTGATATGGAAAGAATGAAATTCATGTATGTTTGTTAATAATTCTGCTAACATTCAGTTTTATATGTGTAATAAAGTTATGATTGTGTCTAATGTGCTTCTGCATATTCAATTGCAAACCAATAAGATGGCTATGGAATTGGATTACCTCTAATGGCTCCTCTACCACTAGTGGGATTCCCTATGCACTGTTGCCCATGTGTTTCCCTCCCCACTTTGGAACACTCCTCTATGGGGATGCAATGGACTTCCTTAAAGTGGTTCTCAGTGCAATCACTCCTGTAGATGACATCATATTACTGGTTCTCCATAGAGGTGCCATTCTCCCCCCTTGTCTCAACTTGGAGGTTGGGTCTTCACCCCCTCCTCCTCAGCAAGCCCATGGGTGAGGATTTCTGCCTCCTATAGACTAATGTAGGTGGAACTTTCCTCTTGAGAGCTCGTAGGGTGGTAGGCTTTAACGCCCACTAGATAAAGGCTTCCCTCCATGCAAGATAATGCAAAACAAGAGGAAGGTGACCCAAATGCTTCTGGCTCTGGTTGGGACCCTATTGCTGAAGGAAAAGATCTTTCAGGCTCTGGATGAGGTGATACTCTAGATCAAGACCCTTCTTCTGTTGGTTTCTTTGCTACTATTGCTTAATTGTCTCTTTTTCATGTATTAGAGCTTCTTTTACTTCAAGCCTAGTTTGTTTGTTAGTTTCTTGACTTGTTTTCTTGTGTTTCCTAAGTGTGACCTAGTATAACATCGTGACGTATTCTCTACCATCTTCTTTTTTATGAATAAACTTATATATTGATATATTTATATTAATAAAAATTTATATTTCATAAAAAAAAATGAATATAATATTTATTTATTTAAATATGATGTATTTTTTTGAAATTATGATATTTATTTATTTTTAATATGTAATATTTTAAATAAAATTATATATTATTTATGTAAAAAATGATAAAACTTTTAATACTATGTATAAGTTACTTTTACCCAACCAAAAATAAAATAAAAAAAATAAACACATAATTAAATAATTATGAATGAATTACCATTACAACCATTGGAGTCTAATCTATATTTGATCCCCTTCCTCCAAACATAAAATGAAACTTTTTATATAAAATTTATTTAAGATATTTAATTAAATTTTAGTGGCCTCTCCGTATTTGATTTTAACTTGAACTTTATACATATTTTAAATTAAAAACTAGTGCATCACATCTTAGGTGACCTCCATAACAATTGTAACTTTCTTGTAAAGTTATAAGTTGTAAGAGAGTTTCAAAGTTCTAATTTGTAGTACAATGACACTTTGAGTTTAAAAGTGTATAATAATTTGTAAATACTAAAAGTGATTTAAAATAAAATAAAATATTAATAATAATAAATTTAAAAAAAATGTTTGTATTTTATTGTTAAAAAAAGATGTTTTTATTTTTTTATTATCAATATTGAGAGTTAAAAAGACTTTTATCTATACATAAATAAAATTGAGATATACAAAAATTGAATAGAAGAAGGTGGAATCACACTTCTCTAATTGCAAAAGGGAAAAACTCAAAGGTTATCTAAATCTAAATCGAAAGACAAGCTTCGAACAAGAAGACCTATCATAAGATATTTCAAAGAATCAAAGAAAAGCACAACCAACTCGCTGACCACCAAAACCAAAGCGTAACATTGAAAGTATTGTTGGTTTCTTATGAGAACGAAGTTCCATATGACAGAATTTTTTTTTATTAGCATAATTTTTCCTATTTGAAACCTTTGTCCATCCTTTGAAATCATCTAAGACACTACCAATCTGGGACCTGAAATAATATTCAAACACAAGCCTTCCACAAAAAGAATTCCCAAAAGGGAGGGACACATTTCTTGTAGAGAGAAATTTGAAGAAATTCGAGAAGACCTTGGAGCATTATCATCCAAAACATATTCTTTTTCACCGGAGGGAACAATCTTTTTGATAGAAGAAAAAATAATCACCCTAGAGGACATTGAAAGAGAAGCAATTAATGTAGCATTAATCTTGTTCATGATTGAAGTTACAATGGGTGAAACATTATCTTTAACCTTATCAAAGACGATCAAATGATAAACCTCAACATCTTTCCACCAAATCGCAAAATTTCCAGATTTCAATTTGCTATCAGCTTGGTCACTAGATTTCATAAGACAATAATTTGCCACATATCCATAAGCAAAACATCTTCAACATTTAAAATGTATCCTTTCCTAATCCAGAGATTGAGTCTGAATTCTATTACCAGCCTTTAAATAATTACGAATACAAACATATGTTATCTAATGTACTATTTATTGATGTTATCCAATGTACTATTTACTATTGCACTGAGATCACATGGTAATTTTTTATGCAAACATAACATTAATCAATGACAGGGACTAACCACTACATGGCCTTTGTCTACTTATACCTCATGAAATGCTAAAATTTCAACACTGTAAATGGTCAGTAAGACTAAATTAATAGTAATTTAATGGTCTTACAATCATTTGCAAGTTCCTTTCATCTATTAATTTCTCTTGATAAACTTTAATAGTTAACAAGTTCTTATAAATGAATGTCATGTAATCTTGCTCTCAAGGCCTCACATGAGTACATTCAGTTCAATAATAATAATAATAATAATAATAATAATAATAATAATAATAATAATAATAATAATAATAATAATAATAATGTCTAAAATGTTAGGTAGCACCTTAGTTATAGCTTTCAAACTAACTTACAATATATCAGACCACCTCGTACTCCTAGTATATAAGAAGTAGTTTATTTTGCTTCAAATATGAGGTATGCATACTTTACCCCCTATAAGATTTGAACCTTTGAAATGAATGCATGATTGAAATGAATTCTTGAATAAATGTTGACCACAATTTTTATTGGCATTCTTGACTATAATTTCCATTTAAAAAGTAGTGTCAATTACAAATAAATGATAGCTATCACAATTCAATGAATTAATTATATATATAATTTTTTTAATGAAGTTTATTTTATATTAATAAATATTAAAAAAAATAGTATATTGCTTCGATTTCTTTCTATCCAAAATTTGCAGCCTCGTCAGAGGTAAAGAGGCCATTTAATTTTTACGTCGACGATGTAAATCAAGATGGGAATGGTCAGAGTCCAAAATCACACGAAGTTTTCATAGAATTATTGGCAAAAATAGAAACATAACTAAGCTTTGTGAGGTGACATTAGGCCTTGACAAAATGGACATTAAAAAACAAACAACATAAAATTCGTTCCATAAAAAGAGTCAACAAAAATATTTACAAAAATTACGGACATAATTCACACTAAATTTACATGTATTGATTAAACTCGTTCATTGTATATTATTATACATTTAATATTTTGATTTATAATTAAAAATAAAATAAAAAATATTATGAAATTAATTTTTTAAAACTACTTTATTATAAATATGAAAGAATTATTATCCATGTAGATTTTGAATGCAGGGAATTCTCAAGTCGCCTTCACCTCTTCTTTTTATCATCTTTACTTTATCTATATATCAATATATATTTTAATAGCCATTATATTATGAAAGTTGTAAATCATTATACATCTAATAATTTCGATTTATAATTTATTATTTTTAAATTCTTCTTTATGATGAGATGAAAGCAAAACAATTTAACATTATTCATAATAATTATATGTGTTGCGTATGCGAGTCTCTCGTCAAAGTCTGTAAGCCTCTTCCACCTATTCCTTTCTCATAAAAACTTGTAACGGTCAATGTCAAAGTGCCGAAGTCTCGGTCAAATAATGCCGTGTAAAAGCTAAGGCACTAGTAATCCTGCGGTCGAAGTCTAAGTTTTGTTTTGTACGATGGATATCTATACTGTTAATGCCTTCCCTCCTACGCAGCGAAGCCCACCTTTTAACATTTTCTCGATTAATTGAAACATAGCAAATCAAGATGGCGATGTTCAGAGCCGACAAGAATTATTGACAACAATTTTTCTCGCCATTCTTGACTGTAGGTAACTTCTATCGTTCTTGCATTTTTTCTCGCAATTGCAAGTCCCTTTCATCTATTGTTTTCTCTTGAGAAAATTTAATGGTCAACCAGATTTTATAAATTAATGCCGTGAATTCCCGCTGTGAAGGCCGAGTTCTTGACCACAATTTTCCCAGTCCTGACGGTAATCTGCTTTCGAAAAGTCTCCTAACCTGCTTTTGAAAAGTCTCCCGTCAAAGTCTATGTGTCCCTTTCATTTAATGCCGTGTAAAAGGCACATGGAATCCTGTGGTCAAAAGTCTGATTTTTGTGAAAACACTAAAGAATACATAACTTCCTTGACATGGTGAACACTTCCAAATATTTATATCTATTTTCTAATATTGACAATGTTTTTTCTTGTATTATTCTCTATTTCAAATGAATGATGCATGGTAAAACTGTTGGCAAGAAGGGGTTTCCAATGCTTGGAAATCCAGGAATGAAGGTAAGCTACAAATCACTGCTACTGATGAAAATTAGGGTTATCTTTCAAAACCTCACTTCCCAACTCAACCATAGGGACATTGGAAGAGACAAAGACAGAACATGGCACGTATGTTGACGGCTAAATGGCCCCTGTACTGTCTGAACAATCGACATCCTCGTGCACAGTTCATGGGAAAATGCCAAAGGGAATTACCGTATTTTCCTTCATATATTAAAATGGAATTGTTTCAACCGGTCAGCATTCCATTCCGATTTTAAATTTTGAATATCCTGCTTAAATAGTATCCGCCTAAATTCGAGAGCTTTCATTTTAGGTAGATATGTATTCATTTTAGGACCTTATATTTGTTTATTACCCATGTCCAACACTCTCAAACATTGGGTATTAAAGAAAGAAGTGAGAAGAACAAAATTGACTTCCCTAACAAAAGAACACGTCATGTTATGTTTTGTCATTCATTGATTATCAATTTTAGGTTGCCTTGTTAAAATCTCATCGAGATGTTGATGGTTAGGGGGTTGACCTCTGTGTTTTCCTATCCAAGTGTGATCACCAATTATCCCTTTTGCAAGTTTTCATTTTCCTTATGCATAGTAGGGTTGCTTGTGGAAAATAATAGGCCTTTTTTCAATGGAAAACTAAGTTGAGAAGAGCTAATGGAAGCCATTTATTAAAAAAAAAACATGAACATAAATGAATGATATGCACTAATAGATGAAAATGGATAGATGCATGGAAAAGGAAAGTACATTTATTATTTAAATTGGACTAAATTTATAGAATTATTAATTGTATTGAGTTTCGTGGGATTAAACATTTCCTTTGAGGAGTTTGAAGGTCATGTTCAATGTTAATTCATGGATTTTCAAAGCACTATGATGTGACAAAGTTGTAATTTGAAAGTTATAGTTGTCGAGGAGACACATTCGAAATTTAATATTAGCAATTGGGTTTCAGAGAGTCAAAGGTATTTTCAGAATTACAAAAAAAATAAAATGAATTGAAGTTGTGGATTGGGATGAGGAAATGTTTTGATAGACTATTAGAATATGACATTACTTACGTCTCAACACATCGAAGTTGTCATCACAACATACTATTTTTGTTAGATGACAAACGTGTGTCCCCATCACTTCCATCCAAAACTTGAGAGGTTCATCGCATACCAAGTTTTTACAGTTTTTTGAGAAATTGTATGTGCAACATGTGTATAAATGGCGAGCTAATTGCTGCAATCCTTTTTTTTTTTTCCTTTTGGTGATTTATGACTATTGATTTAATATTTTAATTGGTTGATTGTTGTCAATCAGGGGAACTAAGAGATGTTTCAAAAGATAATTAATTTAAACGTTGCCATTTGATCTTAATTTCATTTGGTTTGACTAACTCTTAACTAAATAATAGAATTGCAAGAAGCCATCAAACCAGAGATGCGTGTCTCCATTTTCATTCACCTAAAGCCCAAGAGGATCATCATATATCAATTTTGTAAGGATCATTCTTCTTCCATAAACCATGCACATGCCATTTGTATCTAATGCCGAATTAATTTACATAGTTATTTTAAAATTACTTCTCGATGATTTATGACTAATTATTAACTATTTTTGTTGATTGATTGTCTTAGTCAAATTAATTGAGAAATGATTAAAGCTAAATCATCATGACAAAATTAATCCATTATGCTAGTGCATAGATAAATATATTAGTGTTTTTTGAATACTTAATACAGGATTGCCTAAATGAGCACATACCACTTACACTGAAGTTCCTTCTTGTTGTGAACTTTTGGATGTGGGGAGGTATGTTAAGTTTGAAATTAAACAACGATGTAATGATTAAATTATAAGATTTTGTAAATAATGTGTGCCTATTTTTAGTTCGACATTTCAGATCAACAATTGTAATCCATCATCAAGAAAAATAGATTAATTTGTTTCTCTTAAAGATAGATCGCAGGTGTCGATCCCAAACATCAAGCTAAAAATAAGCACACAATATTTCTAAAAACTTGTAATTTTCAATGGAGGCACAAGCTCAAAATTGAGGAAGCTTACAAAGCTAGGGGACCCCAACTCAAAACTAGAATGCATTGTCTAAGAGTGGGTGATAGAGTTACCAAGTAATTTTTTGCTCTTATCCACTCCAGAGAAGTTGCAAAAAGAATCAAAGCCATTAAATATGCCAATGCTAGGTTTACCAAGCTCCTAGACAACCTGCAAGGTTTTGTGCACCATTATCATAGAGTGTTTGTTTCCCAACCCTTTTCCCCATCTCATGAAGTAATTCTCCTTCAATGCCTTGAAGTTGTTCCCTCCATACTTTTTGAACCACATAAACTTGCCTATGATAGACCTCTTATTCTAAATGATCTCAAGGAAGCAGTCATGTAGATTGCCTCTAACAAATCCTGTAAATGATGGTTTCCCTTTTGAATTTTATAAGGTCCTCTAGGAGATTGTTGGACTAGATCTTCATAAACTCTATTCTAAAACTATTTTATCCAACTCTATGGGAGCCCTCATCAATCAAGATAATATCAAATTCATTCCAAAGCCTGGGATCTTGAGCTTATTACTAAGTGGATGTCTATCACTCTTTTAAATGTCTCCTAATAAATCATTGCTAAAAGCTTTACCCTTAAATTGAGACATGTTCTTCCCCTCATTGTTAGAAGTGAACAAACAAGGTTTATCTAACATAGTATATTCTAGACATTGTTATCGCAATTTGGGAGGGTATGGAATGGGCCAAAGTCTTTGGTCAAAAATATGTGTTTGTGAAGATTGATTTTGAGAAAACTTATGATAGGATAGAGTGGCCCTTCATCATTGCAATGCTTCAAGATCTTGGATTTGGTCCCCAATTCATCCACATTATTAATATGTTATTTCAAAATGCTATAAATTGTATTACCATTAATGGAGTGTAATCTCACAATTTTGGATTATATAGGTCTATTAGGAAAGGTTACCCCTTGGCTCCCTCTCTCTATGTGCTTGTTGCGAAAGGGTTCATCTACCTATTGGCCAATTTCTCTTTAAGAGGTTTGGTGAAAGGCATCTCTCTCCCCCACTCTGATCAACAACTCATCAATGGGCATTTTGTAGATGATTCTTTTCTTACCCCTTTGGAAGAAGAAAATTCAGTCAAGAATGCAATAGAATACCTTGGCATTTTTCTTTGTTTTTGGTCCCTCCATTCAATGGAGAAAAACTCAATGTTACAAACAATCTCTCTATATCCCCCAAACCTCCTTGGTTGGAAGGATACCAATGGCAATAGATTCATTCATGTGTGCAATTTAAGTTTCTAGGCATTCCCTTCATTTTTGGGCTTCTCCATATGAGCTTTGGTCATATGTTGTCCAGAGGGTTAAGAAAAATATTGTCTATTGGATCACCAAACCTCTTTCTCTAGTAGGGAAGCTCCAAGTTTTTTCAAAAGTGTTGGTTGCTACTCATGTTTATTATTCTTCTTATTGGGATACTTCCAAAGATGCCTATGCTAAATTGCAATAAATTACTAATATTTTCTCTAGGGAAATTCAAAAAAGGACATAAGTGCTTCCACAGTGTCTCCTAGGATATTTGTGTTAGACCTAAGGAAGTAGGGGGCCTTTGGCTCATTGACACCAAGCTTCAAGGACATGCCCTAAGTGTCAAGGATCATTAGAAGATTAGAAGGGGATAAGGCTTGGAATGTTCTTTTGAGGAATTACATTACCCAAGGAAGTCCTCTTGGTAGAAAGGCAGGGAAGGGACTTGATTTGCATAGTGTTCTTCTTTCTCCTATGTCAGTTAAAAGTGGTGGTACTTTTATGGTTAAAAGTATATGGAAATCTTTGGAATTGCTCAAACCTAAACTCATCTAGTAGGGGATGATTTCATAAATGGGATTTCTCTTAATTTTCATAATGTCTCATTTGCCATGGTTCCCTAGATTAAGAGTCTTAGGATTTTTACAAAGGGAATCAAGACTATCAGTGACATTTTCTGTAAGGTTTCTCACATGTAGCTCTCATGGGATATGCTTAAAATTATATCCCAACATAGGAATGAGGATGCATAGTCTATTTCTAAAATTTACAACTCCATACCTGATGTTTGTCTTCACAAGATTGGTGTATCTTCTAGAGCCAAATGGTGGAAAGACTGGCATTGGCTTATATCTACTCCTTTCTATCAGTACAAACCCCAGATTGGGTATCATATTCTTACTACTCAACGTATTCAGTGTGAAATCCTCAACCACCATTGGAAGTTAAGGTCCTTGGATGTTGTTTAGGCTCAAAGGTTTGTCAATCTTTGGAAAGCCCATATTGAGCCCAAAAAATACTTATTTTCTCTAGTGTATTCTCTACCAGGCCTACCAATCAGAGATCAGCTCAAACACATGGGGGTTTCAAATCCCACTTGCACTACTTATCATCAAGTTGAAACCTTTAAACGTCGTTTCTAGTTTTGCGCTCATGCTTAGTTTGCCTCAAAATGGATTCATACTCTTTTTCAAACTTTACTTCTAGGATTATTTATTTGGAAAATGGTTCTTCTTAGGGACTCGGCCATGTTACCTACAAGATACAACACTTTTTGGCAAATCTTTTATGCTAATGTAATTTTTCATATATGGAAAGATAGAAATCATACTATTTTTAATGTTGAAGCTATGAAAAGGGATTTTTTTTGTGACTAATAAAATTATTGGTATTTATAAGTTTGATTTAGATCCAAATCTAGGTGGAGAAGGTCCACTTGGAGGTGGAGCACCTCTAGACTCTTTTAGACCATTGGGGTAGCACTTTGTGTGCTGCTAGTTGAGTGTCTTTGGATCCTCCCCATTGTTATTCTCATTCTTAAGGTCAAGGCCTGGTTTTTGTCATCATTGCTCTAAGTGAAATTAGAGATACTCTCTTCATTATCATCGACCTTCACCTCCTCGTGATGGTTGTGTGTTTTATTGTCTTGGAAGTAGTGATGGTAACAGTTAAGGCGCTTCTCCCCAAGATAAGATTCCATGTTTGGATCTTGCCATTTCTCCTTCTCGGTAGGCTGAGGAAAATCAAGAAAGGTAACAGAATGATGGGTGGTAGCCCATACCTGACACATTGGATGCCCTAGATATCGGTGGTTGAGGGGCAAGCTAGATAAACCCCCTCCTTTGCCTCCTTTGGCTGCCATGTTTGTTGTTGCTCCCTAGTTACCTTGTTCATTGTGGTTGGTGGTCCTTGGTTTTATCATCATCTTTTTATTGAACGACACTTTTATTATAGTTATAACTATTATACAACCTTCATTTTGACACTATTTTAATGATGTAATTTGTATTTTGTCTCAAAAATTTCTCTAACTCAATCTAACTCACATTTTGGAATGTGATTCTTTCCCTTATTTTGTTATACAATCCGTATTATTTTATTATAATTCATTAATAAAAATACACTTTTTTAATAATAATAATAATAATAATAATAATAATTGTTAGGGTGTGGAGCTAAAATCTTAAACTATTTGCAGACACGAAGAAGGAAGGTTGTTGAAGATCCAGAAGCACCGGCGTCAGCAGCATGATTGACGTTGGTCAGATGCATTGCAGAAGGCAACCGGTGATGGCAGGAAGTCGGCCGGCATTGGCAGCACCAGACAGAAAGGGACCGACGTCAGTTGCCTGTGGCGGTTCCAGAACTGTTGTTGACGAACAGTCAGTTAAGTGAAGCGAGTGTTTGCATGTTTAAGGACTAATTATAGTCATGAGCTGTGTGTCTAATTATTGTAGTTAGAGTTCTATTTTTGTAAGCTTGGGATCCTATTTAAAAACCCATAAGGCATGTATTGTAAATCAAGCAAGCAAGTAAAAGCATTGAAGCAAGTAAGGTCAAGGAGATCAGCTGAAGCATTCAAGGAGGGGATAATAACTCAGGCTATAGAGTTGTTGTGTTGAGCAAGAGAGAGAGGGAAGAAGGTCTTGAGGTGTGGCAAGCCTTTGAGGTGGAGGAAGAAGTGGCATCTTCCTTATTGTATTTTCTTCTAGTAATATTTAATACAAGAGTGTGTATTGTCTCTCAAATTCTTTGTTGTCTCAAGTTTCTAGTTACTTAATCATTCTGACATAATTCTGTGTTTAATTGCTTATAAGAAAGTAATCAATTGTGCTTCTGTTGGATAAGGGGTTCCTAATAGTTGGTATCAGAGCTATGGTTTGCAGGAAGCAGGTTATTGTTTGATTACAGGTCATTCACAGGGTTTTCTGATTGAGTGGGAGTTCAACAATGGCAGAAGAAAGTACGCTACGAATGGAGAAGTTTAACGGCAAGAATTATCAACATTGGAGGATGCAGATAGAGGACTATCTGTATCAGAAGGATTTGTACTTACCATTGGGTGGGGTTGCATCCAAACCCACAGATATGAAGGATGAAGAATGGAATGTTCTTGATCAGAAGGCTCTAGGATCTATAAGGTTGAGCCTTGCATCATCTGTGATTTCCAACTTATCACAGTGCAAGACAACAGAAGAGTTGATAAAGTCCTTGGCAAATTTATATGAAAAGCCCTCGGCTTCTAATAATATCTTATGAAGCAGCTATTTACTTTGCAAATGCAGGAATGTGGATCGGTACATACTCATCTTAGTGATTTCCATGGTTTGGTAAACTAGTTAGCTTCAGTCAATAATGTTTTTGATGATGAGGTAAAGGCTCTCTTGATTTTATGTTCTTTCCTTGAAAGTTGGGATAGTTTGGTTATGGCAGTAAGTAATTCTGCATCTACTTCTAAAATCTTAAAAGTTGATGATGTTGTGAGTGTGATATTGAATGAAGAAATACGTAGGAGAAGCACAAGTGAATCATCAGGGAATGCTCTAAGTGCAGAAAGCAGGGGAAGGCAAAGGGAGAAGATAGAGCAAGGGAAATCAAGGTCGAAGGTGGGAGGGAGGTCCGAGTCCAGAGGTGTTACCTGCTGGTTTTGTGGAAAGAGAGGACACACAAAGGAGTGTTGGTTGAGAGATAAAGAGAATCAACATTAAGGTAATGAAGAAGCAAAGGATGCAAATATTATGGTACAGGACGCTCTCATACTTTCTTTGGATAGTCAGGTAGGATCTTGGATTTTAGATTCTGGTTCTTCTTTTCATGCATCCCCAAACAAAGATTTGTTCCATGAGTATGAATAGGGAGACTTTGGAGTGCTTTATTTAGGGGATGGTACGCCTTGTCAAATAGTTGGCAAAGGGAAAGTGCAGCTGAGATTGCAGATGGACAACACATGGGTGTTGAAGGAGGTCATGCATGTCCCAGTTCTGAAGCAGAGTTTGGTTTCTGTAGGAAGATTGGGTGATGAGGGATGCACAATAACGCTCATAGCAGATTCTTGGAAGGTTACCCAGGGAGCACTTGTTTTAGCAAGAGGTAAGAAAGTAGGTATGCTTTACCTATCTACTTGTATTACTAATTCTTCTTCTGGTTTATCTACTTTAGCTGTAGATTCAGAGATGTGGCTTAATAGGCTTGGTCACATGAATAAGGAGGAGATGCATGTTCTGGAGTCAAAAGGTATGAGTTCAGATTCTAAGGGCACAGATCAAATTAATTGTAGAAAAAGGAAATTTGATGCTTTTGACAAGAACAGGGAAGCCTTGGTGTTTATGGAGGAGATGATGGACAGAGATCAGTCACAGGGGCTGAATAATTCTGAGCAGAGCAGTATGGACAGAGGTTTGATCCAAGATGAGCTCGCGGATGAAGAATTCATCACTTACAAGAACACACAGACACTGATGTCGGTCACTTGGAATCGACGTCGGTCAGGCAGACATCGACATCGGTCATGTGTAGACCAGCAGGGTCGGTAGAGTTGGGCAGGAGAAGTCCAACGTCGGTCAGAAGGACTGACATCGGCAGGAGGGACACCGCCGTCGGCCAGGGAAATGACGTTGGTAGTCAGGATCAGTGCAGGGAATTGATATCGGTCGGGAGCAGAGTGGGAGATGGCCGAGATCGATCATTGAAACGGATAATGGGTGGACAACAAGCTGTCAAGGAGTCTCAAACGCTCATATGGAGGTCAGAAATGGTAAGTGATCCTCATATTTATTGTTCACCTTATTTATTGTTGCTTACTGATGGTTGAGAACTAGGAAGATGTGAAGAGGCAATGTAGGTAGAATCCAGAAACAGTGGGAGCTTGGCATGAATTCTTCAGAAGAGAACCAAGCAACAGATTTGGTAGAGTTGTCAGCAGGGATTCCCTTATTAGAGAAGAGAGTGGATGGATACATGAGACAAAAAGGCCAAGGTGTATGGTCTTGAGTAAGCTGCAGAACAATGGAGATTTAACCATTGTGTTTTGTTTTTACCAAGTTGGGTAATATTAGCTACATTATCCTGTTACTATTTTGTGTGCTTTTTGCAGGGTTACACGTACAAGGAGTTTTCTGAGCTAAGGGTAAAGTTGGTTCAGAAGTATGTCATGAAGAATTTGGGAGCAGCAAAATTCTTTTGGCATAAGTGACAGGTATCACATCACAGGTTTTGTGGTGGTTGGTCTTCAAGAGTGACTTTGAAGAGGGATACAGAGCCAAGGGAACAAAATAGATGGTGTACAGGTACATGTACAGTAGCAGTTGTTTATCTCCAAGTGGGAGATTGTTAGGGTGTGGAGCTAAAAGCTTCAACTGTTTGCAGACACGAAGAAGGAAGGTTGCTGAAGATCCAAAAGCACCGGCGTCGGTAGCATGACCGACATCGGTCAGATGCAGTGCAAAAGGCAACCAGCGATGGCAGGAAGTCGGTCGACATCGGCAGCACCAGACAGACAGGGATCGACGTCGATCGCCTGTGGCGGTTCCAGAACTGTTGTTGACGAACAGTCAGTTAAGTGAAGCGAGTGTTTGCATGTTTAAGGACTAATTATAGTCACGAGCTACGTGTCTAATTATTGTAGTTAGAGTTCTATTTTTGTAAGCATGGGATCCTATTTAAAGACCCATAAGGCATGTATTGTAAATCAAGCAAGCAAGTAAAAGCATTGAAGCAAGTAAGGTCAAGGAGATCTACAAGCAAGTAAGGTCAAGGAGATCAGCTGAAGCATTCAAGGAGGGGATAATAACTCAGGCTATAGAGTTGTTGTGTTGAGCAAGAGAGAGAGGGAAGAAGGTCTTGAGGTGTGGCAAGCCTTTGAGGTGGAGGAAGAAGTGGCATCTTCCTTATTGTATTTTCTTCTAGTAATATTTAATACAAGAGTGTGTATTGTCTCTCAAATTCTTTGCTGTCTCAAGTTTCTAGTTACTTAATCATTCTGGTATAATTCTGTGTTTAATTGCTTATAAGAAAGTAATCAATTGTGCTTCCGTTGGATAAGGGGTTCCTAACAATAACAACAACAACAACAACAACAACAACAACAATAATAATAAGCACCGTGAAAACATCAACTCTATGAAATAATGATTCTCTATAGTTGAATATAAAGTGCATTCCATAGCCACTTTTAACCTTTATAAATTCGTTAATGAATTCACGTTTCAAGCAAGAAGGGATGTGATAACACGTTATGAGTTATACATTGTACTTTATGGCACAATATGATATGCTACAAGCAGGGTAAGTTTAATAAGATTAATTATAAGAGTGTGAGGGTTTTTAGATAAAATTGTGTAAGATTTTTTCAATCAATATTTCGGTTCACACTCCATGAACTATCATCATTTCTCTCTTCCTAATGATAGTTCATGGAGTGTGAATTAAAACATAGATTGAAAAAATCTTACACAGTTTTATCTAAAAGCCCTCACAATCTTATCTCGTAGACTATGAAAATATTATTACTTTGAAGATTAATTATCTTTCACCTCATAGTACCACATATTACATTCTTTTCGGTAGCATTAATGTTTTTAAGAGGTTTTATGTTTTTAAGAGGTGTGTAAAATAGGTGTAAATGATATGGCAATTATTAATGTAAGGACATATGTCATGTGTTAAGCAATTTTATTTTAAATATAATAAATATTGTTAATTAGAATAAGGAATTTTATTTTATTTTATTATTTTTATTTTTTTCCCAAAACAAGTATTATTAATTAATTGAAAAAGAGATAAATTAATAAATTAATAATTTTTTATTTAAAAAATATGTAAAATATATTGATCAACTTTTAAATTTTGACAATATTAACAAATAAAAGATTTTGATTGGTGAACATGTTAATAATTAATAGTTAACTTAATTGTTATAGTTATCTTGGGTTCCATAGGGATTAATATTTTTTTATGAAAACCATTCTATAAAAATCAACAATTAATATTAATTATTTTATAAATAATTTATTTTAATTAAAAAAATTATATATAATTTTTATAATTATAATTTTAATTAAAAAAAAGTATTTTATTAAATAGTTTTACTAACAAATATTTATGTATTAAAGTGGGTCTCCTTATCTTATGATTATTACTAACTAACTATATATATTTATGAGCAATAATTATTTATGGACGTTATCTTGAGATAACTTAAATTAATATCTAATGAAAACATTTACCTTAACATTAATTTTTTTATAATTAAAAGTAACTATTTAAAAAGGTGAAACTATAAAGAATTTAATAATAAATAAATAATAATAATTATTATAATTTTATATGTACACACACAATTTTTTTTAATTGTAAATATGTGATATATTTATTAAAAAACATAATACATACATGATAAAAAAGGTGTGTGGTATGAAAGCACATTGCAAGAAACAAATATACTATAGAAAATGGGATCAACACACTTAAGAACAAATAACCAAACACAAAGTAATTAGCACACAAACATCACACCTTAAGGAGACATTATATTTTTTTTGAGCGGGTAACTCTCTTACCCTAACTTTCATCCTTTGCCTTTGACTTAAGTTGTTTCTTTGGCATGTAGTGATCAACCGTTCAATTCAAAGTTGCATACCATGGATTTTGATTATTGCAATACATCCATAATGGTGAAGAACTTGTGCTCTTGAAAGAGGGGTCACAAATTTAAATTCTACATGGTTAAGATATGTACACCTCGTATTTGAAACACAATTTAAGTTTCTCCTTCATACTAGGAGTATGAGGTGCTCTCATATGTTGTAAGCTACTTTGTAGACCATAACCAAGGTGCTTGGCATCATGGACCTTAAAAATATTTTATTTCCATAAATTTTTTATCAATGACAATATTTGCAGGTTAATCCAAGGATATGTTGCTCCCAAACTCCAATATCTAATGACAAGCAATTTCCTTGTTCTTTTCATGATCTATTTGTTGCTTATTTCCCTACAACTCTCACAACCCAGTTTCAATAGGCCCCTTTATGAGATCAAAAATAGTGGTTACCTCAAAATATTCATTGTCTTTTTTTGTGCCTTTCAAAGGCTCTGATAAAACCATTAACTAAGAATCTTCATCCTCTGATTTATTACCTAAAACTACAAAAAGGTTACTACATGCCACAACTTGAACTTTCTCCTTCTCATTCAAGTTAGGGTTAGGATATTTCTTCCCCTTTATTCCAACTAATTGAAAATTCTCCTTCTTAGCATATTTTTCAATGATGACCTAGGCATCACACACCAAACACCAAAAAGGTAAATTTTCATAATCCACAGATTGTTCAAAGATATATCTTTATGGTCATTTTAACCAAACCTTTTTAGGAAGGAGTTTACTTTAATCTATTTGAACACATATTTTAGCATAAGCAACATGTTTCTCATTACAAGTTTTAGTGGAAATGCACATGATTTTCCCAAAGAAGTTACCATTTTGATTAAAAATAAAGCTTACCCACAAATGAACATGGAGGTTAACTAGTCTTACCCAAATTAAAGGTACCTTTGGATCTTCTTCACCTCAGTTCGATGAATAGCCTCGATCTACCAAAAAATCAAGGTCCTTGTTCAAATGCTTGAACTCGGTATTCACCTCTCTTCAAAGGTGATTACAAAAATGAAGAACCCTTTTGCCCTATAGCAGATATCCACTTTTACCTTTACTTTCCATTGCCCCAAAACCTAGGTCTATTGTTGTTCATGCACCCCCAACCCATAAACTCATAAATCAAACACCATTTAATTAGGATAGTCATATCTTAATCTATTTCACTCTGGTCAAAAGTAATAATTGGTTCTTTCTCAATCATAATGATGCAACCATATTTTATTCAGAGGCTTCCATTTATTATATTGATGGCATTCACTCGTAGATCTACAGTGAACTTGGATGTTTTGGCAGAGCTGGAAAATATAGCTTTAAAATTCATGAATAATCAATCCCAAAAATGCATAGTAATAATATGTTGAATGGATATGTTAGAGTAAAATGTGTTCACATTATTAATGTATAACATAATTATTGTTTGATAAAACAATAATACTTTAATATCTTATAATTAGATTTATTAGTTGGTCGAATATATTGTTCATAACAATATATTCATTTTTAATGAGTTGTTAGTCAGAGTTTGTTTGAGTTATAATTGGAGATTTCAGTGGAGATTTCATCTCCCCAAATATAAGAAATAACTTTCTTATATATATATAATCTTTTGTATGGTTTTATATATGAAATAATAGCACAAATAATTATTATGTTTTAAATTGTTTATTTGGTCTATGTGAATCATGATGATCCTCTGCTAATCTAAACCAAATTTATGATCTGGTATCAGAGTAGTGTTTGTCTGGGTCTATGATGGAAAAATAAATGATCTGAAGGGACAATATTGTCCCGAACTATGTTCTCCATTTTATTATTTTAGAATCTGTGCTGCATAGAATAGTTTATTGAAGGAATTTTGTATCTTAGTGATTGGACAAAGGAAAAACTGTTTGAACAAAAATAGGGTTCGACTATACTCATCAGCAGATTTTGAAACAAATGAGTGACAGGTCAAGGGATCGAACCTCAGGAATTATTTCGGCCTTAGGAGTGCCATTGTGAATGACATCATTCTGCCATTCACTGAGCATTTCATAGTCAGAAGGGTCCCTGTGGGAGTGGAGACTATAGACCTGCATATCTATTACTTGGAGGACAACATTGTTTGGGTCGGGATTACACCTCCTAATCTTGTATTCTCCATATGTATTTTCCATTCAAAACTATTATATAACAGTCATAGCCCATGCGTCGCCATATGACTACCGTCCATCTCGTTACCCCTGACAGTATACAAACCTACGGTGTTGATGCAATCTTCAGTAGATCTTAAGTCGACTAATCACATAGCTAACAATGTAAGCCTACTGCGTCAAATCTGTTCAGCTGTCAAAAATTGGTGAGTTCTGGTTTTGCTGTTGGATGTGCTCAGGTCTCAGGTCTTAATTCACTGTCTGCCTCAAACAAAGTCGAAAATCTTTGAAGTATGGTCAAGTTTTCATTTTTTGGTTTTCGGGAGTCCAAAAGCAATAACGTCTAAGCAAGTGATCCATAATCCAGTTAAGGATAAGATACTTTTCACTTTGGTAACAATCAACTAACTCATCAGTGTAGAGCTATGAATAATCTTATACAAAGGGGTCTTATTCTAGGCTAGGGGCTAGTTTGAAAATAATGGGCATGTTTAGTTAAGATTTTCCTTTAGTTTCCCACTCCATATGAGTAGTTTTGGCCTTAGGTCTCCCGTAAGATTTTGGACTTTTAGGCAATTTGGAAAAATGGAATGCATTATGGGTACTATATTCTCTGAGACCTTTTTCAATTTTATAAAACTGGTTAGAAATGTCTGGTGGAGGCATGGCTAAAGTAAAGGCTAAGTTGTCTAGGATAATGTAATTAGCTTCTAGGCATGATTCAATGGCTTTTCCCTTTTTGGCTCTTT
Organism: Torreya grandis; assembly: GCA_037957365.1. Taxonomy (NCBI): domain Eukaryota; kingdom Viridiplantae; phylum Streptophyta; class Pinopsida; order Cupressales; family Taxaceae; genus Torreya; species Torreya grandis. The sequence continues at coordinate 214,439 of JARHVA010000698.1, forward strand.
CTTTGTCTAATTTGGGCATAAGATTCATGACAAATTAGTAGTTATAGATTTTGTATTTGGCCTCAAGGTATTTAACTACTGATATGGTTAAAGATCAACTAGTATATTCATTTTCATTCTTGAATGTGGAAATTTTATACATTGATGCAATGTAAAACGTATAACCTTGATTTCATGGATATAGGGTCAGCCAAAAATAAATTATAAGATATTTTTAGGTCTAACATATGGCACAAAATATCATGGGTCAATGGCCCAATGACTACTGGTAAATTAATAGTATATTAATATTCTCATTCTTCATTATCATATGCCTTGATAACAATGGTAGCTAGCTGCAAGTTTGTTGTTGTATATCCAAGATGTTTGACCAACTTAAGAGACATAATGTTAAGACCTAAACCATTGTCTACAAGGACATTTTTAACTCTATGGTTCATTATACCAACCTCTATGTACAATAGGTTATTATGTAGAGGGCCCAGAGATGACATGTCACTTTGGTCAAATGTAAGATGTTGGCTAGGGGCAAAGTGTCCTAGTAATAGTAATATTAAAAGTGGTCCAAATTGTGTGTGTGTGTGTTTTTTTTTTTGATTTTGTAGTATTTGATCAATTTTTAATATAGTCTTTTGCTATATTTAAATTGATGTTTAGATTTGGGTCATTTATTATATTTGTCGAAAACTTTATGTCATAGTGTCGTCTGAATTGAATGTGTAAAGAGTTATTTTTTGTAAAACAGTGTGTCAAAAGTGTTAAGTCATAAAAAATCAAAATTCATAAAAATCGTTAGATACAAAACATTTAAAAATATGAGTTCAATATTTTTTTTAATTTAATAATTTAAAACTTAATTTTAAAAATAATCTAATTATGTTGAAGGTGTCTTCATGGGTAGAGACTGAAGACTTTTTCATCTAAACAATATTTACATGCATCTAAAAAATAATTAATGTTGCATAATCTCTCATTGATCCTACCCTACCACTTACATTTTTTCCAAATATGGTGACTACAACTTCATTGTCGACAGCAATAACCACCCTATTACTAATAACCCTTTCATTTATTATTCAATGGCAATGGTAGTATTTCAGTGAGTACCCTAGGGTTTTTCAATAAGGTTTCCATAAAAAATGTAGATCTTCCCGAACAAACTTCAAGATTATATCATTTGACACATACAACTTTAACAACAACAAGGCCTCCTTATGACGTTTGTTATTACCAACAAAACTTGTACTAAGTATCACTTCAATGCCAAGAATGATTTTATCGCAATCATGATATTTTATGATTATTATTATCTTATGGCTCTTAATGTTGTAATTATGGCTAGTTAATTTATGTGTTTCAAGTAAAACTAAATTCTAAATATTAGTCATTTTACACAAAATTTATCCTTTGACCCACAAATCAATGCAACAAGAAAATGTATGAGTTATAACCTAGATTTTATTATAATCTGAATGCCAAAATTACTTATAACACAAAATTGTATTGTATGTTCATAAAATTGTATAGCATGCATGCTCAAAAATGCAAACTACAGTCCTATGATGTTTTGTTCTTGTCTAATGTAAGAGCTTCAATGTAGACAAAAAGTTAAAAGAATAGTTAACAACAAAACAAAGATCCGACTGTGTGGATATAAGATATATCAAGATATCCACCAATTCTCTATAGAGTGTTTCATTGATCAATGATGAATCATTACTGGGTGATAATTTCAGCTTGGCCTCCATAGTTCTAAATCCAAATTTTTTGAGATGACTAAATAAAATATATGAGTCTATTGGAGACTACTTAAGTCTATACAATGACTTAATCAACTTGAAAACTAGATGATCATCACTAGATATGCGAAAACCTAAAAGCTACACCATGTATATGTCCTTGTCCAAATATTCATTCAGTAAACCAAACTAAGATACTATGGAGAGAAGCAACCAAAAGGTGACCATCTTCCTAGTAGGAGTAAAAATAAAATCCATAGTAGGAGAAAAAAACATCTCCTCATATGTTCCCTCCCGTGGGGAAACATTTTTGCAACAAGAAGAGACCTTTACTTGTCCAAAGTACCAACAAATTTGATTTTGACTTTGTCCACCTATTTGCTTCCATTGTGTTGTTTAAGAGGTGGTCATGGACCATAAAGAGGTCATAAGTGAGAGAAAAATGATAATGATCTGCTCAATTAATAGCCTTCTGTCCAGTCTTCTAACCCAATACTTTTGATTGAGACATTTCATCCCCTTGCATAATTACCCGTGCAAGTGATTGAGGAATTGCATCTTCCTACACATTACTTATGATGGATATTCCCTCCACAACTAGTTCATGCATGTTAACTAGAGCAGAGTTAACAAAACTATGAGGAATTTCATCCTCCACTACACCCTATATGGTGAAGTCTCCCTTCACACATGCATTTAAGTTGTTTGTGGCAAGGTAAACAATCCTATACAAGCCAACTTGTCCAATACCTAGGGCAATTACTCTATCCTATTTTATATCAAACACAATACACTATTTTCCAAATAAATGAACAATGATTTTGGAATTCTATGTTAATTAACTAATATACAAGAGATTTTTATTCATGCTAGGAACAAACCTAACATTTTTTTCTATAAAATTTCTAGCATTATTTAACACTATGCAAATATCTCATATTCCCTCTATTGCATGTGACTAACTATCAAATAATGAAATTGAATAAGAAAAGTTTGTGCTTATAGTCAATTTGACATATCAATCCTTAGAACACATGAAATATCTAAATGTGTGAATCAATGAACCATCAACTTGTAGCACTATCATTTCGATATAATGCCACAAAAGCATATTCTTCCTTAGAATTTTGATTTTTTCAATTGCTGCTACATTTCCCGCTTCATTGCTTTGTTGAGAAAGTGCATACCAATTAGGGTTTTTCTTGAATCAAATGTGTATCAAATTTCTTTTCTAATGTTTTGGATCTCATTATTGGATCCATCTTCTGGGAAGAGAATATTTAAGTCAATGTTTGAATGGGAAGAAGATGCGCTAAGTCCTAAATAGTACTTGTGATACAAACAAAAACTTAAATGGGGGATAGGTTCACCAATATATAAAGAAAACAATAAAAATATAAAATAAAATAATAATAAATAAATAAAATTAATAATCATAATAAAATAATATAATAATAATAAAAAATATATTAAAATCAAATTAAATTAAATGATTTTTTCTTATTTAAATAGAATAAATTGATAAAATAAATAAAATGATAATAAAATAAAATAAAATGATAATAAAATAAAATAAAATGTAATATTAATTAGTAATATAAATGTAAGAAAAAATAATATAAAATATTAATAAATTAAATTAAATTCAAAATAAATTAAATCAATTGAATAATATAATAAAATAATAATGTAAAAAATAAAATAAGAATTAAATAAATTTACAAAATAAAAGAAAATTAATAATAATAAACTTCATCAATGAGATGTGGGTGAGTTGGTAAAGTGACATGGATGTTACAAGCACCACCCATGTTCAAATTTCAGTATGGTATTGGAGGCTAGTCGTGGCCGATCATTGGTATTCTTGAGCATGTTGTGGTTGTTGATGGTATTCTTGGGCTTATCGTGGCCATTGGTGGTAATCTCGGGCTAGTTATGGTCATTCGTTGGTATTCTTGGACCAGTTGTGGTTGTTGTTGGTAAATCTGGTACTTGTGATAGATGATCACTTGGGTATCTGTGACCCTGATTATGTCTCAAACCAGTTGGAGCTTCGGTCAAAAGCAAAGTACCTATCTAAAAAATAAAAAATAATAATAATAAACTTTGGGTAAAGTGTTTTTTAAGGGGGTGGTGCTTTTGCACTAGTGTAGTGTTTTTTTATCCAAGTCTATACCTATTGTAATCACTTTGACTAATTATTCTTGGTTTTATTTATTGGGAAAGGGACCCTACCAACCCTTGTAAACTCATTAAAAAAACTAATCATAATAAGGTAAGAATTCTTAGAAGAAATAACATCAAAATGTACTACAAACTAGTCAAAACCATTAGGAGTTCTCTAAGAAGTGTGAATGATCTGTAATAACCTAGGCTTAACAAAGGGATTTACGACATACAATGCTCATGTGGTACTTCCTATATTAGTAAGATCGATAGATCATTTTAAACAAGGTTCAAGGAACATGCTCAAGACCTACACAAGAAATATTAAGAGATCGACATTAATAGAGCATGAAAGAAAATAAAACACTCCATGTGTTTGAATGATGCCAAAATAATAGCCTTAGAAGTTTGTTAGAAAGATAAAAGGATCAAATAAGTGATTGAAATTTAAAATTGGCCTTGTAGTCTTAATAAAGATAATGACTTAAAATTTAGTCATTCTTGGAAACCCCTAATCTGCAATTTCTTCCATCCTAAATCTTGGTGTTATTGTGTTCCCCCATTTTCTCTTACTTCCTCTACTCTAGTATTTCACGTGCTTGCCCCAAGTTTTCATTTTCATTTTCTTTTTATATATTCATTTTCTTATTATTATATTTTGGTTCATTTTATTTTTAATTTAATTTAAATTATTTTATATAGATATCAAGGGTTAAAGGACCCCCATCCATACAATGATAAAATAATGAGATTAACAAAAATTGGGAGGAAGAAGGTGAACTCCATATTTCTCCACCAACGAAGGGAAAACCCACAATGTATCAAAGTCCAAATGGGGGACAAACCCTGACACCAATAAAATACCATAAAATGTGACAAATAAACATAACAAAAGACCTTTGCCAAGCCCCAAATAACTAGTTAAGAGTGGCTTATCACATCAAGCCCTAGAATCCATAGGTGATGGACCAGTGCCCTCATCACCAACCAAATGACTACACCCCATCAAGCCCTTTTGTTGTTGAATATTACTAGACTCAACTCGAGCACTATCATCCCCAGTTCCAATACTCTCGGCAATGAACCTAATGAGTATCTTGAAGATCTTGTTTTCTTATGAGAGTGAAGCTCCATATGACAACTATTTTTTTTATTGGAAGCATTTTTTTGGTTTAACACTATTGATCACACTGTGGAAGCATCTAAATCAATACCACTTTTAGTAAATTCAACACTAGAGCTAGATATGCCACCCTCATGAATATCACCCAACCCTGAATGCACCATAATTTTCAAGGAGGCTAATGAAGACCTAGAAGCAATACCCTTATTACACGTAGAAAAAAAGGTTATACCCTTAATACTAGTATAAACAACCTCTTGGAAAGACAGAGTAAATTTCATAGTAGAAGCATAAAAAGTGGAAACAAAAGAATCTAGTGAAGGAGATGCCGAAGAAATTGTAATTGGAGAGTTTTTATTCTTAACCTTGTTTGAAGTTTTAGACAAAGAAGCATTATTGGCCCTTTCATGAAAAATCATGTGATCCATATTAATCCATGTCCACCAGGTTACAACCTTGCCATGCTCTATCTTGCTACCTATAAGGTCACCTGAGTTCTTTGGCCAGTCCTTCGCCAAATGCCCATGACCAAAGCACCTCCTACATCTAAAATAAAACATTTTGTAATCCAAAGGTCGAGTCGATATTCTCTTACCTACCTTGATCTTAATTTCTTTCGGTAATCTTTTTGAGAGATCCATTACAATGCACATGTGATTAAAAATGGTTTTTGTGTGACCATCAATCTTAGGTGCAATTATAATAAATTCTGAGGGAATTACCAATGGATTGAAGATAGGGGTCCGTGTAAAATTGAAAAGGCAGATTAGGTAGTCTAACCTAAATTAGAGAAGCAAAAAAGGATTTAGTGGTTGGATTGAAGGCAAGATACCAAGCATAAGAATGCTTTGTCCCATACCCAAGGGAGGAGCAAACCACAATGAAAAGCCTTGAGTGCACGGATGATTAATGCATGTAATAGCAAGATGTGGTTTCCAATGCTTGAAAACCCAGGCATGGAGGTTGACCAAGGTTTACCAAATTTTTTGGAAGTGATAAATCGTAACTACCAAGGAAAACTAATATTCCCTCATTAATACCTCATCACCAAACTCCACCAAGGGTGTTATAGAAGATTTATCCAAACCCTGAACAACTGAGAAAGATTGTAACTTTTCTCGAGATCCTTGTCCACCAAAATAAGGTGAGATAAAAACACAAGGAGGAGGATGACCATATTTAGAAATAGAATGAAGATTAATGGAGGAAGCTAAAGTGAGTGTGTGGTGCTCAACATATAGTAGAAAATATCCCATTGTTGAAGGGATGAAGCCCTAACTAGAACGAAGGGCCAGTCACATAAAAGGTGACAAGTTTAAAAGGACAAGGCAACAAGAAAGGATTCAATGCAGACCAATGACCTTAAACCTCCTTTCCTACCTTATTGGATGCCATCTTTACCCTGTTGTGAAGAGAAAAAAATGATCATTACCAATAGAAGAAGCTCTAACACAAGAAGCATAATTAATTACCACCTATATAGTTTTTTTTATTTTATTATTATTATTATTGATTTTATTTTTTGATATTTTTATACTAATTAATTTTAAATTTAGTATTATTAGTCCCTGCCTATAGGGTATTATAGGAATCAGTTGAACAAATATATTTTTTATTCTAGCCAATCAAAACTTTTCAAAAAATATATTATCTTATCAACTCTAAGTTTAACATCAAATATTATGGAATATTCCTTTACACGTTTGTATGGAATATTTCAATTATATTAATATTATAAGTAAAAATTATTTAAAAACTGACACATTATATTACACTACCACAAAAAACATCATTACAACATAAAAATTGGCAAAAAAATCTCTTAGAATTAATTGCTAGCTCATATATGTAATATAATTTATTTTATCTATTTTTTAAAATTAACATAGACATGTGTACATGCATTTATTAATTTATGTAACTAAAAGACATGCCCGAAACTTCACATAACTTATTAGTCCCAAAGGGATAACTATAGTCTTCAATTCACTTTAACTTTTGATTAAACTCTGCATTGTTCACCAATCAAATTTTTTTATTTTTTATAAATTATAATATTTAAAAATGTCTAAAGTTAAATTACATATTTATTAACAAAAAATATTAAAAAAATCATTTAACAATATTTTGATTGGTGGAAATCATTGAGATGTTATTAACATGTAGATTGATGACATCATGAAGAGTATTTATTGCCCATGATCAGTATGAGAATATCTCAATAGAATAATGTTAAAGTTGTTATTAATTAAGAGTTTCAATTAGTTCTAGGCGTCGCTATTAGAGGATGGAGAAATAGTTTTTAGGTTTTTGTGTATGATTTATGTAGTTTTTGTGTGTTGGATTAGTTTCGGTAATAGAGTGTTGGCTTATCACACATTAATTTTGGGTATTTCTTTCTTCCTTCTACCACTCAACGAGGCATGCCAATATTTGAGTTGGTATGCAACAAAGTTGTTAAATATAGAGGACTCATCACAGAGTGCTAGTAGAACCCAAATTATATGTGTGCTAGTCCAAAACATAGTGTTATAGTTGCTACTAAAGATGTGCATTTTAATGAGATAATTGTTTGAAGTAGGGTATAGTATAATTTTTTCTAGTTTGATAGCCAAATTTGTATGAAACAAATTACTAATCCACAAAATTATGTATATGTTTTTTGAAACGATCGATGAGATTTTAGAGCTATCAAAGCTGCTTTGAGGTTTCAAGATATGGCAAATGGGCAGATTGTGAAGTAATAAACAACCATTGATTCAAGGTGCATGCAGGCTCTTATAAAAGTGCAAAGTCATGTTCATGCAAGGCAAGTTTTGTTCCCAATAAATGCATGGAATTTTAATCCTATATATCAATAATACACTAATATTATTTGAAATCCATGGGCATTTGAAACCTTAAACTCATTTGGATGTTCCATGTTTATCATAGACACGAATCAATATTGTGTCTTTGTTTTTGTACCAACTGGATTTGAATCTTGGTAGATTTCTCGATGAATCTTGGAGAAATTTTAAGCAACATCAAAATAACTTATTTTTCATATTTGCAGTTGGTTTCATTTTTCATTGAGACTAAATCAATGTAGATTCCCACAACACTGGTTTTGTGGTGCATGTTTTTGTTTTCTTTATGCACTTGGTTTGCATGTATTCTTCAATTTTGTAATATATTCTCTGGTGAAAATCATAATAGTCATAGAAATTCTTAGAACAACTATGTTTATACGGCTGTTACTTGGTTTAATTTTCATAGAACCAAGAATGCACATGGATGTTCCACAATGCCATAAAAGTGAATTTTTGGTGTATGTTTTGTCTTTACATGCACTTATTTGAATACACATGATTAACACTTGGAGTAGATTTCCTTTTTAATCTTTGATCAATTTCAAACTTTCCAAAAAACTGAGAACAAAATATATGTTTCTAGAGTTGTAAATTGATTTTCATCGGAATTGAAAATATGCTTAGATGTTTGGTATCACTATAAAATAGCTTTATGTAACATATTTTCTTTATGCAACATATTTTCATTATTTTGTGCACCTAACTTGCATATATCAGTCTAGAGGTGAATTTCATAATAAAATCAAATAGCCTAAGAGAAACTATCTTTTTAAAATTGTACCTGACTTGATATCCTTAACCTTGACTGTTCCTTCATCATTTTTAAATTTTGAAGGTATCATGACCCAAAATGATTTATTTCTTCAAATTTTGAGTAATGACTATGAAACTAGTTTTAATGGAAACATTGGGATTCCAATGGAATTCTTATATTAGATCTTAATTCTCCTTTTGGTTCTCCAAGATATAATATTACTAACATTTTTTGATTTGACATATCTACACTATTTTTTAGGCATCATTGAGAACTTTTTAAAATTGATGAAATTGATTATATGCTTTCTATTTGTGGAAATGATGCACTGCGGGAACTCTCCTCTGCATGAAAGAGTGGCAACGTGTTCTGCCTTTCTCAAAATGATCAGTTCATGATAAAGACAATGTGGAAATCTAAAGTAAAGGTACAATTCAAAAATTTAATGTTGTTTTCTCTAATTTATGGTCCATCATTTTTTTGCATTTTATCCATCAAAATCTCATTGTGAGTGTGATGGAATATGATTATTGAACAGGGTTTTTGCGCTTCACTTACAAATGATGAATAGATAAAATGTTTGGGCATGTGGTATGTGTAGGGTCTATGTTTCCAAGGGTTTTGATAGGGATATATATTTTCTTATTCAAGTTTTTTTTGTTGGTTTTTCCCCTTTATTTTTAAAAGGTATTTTGGGAGGGAACTCTATTTGAGACATAAAAATAAGTAATGAAAGTGATACTTGCATATAAATATGTAATGGATGGTTCTCATGATATTTAGGTGTCCAAGGATTTTTCTTTGTAGAATATTTCATATCCATAAGTGCAGAATAAAGTCAATTAATTGTGCCTAACCTTGCATATTACAAAGCCAATTGTAACTAATTGAGTCGCTTAATTTATTATGGCAGTCATGCTAGTTGACTAATGTTAACCTACACTTTTAATATTCTAGGTTCCTTCATTAATTATGCTTCATAATCCTCACATTCTTTTTTTGGTACTACCACCTAATATTCCTGTAGTTTGTAATCCTCTTCACATTTTTAGCATCTTATCTACTTTTTTCTTAAAAATAGAAAAGCAGATGTGAAATTATTTTTGAAATGGTACATATTTTCATCATGTGCCACTATAACCATTTTACAGGTACTTCTTTGAATGCTTCCAAATTATTACAATCATGTTTGTACTTACGAAAGCACATTGATCACGAAGTTTTATGGCCTACATAGTATACAAACAAAAGGGGACAAAAGGTATTGTTAACTTTCTCATCCTCTTTGCTTTTCATAAAATTATCATTGTTTGACATCTCAATTTTTTCCTTTACTTACATGGAATTGTTTTCAATTCTTGAAATTTTAGGGGCTATTCTTGTATATTTTTTATGAAAATGAATAGATAAAATCATATTTAGGGATGTTTATGTTTATAGATATAATTTATGAGAAATTCTTGTCCATATGAATATTAAGTCATTATAAAGTAGAATTTATCATATAAATTGAAATGGGATATTGTAACAGGGCTAATTTATAGTTATGGGAAATATTTTTTTCTCAGAGCTCCACATACGTAGGCGGTTTGATCTAAAAGGCTCATCTCAAGGTCGATCAAGAGACAAAGTTGAAATTGATGAGACTATAACTCTTAAGGATCTAGATTTGCATTTTGTGTTTCAACGTCAACCATTATGACATCAGGGACTTTTGAAGTAAGTTCATTAATCCTAAATTATAATTCTTTTGGGATGACATGCTTTTATTGTTCTTTAGTTTAAAATTGTGACCCATCAGATTTATTTGTTTTTTGGATGCCCTTTATGCAGGCGCTTCGGTAATTGAAGGATACAACTATTTAAAAGTGTTTTAGGTTTTTGAATGTGTTGAATTTGAATGATTTTTAGAACTTTTTTTTCTCCTTTTTTGAATTCACAGAATATTCAAGGAGTAGACATGGAATTAATATCGAATATTGTCTATATTTTTGGAGGTTATTTATGCAAATTGATTCTCCTTTTATTAGGGATTAAAAACATAGCATGTTTTGAACTCGTGTAAGGGCTATGATGAACTCAAACACAATTTTAATGTTAAGTATTGTGATTTCATGGATTTGGAACAAAACTAAACACCAAATTACTTAAGAAAAGATACAATATTAAAATTCTTTTTTCATGAGATATGATCTTGCATAAACCTTAACAATATAATACAAAATACTGATAAAACCTCAAGGCTTATAGAATTAGACAAATTTTTTAGACAAACATGGATCCGAGTGTTGAAACAAACAAAAAATAATGTCCCATTACCAACTCCATGGCTTCGCAATGTCTTTCTTCTATTGCCAATGTATATACAATATGCAAATGTCAATCGCTTTTGGATATTTGGGCTATATTTAAATACATATCCTACATATACTTTATTCTTATTATGCTTATAATGTATATACAAAAATCGGTGACTCATATAAATAATTGTTCACACATGTATATTTTAGATTGATTTCACATGTTTCATGCTAGCACTTTTTTTTCAACAACATAAACATCAAATACAACATGTTAACCAGGACAAAGGTAGGCATTGGTTGCTATGATACCCTTGTTCAAAAATTTACAATGTTGTAATGATTCTCTAATTGAATAATAAATAAAGACAAAATCTATTAACTCCCACAAGGACTTGGTGCATGGCGCCCTTGTTTCTGTTCACCCAAAAAAAAATTAGAATGCATATTATTAATTTATGACTAAAAATTAGGAACTTAATAATTAGTAAAATATAATCCAAATCTATCCACTAACATAGGGCCCACGGATAACATCAACCACTTTGGACTCTAGCTTAACTATCTAATAGATATAATTGCTATATAACTATCTATCCACAACACAACAATAGTAAAAATATGCATGCAACACTCTAAAAGCTTGTTTGGCATTTTATTATATATTTATGTCCACTTCACATATTATTTGCATTCAAATCTTGTCTTTTAGCACTTATCCTCCTTTTAAATTATTGTATAAATGAAAAAAATAATTAGCAAAAGGAAAATATTTTATTTCCATGATTTAATACTCTATGCATACTATGTTTAATGTTAGAAAACTTCATATTTAATTTTAATAATTAGTTTTATTATACTACCTATTTATTTATTTACTCAATATAGGAATGAAGAAACATGAAAAATCGAGTTTATCCTTTGTTGGTTTTCAACACTAACATGATTTCTTATTATATCCCAAAAAATACTACTAAAAGTGTCTTGATATTATCAATGACCACCAAATCTACCAAATTAAATACACGACAATATCACAATATTTTTTATTGAATCATTCAATGTACTCTTTACTATTACACTTTACTTTTATTATAATTTTACATATAAAATCAATTTTAAATAATTTATTGGCAGGGAACATGGCCCTTGTTTTATTTTATTATTTTATTTAATTTATTATTATTATTTATTCTATTTTCTTATTATATAATGTAATTTATTTTATTATTGTTTTATGTTTATTTTTGTTATACTTATATTTCATACAAATTACTATTACATTTTATGGATAATTTATTTTATTTTTTAGCTTTATTTTATTTAAAAAATTCTTTTAATTTAATTCAATTTTAATCTATTATTATTATTATTATTATTATTATTATTATTATTATTATTATTATTATTATTATTATTATTATTATTTCTTCTTTTCATATGTCGATTGACTTAACCCTCCTTAACAAGTACTATTTACGACTTTAGTGTTTCTTCTTTTCCTATAAGCACTAGCTTCAATCTTTTCTTCCCTAAAGATGGAGCCAATAATGAAAACCAAAATGTTAAAAAATAACTTTGTTACACAACTGACTCTAGAAGAACCTTATTTATTATTGTATTGAAAAAATTAATCTAAAAACCAAAAGTGCACATTGATGCTTCCAATAATCCTATTTAACATGCCCAACCTTATGATGATAAAAACACTTCACCTAGTACTTGGATGATGAATCAACAATTACACATTTTTATTTTCCTTTTGACATAACAACAAATGCTCTTAATGTTTATCATTGTGTCTGTCTATGTTTTTTTTACATCACATATGAATTACCTTAATCGAATGTCAAAGTTAGGTTTCAGTGACCAAGTGTAAAGCCTCCAAAAAATATTCATATTAGTGTGTCAAGCTATTCTGAACAAGGGCTACCAGTTTATCATTGTCTACCTTTTTATTTATTGTTGCGCATTGGTTTCAAAGACATTTCAACTAAAAAAGAAAATGTAACAAGAACCCACCCTCATTCATCTTTGTAGAGAATAGTAGCTCTTTAGGTACAAGACTCAACTTTTCTCCAAAGTTTGATATTTATTTTTTAGAGTGGTCCAAAGCACACTTGCCTCAGTGGCATTCCAAACCTAAAGAATCATATCATCTGAAACATATAACTTCAACGATAGGGCATCCTTATGAAACTTGTCATTACCAACAAAATTTGTAGCTGGTCTTGCTTTGTTGCCAAGAATGCTTTTATCAAAATCATGATATTTTGCAATTGTTAACCCTAGACATTGTAATTCTAGCCAATCAATTTATGAACTTTATGCAAAATTAAATTATTAATATTGGCCATTTTACAAAAAAATTATCTTCAAACCCACAAATCAATGCAACATAGAAATGTATAGTTTAGAACTTAAATTTGCTACAATCTAAATGTAAAAAATAATTATAACACAAAAGTGAATTTTATGCTTCAAAAATCATATAGGGTGTATGCTCTAACCTACAAACATAGAAAATCATACGACACACTGTAATATTCCCACACTATAATACTGCCAAGGAAGAATCCCACATTATACTACTGCCAAGACAGAGATCGCAACCAATAAGGGAATCAATGTAATTTAATAGAACAACAATGCAAAAATAAATTAAGGGATATCATTGTACTTTATTAAGTAACAACAATGCAACACTTCATTAAAGAGATCGCCATAAATAGGAACAACAATGATTCATTATGGAGATCACCAACTAAAATAGTAGTTAGTTATTAATTATTTAGTTAATGTGTTAATAGCATTCATTGAAATGGAAGGACGCTACCCTTGAGGAAGTCACACCTTTTCAATGTAAGGATGAAGGTATAAATAAGGCATTATGGGAATGAAAGGAAAGCATCCAATCATTCATGTATTAAACACTTAACTTGGTACAAGCTTAATGCTTTACAATTATAATTGAGGATGAAACCCCTCAAATGTAAACATTGGATACAAGGATGAAACCCTTTGTCATCCCAACTCAAGGACGTAAACCCTTGAGACTTTTATTGTGATATTTGAGACCTAAAAATTATATCATAAAGTTCATTTAATTTAAATAAATTATTTTGAAGTACAAATTCTATATTTATTTTAAAAGAATGGAATTTCAAGGAAAACAAATTTCCATATAATATTCAGGTTTAGAATATTACAATGGTATCAGAGCTCTTCGTTCCTCCTAGCCTATGAAATGAAATTCATATGCAAGATAACAATATTTTGTATTAAGAAAGAAAAAATAAAACTAAGAAGGCAAGTCAACGAACAAGAAATGGAAAACAATAGAGATGAGAGGATAGAGAAAATTTTCCAAGGCCAAGAACAATTGGCAAATACAATGGCACAATTGGCCCATACTATGAAAATGATGATGGGTTCAGACAAAAAAAAGGTAGAAACTATTTCATGCATGTCAAAGCCCAGACGTAAAACCACTACCACATCATCATATCGGCACTGCTAACCAATGTTCATTCCAAAAGAAGAAATCACTGAAGAAATTCCAAAATCCTTTAATGATGATCTGGTAACCTATTTTGAGTCTTATCAAGAATTTCCAAAAGGAATCCAAAGGGGAATTTCCCTAAAAACATATATGTCCATGAGGAAAAATGGAGGTATACCCTGACTAAAATATAAACCCAATAATAAACAAAAATATATACAACAAGCATTAGGCAAAGTAACACTCTCACCTTTTGATGGTACAAATAAATGTATGGCTAGGGCATGGGTATAAAAACTAGACACATACCTCTTGTTAGGACCAATGATGGAAGAGGAAGCCATAAAATTTATGACTTTGTATTTGGAAGGTATAGCCCATGAATGGTGGTTCCATGGATGAGTTACACAAGGACAATCTTTTCGATTCATATGATGAATTTATGATCTAGGGGCATCAAGAAACCATTATAGTGCTTGTTTTGAGAGTATTTGGACTTTTATAAAGAGTATTTAGTGGGTGTGGTCTATAGGAAGGAAGATAGAGGAGGAGAAATAGGGTAGACAAGAGAGGAAAAGAGAAGAAAGTCTACCAAAATGCATGAAGGACTGTGTAAGTCCAACTTATGTATGAAGGAACATCAATAAAGATTGTTAGTATAAAAAATCCTATCATGACCAATGTGATTGCTTAAGTTTATATGGTTCTTTATATGATCTTAGTACAAACCTTTAATCTGATGTGTATCAAGAAGGTTTCAGGTAAAACAATTCTATGAGTCATCAATTTAAATGACAGGGATAGAGCACATGATGTGTTTGAATGTTTAATGTGGTGAGTATTTGTTATAATGATATTGAAATTGATATGATCAAATCACATTTGCTAACCTGATATAGAGAATGTTAAGTTGAGATGGAATAAATTATTCTTGGTAGATGGTTCTGCTAATAGGGTATGTATACTTGCATTCTTGTCAAATAGTTGCGTGAGCATTCAAACCTTTATTTCTTGAGTTTTGTGGATTATATGGGATTAAATACATGTTATATATACTCTTTTTCATTTTTAAATTGATCAGAAGTTTCTAAACCCTGGTGGGTCTTGATATTTTTATTTGAAATAAATAATCCATACAACTCAAAAAATTATGTGTATTACATTCTTTGCATAGTATTTTATTTTGGGATTAAAAGGTGATTGATAAGGGTGATGGTTAAGTAATTTAAGCTATTGATAACCTTATTTTAGGGATTATATCCCTTTGGAGATGAAAGGACCATGAAACCCTACCTACCCTTGTTTTAGGTGGCAGAATACAGAGTTAGATGATTAAGATTTGGTGTTTTCCAATATGGAATAGATTGTATGAGATGTATAGCTCATAAATAAAGGTTAATATGATAAATACAAACATAATATAGGTGATTTTGGGTTTTGAAACCCAATACATCAAAATTTATGTCTTTTAGAATGCTCTTGGCTTATATAGTGGCCTAAAAACCCTAGATCTAGGGTTTTGTGCATAAAATAAGTTTAACCATCAAAGTCTCAAAAAAACTTGCAGTATTGTCAATATTAATGTGTTATAACTGATTTTTAAGGTTGAAAATGTGTACAGACCCATATATATGGATTTTAAAGAGCTGAGATGAAATAAACCTAGAAGAAGGGCTAGTTGGATAGGCCAAAGAAGAAAATGGTATGTGTGTGAAGAGTGAGATTGAAAAAATGGTTCATTAAACTGGAGGAAGATAATGGGTATCCAAAAAGTTCAATATTTTAATTTGTTTGACCATATATTGCTTAGACTAAGGAGGTTTGTCCATTAGTAGGGTTAATTTAAAAGCAAGGTAAGCCTATAGGTACAAAACTTTTCAAATTAACCTAACCTAAAATTTTGTGTGAAGAATAATCATGGTAAAGGGTACTAAAAAATGTATTTTATTTTCCTAGATGAGTTGATGTTTATAATAGAACAGAGGATTTGCATTGCAAGAGGGCTAGTAGGCTTTGAAGCCAAGAAGATTGACTATTGAATGAAAATGCAAGAAGTGAGTGATAGAGATGGTTTTATATGGTTTATAATAATATGGTGAAATTTTTTAAGTGTTTTGAAACTTTTTTTAACATGTTTTTGAGTTTTATTCCATTTGGAAAAGATAGGCCTAGTGTTGGCCAATGAAGCTTTGCAAGTTTGCAAGCAAAGAGAAAGAGAATTGCAGGCTGAGGGAATAACTCTGCATCATTTGGTATCATATCCATCTAAATTATCTATGAATAGGTAAATACAGGTATAAATATGGTAATTAATGCATGTTGCATGCTGATCAAGATCTTGTAGGTAAGCAAGCAAGGAGGCAGTGGCAATGAGTCTTGTTAAGAGACAACAAATTGAGAAAGGTATGTGAAGTTTTGTGGTTTATTATTGATTTGAATACATATTTATAATATGGATAGGTGAAATTAAAAGAAGATAAGAAAGGATTAAGGTGGAAACCCTGTAGAAAAGAGAGCTATTAATAATCTCAAAGGAGAAAGAAGATCATAAATAGAGCTCAAGGAAGAGAAAAAATAGTCCTAGTGTAAAGAACAAGAGATGTAAAGTCCCTAGTGATGTATAATATAGAAGGGTTCTAGGTGTGAACCAAAAAGTATGTCCAAGTGAGACCAAAACAAAGAAGAGAGAGAATGTACCCAAGTGAGGTACTTGATCAAATTTGACTTTTTAGTCAAATTGGGGCACCCCTAGTAAAAAACATGACTTTTTAGGTCTATAATGTGGTATAATATCTTCTCATGAGGTGAATTATAGGTTATTTTATGTCAATTAATGTTTTACTAGCTTTGGTCAATTAGTTTCTAGGTCTATTTATCATTTTAGGTCATTTTAAGGGTCAAAAATAGTGCATTTAATGATTTGTACAATTTTTTTGAGAAATGTGGAAGTGTAAAAACATGATTTCATGTCCCATGTGTCCCTATAAGTATTAGGAAATTGAAAAAACTAAAAAATTGTAGGTTCATTCAGAGAAAGGTCAGTTTTCTTAAAGAGAAAGAAGAAAAGGACACTTATATGACTCCTTGGGAAGCATGCCACATGGGGGAGGGCCATGGAATGTTGCTCCATATTCATAAATCTCATCACCATGATTTTTTTGATCTGGAACTTCCAATTTGAAGCCAAAACCGTTATGCTCATCTCTTGCTTTTCTAGACAGACTGAAGTGACACTTAGGTTTCTGCTCAGTACGAGTAGCAGAGGTAGTTTCAAGAAAAATGTTTTTGGGAGGTTATTATACACTCATGTAACTTAAAATACATATAATAATTTTGATAAATTTTCAACTATGCTTCATGAACCATCCATTTGAAGTGAACTATGCAAATTTGCTAGATTTTTGGTTCACCCTTTAGGTTTTCCTTCATCTTGGACAAATCTGTACAAACCCAATTGCTCATATTTTCTCTATAGGATGTTGGACATGTATCCTTATGATTCACACACTTGGTTTCATGTTTCATTAGGTTTTTATGTGATTATCATCTCACTTTACAAGAAGGAACCACCATGAGCAGTTTAGTCAATTCTCCACTTTCAAAGGTTTGGATTGCATACAGAGGTTTCATATGAATAATAAATTATGTTTCACACTTTTTGATACCATAGGGTGCACCTCCAAATATCATTGATCCATGTTTTGATCAAATACTTATGTCTTGATCACACCAAATGGTCACTTAATATCTTTGTCTGCTCTTTTCACACATAGGCAAGTGGTTTTCATGTTGTAAAGGGTGTTTGAAGCTGGTTCTAAGGTTTTATTGATGGAGAAGATCTTTTTGAAAAGTTACATTG
This sequence comes from Torreya grandis, assembly GCA_037957365.1. Taxonomy (NCBI): domain Eukaryota; kingdom Viridiplantae; phylum Streptophyta; class Pinopsida; order Cupressales; family Taxaceae; genus Torreya; species Torreya grandis. Next base: position 232,734 of record JARHVA010000698.1, read on the forward strand.
CATTTGAATTGTTTTGGAATCCTTTCCCCTTAACACATCCCTACTCACATCCAACTTCCTTCTTCCACACCTTAATAACCACCTACAGGTGGTCTTGATAGAAAGTATGAGGTATTCTTGAAATGGTAGGATAAGCATTTGGACCTTTCTTGAGGACATAGATTGTTATGTGGTATATGGTAGATCTATTTGGAGTATCTTTTAACAAGGTGAAAGTATCGATAGCTTTCAAATATGAGGTGACTTTTCAGGGCCTTGGTCCCTGAAAAGTGGAAATATAGGTCCCTAAGTTTTTGGTTGATGCCTTATAACATGTTTACAAACAACCCCAAAGTATCTAAATTGATTGGTTTGACAATTTATATCATGGAAAATACTTGTATCAATAATGGTGGTTATAAAGTCAATACAAGTCATAGGTTGAAGGCCTCAAAGTTGCCTAAAAAGCACTAAATTCTTGTAATGTTGTCTACATGTTTACACCAAAAGAGGCATTTTCCACCAAAGTTGCAAATTGAATAATGTTTCCATGATTAGGAGGTTTCATAGGTTGATTGACACATAATATGACATGAATAATCATTCCAAGAAGGTGACATGCTTAACTTCAACCCCTATGCACACTCACACTTCGTACACTATGAAAAAGCACACCTCTAGGTCAGGGAAGTAGGGCAGAGAGCAAGGGGTTTGGTGCTTGCAATAGACCCCTTCCCAACCATGAACATGGAAAATGTATGATGACAGCTTGAGTAGGGTATATAAATACCTAAATAATGTTTTAAGAGTTGTGTTTAAGGTGAAATCAAGCAAATAGCCTACAAGCTCAGTCCAAATAGGGTTCACATAGGATTGAGGTGTCTCAATCAAGGATTTTAATAGTGTTTTACCCATCCATGATAATTCCAAGGTGAATAAAAATGAAATGTGACTATCAAGCTTAGAATAAAGGCTTTTCACAATCATGAATAGGTTTCAATAAGCCCAATACAAACTTGTAGCGGGTCAATTACAAGGAGTCCCAGTCAAAGGGATAGTGAGATAGTTTTGATGCTTGGTAATGTTTAAAGGGAATTAAATGTGGGTTAAGGCATGAGCATGCATTTTTTTTTATCATGAGATGAATTCAATAAAACCTTCACACATCATAAACAAGTTCCCAATGAGAAAAGCACCTACAATCAAGTCAACAAAACAAATGTCTCAGTCTGTAAGACAGTGATCCATTTTTAGGTTTGAAGGGTATTTAAGGGAATTCAAGGTATGAACTAGTATAAACCCGCTTTGTGCCACATTATGAAATTCAAGGATAGGTTTCTAAACATTACAAGAAAATGCAAAAATCAAGGAAACCTACAACAAGGATCAACAAACAAGATTATCTCTGTTAGTAGGGATAGGCTCAGTCTTGAGGATAAATGCATCAAAGGGCACAAGCATGATAAGAAACTTGCATGATAGATATATCAATATATAAGACTTAAAATATATTATTTTCACACTATGATTAAGCCTAAATCATGCAATACTCACCTACAACCCTGTGTATGGAGATATATGCAGTAAGTTAGGAATAGGGTAATCTTGGTGTTAAAAGAGACTATGTTTGGTGAGTTTTGCCTTAGACAAGGTGAAAACGTGACCCCAGAGGACTCTATATGAGCTTTTAAACATTATTTAAATATTTATTCATGACAAAACAAGCTACATGGGTCCATTTTTAGGCAAAACACAATCACAGTCAACTATGACTGAGCAGGCAGAGATCCAAGGGTTTGAGTGAGCCACAAGAGGTCAAATTAGGGAATAGAGACCAGAACACATTCATAATGATTATTACATATAATATAGGATATTTATGTCTCAAATAAATCAAATTTAGGTCCTCCAATCATCAATACATAGTCCAAAATGCAAACCCTGCAAACAGTGCCTTTACTAGTCTATTTTGGAGGTTTTGATCAGTTGACGGGTCTATGATTGAATTCAAGGACTGAATTTTTCTATAGATCATCCTCATGACCTAAAAAATCCTTTAAAATATGTAGATTTTTTGATAAGATAGGGTAAATACCGCCTATTTTTTCTCAGACAGGGGGTACTTCCCCTTGTGTATAAACAGGGAGATTTAAGGAAAGGGTATATTGGGATGAGCTTAAGGTTGTCTTGACCTTGTAGTAATATGTGTAAAGTTGGAGTACACTAGGAAAATAATGATAAACCAAACATATAATTATGAAACATGGCAAGGTGGTCCATACACCAAAGGTTACAGTCATGACACAAAAAGCAAGGGTTAAAGCCTATACCCCAAATAAGCAATCACCTCCATTTCTAGCATAAATCAAGCATATAAATGAATAGGAACATGCTTATAGGGTCATATATGATGTGTCTAAGATATGTGAGACCAAGGAAAACCATTAGAATCCACATGAAGCTTTAGAGAGTATACAACTCTACTAAGCAAGTTAAGGCTTAGTGTCCAAGGGGAGGCATCTTCATTTGTAGATTTGGATATGATTTGAATATTGTTGAATCATGTTTTTGGGGAATACAAAAAGGTTTTAAATACCTTAAATCATAAATAAAACACCAAGGAAGCCATTTTGGACCTTGAAACCAACTCAGGCTTGCAAGAAGGAGAAAGACAAAATCGATAGGCCATCTTTTGGAAGCTCATATCTTTCATCAGGGTCTACATGGGAGTCATAGGAGTTAGGGGAGGTTATTATGGGTATTTAAGGCCACATTTTTTGAATTATTTGGAAACTTTTATGTTGGATCTTTATGAACCAACCTTAAGACCAAAAATAGGCCTAAAACCCTACTAAACCCTTGCTAAGGACCAGTCTTAGAAAATGGAGTTGGATAGAAACCAAAATGAAATATTTTGTCTATAATTATGATTTAATTCTATGGAGTAATTCTCTAGGATACTTTGAACCATGATGAGTTGTACAAAATTGTACTGATGGGGGCAAAAATAGGCCTTTTCTCACTATTTTATGTGTTGTACAGGCTACAGGAGGATTTAGGAAATGAAACCAAGTTTATTAGAAATACTGACATTTATACTAACTCCTTGTATTCATTTCATGCCATGAAATATCTTTAAGTTCCCCAAATAGGTAATTCAACTCAACCAATCAAATCTGGCATATTGGGCAAGTTAGTGAAGAAGGTGGAAAACTTCATGTGGACTCATTTTAAGATGTGCCTACTGATTTCAAGGCCATGGAAGGTATTTAAAGGTTTCATACACTTACTCCCATGAATTTTCATGGACAATTTATTCCAATTTTGAGGGCAAGTGTGCAGGGTACATGAAAGGGCAATTTTTAGGACACCAAATGATTATGGCTCCTTTTTAGTTGATTCCAAAAGACTAGGAATGCAACCAATTAATGTAGAGGAATGTATGATGTCCCTAAATTTCATTAAAATAATTATAACTAGTCCTCATTAGTTATGGGATGTCCAAATAGAGGCAATCATGAAGACGATTTTTCTATGCAAAAAAGGAGTTTATTACCACTTTTCTTTAAGTTTGTGACTTGGATTGACACTTATTTCTCTTAAACATGCATCATGATTCATCCAATTTAATTTTCAAATTCACAAGTAACTCCTTGGATCAGCTTGACAAGTTTCCTTGTGACCTTTGGACTTCTCTTCTTTTCTCTCTTTCTCAAACTCTATAAGAGTTTGCCTTTTTATCCATTGTATTCTATGCTCCACCTGAGTATGGTGAAGCCCTGCTCATTTTTATAAATTTTGATAAATAAAATTACTAAGTTTTACCTATTCATGACTATTCATATGTGTGTTTCACTTGAATTATGAATCTTGTTTAGTGAAGACTATGGATTCCTAGCATGTGGTCTCATTCTTTAACCTTGTTTGCAGTTGGAAAACTTCTTCTTGCAAGGCATGTGAAGTGTTTTATGGGATTTGAAATGTTGAGTGAGTTGGTATTTTTATTAGTGTCATTTAAGGCCTCTTGTCTAGTCCTAGCTTTGCACATTCATCCATGACCTAATAATGTAGCATTGATGTGAGATGATGAAGATTAAAGGAGTGTATTTTTAATTTATTTATTGGTCTGAAGTGTAAAATGCAATTGCTTGGAAGTCATAAAATTTATTTAGTGTATCATCCCCTTATTTTTTATTTGATTTTAGTTATCTCTCTCTTTTCACCCTAAAAAATTAGTAATAGGTTCAGTACATCAAGGGAGATAGCCCTATCTAGAGACTCACCTCATTATTTAGGCTACCGACAAGCCTAGAGGTGATTTCATTGTGACACTTGGATGAGGAAAGATTTTCATCTCCTCAAAGGGTGAAAATCCAAGTGAAAACATTTTTTGGCATGTCTGGTGGGACTCTAGTTCCAAGAGTTGGAGGATTTTTGGTGTTATCCTTCAACACATCAACCTTTAGAGGCATCTTTTCAAACATCAATGGCGACTCCAAAGACATATCAACTGGTCAAGCAGCCCATGTTGTCCTTTTAATATTGATGGTAACATATTTATTTGTGTCCTTGCTTTCAATGAAGATTCATGGCTGACCTTGGATTTGAGTTTTGTTCTCTACAAGTTAGTGAAACATATCCATTTTATCCCATGCCCTATCAATATGAACATTTTTTTGGTCAATCTTGTTATGATCATTATCAGTCCCAATATGACCATATTCATCCCTATCATGAGTTGTATCAGTCTTATAACTAGCCTTCAAAAATTTTTACTCCTCTTAGTCAACTTAGTCATTTCTCTAATAAACCCATTTCCACCTTTAAGCAAGCACTTTTGGGCTATGAGAGATACATGTTGGATCTTGACACACAAAGTGGATGTGGTATAGAAGTTCCTATCATGTCATTAAAAAGGTAAGAGACACATTGGATTTGGTCAAGAGAGAATGGGTACCTATTGAGAGAGCCAATTGGCAAAGACTCACAAGTGAGATGCTTGATGTGAGTGGTTTAGTCTCTTCCTTAGAGGATAGGCTATAAGTTCATGAAAGACAACCTCACCATACCTATCAACCTCCATATCATTTGTCCAAGTTTCATACTAGCCATACATGACCCCTACTCATGAGCCAAATCAAGCCCATTAAATTCATCCTTTTCTAAATCAATTAGAGGAGAGAGTTGAAAGAAGAAATCTTGTTTTTGAAGCTAATTTTGATAAGAAAATTGAGTTGGCTAATATGCATTTGCAACAGTCTATGTTGGAAGAAAAATAATTGGATTTAAAGCCTTCATTTCCCTCTCACATTGCATCCCCAACACATCAAAAAGAGACTCATAATACTAATGTCCTAAGCTGGAACAAAATAGTGGAATCATGGGGAAAGGAGGAGAAAAGTCCTGACCAAGAGTGTGAAATTGAGAAGACATCTAATCCTAACATCATAAGTTGGAGCAAGATAATAGAGTCATGGGTTAAGAAAGAATATAGAAGCATTGTTCAAGTGTGTGAAGTGGAAAATGGAGTCGATCCTTCACAAGACCCTCTCACTCTTCCTCAAAAAGCCTATTTTATTCCATGGTAGCCTTCATGCAATCCTTATCCCCATGATGATTCCTTTCAACTTCAAGAGAAGATTTTCCAAGAGAACCAAGCCAAGAAAATAGAGGAATTAGAAGCAAAGATGAAATTTATAATTCAAGGTGAGATGGAAGGTTTAGACCCAAAAAAATATCCTATGCCTAAAAACACCCCATCTTCTCTTCCTCAAGAGCTTCCCAAAGAGTCTCTTACCTTGCATTCTCAATCTAACCTTGAGCTCTATATTCCACCTCCACCAAATATTTCATCTTGTCCTTACCCCATCACCCTTTGCATTTATGGACCTATGGTGTGGGAACCAAAGGAGGATCAGCTTGTTGATAAATAAAAAGAATTCTTTCTTGAAGAAAACCTACCTTGTTGGTAGCCTCATTGGGCTAGATCACATGATTTCAATATTCCTAGTCTTGGCATCACCATGAAGGATATTAAAGATCTTGAAGCTTTGGAAAGAAAAATCAGATTTTAATTGCTGAGACATAACTTGAGAGCCCTCAAGAGGTCCTAAGTGTTGAAGAAGAGGTGAGTCCTTGTGTTGAATCTATTTGCTTGGTTGATGATAAAGATTATATTCTTTGTGTTGAAGAACCTATCTCGAGAGAGGCAAATTAAGAGGAACATGTTTAATTCATGATTGTTCAATAAGACCTCATGAGTGTTTATGAGGAGTATATTACCATAGGGACTCCCCTTGATGAATAAAAAGATAAGTCACAAGCATTTGCCTCCATATTTGAAGTGAAATGTGCTATCAAGAAGGGAGAAGATTTTCTAGCCATCCCTCAAGAAGTGGTAGCCTTAGGAGAGTCTCATGAGATCATGATAAAGGAGATATCTCTTAAAGATGATCTAATAAAGGATGATAAGAGATAACTTCTTGTGTGAAAATTTTAGATTGGGTTGATAAAGAAGGATGTCTTCCTTTTTCCAAAGAGGAAGAAATAATAATTAATAATTTCATCACCTTGCAAGATACCATGGATGGACTAAGAGAGGTTCTTAATCAGAATTTAGATGACTTTTTTGTATTCATGAGAGTAGGTTATACTCCTCTCCAAGGAGGCTATGATCTGGTCAAAGATGGAGAAGGCAACATTGGTACATAAGTAAGTATGCAAAAAACATCCTTTTAAATCTATCTTTGCAAGAAGCATATGCATTTCATGATGACATGTTTAAATTCATCAAGATGGGATATCATCATCTCAATAATTTGGGAGAAACACATCATATCTTGAAAGATGTAGCAAGCTCTTATTGGCCTCAATCTTCCAAAGAACATGAAACCAATCCTCTTGGAGACATGCCTACTAAGGAGATACAAGTTGACTATGAAATGAAGAGTGAGAAGCAACATGAAATGTGTGAACATGTTCAAGATGAGTATATATACATTGGAGACTTGTTTAAGGATGATATACTTGATATTAGATCAACTGAAGTGTCAAGGAAGAGGTCTGGTCCACAAAGCACTCAATCCAAAGAGAAACATGCTTGGCACTATGTTTCATCTCACCATGAAGATGATTCAAAAAGTTTCCCTTTTGATCCTAGAAAGGAGATATGTTTAGTTTATAGTTGTGCATTATAGGTTGTATCCTAATTCCCCTAAGTGCTTATGCACATGTGTGTCTTGTTGTGTGTTTGTTTCCCTTGTGTGTGTGTCTTTTGCTTTGTGTGGTTGAGGTAGTCACTAGTGTCTTGTATTGGTCAAAGGTTTGAAGTCAATGGTTAAATTTATCTTGTTTGTCTCAATCCTTAAATGAATCCCTAATCCCAGTGGACTAATAAGGCTACTGGTTTAGTTAGTATAGTAGGTATACTACCCCTATGAGTCATAAATTTGTTAACCAAATTTGACTTTTTAGTCAAATTGGGGCACCCCTAATAAAAAACTTGAATTTTTAGGTTTATAATGGGGTCTAATATCTTGTCATGAGGTGAATTATAGGTTATTTTATGTCAATTTATGTTTTACTAGATTTGGTTAATTAGTTTCTAGGTCCATTTATCATTTTGGGTCATTTTAAGGGTCAAAAATAGTGCATTTAATTCTTTGTACAGATTTATTGAGAAATTTGCAAGTGTAAAAATATGATGTCATGTCTCATGTGTCCTCACAAGTCTTATTCAACTGATAAAACTGAAAAATTACAAGTTCACTTAGAGAAAGGTTAGTTTTCTTAAATAAAAGGAAGAAAATGAGCCACAAGAGGTCAAAGTAGGGAACAAAGACTAGAACACAATAATAATGAATATGAAAACCTATATAGACTATTTAGGTCTCAAATAAAGAAAATTTAGGCCCTCCAATCATCAAAACACAATCCAAAGTGCAAACCCTGCAAACAGTGCCTTTACGAGTCTGTTTTGGAGGTTTTTATCAATTGAAGGGTCTATACTTGATGTCAAGGGCTGAATTTTTGTGTAGATCATCCTCATGACCTAAATAATCCTTTAAAATATGTATATTATTTGATAAAATAGGGGAATTACCCCCTATTTTTTCTCAGATAGGGGGTACTTCCCCTTGTGTATAAACAAGGAGATTTAAGGAAAGGGTGTACTGGGATGAGCTTAATGTTGTCTTGACCTTGTAGGAATATGTGTAAATTTGGAGTACACTAGGACAAGCATGATAAACCAAACATAGGAGTATGTAACTTGGCAGGGTGGTCTAGACACCAAAGGTTATGGTCATGACACAAAAAGCAAGGGTTAAAGCCTATACCCCAAATAAATAGTCACCTCCATTTATAGCGTAAAGAAAGCATATCAATGATTGGGAACATGCTTAGAGGGTCATATATTAGGTTTATAATCTATGTGAGGCCAAGGAAAACCATTATAATCCACATGAAGCTTAAGAGTGCAGTCAACTCTACTAAGCAAGTTGAGGCTTAGTGTCCAAAGGGGGGTCATCTTCATTTATATCTCTGGATATGATTTTAATCTTATTTAATCATGTTTATGGGGCCTACAAAGAGGTGTTAAAGACCTTAAATTATAAAAAAAATATTAGGGAAGCCATTTTGGACCCTAAAACCAACTCAGGCTTATAAGAAGGAGAAAGACAAGCTCGGTAGGCCATCTTTTGGAAGCTCATATATTTCATGAGGATCTTCATGAGATATAGAGGAGTTAGGGGAGGTTATTAGGGGTATTTAAGGCCACATTTTTGGAATTATTTGGCAACTTGGATGTTGGATCTTTACGAACCAACCTTAAGACTAAAAATAAGCCTAAAACCCTACTAAACCCTTGCTAAGGACCAGTCTTGAAAAATGGAGTTGGATAGATACCAAAATGAAATAGTTTGTCCAAAATTATGATTGAAGGTTTTAGAGCACTGCCCCAGGATACTTTACACCATGATGAGTTGTACAGATGGGGGTAGAAACAGGGTATTTCTCACTATTTTGTATGTTGTGCAAGCTACAAGAGGATTTAGGAAATGAAACCAAGTTTGGGAGAAATATTAACACTTATAATAACTCCTCATATTCATTTAATCTCATGAAATAGCTTCTAGGTGCCCCAACTAGGTGCTTTAACTTAGCCAATCAAATCTGGCATATTGGCAAGCTAGTGAAGAAGGTGGAAAACTTCATGTGGACTCATTTTAAGATGTTCCTAATGCTTCCAAGTCCATTTAGGGTATTTATAGGTGTCATACACTTCCTCCCATGTATTTTTATGGACAAATGATACCAATTTTGAGGCCAAGTGTGTAGGGTACATGGAAGGGTAGTTTTTAGGACAACAAATGACGATGGCTCCTTTTTCAGATGATTCAAAAAGACCATGCATGAAACCAATACATGGAGAGGAATGTATGATGTACATAAATTTAATTTCAATAATTATATCTGGTACTCATCAGTTATGGGATGCCCAAATAGAGACAATCATGAATGCAATTTTTTATGCAAAAAAGGAGTTTCTTGCCACTTTTCTTCAAGTTTGTGACTTGGATTGACACTTGTTTCTCTTAACCTCACATGGTTCATCCCATGTCCTTCTCACATGAAAAAATAACTCCTCGGATTAGCTTGATAAGTGTCCTTGTGACCCTTGGACTTCTCTTCTTTTCCCTCTCTCTCTCTCTCTCTCAGACTCTATAAAAGTTAGCCATTTTGGCCATTGTAATCTATGTTCCACTTGAGTATGGAGGAGGCCTACTAATTTGTATACATTTTTATCAATAAAATGACTAAGTGTTATTTATTCATGACTATTCATAAGTGTGTTCCACTTGAATGATGAATCTTGTTTAGTGAAGACTATGGATTCCTAGCATGTGGTCTCATTCTTTCACCTTGTTTGCAGTTGGAAAAATTCTTCTTGTAGGGCATGTAAAGTGTTTTAGGGGATGTGAAATTTTGTGTGAGTTATTATTTTCATTATTTCCATTCAAGGTCTCTTGTCTAGTCCTCTTAACTTTGCACATTCATCGATGACCTCACAATGTAGCATTGATGTGAGAAGATGAAGATTGAAGGAGTGTATTTTTAGTTTGTTTCTTGGTCTAAAGTGTAGAATGCAATTGGTTGAAAATCATAAAATTAATTTGGTGTATCACCCCCTTAGTTTAGATTTGATTACAGTTATCTCTCTCTCTTTTCACCTCCCAAAATTTCTAGTAGTTTCAATCCTAAGTGGTACATCAAGGGAGCTAGCCCTATCTAGAGACTCACCTAATTCCTTAGGCTATCCACAAGCCTAGAGGTGATTCAATTGTGCCACTTGGATGAGGAGAGATTTGCATCTCCTCAAAGGGTGTAAATCCAAGTGACAATAGTACTTAAGATGAATATGAAGGGAGAGCTAGAAAGTAAAGTGAGAAACATGGTTGAATATGAAAACCACACTAAGAGAGAGATGGAAAAAGAGATAAAGGAAATGAAGAATGCATTGGCAAGGATGGAGAATGAGCTATTAGAGATGTGGAGTGAATATAGGATAAGATGTGCAATTAGGATCATGAAAAGGGTTAAGTGTAGTTTTATATAAAGAATGCAAGATAGAGATAACCATCAAGTGATGGAATAATTGGAGAGGTAGTTGAAGGAGATGGCAACACAACTTGCCATGGAAGAGGAAAGAGAGGCAAAAGAGCCTCAACATTTTCAATCTAACTTTGGTTTGTCATGGTTGAATGTAGGTGAAAAGAATGATTAGAATGTAGAAGAAGAAGATGCAGTTGAAGATGAGGTGTTTTGTTACCCTTAAGATGATGAACTAATTGATCGAGAAGAGTGAAGAAATGAAGAGAAGCAAACAAAAGGTGATCAAGAAAGCAAAGACACAATAGGTAATGAGGTGCATGTAATTTTTTATGAGTATTTTGAAGAGAAAGATGGTGTGTTGTATAAGGACACCATAGATTTTTTTGAAGAGTTCCTTGGATCAGCTAAGAAGCAAGAAGCACATGAAGTGCTTGAGGAAAGAGAAGAACATGAAAAAAAAGATGAGACTAAATCACTAATCCATGAAAAGAAGATGCAAGGGGAAGAGATGGCTGGTTAGACAGTCAAAGAAGGAGCAAATACAATGATAGACAATAGGATAGAAGGTGAAGATAACTAGGGTATGAATAAGCAAGAGGCCTTGGAATGGTCAAAAGAGGAAGATAGTATGAAGTGGATCAGATATGATGAGAAAGAGGCAAAAATAGTAATGCTAGAGGAGGTAATAGAAAAAGAATAGCAATTCATGCTCAATGCCATGAAAATTGAAGAAGATCATGAGATAAAGTAAATAAAGAAGAGTAACTGCAGGTACAAGTAACAATATAAGGAGCAACATAAGCAAAATTAAAGGACCAAATGGATGAGAAATCAAAGGCACAGGTGTGGTAATAAGGTGCACACACATTTATATGAAAAATTGAATGAAGAATAATATTGGAGTCAAGTTATTTTCTCCCCCTGGGATTATGATGTAGGAGCATCTTAAGAATGCCCAAAAGTGAACTTGAATGTGAGTGAAATTTGAATTTGAGTCCTTTATAGGTTTTCTCACCTTTTCCCAATTTAAATGTTCAAATGTGTAATGAGGGAATTAAGAGTGTTTTAGTGGTCCAAATGAATGATTAATGATATGTCATGGTGAATAATGTTTTGATAGACCTTTATGGCCTCTTGTGAGGTCTTAAGATTGGACTAAGTCATATGTCATGTTATAAGTATGAAGTGGCAGTCATGTTGAGTCACTACCCTAGGTGGTGAAAGAGTGTTGAAGATGTTTCTTGATAAAGAAAACATTATAGTGTTTGTTTTGAGAGTATTTGGACTTGTAAAAATATTATTTATAGGGTGTATTATATAGGAAGGAAGATAGAGGAGGATAAATAGGGCAGACAAGAGAGGAAAAGAGAAGGTCTGCCAAAATGCATGAAAGACTATGTAAGTTCAGCTTGTGTATGAAGGAACATCAATAAAGATTGTTAGTTTGAATAAATCCTATCATGATCAATGTGAATACTTAAGTTTATATGGTTCTTTATATGATATTAGAAAAACCTATAATTTGATGTGTATCAAGAAGGTTTCAGATATAAACAATTTTGTGAGTCATCAATTTGTATGACAAGGATAGAGCACGTGATGTGTTTGAATGTTTAATGTGGTGAGAAGTTGTTATAATGCTATTGAAATTGATATGATCAAATCAAAATTTCTAACCTAATACAAAGAATGTCAAGTTGAGATGGAATAAATTATTCTTGGTAGACAGGTCTACAAACAGGGTTTGTATAGCTACAGTCTTGTTAAATAGTTACATGAGCATTCAAACCTTTATTTATTGAGTTATGTGGAGTATATGGGATTAAAGACACATTATAAATAATATTTTTTATTTTTCAATTGATCAAAATTTTCTAAACCCAGGTGGATCTTGATATTTCTCTTTGAAACAAACCATCCATACAACTCAAAAAAAATTGTGTATTACATTATTTGCATAGTATATTGTTTTGGGATTTAAAGGTGATTGATAAGGTTGATGGTTAATTAATTAAAGGTATTGAGAACTTAATTTTATGGATTTTATCCCTTTGGATATGAAAGGACATTGAAACCCTGCCTACCCCTATTTTAGGTGGTAGAATATAGAGTTCGATGAGTGAGATTTGGTGTTTTCCAATATGGAATTGATTATATGAGATGTCTAGCTTATGAATAAAGGTGAATAGGATAAATAAATACATAATTCAAGTGATTTGGGGTTTTAAAACGTAATATATCAAAATTTATGCCTTTTAGAAGGCTCTTGGCCTATATAGTGGCCTAAAAACCCTGGATCTAGGGTTTGATGCATGAAATAAGTTTTAACCATCCAAATCTCACAATAACTTGTAGTATTGTCAATGTTAATGTGATATAACTTATGTTTATGGTTTCAGAGGTGTATGGACCCATATGTATGGATTTTAAAGAGTTGAGATGAAATAGGCCTAGAAGAAGGGCTAGTTGGATAGGCCAAAGAAGAAAAGGGTATGTGTGTGAATAATGATATTTCAAAAATGGTTGATTAAGTTGGAATAAAATAATGGGTATCCAAAAAGGCCAATAATTTGACTGGGTTGACCATATATTGCTCAGACTAAGGAGGTTTGTCCATTAGGAACATTAATTGAGGAGCCAGGTAAGCCTATAGATACTAAACTTTTCAAAGTAACCTAACTTTAAATTTTATTTGAAGCATAATAATGGTAAAGGGTACTCAAAAATGTATTTTTTTACCTAGATGAGTTGATGTACAGAACATAACAAAGGATTTGCATTGAAAAAGGGCTAGTAAGCTTTTAAGCCAAGAAGATTGATTATTAAGTGAAAATGCAAGAAGTGAGTGATAGAGATGGTTTGATATGGTTTGGAATAATATAATGAAAATTTTTAAGTGTTTTTAAACTTTTTTTAACAGGTGTTTGAGTTTTAGTGCATTTGGAAAAGATAGGCCTAGTGTTGGCCAATGAAGCTTTCAAAGCTTGCAAGCAAAGATAAAGAGAATTGCAAGCTGAGGGAATAAATTTGCATCAATTTTCCAAATGATTGATTGAAATATTTGATCGAGTAGACCTCGAGGTCAATTTTAGAGAATTGGCATTATTAAAAGAAAATCATAGCGTGGATGAATACATTGCAAAAATTTAAAGACTATCAGTAATGATCTTAGACATGTCTGAAAAAAGGTTCATATTTTTATTCACAGAAGGATTAATGGAACCTTTTAAAGGATTGTTCAAATATTTTACTCTGTCAACACTTCAAAAAGCCTTTAAGAAGGCTTTAGATTTGGAAGCATCAACCTTAAGAGGCAGAAATATGCCACCCACCCAACCTAGGGCACTTGGAAGTGGTCCACTAAGGACTCAATTCTATGAGAAAAAGAGACCGATACAAACAATCAGTAATGTACCAAATTCAAATAAAGGAGTAGAAACATGGAATGAATTAAGAAGAAAAAAATTATGTTTTACTTGTGAAGACCGATGGACTCTAGGCCATCGTTGTTTGGGCAAAGGACAAGTTCACTACATTGAGGTTAGTCTGGATAGTGATACTGAAGATGAAGAGATGAACCTAATAATGAAACCCAATCACAAATAACATTGGAAGAAACCACAAAGGGAACATGCGCTACTCTATCAGGATCACCTCAGTATCATCCATTCAAAGTAAGAGGAACATTGCAAGGACAATGAATTAGCATCTTAGTCAATAGTGGGGCCACCCATAAGTTTATTGGTGAACAATTGGCTAAGAAAATTGGTTTAAAATCTAAAGAATTTAATGGATTTTTGATAACAGTCGTTGATGGATTTACTCTTTCATGCACAAGGAGAATCCCACACTTAAATCTGACTTTGAGAAGACATGAAATTAACAATGACTTCTATGTCATCGATATTGGTGACACAAACTTGGTTTTGGGAGTTCAATGGTTGCATTCATTGGGTGAGTTTACCCAAAATTATTAGACCATGGAGATAAAGTTCAAATTTGATAGAAGGGATATAGTTTTGAAAGGCATAGCCAATGGTAGTCCTCAGATTGTAACAACAAAAACAATGGAGAGAACCTTTCATAAGGACATGTAACATGGGTGGTACAATGTTTGATAAACTCTACACAAGAACATGCAATACATCACAATGGCATTCAATCCATTATCAAGAAACATGTCAAGGTGTTTGAGAACCTACCACCAGGACTACCCCCAGCAAGAGGTTTCCAACATATCATTGAATTAGAACCCAGAATAAAATCAATAATAACTACACCTTACTAGTATCCAAAGATTTATAAGGATGAGATTAAGAAAGCCATTAAATAACTCTTAGAGATGGGACACATTAGGCCAAGTGTCAGTCCATTTGCTTCTTTGATAGTACTAGTCAAAAAGAAGGATGGGACATTACAAATGTGCATCGATTATCGAAAGTCAAATAAAAAGACCATCAAAAATAAATATCTGATACCCAAAATTAATGAACTTCATGCAGCTACTTTCTTCTCAAAAATTGATTTATGATCCAAGGATCATCAAATACAAATGAGGTAAGAATATGTTCAAAAAATGACATTCCAATGCCATTATGGGCATTTTGAATTTTTAGTGATGCCATTTGGACTTACGAATGCTCCAACCACTTTCCAATCTTGCATGAATCACATATTTGGTACGAATCTAAAGAAATTTATTTTGGTTTTCTTTGATGATATTCTAATATATAACAAGAGTTGGGAAGAACATTTTCAAAATTTAAATATAATACTTGCCATATTGGAACAATAGTCCCTCTTTGCCAAGATGTCAAAATGTGAATTTGGTATGACAAAAATCCTACACTTAGGACATATAATTAATAAGGATGAAGTCCAAGATTCAAGACATTATGAGTTGGCCTCCTCCTAATAACATGACATAATTAAGAGGATTCATAGGTCTTTGCACTTATTATAGGTGATATTTTAAAGGATTCTCACAAATAACATCATCTCTAACCTATTTAACAAAGAAAGGATCTTTTAGTTGGACAAAGCTTTCCCAATCAACATTTGAACACTTTAAACAAGTAATGAGTTCATGCTTGGTTTTGGTGATGCCGGACTTCTCATTAACCTTTGTATTGAAATGTGATGCATCATGAGAAGGTGTTGGTGCAATTTTAATGCATATTAAGCATCCCATTGCTTTTGAAAGTCAAAAAATTAAAGAGCTTGAGTGAAGGTACTCAATTTATGATTAAAAAATGTTGGCTATTATGCATGCCCTTGCTAAATTATGAAAATATTTTGTATGTGAAACACTTGTGGTCAAAACCAATCATAATAGCTTGAAATATTTTCTTGGGAAATTAGACTTAAATGAAAGACAATAAAAATTGGTTAGTAAGATCCAAGCTTTCAGTTTTGACATTAAATATGTTAAAGGACAAAATAATGTAGTGGTCAATACTTTATCAATAAGACCCCATTTATGCTCCATGGTAGAAATCACGACTGATTGGAGGGCATTCATAATGGTGGAATACATTAAGGATGAGTGAGCCAACGCAATATTCGAAAGGAAAATTGAAGATGAACGTTATAAAGTAGTAGAAGACCTCAATCTCTACAAAGATAGAATTTTTTTAGTAGTTGGTTCCAAATTTAAACACAAGATCCTAAAGGCTATACATAATGAATCATTAGCAAATCATCTTGGTTTTGTTAAGACGTATAAATAATTATGGGGTCAATTTTTTTGGAAAGGACTTAAAAGTGAAGTCCTTAAATACATTCAAGAATGTTCTACTTGCCAACAAAATAAAATAAAACATAACTTTCCCACTGGATTGTTGCAACCTTTGCCTATCCCTACTCAAAAGTGGAAAAACATATATATGGATTTCATTTCGAGATTACCCACGATTCAAAGACAAAGTAACATTTATGTAGTCATTGATAGATTAACAAAATATGCTCATTTATTCCAACTTCCCAAGAATTATGATGGTCCTATGATTGTAGGAATATTTTTTAGATAGGTTTTTAAGCTTCATGGACTACTTATGAATATGGTCAGTGACATTGACACTCGTTTCATGAGTTCTTTTTGGCAATAACTTTTCAAATTATTGGGTACTGAATTAATTCCAAGTATGAATTATCATCCTCAAATCGATGGCCAAATGTAAATCATGAATAAAAGGGGTTAAATGGTTATATTTGAAAGAATTCTGCTATAATACTTCTCATCACTTGTCTATTGGAATGTCATCTTTCAAAGCATTATATGTATATGATGCTAAAATTTTTATCGATTTGGTCATTCTGGATAATAGGGCTCTTGAAGCTAAAGATTTAATACAACAACATCAAGACATCCTAATTACTCTTAAAGATAATCTTCAACACATCTAAAATCAACAAAGGTTGTATGCTGATCAACAGATATCGAAAGGACTTTTGAAGTTGGAGATATGGTGTATTTAAGGTTACAACCTTATAGACAATCATCCCTTAAACAAAGTGGCATTGAAAAACTCAAGCTTCACTTTTATGGGCCATACTATATGAATTGGTTTTACCAAAGTACAGCCGCATATATAATGTCTTTCACATATCTTTCTTAAAATGAGAACTTGGACAACATATTATTCCTTCCATGGAATTACCCCCAATTGATGAAGAAGTTAAATTGATTCTCAAACCAAAGACTATTTTTGATACTTGTGAGAATAAGTTAAGGAATAAAAGTATCAAAGAATATCTAGTTCATTGGAAGTATTTGTCAATTGAAGACACCACATGGGAAGGAGTGACTATTTTAGAGCATCCCAACTTCCAATTGCTTAAGAACAAACAATTTGAGGAAGGGAGGTCTATTATATTCTCACGTTGTAATATTGACAAGGAAGAGTCCCACGCTATACTACTACCAAGACAAAGATCGTAGCTAAAAAGGGAATCACTGCAATTTAATAGAACAATGCAATAATTAAATTAAGGGAAATTATTGCACTTTATTAAGAAACAATAATGCAACACTTCATTAAAAAGATCACCACAGATAGGAACAACAACCATTCATTATGGAGATCACCAACTAGAACAATAGTTATTTATTTATTATTTAATTAATGTGTTAATAGCAATCCTTGAAAAAGTCACATCTTTTCAATGTAAGGTTGAAGGTATAAATAAGGCATTATGAAAATGGATGGAAAGCATCCAATCATTCATGTATTAAACACTTAATCCGATACAAGCTTAATGCTTTATAATTATAATTGAAGACGAAACTCCTCAAACGTAAACATTGGAAACAAAGACGAAACCCCTTGTCATCCCAACTCAAGGATGTTAACCATAGAGACTTTTATTGTGATATTCGAAACCTGAAAATTATATAATAAAATTTATTTAATTTAAATAAATTATTTTGAAATACAAAATCTATATTTATTTTAAAAGAACATAATTTCAAGGAAAACATGTTTGATGTATTTACAAATGAAAAAGGTTATAAGCTAAGGATCAACAAATTAGTAATCCATGTTATTGTCTTTGTCCTTGTCGATTACACATTCCTTCTTAGTAAAACGTGTTTGATGTATTTACAAATGAAAAAGGTTATAAGCTAAGGATCAACAAATTAATAATCCATGTTATTGTTTTCACTTGTTATGAATGAGAAACATCCCAAATTTAACATCCTCCTATTAGAATAACTTAAGATCACCTTGATTATTTTTTAAAGATTGCTTTATATTCAAAAGTAGATTTGATTATTAAACACATCAAATATGTAAAGGCATAATATTTAAAGGTATAACATTTAATCAAAATGCAATTAAATTATAATTATTTTTTAAAATAATTTTTATAAGATATAAATTACTAAAAATAATGACATACAAAATATATTTTTATATTCATTATTTCTATGTACTTTTACAAAAAAAATATTGAGATTATTTTAATATTTAATTTTAAGTTATTTGTTATTATCATTGTTCTCCCTCCATATTTTAAGTTATTTGTCATTGTCATTGTCTCCCCTCCACATTTTAAGTTATTTTTCATTGTCATTGCCAGCTCCATATTTTGAAACTATAGTTGATATTTAATTTTGTTGTTTTATATGATTTTATTGGACAATATCAATAATTTTCTCTTTTCTAATTGAAAAATACATTTCCCACAAAAATTGTCATGTCATCACACTTTAACCAACCTATGTCAAAATGAAAACATACTTAGATTTCACTGGTTACGCATCGCCCTATGCAAATGATTTATTCAAAATGATTCCAATATTAACTACTGTGGAGGAACTAACAATACCTAATAACTCTAACAAGTTTATATATGTGAGTTGTTTTAATAATTTACTTACAAACTATATAATTTATATTAATTAAAGTATATCACATATAAATTACTTACTAACTAATATATGAAATATACATTAAGGTCTTTTGTTTGCTTCCTTGATTATTTTCTATATTCTTGTCTGCAAGTCATCAATGGCATTTTTATACATGTCTAGGTTTAACACATCTAGTCTTTTTCCTTCTATGTCTAGTAACTCGTGGATCCTTCCTCTTCCTTTTGTTATGACCTTCAAATCTATCATACCCCAACGATCTTCCTAGGGCTTCCTTGAACTGTGGCTCTATTACAAGTATTATAAAACATAAATGCTAAAAGAATGAAGAGAAGTGGAAGGCATATGTCACACACACTTGTGCATATCTATCTTTTACTAAACATAAAAAAGTTACATCACGGGGAAAGGTTGATACCCGATCATAAATTAATGTTTAACTAATAACTTTAATAATATACCTACAAAACATTGTGCTGGTTGATGTAGTCCTCAAATTGGACCCATGGGAAGTTGTGACATTGCAAGCTTCACTCCCATGTAGTTAGTAAATTAATTAAAAAATATAGCAAACATGATTGCGAGGAGACATGGCACATGCGTTTTAAAGGGGCTTGGGAGGAGGTAAAAATCATCCTCAACAACCATTAAGAAGGAATGGAAAGCTTAAACAATTAGTATGAATAGCTTGTAATGGCCTATGTTATGGACATTTTGAGATGATTTTTTATACAGAAGAGGATAAGAGAAAGGTGGATTAAATGCAATAATTAGACAAATTTTACGAAGTGAAGGAAATAAAGGCAATGGTGAAGAAAAATCAATGGAAAGAAAGATAAAAGAGGAATCTAAAATGAAAATTAATATAAAGAGTTGGGACGTGAAAAATGGGAAGACCAAGTGACAACCAAGCCAGATTATCTATCACTAAAATAACAAGAAAAGACGAGGACAAATAAGAGGATAATGTTCATGTAAGATATTTATTATTCCATTTATTTAATAAATGGATTATTCCTACACATTTAACTTCAACTTACTTACGTGTGATAAGAGGTTAAGTGGGTGAGAGTGAGTTACACCTAGAGTTCCACATGGGATTCAACTGAGTACCGGTGTGAGTTCTCCTATGAGTTCTACAGTGAGTTACACTCAACCCCACGATGAGTTCTCATGTGAGTTAACTCCCCCTACTCCTTTATATTCCTCTTCACCAGTGTATCGTAATAAAAGAGATAATTGATAAGCAAGACAATTTAATCCATGAGGGAATTATTGTACACCCTGAATACAAGTAGGGTCGTCGTTGCAGAGTTCTTATGTGGTCACTCTAGGCAGAAAATCACCTATTATCGTGTTATTTGTGGATTTCTGTTTTGTTTTCTCTTAAATTTATGAAAAGGAGTTTGCATATTGTTTGTATTGGCAACTAGCAGATCTCTTGTGGAAGCGTGGTACTTTTTCTGGAGGCGTTTTTTGGTAGGACGCAGGGAATTGAATTCTCATGTGAATTCTTGCATTGCATTTTGTCGCTTTTGTTTGCAAGTGAATCCGAAGAATCAAAGACAAAGGTTCTGCCCCGTACATGTAGCGTTTTGTCTTCTTTGGGTTATATAGAGTGTGCACAAAAGGCAATTTACAGGTGAATTCTTCGAAAAATCTTTCAGCATAGAGGCGTTTGGTGTAATGCTCAGATCTCAAACGTCGACCTACACTCGGGGCGTCGTATTCTGCAAAACGCAACCACTCTCAGGGTATTACAAATATTCACGCATACCTCTTGTGGATCGAAGAATTGCAAAAGATCTTGTTCGCCCTGCTTGCATTTTAATTGATTGTGGTATTCTAAACCATTTCCCAACGCACCGTCTCTCTGCTTCAACCCTGTTAAATGGTCTCAAAACTGCCATCTGTGCCCCTATACACAAATAGTCTTTTTGAATGTATATGGCGAGGGAGAAGCATGCATCCGAGGCAAGGGTAGCAAGCAACAAAAAAACATTCTCTATTATATTAGCGGCCGATATTAGCATTGGCGTTTACCATCACGGATTGGCGAACTGTTTTTGGTTGTTTGGTCAGCGGTTGATGCAAGCAGGGAGCAGCTGGTTCAAACTCTATTCTCGTGTTTTATGCTGGTGATAGTCTGCCATCAACCTCACTATCAGAAGACTGCCAATAGAGGTGGGTCGACCTCCTCAAAACCCCAGTCCTCGCCTTCCACCTTACCGGATTCCTTCACGGCTCACGTTTCACAGCCTTCGAAAGGACCTATGTGCAGATTCACGGCCCACCAATCCCTTGTCGTCCTCTCACAAACCCTTGGTTCGCTCCAACAACCTGCCACTGTCTTCATACAACTAGTTGAAACCCTCCCATGGTGGTGGTCAGCATGCTCTCATTCTCCTATGGCAACATACACCTACACCTTGCTTCTGAAACCTCCAATGGCAGCCCTCTTTTCTCCTTGCTGAATGGCGGTGCCCATTTGGACCTTTTTTTTCTCTTCTCTAAGTCATAAAGTCTAAAAACCTAATTTGATGCCCTAAAATGATCAAAATTAAAGCATGTTTTAATTTCATTTAAAATAGCCTTTTAATTGTTTAAATTAAAACTCTTTGTATTTATGCCTTAAGTGGCCTATTTCTCACCTTGGTGCTTACAAGAGTGTATAGGGGCATGGTTCTTGACTTTAGTTGGCTTGAGGAGGTTCTTGGTTCTACGTAGATTCCAACGAGTGGTTGGAAGGTTACCTTGCCCCTTGTTTGGTTGAGCATTTAAATTACTTGTGCAAGTTTTTATTAAATAGATCATTAATGATGGGAAATGTATTTTGCTATAACTTTTGATTGATAACTTAGAATTGAGCGTTGTTTTCTTCAAAAGTATATGTTTTTTTGTCATTTTTTCATTGGTCTACTTTGTTTTGTAAAATGCATTAAAGTTGTAAAATGTCATATTTAGAGGCGGTTATCTGTTCTATGGGCCCTACTACTTTTTGTATTGTACTTTATGCATGAATTGTTCACTCGTGGATGCATTTTTGGCTGTTCAACATCTCTATTCTGAGCATGCATTAACCCTCATCACTCCAACACTGATTGTTCACTTGAATGCATTCTCAACTATCCCTGACGTCCCATTAATGAGTGTGCTTCAGAGGTTTACTACAAAGTATCTTGTGTTGTCTTACACTTCATGTCCTCTCGATCATAACAACTCCATTTGAGATACTCTAGAGGAAAAAGGTTAATTCAACACTAGTGGTTCTTCTTGGAAAGGCCAATTATACTTCATGGTGTGTGTATATAGAATGTTCAGCCACGGGTTAGGCCCTTATTCCATTCTTATATAGACATATTCATGTTTATATTGACCCAAGTCAATACTATGACTGGGCCAACTCTTTTGATTGTGTCTATGGTCACTTGTTGCATGTTTCGTGGGTTCTACACCATGTGGAGCATACAGAGTGTTCGTCCACTCTTTGGAGCACTCTTTAAAGTCTTTTTTGGGATCCTATTGTGATTTATGTCACACATTTTCCTTCACTTCCTATTGTCTCTGTTGACACTGTTGTATTCTCTCTTCATGCTTTAATTTCTTGTGATGATATGTCCATGGTGGACAATGCTCTTCCTTTTTATCGAGCTCCCACTACAAGATAAGATTCTGCTAGACCTCAGTTGTCTCATTACAGATTCAACATACATTCTTGTACAGATTGTTGCTCTACTAGAGCCTTCATAGACTTGCATTTTAGAGGAATTTATTGATTTCAATGAATATACACATTGAGAGTATTGACGACTCATGTTCCTATGGACATTCATCTTGTAGATCTGAATGCTTCATTTGCAAACCAGTGTTCAGTTTTGACAATTGTTGAGTCTTGCTCTCCTCTTCCCATGGACATTGTTTCACTGAAAGTTTCATGTCTATATTCTTCTCTCCCTGTTCTCTCCCCGTCATTGTATGCTTCTTTATTGTCATCTTCTACAATTAGACTTATGATTCCTTATCAGACTTTGGGACAATTGAGCACTATCAGGGAGACATTTAAGCATTTTCCAAATATCTACATCATGATTCCTATCTACATTTCACTTGAGTGAAAATTCAGTAGCTTGATAGCTCGTGGTTTCTTTCTTTCGAAAGGAAGAGACAATATTTGTTGTAGAGGAACCTACTACAACATTCTCCATGCAACATTATGTGCTTATCTTCTCTCTCTTCTTTGTGGAGATACACATCCTTCATATTTTGTAGGACACTGGGATCATCGCTATGTACATGGGTACCTTATCAGGTCTCATTGCTGAGACCCAATTTTCCAACCCACCTAAGCAATGCTTAAGGGGATGTTGAAATGAGGCTTTCTACTCTTACATTCTCTTCTTTGTCTTTCTTTTGGGGGGGAGTTTTTTCCCATTAAGTTTTCTCCTTTTACTCCACTTGTTGAGAGTTGCATTGTACGTGGATACCTTATCAGGTCTTGGTGTCGAGACCCATCTTTTCTTTTTTGCCCATCTAAGCTACGCTTAAAGAGGGGTGTTGGTGTAGAATGTTTATTTATTAAATGGATTATTACTACACATTTAGCTTCAACTTACTTAGGTTGATATGAGTTTACGTGGGTGAGAGGGCAAGTTCCACCTAGAATTCCACTTGGAGTTCAACTAAGTACCGTTGTGATTGTTCTATGAGTTACATAGTGAGTTACATTCAGTCCCAAAGGGGGTCTCCTGTGAGTTAACTCCCCTTACTCTTTTATATTCCTCTTCTTGAGACTATTGTAATAGAACAAATAATTGGTAAGCAAGATAGTTTAATACATCAAAAAATTATTGCACATCCTCTTCTTGCATATTTCTGAATACAAGCAAAGTCATTGTTGTTACAGAATTCTTACGTGTTCATTCTACCAGAAAATGGCCTATTGACCTATTCTGACACATTCAAGGTCTATTAATAGGCTTTCTAGAAAGCCTTCAAAAAAACACTTTATTCTATACTTCAAGCCCCATCAACCAATCTCAAAGCTCGAAACAAACAAAATTCTCGAGGCGGAAAAAATTAGACCAAGAACAAAACTTGTGCGTCTTCAACTTTTATAAAAACTGCGATAACTAGTGCCATTATTGTGTGTGGCATTGTAACTGTGCACACTTATTGACAAAACAAAAGTAATTGGTTTGCATTGCCTCTCTGTTTGTAGGGGTATGAAACCTCCGACGACTGTAAAAACGCTGATCCTTTTCAAATATAGTTATCACTATGTTGGTCAATACGCCTCAGTGGAATCTGATTCCCTGTACTTATTGCGCCTTCATTAACAAATGTCACATACAGTTATATAATTCTTTATTTTCTGTGTTATATGTATTATGATCACAACCTTTCCATACACTATGATCATGCATCATTGCAGGCAAAAATCTATCCACATAGATAGATCGTATGCTACATATTAAAAATATTTACAAATCGATCGATCATCTCAACATCTATAAATTAGAATTAGCTACAAAGAAATAAAATAATTGAGCACCTACTTGGTCATTTTGTTAGGAGCAGTGTATCATGTATTCATAAAATATGCAGTGAGAGAAATGTATCCAATCCTCAAAGGCATACATATAGTTTTTTTAAATGATACAAAGAGCTCAAGGAAAAGCTCAAAGGAAATTTGAATCAATTACATGGTATAAGACATTAATCGGACTTAAAGAAAGAAGGTCCTTGCACAATTAAAACCAAATTGAATTATTTCTAACTCTGTAAGATACCCTTGGAGTTGACTTATGATCTGCATCACATTTAAGGGAACCAGAAAAATTAGTAGGCGTTTAAACCCCCAGCCAAGAATGGACTCGGGAATAAACCAAAAATCATTACAACAAATTTATTAAACAGAAGGGCCAAAAGATAATAGCTTACAACTTTCACATTTCGGGCTTCATTTGAAATTGCTGGGGCTACTGGGTTCCATCTTTGCAATCCACTCAAACCACCCTGCAACTGACTTGAATCTACGCAACCTTCCAAAAGGGATATCTGATTTTTAAAGTATTGTGTTGCCGAAGTAAACCAATGGAGTGAATCGAATTCGATTTCTTGACCAACCACCTAAAAAAGCATGGCATTCATAACTAAAACGTTTAAGGAAATCTTTCATCTGTAACAGTTCACCAACATAAAAAACTAAAACCATAGAGAATCTTTGTTAATTGAGTGCATACATAACAATAAAAATATGCTTTCAAGACTATTTTATTACATGGAAGACAATCAAGACATTAGATTGGATTCATTTTTTTTAATCAGTCAAATGAAATGTAGTATATTGATGGTTTTAAATTAGTAGAAAATCGAAAACCTAATTGGCATGCTTGAGAAAACATAATATACTATTTTAAGTTTTTATCATCATATAGCTTGAGCCGAACGACACTAAACATCAATAAACACTTCCAAAATGGCCTGCATAATAAAAGGTAGTATGAATAAACACTTCCAAAATCTCTCGTGGATTAAAGTCAGTTTCCTCGGGATAAAGATGAATGCCTGTACCTTGTTTTTGATAACTTGATTGATTTCAATAGTTATTGCTGCTGAACAAGACGGAGAATCATACAATCTGAGACCAAAATGGTTGATGAGGTTCGAAGCAAATGCTGCAATAGCACTTTGACTTGGGCATTTGAAAGGGAAGGGACATTACCTAGCCACAGCCCAGCTGACATGATTCTTTGCATGATGATGTCACAATTGAATTTCAATGTAATTAGCTCAGCAGTAGTTGCAAAGGACAGCAATGATACAAAGTTACATTTGTGCATCTCGTAAACTTTCTGCATCTGTGATTAAAGTCTTTAATCTTTCTCTCCATTCACACCCAATGCTCAATGAGAAATTTCAGATAATGTTGATACATATTCTGAGAAGCACAAAAAACATCCTGACAGGGTCCTAACTCCAAAGGAAAGGTCGCTTCAATTAGAGACTGTGAAGTCATATACTCTGCAAATAGGTAGGAATATGCACTTGAGCATCTATGATGAAACTTATGTCCCAGATATGCTTCCATCTGTTATATATTTTGTCCAATAGGACTTGCAACTGGGAAATGGACATAGGAGTGATGACCTCTCCACGCCCAGGTTGAACAGAAGTTGTAGAAGATAAACCTTCATCAGTACCATATGAAGGTGTACCTTGTCATCCTCTATGTTAGAATGAATTTCATAAGAGTAGCACATCTGAGCCTGGCTGAAAGGAATATGCTTGGATTTTTATTCTGCATTTTGGGTGATTAAATTCCGTTATTCATTACTCAGATGTACCATCTACCATATTCTTCCTTCTATGAGATCCGTGCACAACCACGACTTGCAACTTTGAAATTTAAAATGTAAACAGTAAAGGTGATCGATTGCTAGCTTGCAGCGTTTTTCCATCCACCTTGTTGAGGGAGTGTTGTGATTTACCCTAGATTTGGGTGTGAGGATATTGTTAGCAAATATGCGTGCTGAATGAATGAAGAGAAATTGGAAGGCACATGACACACACACTTGTGTGTCCGTCTTTAATTAAGCACAAAAGAAGTTACAATGGTTGGGAAGGTTGATGACCACACATTAGTTAATGGTTAACTAATAGCTAATTAATAATTTTAACACCCTCCCTTAATGACTAAACCAGAGACTTCTCCAAGTTTGTTCCAATTTTACAATCAAAGTGGGATCAAAAAGTTTAGTCATTATCTTTACAAACTGCACCTTAGAGATCAACATGAAATCTGCAGTCCTTTGAAATTTTGCTGCTGTCCAATGTAAAAGAATCGGTGTAGATAAAAATCAAAGATAGCCAAAAACAAAACAAATATCCAAGCATGTGGACATAAGATATATCAAACTGTTCACCAATTCTGTGTAGGGTGATTCATTAACCAGTGATGAATCATCATTAGCTGATAATTTCAGCATGACCTCCATAGTTTTGAATTCAAAATCTTGGAGATGCTAATCAATCAAAATATACTAGACTCGTGGAGCTTGTTTAAGTCTGTACAAGGACTTAATCATCCTGCAAACCAAATGATCACTACTTGGGACCCAAAAATCTTTAGGAAACGCCATGTAGACCTCCTCGTCCAAACCTCCACATCTAGGAAACTAAAATGAGCTGCTATGGAGAGAGGCAATCAAAGTGTGACCATTTTCATGGTAGGAGTAAAAACCAACTCCTTGATAGGAGAAGAAACCATCTCCTCATCTATTCCCTCTTGTTGGTAAAAGTTTTTTACAACAAGATGAGTCATGTACTTGTCCAAAGACCCAATTTTGTCCAACCATTTGCATCCAATGGGATGTTTAACTAGTTGTTAAGGACCATACAAAGGTAAAAAACAAGAGCAAAATGAACATGCTCTACTAAAGCAACAACCTTGTTTCCGGTTGAAAGATCCCAAACTAGAATTGAATGCAAATAAAATTGATTTCAACTACTTGCAGCATTCAATCAAATGAACAAAGATGTAAATCTGAATGTAATTGATAATATAGTCCAGATGTCATAAAATTATTACAGATTGGTCTCAAAACCCAATTATTAGAACAAACTACCAAACTGGAAATAAAAATCTGGGTCTGCGTGCTCGGCCTGCTGTGTCCAAAAAAACACAGTAGCCGACGTCGGTCGCTGATGATGCCGACGTCGGTCGATACCCTACCACCGTCGGTCGTCTGGTGGTGATCTATGACTGCCTGTGACTGTCGGCGTCGGTCGCTGATCGGCCGATGTCGGTCTATATGCCGAGCCGGTCACTTAACTGCCGATGTCGGCCTCTGTAATACCCTGCGGCCCCCAACTGCGAACTGTGCCCTTCCTTTTTCTGAACTTGCTGGTACGGCCTGGTGCCGATCTGTACGAATTTCGTACCGAACCTGATCTGACTATAAAAATGTATAAATCTTAAATCAAAACTAAGGAATAAATACCTGGAAACCTTTGCATATGCATGAACCCCTGATATACTCAGTGAATGGCCTCTGCAGCTCCAGATCTTGATCAATATGCACAATCTGAATTCCGTCACGAATCCACCTCGGAAAAAGGGCTGGGTTTTCGTCCAACTCTTCTCCAATCTACTGAAAGTTTGCGTCCTCAGAGATTTCAGCTGAATCACAGATTCAAGCTTCACACTAGAATATTTTTTGCAAATAGAAGAGATATCCAAATGCTTTGCCTTCCCCTTCTTTTAAAGCCTTCCAGGAAACTTCTAGAAGAAGTCAACTTTATTTCCATAATAATTTAATTAATTAATTAAACCATTTTAATAGAAAATTGGGGACATTACACCAGTCCTTTGAGCTAGTGCTTTTGGCTAAGGCATTTCATCCTCCCACATAGCTACTTGTGCATTTGACTTGGGAATTGCAACCTCTTGCGCATCCTTTATAGTGGATATTCCCTCCACAACTATTGCATGCAAGTTGACTAGGGCAAGGTCAATAAGCCTATGAAGAATTTCATCTTACAACACACCTTGTACGGTGGAGTTTCCTTCCACATACATTTAAGTTGATTATGGTAATATCAATAAGCCTATACAAACCAACTTGCCCAATTCTTAAGACAATTACTTTGTCCTGTGTTACATCAGACACAATAGACTGTTTTCCAGAGAAATTTACAACAATATTAAGTTTTATGTTAATTGACTAATAGATGAGATTTTTATTCATGCTAAAAACATACCTAACATTCCTTAATGCGATTCTTATAGCATTATTCAACACTATGCAAATATCTCCTATTGTAATATCCCTAATCAGAATGTTATACAAGAATTTGGATTCCTTGAAATTCTGTTTATTGAAATAATTATTTAGATAATAGAGTGAAATTTAATTTAGAGTTTTTAGATCTCAAATAATATAGTATGAATCCTCAAGGGGTTTCATCCTAGAGTTATTGTGATGACAAGGGTTTTCATCCTTGAAATTGAGTTACACAATTAAGTGGTTTCATCCATAAAAGTAATGTAGCACTACTGCTGTACATGGTTATATATTTGAATACATGATTGAATGATTCCTTCCATACCAATGGTTGATTATTTATAGCTTCAAAGCCTTCCATCAAAAGACGTCCTCCAACGGTGTTGACCTATTGTCAAAGGAATGCCAGTTACCGATTAATTAATTAATTAATTAATGCTATATGAATGAACGATGATTAATTTAATGACTATTTTTTATTGGTGCTCCTCTTATGAGTGATTTCTTAGTGAATTGTGGCGCTTCACTACAAAGTGGCGATTTCATTTGGTTGGTTTTGATTTCTCTTTAAGACCTACGATGTGATTTCTTCATAGTGTGGTGCTTCATGCATGTGGAACGACTTCCTTATTGACGAGTTGTTTAATTCAAGGGCTGCCTTATTATTAGCAATTTTATTCAAGCACTAAGTTGGCAATTTTATTGGGGATATTACAAACCTCCCTTCCTCAATTTGCTTATCCTCAAGCAATTGCAAATTCTTTTGCCTTCACTCATCCATTCTGTCCACCTCTGAAATGCGTGGAGTCCACTGCAAGCTTGAAAATTTGTAATCCTTCATACCAAAAATATTCTTCTTCACCCTTGCCTTGGAAAAACTGGAACAGAGCTGTAAATCCCCACTTATGCAATTAGAGTGATAACCAAATTCGTCTGATTGCACTTGAATTTTACCTCTATCACTGGAACTTAGCAGTCCCAAAGGGTTGAAGACCTTTATTTTCCCCCTAAGCGAACCAATGCTAGTTGCAAATTGTCTTATTGTCATACCAGCCATTCCTTCTTCTAGGCTTGTCCTCCCTTTGCCTTGAGAATGTGGCCATAATGGTATAAATTTCCCCTTAGTGATCACACTTATAGGAACTCGTTTCCTTTCCTTTTTCTTGAAAATAATTAAAGCTTTAATAGGCTGCCCAACCCAAGCATGAATTCGCATGATATAAATAACAAGATGAGACCATCTCCCCTTACCGCTGTATTTTGCTTTTCTTCACGCAGTTTAATTATATAGCTTATCTTCCGATCCCATTTTATTCCAGCACGTGCCTTCTCGTTGTCCATGCTACCCATTGCAGCCATATAGTTACAGCAGTATGCATGTTCCCAGCAAGCATATGAATAGAAACTCCCAACTTGCTCAAGCAAGAGGGAATCAAATTCTCCATTTGACCATTGAGAGACACTACTGTTGTAATCCTTAAGAGCAACCATTTTCTGAACCTAACATCTGGTAGTCATCAATGAACAAAATAGCAGCTCTGAGTCATGCATCTTTAGATGTTGAATGGGCATTAGAATTAGTGTTTGGGCTATTTTCCTTCGAAACCCCTTGTGCACCGTTTCTCATCTCCTGAGGTAGGCCCCTTACCAACTTATTCAGAGGATCTTCGACAGTGTAAGGAATAATGTAAAGCTTATACATACCAATAGTCTACCTATTTCACTCCTTCGTGGCTCTCTGACCAACTATAATCATGCTTGTTATTTCCCCTTGTCCGTAATCTCCATTTTGCCATTTGTCCTCCCTACTTGGAGGATTCTCTAGAATAGAATTTAGCCATGTTTCAAAACTGCCTTGCCTCTTGAGAGAGTCAATATAGACTTGAGAAGGCCGCTGCCCCTAGGTTCCTAGTACAAAAATGACTAATTCCATTGATATATACATGTGATCTTTCTGAGGAAAATCACCAAACTCTTTTTTCCTTCTTGTTTCTTGATTATCCCATGATGCTTGAATTGTCCCACCTAGAACAAATACACCTACAACAATATAGATGCTTCCATAACTATTCTTAGCATATGCACCACCTTCATGTTTATCCCATTTATATGCAAAGCCTAACTAAGTATGAGCAAGGCCTGCCCATAAATTCGACCATCCATGAAAGAGGTAGCAATGTCTTTCCTTGACATATTAAATTATGAATTAAGACTTGTTTTTTGGAAATCAACTCTGCCTCCCTACATATTTCCAAGGCTCACAATAGAGTAATCAAAATCTATTAGTGACTGGTCACGATTCCCCCTAGTCTATCCTCTCTGAAGGCATACTCACCTTCAAAGCACCTAAATCTTTGCCAAGAGAAGACTTTGGGTTGTCACTAAAGTGTTCCTTCACTTTTTCCAGTGAATGCTTAGGGTAATCAGCCCATGGCACTTCCTCTTGGGCTGGAACCTTTTCCCCACTATCACCTTTTATGGTAGATGCCTCCATGAGCTGTCCACTAACCTTTTTAGAATATGAATTCTTTTGTTTCTTGATTCCTTCTTTGGAATCCTCATGAGAGTTTGACTTTATCGATGCATTTTGGATATTTTCTTGGTTGTCCTTTGATTTGCGACCAACTTCTTCATAGTGCCCCTTCCCATGCCGTGTTCCCATCAACTCCATAAAGTCTAAAATATAGATTTCTTTTTGAATCTCTACTGAAAGGGTTTTGTATGAATCGAAATCAACCACAATGTCACTATATAGTGACCCCATGGCATGAAGACAACTCTAAAAATAGCTCTATCCCATAGCTATCCAAGAAATGGCTCTAATACCACTGTAATATCTCTAATTAGAATATTATACAAGAATTTGGATTCCTTGGAATTATGTTTAAGATAAATATAGATTTTATACTTGAAATAATGATTTAGATAATAAAATGAAATTTAATTTAGAGTTTTCAAATCTCAAATAATACAGTATGAATCCTTAAGGTGTTTCGTCCTAGAGTTATTGTGATGACAAGGGTTTTCGTCCTTGAAATCAGGTTGCACAATTAAGGGGTTTTGTCCTTAAAAGTAATGTAGACTTGTTGCTTGTACATGGTTATATATTTGAATACATGATTGAATGATTCCTTGCATACCAATGGCTAATATTTATAGCTTCAAATCCTTCCATCAAAAGACATAACTCCTCCAAGGGTGGTGACTTTTCGTCAAAGGAATGTTGGTTACTGATTAATTAATTAATGTTGTATGAATGAATGTTGGTTAATTTAATGACTCCTTTTTATTGGCGCTCCTCTTATGAGCAATTTCCTAGTGAATGGTGGTGCTTCACTGAAAAGCTGTAATTTCATTTGGCTGACTGCAATTTCTCTTTAAGACCTGCAATTTCCATGTTGGTGATTTCTTCATAGTGTGGTACTTTATGCATGTGGTATGACTTCCTTATTGCCGAGTTGTTTAATTCAAGGGCTGCCTTATTATTGACGATTTTATTCAAGGACTAAGTTGGCAGTTTTATTGGGGACATTACACCTATCCCCTCTATTGCATGTGATTGACCATCAAATAAGGAAATTGAATAAAAAAAAGTTAGTACTTGAATTAAATTTAACATACTAGTCCTTACAACACATAAAATGTTTGGATGCGTTAAAATCAATGAACCAAAAACTAGTAGAAATATTGTTCAAATATACTGTCACAAGGGCATACTCTTCCTCAGAATCTCGTTCTTCAACTGTTGCCATATTTGCCGCCTCACTAATTTGTTGAAAAAGTGCATATTTTCACTTTCGGCAATTCTTTTTCACATGCCCAACCTTATAATAGTAAAATCACTTCACCTAGTACTTAGAAGATAAATCAACAGGGATACATTTCCACTTCCCCTTCGACTTAGTAACAAATGCACTCTGCTTGTTCACATTGGATTCATTTGCTTTTTGCATCAAATAGCAACTAACCTAATCAAATGTTAGGGTTTGGCTTTCTACCATCAAGTGTAAAGCCTCCACGAAAGATTCATATGAAGTCTTCAAGTAGTTCAAAACAAGAGGAACCATGTTATTGTTGTCCACCTTTTTGTTAACGACCACATGCTAGTCTCAGAGATCTTTCATCAAAACATGTTCTGATTGGGACTCATCCTCAGACATCTTTGTAGAAAATAGTAGATTCTTTAAGTACAAAACTAGGCTTTTCTTCGAAGTTTGATATTTATTTTTCAAACCGGTCCAAACTGCACTTGCCTCAGTGGCATTCTGAACCACAAGAATAATGTCATCTAACACAAACAACTTTAACAACAACAAGGCCTCCTTATGATGCTTGCCATAATCAATTAAATCAGTAACAAGTCTTTTTTCAATGCTGAGAATGATTTTATCACAATCACGATACTCCACAATTGTCAAAATTTTAAGACTCAAAACATTATAATTATGATTAATTAATGTTTGTGCTTTTAACATAACCAAATTTTGAATATTGATCATTAATCACATGAAATTTGACCTTTGACTTGGAAGTTAAAAAATATAGACAAACTCTATGTATAGTTTTGATCTTTGACTCAAAAATCAACGCAAAGTCTAGTATAAATTTGCATATACTCTGAATGCCAAAATTACTTGAAATTCTCTTTTGTCCACACTCAAAACTAAATATCTAGATTCTTTGATTGCACTTTTTGTTGGAATATTGTCATTGATGTCAAAACGAAAATGTTGACAGAAGTGAAGGAAATTTTTGTCGAAAGTGAACGGAAATGTCGATGGAAGTGAACGGAATTGTCGATGGAAATGTCCACAAAATTGTCAACCTTGGCTAACCTATTGGGAGGAGTTGTGACCGTTAGAAAGGACCATTTCACTTGAAGAGTCACGACCTTAATTTGTGGCTTGCCATGGGTTATAAATAAGTGCATAACAAATGGCAAAAGTGTAGATTCGAAAGTAGAAGACATAAAAGAAGAGCAAAATTTTTGAAGGCAAATTTTTGTGAGAATATTAAAAGAAAAAAACTAGCAAGTATAAGGAAGAGTATAACAGTGAAAACACTCAAGTATAGAGCAAATCGAAAGGAGATAAAGCAAGTGTTCTATCATCCATTGTTTTGACATCAAATTTGAGTTAGAAAAGTGATTTTTTTCTGAGAAGGTTGGTGCCTTTGTTTTGAAGAGATTGGTGTCTCTTGTTGAGTTGGTGCTCAGTGAAAGGGGTTGGTGCTCCTGTAGGTTGGTGCCTACAAAATTGTTTTTGGGGTAGGTGCTCCAGTAGGTTGGTGCCTATGAATATTTATATTGAGAGAATTTCTATATGGTTTTCTCCTGAAAGGGTTTCCACGCAAATCTATATCTATTTGCATTGTGTGGTTTTGCATTATATTCTTTGATTGCTTTAAATATATTAATGGCAGAGTAATTTGAGGTTTTGGATTTAAGATTAATAGTCGAAATAAAAAATATATATCTTATAATGATTCACCCCCCCTCTCAGTATAAGCTTGTGCTTAACAATTGGTATCAGAACCGGTTCCTTCGGTGTTAGCACAACTGCTAGAAGGTAGATCTTAGAAAAGCACATATGGTAGGATCTCAAGTGTTGGATGGTTTCTCCACTAACAAGGTTTCTTTGTTCGATGGAATGAATTACACATTTTGGAGCATAAGAATGAAGACTTACTTGATGGCCCTAGGTTTCGATATATGGCAAGCAGTGGTAATAAGATACACAACAACACAAATTGCACCAACAGATGCCACCGACAAAAAGGCCAGTGAGAACAATGCGAAAGCTATGAATGCAATCTTATGCAGGCTTTCAGAAAATGAGTTTATTAAGGTTATGTATTGTGAATCTGCAAAAGAGATTTGGGATAAACTCAACACTATTTATGAAGGTGATAGTAAGGTTAGAAAAACAAAACTCCAAACCCACCAGAGGTAGTTTGAAAGTTTAAAAATGAAGAATGATGAAAACATTGTTGGGTATCTTCTTCATGTCGATGAAATTGTTAATGTCATTTGAGGAATCAGAGAGAAAATTGAAGAATCTGTGATCATTCAGAAAGTCCTGAGATCCCTACCATTGAGATTTGATGCGAAGGTCTCTACCATTGAAGAAATGAAGGATTTAGACACGATGAAAATGGATGAGCTCCATGGAATTCTTACGGCATACGAAATGAGAACCAAATTTGAGAGACAGTCAAAGAAGGAAGCATCATTCAAGTTCTCGAAGAAAGAGAAGATCAAAGAACCAGAATCAAGTAAAAATTCAAGTAGTGAAGAAGATGAAAATGAAGCTCTAGTCATTCGAAAGCTAAAGAAAGGATCAGGCAAATATAAAAGAAAATTACCATTTAAATGCTTTAATTGTGGTAAAATTGGTCATTTTGCAGCCAAATATCCAAATAAAGGAAATAGTGATGATGAGGGAAACAAACCAAAGTACAAAAGGGGATTCAAGCTGAGCAAAGACAAGCAAAGATTTCAGAAACAAAAGAAAATCCTATACTCCAAGAGGTATAGCAGCTCATTCAAAGAAAACAAAGAAAGTGACGTTGAGAGTGATAATGAAGAGATTTTGTTCATGGCTACAGAAGAAAATGCCGCCACCAGCAAAGATAATTTGGAGGAAGACAAAGACATGAAAGAAGGTGAAGTGAACCTTAAAGAACTTATTTGCACGTTGGAAGACATGAAAGCATTTAAGAAGAAGAATCAGAAACTGAAGTTACAGCTCCAAAAATATGAAGAAGAGAATCAAGACTTCAAAGCAAAGACATCACAAGTCTTTGAGGAATCAAACAAGGTAATTGCTGATCTAAAAGTCCAAATCGAAGAAGCAAAGAAAATTGAAGATCTAACGGATCAGCTAAAGAAGAAAGGAGAAGACTGTGAAAGGTATGAATCTGAGATAGCTGCTTTAAAAAGGGATATAGAAAAGAAGAATTCTAAAATAGCAAGTGACTTGAAATTTGAGAAAAGCACTCAAGTGTTGAATAAGATTCTAGAGAGTCAAAGATCACCATCTAACAAGTTAGGCATTGGGTATGAGAAGGAAAAAGAGAAAGCTAAGAGCTATGCTGAAACTCTTAAGGAACCAGTGAAAAAGGAGACCAAGAAGGAAGAAGCCCAGAATACAAAAACCAACTCTATCAACAAAGAAAGCAAAGGAGAACAAAACTTCAGAAGACTATTTGCTTCAAGATATGCAAATAAAACCAAGTTTGGTAATTATTTTGATGGATATTGTTATTATTGCAATCATTTTGGTCATAAGAAATTAGATTGTGGAAAGAGAGATAAGGATATTGAAGCCAGGAGCATAAAAAAGGAACCTATGGAGCTTCAAACAGAAACTACAATTCATTTGCTCCCTTATCAAACTTTGATGAAGCTATAGTTTGTTACAAGTGAAACAACTATGGACATATAACACGCTATTGTAGAAGTTTTTTTGAATCTATAAGACAAGATCAAAAGTTCAAGGTTTCATTGATAAAGAAAAGGGAACCATCAAAGGCCTGGAAGAAGAAGCAAGAACAATCCATGATCGTTCAAACAACATTCCATACTAGATATGAAGAACAACAATGGTTCATTGATAGTGGATGTTTGAGACACATGACTGGAGATAAAAGCAAATTCATATCGTTAAAAAGGGTCAATGAAGGCACGGTGAAGTTAGGAGACAACACTATAGTTAGAATAATAGGAAAAGGTACACTTAGTCTCGATAATGGAAAAACCAAAACAGAAAATGTGTTATATGTGGAAGGGTTAAAGCATAATCTTCTAAGTGTTAGCCAAATGTGTGATCAAGGACACACACTCAAGTTGAAGAGAGTTGGCTATGGCATAGAAGGTTAGGGCATATAAATTTTGATAATCTTGTGAAAATCAACAACAAACAGGCTGTATGAGATATGCCCAAGATAATGAAATCTTCAAGCACTCTATGCAAGCAATGCCAACACGGGAAGCAAACTAGAGCAAGGTTCAGAACGAAGGAATATTCGACCACCAAACAACTAGAGCTGATTCATATGGATCTTTGTGGTCCTACCAGAACTAAAAGCATGCAAGGTGAGAGCTACTTTATGTTGCTCATTGATGATTATACTAGAATGACGTGGGTAGCCTTTCTAAAAGAAAAATCAAAAGCATTTGAAAAGTTTAAAGCTTTCAAGGCATTAGCATAAAATGAAAAAGAGTTGAAAATAAAATGCCTAAGGTCAAATTGAGGAGGTGAGTTTATTTCAAATGAATTCATTGAGTTTTGTGAAGATCATGGAATTAAGAGACAATACTCAACTACAAGGACTCCACAACAAAATGGAGTGGTGGAAAGGAAAAATTGAACCATTCAAGAGATGGATAGAACTATGTTGAATGAATCTAAGCTATCAGATAGATTTTGGAGAGAAGCAGTTAATATAATAGTATATATTTTGAATAGAGGGCAAATAAGAGTTAATAATGACAAAACTCCTTACAAATTGTGGAAAGGAAGACTAGCTTCGGTCAGACATTTCAAAGTGTTTGGAAGTAAATGTTTTATCAACAGGAATGAATAAAACTTGGGCAAATTTGATTCAAGAGCTGATGAAGGAATTTTTCTTGGCTACTCCATCAAAATTAAAGCCTATAGATGTTATAAAAAAAGGCTACAAACTATCGTAGAAAGTGCTAGTGTTAGAATAGATGAGATCATAAATCAAAATGCAAAAGAATCTTCAGAAGAGCCTCTAGAAATACCCAATCTTGTAGTAGAAGGGGAGAAAGAAAATGTAGAAAAATTGAGTGAATCTAAAAGGCAGGACACCAAAGCACCATCTCGCTTTGTTCAGAAGAATCATGCTGAAATTCAGATCATTGGCAACATTGATGCTAGGGTGCAAACCAGAAGAAGAATTGTAAGTATACCCGAGCATGTAAATTTTTCTTTGTTATCCAAGGTAGAGCCTAAGAATTTTTCTGAAGCTAGTCATGATAAACATTGGGTAAAAGCAATGGAAGAAGAGTTAGATCAAATTGACAAGAATGAAACTTGGGAACTTATGCCCAGGCCAATGGATCAGAATGT
This sequence comes from Torreya grandis, assembly GCA_037957365.1. Taxonomy (NCBI): domain Eukaryota; kingdom Viridiplantae; phylum Streptophyta; class Pinopsida; order Cupressales; family Taxaceae; genus Torreya; species Torreya grandis. The sequence goes on from JARHVA010000698.1 coordinate 270,581, forward strand.
GATTGGCACTAAGTGGGTTTTTCGAAACAAATTGAATGAAAATGGCTAAGTCATTCGAAACAAAGCAAGGTTGGTATGTAAGGGCTATGCTCAAGTAGAAGGTGTAGATTTTGAAGAGACTTTTGCTCTTATTGCTAGATTAGAAGCCATTTGAATATTTCTTGCATTTTCAATATTCAAAAATTTCAAAGTCTATCAAATGGATGTTAAACCAGCATTTCTAAATGGCAATCTAGAAGAGGAAGTTTACATAGAACAGCCAGAAGGATTCTTCTTATCAGAAAACAAGGATTGTGTGTGCAAGTTGAAGAAGGCTTTGTACGGATTGAAACAAGCTCCTAGAGCATGGTATGTTAGGCTTGATAATTACCTACAAGACCAAGGATTCAAGACAGGATATGCTGATAGTAATCTTTACATCAAAACTGAAGGAGATCACCAGTTAAATGTTGTGGTGTATGTAGATGATATAATCTTTGGAGGAGACAATGATGAAATGTCTAAGATATTTGTCGAAGATATGCAAAAGGAATTTGAGATGTCCATGTTAGGTGAGTTTTCATTTTTCTTTGGTTTACAAATCTCTCCATCCAACAAATGAATATTCATAGACCAAAGCAAGTATGTGAAGGAGATGTTGAAGAAATTCCATATGGAGGAGTGTGCCCCTGTTAGCACACCTATAGCTACAGGTATGAAGTTGAGCAAAGATGATGAATCTACGAATACTAATCAAACTCTTTATAAATCAATGGTTGGGAGTTTACTATATGTGATGGCATCTAGGCCAGATATCATGCAAGCAGTAGGTATGGTTGCACAATTTCAAGCAGCTCCAAACGAAACACATGTGCAAGCCATGAAACATATTTTTAGATATTTAGAGAGAACCTTGGATTATATGTTGTGGTACCCAAGAGGTAAAGACTTCACATTGGTAGCGTACACGAATTTAGATTGGGCAGGTTGTGTAGATGATAGAAAAAGTACAAGTGGAGGAGCATTCTTTCTTGGAGATAGCCTAGTATCATGGTTGAGTAAGAAGCAAAATTATTTATCTCTATCCACAACAGAAGTAGAGTACATAGCGGAAGTGCTATGTTGTACAAAAGTTCTACAGATGAAACAAACCTTGAAAGATATCAAAGTAGAGTATGATCATCCAATCTCCATATTCTATGATAATACTAGTGTGATAAGTATTTCGAAGAATCCAATTATGCATTCCATAACTAAGCATATCCCTATACAATATCATTTCTTGAGAGAATAAGTGACAAACAAGTAAAACTAGAATATGTTTCCACATCCGAATAAATGGCAGATATCTTCACTAAGCCACTTCCAAAGGAAACATTTGAGTACCTATGACAAAAGTTGGGAGTAATATCCTTTGCTTCTACTCATTAAAAGTCAAGAGAAGCATTGGTTAAGGGGGAGCTAAATTTATTTTTTCAGCTCCTTGAATGACCCTTTGCCATTGATGTCAAAGGGGGAGAATGGTAGTATGGGGAGTTAAGCAAGGGGGAGTTCTAGAAAAGATCTTTTTGGAAGGTTACCATCAATGACAAAGGGAGAGATTGTTGGAATATTGTCATTGATGTGAAACAAAAATGTCAATGGAATTGAATGGAATTGTTGTCAGAAGTGAATAGAAATGTCACCGAAAGTGAACAAAATTGTTGCCAGAAGTGAACGGAAATGTCAATGAAAGTGAACGAAATTGTCGACGAAATTGTCAACCTTGACCAACCTATTGGGAGGAGTTGTGACCGTTTGAAAGGACCTTTTCACTTGAAGAGTCACGACCTTAATTTGTGGCTTGCCATGGGTTATAAATAAGTGCATAATGAATGGCAAAAGTGTAGATTCGAAAGTGGAAGATATAAAAGAAGAGCAGAATTTTTAAAGGCAAATTTTTGTGAGAATATTAAAAGGAAAAAAGTAGTAAGTATAAGGAAGAGTATAGCAGTGAAAACACTCAAGTATAGATCAAATCGAAAGGAGATAACACAAGTGTTATATCATCTATTGTTTTGAAAACAAATTTGAAGCAAGTTTAAGGAAGAGTATAGTAGCAAAAACACTCAAGTATAGATCGAATCGAAAGGAGATAACACAAGTGTTCTATCATCTATTGTTTTGACAACAAATTTGAGATAGAAGAGTGATTTTTTTTTGAGAAGGTTGGTTCCTTCATTTTGAAGAGATTGGTGTCTCTTGTTGAGTTAGTGCTCAGTGAAAGGGGTTGGTACTCCTGTAGGTTGGTGCCTACAAAATTGTTTTTGGGGTAGGTGCTCCAGTAGGTTGGTGCCTACGAATATTTATATTAAGAGATTTTATTCGTGGTTTTTTCCCGTAAGAGTTTACATGCAAATCTGTGTCTATTTGCATTGTGTGGTTTTACATTGTATTCTTTGATTGCTTTGAATATATTAATTGCAAAGTAATTTGAGGTTTTGGATTTAAGATTAATAGTCGAAAGTGAAAAAAATATCTCATGCTAATTCACCCCCCCTCTCAGTATAAGCTTGTGCTTAACACTTTTTGTACCCTAAATTTATGTAGTTTTGGTCCCCCTAATGCAAATTCTATACTAGAAATCACTTATGCAAAACGCCAAGAATCTATACTGACAATAGAAAATCATGTCTTTTTGTAGTCTTTCTTTTGGTTTGGTTTTCTACTGCTCACTAACATGGTCTAACAACACTTTACTTTTTTTCCAGTTCCTGTGTCCTAGCGATCTTCAAATAAAATCACATTTTTATACAGGTTGTAAATTTCATTTCTTTGTGCACCACGGTTCTTGATTTCCCCATGCCCTAATGACATCACTATCATTTTGGTCCTTCAAAATCATCATGTTGTCCTCTGCAACTCACATTTCTCCTACTCTTGGTGCATGTTTTTACTTCCACTTCATGATTTAGTCTATCTGTTGCACATTTTCGTGCCCTAATGCCTGTAATTTGTCTTTGAATTTGCCTACAAATCACGATTTTCCTTTCTGCATTTCATCTGGGTTTTGTTTCTGTTGCAAATCATGATTTTCTTCTACATTCTTTTTTTCTATGTTTTTTGGTTTAGTCTTTCACAGACTCGTATATGAATACCTGTGGTCTAGTCTTTCAAAAATGTCGATTCATAACCTAATAATCTTCCTAGGGATTCTTCAAATGTTGAACCTCTTCCTCTCTACCATTTGTACCCTATTAGGGCTTCCTTGAACTCTACAACTTTTTTTCCACACCCTTCTCCTAGTGCTTCCTCAAACAGTGGCTCTAATACCAATATCAACAAATATGAATGCTAATAGAATGAAGAGAAATTAGAAGTCACACAACACACTTACATCTGTGCCCATCTTTTTATTAAGCATAAAATAAGTTACACAATTGGGAAGGTTAATAACCAACCATTAGTTAATGGTTAACTAACAACTAATTATTAAATCTAACAGATATTGAAGTTTTGTTTAATACCAACTACTCTCCTTTGGCTGGGCAGTCTCCCAATGAATTGGCAGTTTTAAAAATGCATTCCAAAGTTGAGTTATTTCCGAGTATGCACGTCATGTGCATGGAAGTTTTTGGTGCACATAAATTCTTATGTGCAAAAGTTTTTGTGAAAGTGTGAAGTGCCCATCGATAATAAGAAAGAATGAAAGAAATTATATTAATGTCAACAAATGACAAAAATAAGACAATGGGAATTGAGAATACAACCATTTACAATAGAAAGTGCTAGGGTAAAAGGACCCTAGGAACAACCTACTAACTAAACAAAATAAGAACAAAAAGATATAAAGTAAAGTAAATGAGGGGTAAACCCAATGCTATAAAGCCCCAACCCATGTGGTTAGGTACCAATATAAATATTCATGTGGGGGTAGTAGGAACAAGAAGAATAGGAGTCCCTCAAAGAGCATGGGCTGATAAAATCGTAGAAACTATATGGTAGACTCATCAAACATCTCTAACCATGCAAAGGATAGAGGAATCACAGGAGGAAGATGAACTGACACACATTTGGAAAATGAAACAGTTGGCCTTCCATAATAGTTCTTGCAGGAGTGCCTATTTAAGGAGATGAGTCCTTTGGAAAAAAGGTTCGATCTAAGAAGAGAGAAACAATTCAGAAAGTTCAGCCATCAGAAGGCTGCAAGTAGAGACTTGTTGCATGTGTGCAAGTCTAAGTAGAGAGAACTATAGGATTTAATCATATCCATGAATGGATAGATATTGTAACTCTGCATATCTTTGTCATCTAAATAAGGTTGGAAGTGTGTGCTGTGCATTTTTGTAATTCTCCATAAAAAAGACAATAAATAAAAAGTTTATTTTGCTCTATTCTGTGTAAGCACTGGGTATAGGTCCATTTGTTGAATGTTGAATCCCTAGGCTGCACAATCTAAGGTTGTTGTTCCTTTGGATCCCTAACCATGATTGCATCATCCTTCATGCCATGATTGAGATTTTAGTTCATGTACATTCCTAACAGCATTTCAAGCATTCTTGTACCACAAGAAACAAGACTAGGTAGGAACAAATTCCAACATGAACAAACAACTAGTACAAGAACTAAATATCAAGTAATGTCCAGACCTAAACATACATACTTTCTAAGAGATCACAAATCAATATAATGTTAATGTATGCTTTAAGTTGTCTTGGACAAAATTTACAAGTTTTGCAAATTCTACATTAATATGCGAACGCATAAAGAAGCGTTACAAAAGTTGAAATTGTTGAGATTCCATGTGTGACTCTTTAACTGCAAATTCTACATTATTGAGATTCCATGTGTGACTCTTTTTAATGTGTGTATACACAGTTGTAGCTTTAGAGATAAATCAAAGTAGAAGATAGATAGCCACGCATCTTTCTCTAGATTACGCCATGTATAAAGCACACGAGTTAATAAAAGTAATTGTTCCTGATCTATTATTTTGTCTCTTCTAATTCTCTACATATCATCCCATATAGCTTTTATACATGCATACAACACATCTAGATTCTCATTTAGGGTGTTGTCCCTTGCATATCTCCTAGCATCTGGATCAATATCTATATACCAATCAATAGTCACTCCTTCAAGTGTTGTTCCTTGAAGTGTTGTTGGGAAGCATTACGATAAGTGACACTCATATTTTTTGGCCATTGGCAGTCCATACTATGATGCAAGTCTTACAATGCCACACTAGATCTTCAAATCCGCCAACAACAAACTTTGGCAATGCTTGTTTTTCTAGAGATGGAGTTAGTGGAGTGCCCATGGTTGTGGCCAGTGGGTGCTTCTAATGTGGCTCTTAAATATGATCCTCCTCCTTAAGAAGGTTTGTGTTGAACATTCATATACTCTCTTAGCATTGTTAAACATGTCACTATACTCAACCCTTCCTTTACCAGTGATATATACCAATTTTGCTCACTATTAGGTTCACCTATCGTGCTTCTCACTCCAACTTGTTCGAGTTGCCTTGGTTTTTTTGGCTCTACATCTTCAATTCCACAAATCTCTATCTCAGACGTGACTTTTCTTTTGTTGTGAAGAAGTCTTAGAAAATAGATTCCCTTAGGCAGTGGCTTAGTCAAATCCTCAATGAATTTTTTGAACTCTTCTATACTATGTACCAGCTATATCCAGTCGACAAGGTCTGCAATTTCTTCCTCTAGAAGGGGAAGTTGTCTTGCCATCTCAATCCACTATGTACTCATGAGTGTATGGTACTTTGATACCCATTGAACCCTTAATCTCTACTTTGGCTTCGACTTCGACTTCAACTTTCAGCTTTCACTAATGCTGCATACTTTCCTTAGGAGGTTTGTAAAAGTGGCTTACTTTCACAGTCTTTGTCATCATTCTTATTGTGAAAAGAGTCTAGTAGACCTTTAGATTTCTTGGTCCACTCCCCTACTGCAATGTCTCCTACCTCCTTTGTTCATGGTCAATGGCATTAATTCCTTCCAGTTTGAAATCGATCTTTAGATCTTTATTTTCACGATGACACCTATACTCATACCATTGTAAAATTTGTTGTTATACTTCACAATCTCATTCAGCATGGAAATCTTAAAGAATAATGTAGTGCTTAACAAGGAGTGTAGTATATTATCAAGCAATCGATCTTATGACTACCAAATTTCCCCAAATAGAATCTGCACACACTTGGCTCCTCTTGAATTCTTCTTTTACATGTTCACCTACAAAGAGATCCCAAAGGTTATTGAAATCTCTTGCGAGATCATCTTCTCTTTGATTTTTAGTTTCAACTGTGTCTTAATTCATTGATCTCTTCATTCTGTAACATTTACATCGTGTGATATGTGCCATCATCAATAACTATTGTTGACTGACTTACACTTTTGACCCAATTTAGCTTAATCCAACTTAGTCTATCTCGACTTCGCAAAGGTAACGCCCCCATAAATGTTTTCTATAGAAGCTAAGTACCAAAGGAATATCGATTATAGACTTATATATACATACTGCAATATAACATAAAAGAACCTGATAGAAAAATTAATTTATTATATAAGGTAGTGCACAATAAAATTGTTTGATATAGGGAGGACTTGTCACATCAACACACCTACCTTGACAGGCATCATTCTATTTATATGACATGACTCAATAGTTTTCAGTTAAAACACAACTAAACATAACTAATGGGATTCATTACAAAACTACCAAACACTGACAAGAGAATAAGAATAACATGGTCAGCTACAAAACAATGCTTTTTATTAAAACTGTAGTCTACACCCATAACCTACAACATTCCCCAATAGAGACATTTTCTAGTCCTACATTGGCCCTCTTGTGGTGAGGGACGATGGTGTCATTGTCCCTTATAACCCAAACCTTGCTACAAAGGTGTAGCAGTGTTGGTTTCTAGTCTTGGTCTCTAGCTTTGACCTTCATTAGCTTTGTGTTTCATTGAAGGGTCCTTCCCTCACATGAGTATTTGTAATTGTAATTGAATTGTATGTCTTGCGGTTTAATTGCTATTGGTTTAAACACCCAAGTTATTTTTTAACGTTTAGTTAGTGTTAAGAACTTAGGACTCTTTTTACTCATCACTTTTTTTGATGTAACTAGGTGTATCCTCGAGTCTTATGGACTTACTTTAGTCATTTGTGGACATTCATGTAATTTCTTTCTTTCTTCCTTTCTACACTCTTGTAAATATCTCCCCTCTTGTAATTATATCATCCCTCCACATGGCTCATTTTACTTGAGTCTCCTAATTGCATGTACAAATGCCTATGTGAGTTGTAACTTGTGTGTCCAATTCTCAAGAACTTTGTATGTGCTTGGCCTTATCCATCTAGCAATCATCTTTACCAATGTAAAACTAACCTAATTTTGATGAATAGTTTATGTATTACAATTTTGGAACCTATTTCTTTCCTAAGTTTCCTTTCTTTGTCAATTCATGAGTAGACATATTAGGCTCACCTGTCAGGGATTCTCAAACACAACCAATTCCAACATTGCATTGTCAAATAATAATACCAGTAGGTCCAAGCTAGGGTTAAATGCTTCAATGGAATGCTCAACCCTAGATGAAGGAAGATGTTAACCTCGTTTAATAATGATACTTAGAAATAAGTTTTATATTTAGACAACTACTTATAAAGTGAAATTCCAAAATTATAAACATGTCATTAATAAATTGAAATCTTATTGTGATACATAAATTATTGATGTAAAGAGGGATGTAATGATTAAGCATTAATAATTATGGAGTGTCAAGATGAAAGTTAATAGGTGCTCCAATGGTTTTCATAGATGGCATACTCACTAGTTACTCAATTAATCACCAACCATGAAGCAAACCTAGTAATCATTGCTCAAAATCATGTTTTTTTGGTGCCTCGCCAAGCACGGTTAATGGCATGTACGCATCCAGACCCTGCAAATGAGTCTAGGACACTGGTGATACATGGGAAAAACACTGAATTTTGGCCTATAAAAGCATACACGCCCTCTCATTGGATTCACATAGCATTTGGAGCAAATTGGAGGGAGAAAATTTGAGCAAAATCAATTACCAGGTTAGTTCATTTGTCTGGTTTTTTTTCAAACATGTAATTTATTTGTAAACATGTTTGATAGATTTACATGCATTCCATTCAATTTCGTAATTGTTATTTACAATTTATGCAAAGTTTTTCATAATTATTGAATCAAATTGTTGTTTTTTTACTGTTAACATAAAAATTATGGTTAATGTTTATTGTAGATGTCCTTTTAAATGTTTTCAATATTTTGTCTGTGTTATATGCATAAGCCCTAGGGTTAGATGTTTAAATTTACAAGTTTATAGTATAAGGTTTTTTTTAAATGTTGTATTTAAATTTTTTCTAAATTTTTTTGTTTTTATGTTTTTTAATATTGTTATGAACATGCTACAGGTTTACAGTTACCATACACTGGCATCCAATGTTACATCAGGGTCAGAATCAGTCAGTGGTAGACAATCAGCACTGCTCACACCACTACTTGGAATTATGCCATAGGGGTTGGAACGTCCCAAATGACTGCAATTTGTATGATTTTCTCAAAGGTTTTTGGAGGCATCAGTCACTTCCAAGTACCATCTTGCATGCATCATTTTTTGGCCTACATACCAAAATTTTGCCTAAGTGTGAGAGGGTGGGCATTCAAGGAAGACTTTGGGTTTTACACAGTAGAAGACTTCAGGTTTTTTGGAAGAAGTCTTCAGGTTTTACAAGAGACAACTTATTTCACTTTATGAGTAATCAATAGTTGAAACCCCTCAACAGAAGTAATCTGGGTTGGAAAATGTGAATTACTCTTGACAGTGCAAAATCAGGTTTTGAGAAGTGCTTTGCTTATGAAAGTTTTATCAATACAAGTAATTCGGGTTTAGAAACCTAAATTACTCAAGATAGTGCATTTCGGGTTTCCTAGGGTGAATGACTTATCTCTTTTTATAAGTAACAAGCAATGAAGAATCTGAAGTAGGTGCCAGTGAAGAGTCTGAAGGATTCTTTCAGAATAATTGTCAAACACAGAGGAGACTGACATTTTTTCCACAAGATAAAAGTCCAAAGGAAAGAATAAACCAAGGGTCAACGAAATTCCAAAAGAAATGGACCAAACAAATCCCACAAGAAGTCAAAGCAAAAAAAACCCAAGGGAATAATGAAGGAAAAAAAATTTAGAAGATATCCTTCGGGAAAAATGCAAACAAATCAATGAAAAGGCACATAAAATAATAAAGCCAAGGAGATAATAAAAGTCCACAAGAAAACCAAAGGTAAATCCAAGGGGCAAGACATAAGAGCCAAAGAGAATAAAATCAAAAAAATTGGCAAGAGAGAAATTCGAAGGAATATAAGACCAAGGAGATAGCCAAAAAACCCGAAGATAATATATACAGGTAAAGCAAAAAATATGAGACCAAAGGAAATCCACAGATAAAAAAGAATATCTAAAAGAATTAGGCTAAGGGAATAGCCAGGAAATCTGAGGAAATATAGACCAAATATAGACAAAATAATCTAAGAATAGAATCCCACCAAAAATAGATATGAACAGGCAGACCAAAATAAGAGAAAATACATGCGAACAAGGGCTATTTTTGATAGATTTCTAAGTTTTAGTTGACCCACAATTTGACTATTCAAAGTCATGCTTTTCCAAACATTCCAACAGTTCAAGTATAGCTCATCTATTGACTCTTACCGTGGATTTCCATGCAAAGAGAGGTCGGCATTTTAACAAGCCCAGCCATCTACTTTCAAACGCCAAAGAGCTAGTCTCTAATTTTAGACATGGCTCAGTCGATCACGCATAAGCAAAGTCAAACATTTGAGCCCACTATCCACTTTTCAATGCAAGGAATTTTCATGCAAAATAAAATAGACTTTTGTAAAGGCTGAGTTGGTTTGAGTTTACTCCCTCTCTATTTTCAAATGCCAATCTCTTGGTTTTTTATAAATTTTTATATTAATGGCTTTTCAGCATTGTAAAATCATCCCTCTCTTGGTAAGCCCAGACTCTACCATTAGTGAGTTGTGTAACCTCTTTAATCAATAGAAGGACTATACTTTCATATTTCAAGTGCTAGCATAGTGTACATTCATTCAACAATTTACATACGTGGTAGATTTCTCTCCCTTCCCAAATTCTAATTCGTACCTAGTTGGTAGCTTGTCATGTTCAGTGTTTTATATATCTTTTGTTGATGTTGTAAGTGGATGTTAGGTGGCCGCATAATGTCTTGTATCAGACCTCTCTATCATTTTCCTTCATGTTTTGTCATTGGATTGAACCTTCTCATGAAATACCTATGCACAGTGATCAATTGAAATCAAAGGTCTTCTTTATCCCTTGTTTGTTTAGTGTTCAAGGTTCCAAGTAGGGTGGATCAACATTTTGGTGTATCACTGTCATCAGGTAGGATTTCCCCTTCAAGTTTCTTTCTCCCTTTTCCATGGTAGTCCACAACACAGAGTAGAGATACACCTTGATACATCTTATAGGAACCAGCCCTCTCTGGAGGTTCTTCTCACCATTGAGACACCCACCCTTGTGAGAAGATCTCATTATTTCAACTGGAGAGAGGATTATCCATTTCAACACGTCTTCATTTTAGGGTGCAACTTCAAGTTGACAATAGTTACATTGGGGTCAGAATCAGTCAATTTTAGCCAATTAGCTCTGCTCGCACCACTGCTTGGAAGTATGTCATAGGGGTTGGAACGTCCCAAATGACTAAAATTTGTATGCTTTGCTCAAAGGATTTTAGAGGCATCAGTGGCTTCCAAGTACCATCTTGCATGCATTCTTTCTCGCAATGTCACGCCTTGTCCAAGTGTAACAGAAGAGGCAAAATGAGATATAGTTGTAAAGTTTGCATTGTTGGACCAAAAAAATTAGAGAGAAAAAGGATGCAAGTAGCCTTAATAGTGGCCATTGCTCTCACATTGACAGAGGGAAATGAGGCAACCATGACAGAAATTGTGGGCTCTATTTGTGGTCCATGCAAGCAAGACACATCCATCTCATCGAGTTCAAGCAAAATCCTACATAACTTTTTCATGCCCAGAAATATAACTAGGGCACAACCTTCAGTGCAAAATACATGGAACAAGGAGGCTTATGTGGAAACAAATAAAGCTTGTACAATTTTTTTGTATTTCAACAACCTTCCCTTCAACATGACAAGGAGCCCGTACTAGAAATATTTGGTGACAACATTGATAGTTGCTTGGAAAAGGTACAATGCACCTTCTCCAAAAGACTTAAGTAGGAGGTTACTCCAAGATGCAGTTGAAAATGTAAAGGTAATTGTGGAAGAACAAAAGAGGTTGTGGTGAAAGTTTGAATGCACCATTCTTTTCAATGGATGGATGGATGGAAAGAACCACACCATCAATTTTTTAGTGACTTTAAATGGTGAGCTAGTTTTTTTGAAATCAATTGATGCCTTTTAACAAAATAAAAAACAAAAACTTTGAGCCTGATGCTTGAGAAGGTTGTTTTAGAGGTGGGCATCGAGAATGTTGTGTAAGATATCACTGACAATGTAGCAACATATGAAGTGGTTGGGATGCTTCTCAAGGATACATATCCATCACTCTTTTGGACCCCTTGCGAGGCCCATCACCTTGACCTCACCAAATATATTTATAATCACCCTCGGGGTCTTAACTTGATGAGATAACATGCCAAGGGGAAAGAGTTTGAGTGAGTAGGGCTCACAAGATTTGCAACTAACTTCCTTACATTGCAAAGTATTTGTAATTTGTTGACAGCTTTGGAGCAGATGTTTGTGTGTCAAGCATGGGTGGACTCAACATATTCAAAGAAAGCTGATAGAGTCATGGTCTCAAATGCATTTTTTAATGAAGACTTTGTGAAGGGAGATAGAGATTGTCAAGATAACTTCAAATTTCAATTTAAATTTCAAATTGATTCCTTTATTTTCATTTTTTTTAATTATTTACTTTAATTGTAAGTTTGTAACTTTGTAGATGCCAGGTCCTTTGGCGATATTTTTGCACTTGGTGGATGGGGAGCAAAACCCGATGGTTTACGTTTATGATGTTATGGATAGGGCCAAATGGGGGATCCAAAATGATTATAGTGGGGATAGTATCAGATTTGATTCCATTTGGGAGTTGATTGATCGGAGGAGGAACAATCAAATCCACCAACCCATCCATGCAACGGGGTACTACCTTAACCCTAGGGTTTTCTACTTTGATGGCTTTATAGATATTAATGGGGAGGCTATGGAAGGCCTCTCAACATATATTGAGTATGACACTTGATGTTGAGATGAGAGACCTCATTATTTAAGAGTTGCAGAACTACAAGCAGGCTAGGGGGAGGCTCTTTTCTTCAACACTAGTTATCTGAGGGAGAGCCACACAATCACTAGATAATAAAAAATGAAGTCTTTACTTGTACCTTACTAGTTACAAGTTTACAATTATTAATTACTTACAAACTTTTGAATATCTTGATTTCAAGGTCCTAACAGAAATATTGAGGTGGAAATACTCCAAATCTTCAAAGGCTAGCCCTCTGCATTATATCTCAACTTTGTAGTGCTTCTGGATGTGAGTGCAATTAGAGTTTGCTTGATGTCATTCACATGAAGAAGCGCATCAAGTTGAGTCAACAATGCCTCAATGACCTAGTTTTTGTGCAATACAACCTTCAATTTCACACAAAAAAGGTGGATAACTCATCACAGGAGCCTATCGATCTAGATGAGATCAATCCCTAGAGTGATTGGACTACATAGGATGAGAAGGCCCCCTTGTTCATAGAGATGAGATTGTTGATTTCAAGAGGCATACTATGGAGGGTGCAACTGCAACAAAAGGAGAGATTGGATTGGATGGCATCCTTGTAGATGTCAAAGATGAGGTAGAGTTAAACGCAGAGCTTGAGCCATAGCTGTAGCATTCTAGGTAGAGCAAGGAGGCGTAGCTGAGTCAGAGGAGTAGATTCTCTCAGTTTCCCTTAGTTTTCTAGAGAGTAAGGAAGAAAAAATTATAGATTCTTATAATATGTACTTGTAGATTCTTGTATAAGTATCACTATATCAGTTTGTTGTTGACACTTGATAGTGTCACAATTGTATTCACATGAATCATGATTATATGATTTTGTACTTTATTTGTATTCAAATCTAATAAAAAACACTTACATGACATTCTAAAGATTCATTTGATACATTTTGCAACTATAATTTTTATAAAATTTATGTTTTTTATATAAATTTAAGTATTTTTTAATTTGCGATTAATGGCGAGTTGTCAATTAATTATTGATTACAATATTCTAGGCTTAGGCGAGTACTCATCGAATACACATATGCAAACTATGGTTGTGTTTATTGTAAAATATCTACCAATCTATAAGGAGGATCCCAATCAAAATTAAAATCACAACCACCCTGTTTCTATGAATCTATATTACCATTTAGAAATCTTTATGTTATTGTATTGATGTGATTGTTTGTAATCTCCATCTTCTAAATCACAATAAGTTCCTCTAAAGTTGGCCATAGGAAAATATCCTAACACATCATATTTGAGACCATAAATTTCTCAAATTCATCTTTATCAAAACCTCAGAAATTTGAATATCAAATGTATCAGGTTTCTTCACGCAACTGAATTCTCAAAATCAAAAGCAAACCAGCTCACAATACCCCATATTGGTATATTAGAATCCATATTTTGGATTCCAAAAAAAAAAAATGCTTACAATCTTAAAACTTTTGATGCATAAAACTCAAGTAAGTTTAACATATATATTCAAAGTTAATATGACTTTTTCCTAGGGTAGCTCAGCCAACTTGAAGATGTGGAAAATCCCAAAACATTATCAGTCTAAGTAAGAGATATATTCCCCTTGCATTGCTTATTTTGATTGGCAAACACCTTTTGTATTACACCATCATGGAAATCGAACTAAGGTTGGTCCCAACTAAGACATCCCTCTTCACCACTTGACGTTATTTACATGGACTTCTTGCACTTTTCTTTGGAACAAAAGCATTTCTTGCACTTGTAAGATTTGATAATGCATTTGCAACTTTCAAAATTCACTGATTATAATTAGTTCTAAACAATCAATTAATTTTGATTCGGTACATAATTCAACCATTGTACATTGTGTATGGGTGAACATGATGGGCGCTCAAGAGCTCTAGGCCACCTAGGCTTTTTTTAAGATAATTCTGGGGCTAATAGGAGTTTATTCTTCTTTGCTATATATTACTTAAAAAGTGGCAAGACCTGCATGACATGAATATCATCTAAAACCAGTATAATGTCTTCTATATGATTAGAAATTCGTCAAGCCATAATGAAAATATAAGATGAAAGATTGGTTATACCTTATTATTGCTTAGTATCCTTCTAGACAAAAAGGGGCCATTGTCATTTGCATGATTGCCTAATTTTCTACTACCAATATTTTGAGAAAATACACGATAAGAAATTAGCTACATGCCAAGCAATTCAGCCAAAACTAACCTTCAAAATGTAGGCAACACCAAGCACAAACCCATCATCAATAAATTGCTCATTTGCTGCATCACGAACCCTTTTGAACATTTTATCTCTTCCCTGAAGCATAGCTTCTATTAAATTAATTGTTAATGCGGGCACTATGAGAAAAAACTCCCTTAGATGACAATTTTCACCATTTTGTAGTTCCTACAAGCAAACAGTTGAAGGCTTGAATACCATAGAAAATTATCCGAACACAAAATAACTTAAATATAAATTAAAAAATGAAACGTAAAAAATGCATCCCTAGTTCCACATTTTAAATTTACATTAAACTAAGGCTTATATGTGGGATTAAAAATAATGTTAACATAGGCAAAAATTTTAAAAGCAAAGCAAAATATACAAGCCTATGAAAAATTATTATTAAAAAAAACTCATGCATAAGATAATAAGTGATTATAAATGAAGAACAATATAATAGTCAATTTAGATGTTTGACATATTAGACCATCTCTAATGGGAGAGCTTGGTTACCAAAGATTGCAAGGGGTTTAAAAGCATGTTAGCCAAAATATACAATACAAAATCAACCAAGCTTGTGATATAATATCCTACGGTAAAGATCAAAAAGAACATTTTCACAACCTGACAAATGGCATGATAGAAAATGTAATGTATTCATTGCAATTCTAACAGCACATAATGAGCCTATTTTTAATATACAAAAATAGTGCACCCAGTCCATCACCTTTTGAAGCCTATTTTGAATAAATTATGTATCCTTACCCTATGATATCAAGTATTTAATGATTATTGTATGTATTTTTATGTATTTATTTCAATTTTATATGTATATCATAGGGGCTAGGCATTTTGCACCCTTGAGGTCATGACTATGCATGTTGTGCAATTTCTCCGTATCTATTAGCTCCATGTAACTATCATAATAGGAACATACTTGGTGAAGATCAGGCCCTAAGAATACTTGGCAAAGGATAGGTCCATCTATGTCTGTATTGATGGTGTCACAGATAAGAGAACATTGGATCTTCGTGCCAACACATGATAGGAGAGTATGTGGAACCACAAATAAGTGAGTTCAACAACCAACCCAAGAATGGTCATAAACAAAGGCATTGACGATGAATGGGGTGCTCATTGAAGGTTGGCTAATAAGCATGTAAGAAGAAACATTTTTGGTTTAGTAATCATCATAAGAGACAACATCATGAAGTGGACCTTCAAAAGTTTGGGAACCAAGTCAATGGGGACCACCAATGGGAAAGTTGATGATGACATCTAATATAGTTAGTACTTTGACATTAGTTATTTGTAAATCAATATCAAATGCACGTGGGTAAATAGAAGTAAATATAGAAGCAGGCAGACAAGTAGAATAGCTATCAAGTGTAGATAATGTATACACCTCATTTTCACTTATTGACGAATTCACTTATATGACTAATCAGCACATTAATCTCCTTGAGTGCACATCCTGCGAAGTGCATTAGGATCGAAGTGGGCTGATTCATGGTGCTTTGTGAGATATTCCCTATTAATCATTTGTTATATCCATCTTCATCAATATCATGTCAGCTGCTTACTTGGCCTTCACTTGTTCCTGTTCTCCCTTTCTACTGCTCTTCTTCTTGTTTGCATGTTTCTAGCTAATGTCTTTAGCCTGACTGAAGACGTGTTGTAGTGCCTCCCCCTTAGCTAACATCATCAACTAGGTTGACGTAGTGTTGTATCTTTTTGGAATTTTTCATACCACTTCGGTTGGGCTGATGATGTCGACTAATTTTGAGTGGTGACTTTTTGGGTTTTGAGGTGTACTTATACAGATCCCCTTTGTAATTTGGCATAAGCAAGACATCCAATCCACTTTTCTCATGCACACAAATCCACCTTAGTAAGAAGGAGAAGAATTGGGGCTTAGGACCCTACACTTGAGAAAGGCTATTTTACACAAGGTATTTAAAGATATCACAAAGAGAAGTTGAATGAGCAAAGGTACACCCAGTCTTTGGTGTCCCCAACTGAGGATACTTAGGTCTTCTTTCCATATTGAGCTTCACCTAAAACATCACTCACAAAGTGCCACTTGAGTTGATTCACACAACAATGCCTAGGACCAAGTGTGTGGTGAACTAAGCCACACTTAAGAGATAAGAAGTGGGTGATATAATGCACAAGCATAAATTAACTAAACTAATCCATCCAAACACATTCAAAATAAACAGAAGACTAATATGCAAAAATACAACTTCAATTCAATGTATACAACATGGAAAAGTACAAATGTGTACAATGAGTAAGGTTAAGAGTGCAATCTCTTGTATCAAAAGGGAAATGCTTCCTTATAGATTGCCTAGACTGTTGCGAAAGAATATAAAGCTACATATGTGTTTCATTGTTTCAGCTAATGCCAACAAACTCCTTTGTAGTCAGTGTGTGATCTCTCGGCTCTATGGATGCATAAATGTGCAGGCACATAGTTTGATTTCCATTGTGTTTGTTAACACACAAACATATATGATTACAAGATAATGGTTACAGCTAACAACGGTCTTTGGAAGAGTAGTTACAAGAACCTTCATATTCCTTGACCGAGTAACAATTGTGACCAGACACATGGCATGCTAAGGAGATGCTCTAACATGGAGAAGATGTGGAGTGTGCCATCTAGCATGCCGTATGGTGTAAGAACCTTTCCAAGATTCTATCCAAAAAAATCATAATTTTTTTATTTCTATAGTGCAGACATTTTGTCAAACACTTTGCTTTCTTGTCAAAATTAGTGATATTTTCAGTGTGGCTATTTAGATTGGTTTATTGGTAGTTTTGGTAATATAAATCATGCATAAAGACATTTATAAACTCATGGGAAAATAGAGGCGATATATCAAACAGTTTTCAGCATAAGATATTGAAGAAATATGAAAGTTAACTTTCCCAACTTGTTTACACCATTATGGTAGAGGTGAAATATATTCTAATAATGAGAATATTTACATACCACAAGAGAACCAACATCAAATATGAGTATCATCCAGGAGTTGGCACTTCATGCTAAGATATTGTAAATATAAATCCATGAACCTCCAAATACAAGCTACGCTCTTCACAAGAAAACCCACGACTTCCCCTTTACTCACGTCCTCACCATACAAGGAGTAGTCCCAATTCTAATACACATGCGCTACCACAAAGGACCATCAATTCCTCTCATGTATGTTATGGTTGGGGTAGCAATCTGTAGAAATAAACAAGGCTCCCAAAAATGTTACTAAACCAAGACTATCACTAGGGTTTAAGGCCCAAACTCTCCATAATATAAGCAACAACACATCACAAATATATCTACGATAATCACATAAATTTGTATTTGGATAAATCTCACAAATTTATCAATAATATCTTCTTGCACAAATCTTCACCTATAGAATGCTAAATCTCTCCGCTCCAGATCCCTTCAAATCTGAACCTAGTAAGTGCACCTATGAATCCTATATGAACCCACCTACAAGTCGGCTAGGGTAGATGTCTCACCACCGAAACCAATTCCCTTAGGGTTTTCATCCTCGGGTTTGCTCTCACTGAAAGCTTCAAGTTTTCACAAGAAAATAGAATAAAGCATTCCTTCAAAATGAACTCAACTCCTTTTAAAGACACTTTTAGGACAACAAAGGGAAATAAAACAGTAATTTTACTTTTCCTTTAATTTTCTCCTCACATAAAAATAATCTTTTTAATTGCTCACTTTATGTAGCCCTTAAAGTGGTACCACTACAAATATAAAACAATAAGAGGGATTAATGTGTTTGTGTATAGAGATTTTATCAATTGATCGAAGTGCAAAAGGGTGGCACACCATGTTAGTAGCTTGCTCTACTAAACTATAGTGTTGCCTAATTTGCATTGAATTTTTTTTTGAAATAACAAAATACAATATAAAGGAATTCTCTATAGTTATTAACTTTTGCAAAAAGGCCTTCAAGATTAATCATCCATTGTCAATTTGTTCAAGATTAACCATCCATTGTTGACAATATAGTTTAAGTAGGACTGTCCTATACAGTGATGTGTGGAAGAAAATATTAAATAATTATTTAGGACAATTGCAGGTAAAAGATCCCTAAAACTATAGACTAGAGCATAGTTCGCATACATAGATCTGGTAGACCAAAAAATATTTGACTTGGAAAATACTCGACAACTTAAAGAAATACTTACATTTCTTAAAAAAACATTAATTTTATACAAATTATAGTTACAACATGTATCAAATGAATCTGTAAAATGTTAGGGAAGTGTTTTCTATTAGATTTGAATACAAATAGTGTACAAAATTGCATACAACAACAAAATTATATTTATAAATTTATGATGATTGTCATTGAAAATCATCATCATAAATTACATATCGATGCAAGTTACAAATTAAAAGAATATACAATTTCCTTTTCCCCATTCTAGTGAAAAATATGAAAGATTGAGAGGGTCTAGTCTTTGCTAGAAGGTTGTGCCTAAGAGTCTACCCTGGTACTAGATGATCGTGACTCTTCCTCTGCCTCATGTTCAGAAGCATCTACAAGGATGTCATCCAATCCAATCTCTCCTACTATAGCACTACCTACACCCTCCATAGCTTGCCTCTTGAAATCAAAAATCTCATCCTCTGTGAATGAGGTCTCCTCGTCTTGCGCAGTCCAATCACTGTAGGGATCAATCTTATCTAAATCAATAGGCTCTTGTTATGTGTCCACCTTTCTTGTGTAAAGCCAAAGGTTGTATTTCAAAAAAACTAGGTCATTAAGGTGTCATTAAGTCAACTTATTCCACTTCTTCATGTGAATGGTGTTAAACAAACTCCAGTTTTGCTCACATCCACAAGCACTACAAGGCTGAGATAAAATTTAGATGGCTAACTTTTGAAGATGTGGGGTATTTCCACCACAAACCTGCAAACAAGATATTCAAAAGTTTGTAAGTAATTAATTATCGTAAATTTTTAACTTGTAAGGTCTAAGTAAAGACTTCAATTTTTGTTAATTGGTGTCTTGGTGGGTCTCCTTTGGATAGCTAGTGCCAAATAAAAGAGCCTTCCCTAAACTACTTGTAGTTGTACAACTTTGAAATAATGAGGTCCCTCTTCTCAGCTTTAGGTGTCATTCTCTCAATGCATGATGGGAGGCCTCCATAACCTCCTTATTAACATCTGTGAAGCCATTGGAGTAAAAAAACTTGGGATTAAGGTAGTACCCACTGCAAGAATGGATTGATGGAGTTGATTGTTCCACCTCTGATTAAGTATCTCCCTAATTGGATCAAATATGTCTCTATCCCCCTATAAATTTTTTGAAAGGCCTCTTTGACTTTATCCATGGCCTCACAAATGTATCCCAGTGGGGTTTTCTCCCCATCCACTAAGTGAAAAACCCTCACCAAAGGATCCGACACCTACAAAGTCACAAACAAATTAAAGTTATGAACTTACAATTAAAGTAAATATTTTGAAATTTTTAAAATAAAAGAATAAAATTTAAATTTAAATTGAAATTCTAAGTTACCTTGATGATCTCTGCAACTCTCTTCACAAAGGCATAATAAATAATAGTCTTTGCAGTCCTCTCTCTATCAGTTTTCTTTGAATATGTTGAGTCCAACCATGCTTGACTCGAAAACATTTGCTTCAATGGTGTCAAAAATTTATAAATACTTTGAAATGTTAGGAAGTTAGTTGCAAAACTTGTGACACCTACTCACACAAGATCTTTCCCCTTGGTGTGATTTTTCATCAAGCTGAGAACCCAAGTATGAATATACATATATTTGCTGATGTTTTTGACATCTTCTACAACTGGTCTCACCAAATCAATTTTGTCTATGTTCTCCAAAAGAAGTTTAAGGCAATGACCCATGCAAGGGGTCCAAAATAGTGATATATGCCTCTCCTTAAGCAGTCTCCCAAGTGCCACATATGCCATTACATTGTCAATGACAACTTGTACAACATTCTTGATGCCTACCTCTAAGAAAAATTCCTCGAGAATTGGGATCAAAGTTTCTACGTTCTTTATTTTCTTAGAGGCATCAATTGAATTTAAAAAAACCATTTCACCATTTGAAGTCTCTAAAATTTGATGAGGGTGTGGTTCCTTCCATCTATCCACCCATTTGAAAGAAAAGTGTGTCTGAACTTTCGTCACTACTTTTGTTTTTCCATAATTGAGTTTGCATCTTCAAAAACATCCTAGATCAACCTTCCACTTAAATATTTTGGAGAGAGTGCTTTTTACCCTTTCCCTAATATTTTCAATGTTGTCACCAAATACTCCCAATACAAACTATTCACCACATGGAAAGGAAGGTTGTTAAAGCACTAGAAATTGGCACATGCCTTATCTATTTTCCTATGTGCTACCTCCTTCTACCTTGTACTTTTCAATGAAGGTTTTGCCCCAAGTATGTTTCTAGAAATAAAAAAAATTGTGACTAGCCTTTGCTCCAAACAGATGAGGTGGATGTGTCTCATCTGCGTGGACCATGACTAGAGCCCACAATCTCTTCCATATCTACCTTAGTTTTTGTTGTCGATATGAGAGTAATGGCTACTACTATGATTTCTTGTACCCATGCCCTCTCTAGTTTCTTCTCATCCAACAATGCAAGTTTTTCATTAATCTCTTGTTTTGCCTCTTCTATGGTATTGGGACACAACATGACATCACAACAAGGAATGCATTCGATATGGTACTTGATGCAATTGATGCCTCTAGAAACCTTTATGAGAAAAATGTGAAAATCACACTCCCTTGGGATGGTCTAGCTATGGGATACTTCCGATTGGTGGTACAAATTTTAACAGGATGGCTACTGCTCATTGATGTTGAACCTAATGTGGTATAGCATGCCATTATATGCTAACCTGCAGCATGTTTAAATAAAAATATATATATTTAAAAAAAAATTGAACTGTAAAGTTGTAAATGTAAACCTTATATATACAATAAAATTCAAAAACAAAATTTAAAAAAAATTCTTAAACCATAAATTTGTAAAACTAAACCCTATATACAAAAAAAAACCCACAATTTTATTCATAAATTATGAAAAACTAGTGTAAATCATGAATAAGAATTATGGAATTGAATAGAATTCATGTTAATTTGTAAAACATGTTTAGAATTCATGTTAATTCATGGAATATATTTTTTTTCAAAGAGGTTATTTAAATTAACTATGAAAACTAGGAAAATCCGCACATACCGTGACCATTTTTACCATATCTTGAACACACTATCATATTATTTTGTCAAAGTTTACCTTTCTAGAAACTAGACTAGGATAGATTTTCAATGAGTATAAACAAGGAGGTGTCCATCATGTCTTGATATGATATTTTAATCCCTATAAACTAGTCAATTTTTTTGAATTAGCGTTGAGGGAGGAGGGGGCGGTCTGCCTAGTTTGACAGAGGGGTAAAATTTCAAACTATCATATATTCTGCATATGGTGGCCAAATTCTTCATATGACCACTCATTTTTCATGAAAATGGATTTATAAGAGCATCAACATGAGCAATATTTTGATTCTATCATGCATAAATATGTTTTTTTACATATTTTGAATAAATTATGCATTGTAATTGGGTGCATTTTTGGTCGAATCTGACACCCCAAGTTTTTCTCAAATGGTACAAATGTGTTATATACATCAAACAAATATTATAACAATGTGTCCACAACTTATATTGTCGATGATGATGTTGTTACATTTCATCATTTATAGGTCCCTAAGGATCTGACTGGCTAAATAGAACCAACTAGAGGTTGGAAGATCCATATAGGTTGAAGGATAATTTCCCTTCTCCAGTTTGCTATTTTCTCAAAGTATGGGTTCACTACTAGGATAGCAATTTTTGGTTTGTGTGCTTTTCTTTCAATTTTTATTTTATTTTAGTGTATTGATATGTTTATTGAGTAGATAGAGTAGTTTGATTTTTTTTATGTTGCACAACTTCTCACATCTCACCTGATAGGAGGGAAGATATTGCATAGTGGCCTTCAATCAGTCATCAATGGTTATATGAGTTAAAATTAGATTTGATAGCATTTTGAGTGTTTAACAAAAGCATGCATGCAATGCTGGTGATTATTAGGCATCTAAGAGATGTTCCATATAGAGTATCGGAGGATCACTTGGATGGGTTCATGTGTGGGACCTTATGTGGGTCAATGTAGTTGGACATACTTTAATCAGGTTTTACTATAGTATAATACGATGATTAAATGGGATGAGTAGGCCATGATCATATTCATCTGCCATAGTTTGATCAGTACCATGATGTATAGTGTGATAGTTTGTAGATGTAGCAGAGATTCATTGATGACTTCATAGTCATAGCTCTAGATCTTCATCATCTATACCCCTTTGGATCAAGGGGGAGTTTTTTGGGTTTATGATCCAAAGTTGATTAGTTTACTTAGTTTATTTTCTTAGATTAATTATATTTTTATTATTTGGGTTAGTTGAATCCCATAAGATAGTTATAACTTCCTGTGAAAGATTTATATGCTTTCACTGTCATTGTAAAACTATCTCAAATGAATACAATAAAATATTTTTGTTAAATATTTTACTCACCATGTAATTTCTTCAAGTTTGCACCATTTCCACCTAGGCCAATATTATACTAGCCCAAAACCTCATTAATATTCAATAAATTGATAAGTTACACCATATTACAAGATTTTAACAATTTTGAAGGGTTAGAACAAAAGATATTCCAATACAATTTAGAAACTTTAGGTTGACCTTAGATAGGCTTATGCAAGGCCAAGAGGAAAGAAAATTATATAATTTGCTTTTGAAAAACATTCACTCACCTTTGAGCCATATTTAAGGTTTGTTTACCCTTTCTTTAAATCCTCTAAAAGGTTCCAAGCCTTGATTCAACACCAAACGTCCATCCAAGGCATATTTGAAAGATTTTGTGCTAATACAGGTAGGTTTTGAGACTTATTGACATCATTATCCTCTTTAAAACATTCTTTGTTCCTTCTCAAGCTACCATTAATACCCATACACATTAACTTTCATGTTTCAAAAGTCATCCTTCTTTTTTAGATCTCCAAAACTACTAAAATCTTACTTGACAACTGTCTTTTGACAATAACAATAGAGCTTTTTAAGATAAATAGTCCTAAAGCTCCTATTACTCATTCCTCAAACCTCCAAATCACTTTTAACCTTGTCCAATAGTTTCTCTACATCTTCTTATAGCTCTCCTCTAAATTTGAGATCATTTTACTAGATAAATCACAAGATATAAGTCTTTTAGAATGGCCTAGTGTTTCATGGTAGCCTACAAGTCGAGAGCACCTAAAAAGGTCTTATTTGAAGTTGGGAACATTTTAAACCCATGTTATTTTACACAAGGTTTGTAATAACCTGCTACACCTCTATCCACAAGATAATCATCTTGACCGATAACAAATGTCTTCAAAATACCAATATTCCAATATTTTAGCAAGCCTATATTACCCTCCCTGGCTTGCAGACATTATAAAAAGGATTTAACCTATAAAATACACAAAATACATGAAATTATGAGTTTTATATTGTATTATAAACTCTCTTTGTCATTATTACATTGGTTTTTTTGGCATAAACATTCTCAATAAATGTTAAATCAACACCCTCTTACAACACTCCAACTCCTCTCTCATGCAATTTCAACCTTTTATATGATAAAATATACAATAGACTTCCTTTTTATTTTAATTATCACATTGAAGAACCTTCACACATATTCTTAGACCTATTTTATACCTAATAAAAATATTACTCCATCATTACACTTCACATTACTCCTTCACACATTACACAAACTTCTATTTTGGACTGCAAAACCTTTATTTGTCCCTTCAATGATAAATTTTTTGTCATTTTATGCTTGTTAAAGGTATTCAATGTATCCCTCTTAATGAATTTGATGCATATCAAGTAGTTCAAAGCTTTACCAAGATTACAATGCCCAATTTTGGTTAAGATACTCCTCCAAATTTGATCATGCATTACAGGAGAACCATGAGGGCTAGAGATGAGCGTTCAGCTCCCACATGTGAATGAACAAGTCCTTTAAGAAATCATGAGAGGATTTTATCTAACTCAAGATGGAAAAGACAAAACAATGAGGTTTCTCTCACAACCAAATCTCTTAAACAAGCCAAAATTTGGTCAATAGGGGTCATATAGTATAATTCATTAGCCCAATCAATGAATTGTCTGTGAAAACATGTTCAAACAGATATTTTAAGGCTAGGATGACTATTTCTCAGTCTTGGTTGGGCCCTAGGAGTGAAGGTTACAGTTGATCAGATACATCCCTTAAGAGAATCTCCTCATCCCTGAGTGTGCAAATTGAGTGAACTTCTATCATGCATTGTAGGAGAACCATGAAGGCTAAAGACAAGATGTTAGCTCTTACTCATACATGAATGAGGCTTCTAATAAATCTCAAGAGGATTATATATAACTCAATATGGATGATACATGTCAATGAGGTTTCTCTCATAGCTAAATCTATTAGAATAGATTAAAATTTGGTCTATAAGGGCTATATATTCTGACTCGTTAGTCCAATCGATGAACCATATGTGAGGAAACATCTAAAAGGGTTTTTTAAGGCTAGGAAAATTATTTTTTGGTCTTGATCAGGTGCTAGGATTGAAGGTTTTAGTTGATTAGATGCATCCCTTAAGAGAATTTCCTCATCCCTGAGTGTGAAAACTGAGTAAATTTCTATCTATCGCACATTATAGAACTCTAAGGGTTTAATATGAATCGTTAGCTCCTATGAATTCACAGATGAGTCTTATAAGAAATTTTAGGAGGATTATCTCTAAGTCAAGATGGATGAGACACAGAAATGTAATTTTTCTCATAGCCAAATCTCTTAGAATAGGCCAAAAATTGGTTAGTGGGGTTGTATATTATGACTCATTAGCCTAATTAATGAACCATCTACATGGACACATCAAGATAGCCATTTTAAGGACATAAAAACCATTTTTAAATCTTGATCATGCCCTAGGAGTGAAAGTCATAGTTGATTAGATGCATCCCTTAAGAGAATCTCCTCAAACTGAACAAACTTCCATCATGTGGTGTAGGAGAATTGTGAGGGTTAGAGATGAACCATTAGCTATTACACATGCATGGATGAGTCTTGTCATAAATCTTGAGATGATTATCTCTAACTCAAGATGGGAGATACATGACAATAATTTTTCTCTCACTGCCAAATCTCTCAAAACAGGCCAAAAGTTAGTCAACAGGGCCGTATATTCTAACATGTTAGCTCAATCAACTAATCATCTACATAGACACATTCAGATAGGTGTTTCAATTAAATAATAATTATTTTATAATCTTGATCATGCCATGAGAGTGAAGGTTGTAGTTGATTAGATGCATCCCTTAAAAGAATCTGCTCATCCTTGAGTGTGTAAACTGAGTAAACTTCTATCATGTATTGCTAGAGATGAATCATCAGCTCTTACATGTGCATGGATGAGTCCTCTAATAAATCTTAAGAGGATTCTCTCTAACTCAAGCCAAGAAAGACATGGCAATAAGGTTTCTCTTGTAGCCAAATATTTTAGAATGAACCAATTTAGTAATGGGGCCATATATTCTGACTTGTTAGCCCAATTGATGAACCATCTATGTGGACACGTCTGGTTGAGAATTTTAAGGCTAGGATAATTGTTGTCTAGTCTTGATCAGGCCCTAAGAGTGAAGGTTTTAGTTGATCAGATGCATCACTTAAGAGAATATCCTTGTCCCTGAGTATGTAAATTGAGTGAACTTTTGTCTCACATTACAGGGGAACTGTGAGGGCTAGAGATGGGCTGTTAATTCTTACGCGTGCAAATATAACTCTTCTAAGAAATCTCAGGAGGTTTCTCTCTAACTCCATACCATAATTAAGGTGTAGATAAGAATAATTTCCTATTTTCTTGAAAACACAAACATAGAGAAGGTGAAAACCTATTTGCTAAAGGTAGATAACATTAATATGAATTATTTTTTGGCTTCTCTACTCACAACACCAACCATATGAAGGTGGAATCTCATCTGGTGCCACTAACCTATATTAAAATTGTTAGTAAAAAAATTAAACATAAATAAATTCTAACACTCCCCCTTAATTTCTACCACTAACAACTTCAGCATTTACAATGCCTAAATTTTGTCTTAAATAGTCAAAGGTCTCCTTTGCTAATGCCTTTGTAAATATATCTGCCAATTGATCTTCAGATTTGCATAATTTTAGATGGATTTATCCATTGTTCACTAACTCTCTGATAAAGTGAAATCTTGTATCAATGTGCTTGCTCCTCTTATGAAAAACATGATTTTTTGATAATGTGATTGTTGATTTGTTGTCACAAAAGATTGGTGTTGACTCCTTCTATGCTTGTAATAAATCTTTCAATATTCTTCTCATCTAAGTTGCTTGACATGTTGTTGATGTGGCTGCTACATACTCTGCTTCAACTGATGAAAGTGTCACTATAGGTTGCTTTTTGGATGCCCATGTGACCACATCTGTGCCTAAAAGAAAGGCATGTCTAGAAGTACTCTTCCTGTCATCAATGCTACCTGCAAAATCACTATCAGTAAAACTAATCAAACTAAAATCGTTAGTTGTGGAATATAAAATTCCATATTCTGTAGTTCCTGCCACATATCTCAATATCCTTTTTTCAACTTGTCAATGTGAGTCTTTTGGTGACTCCATGAATCTTGAGATTAAACTGACCCCATACATGATATTTGGTCTAGTAGCTGTAAGATACATCATAATACCAACTAGTCTTTTGAATGTTGTAGAATCAACATTAGACCCTTGGTCTTCTTTGCTAAGTTTGGTCCCTGTAGCAAGTGGTGTAGGTGTTGGTTTACAATTCAACATCTTAAATCTTCTTAACACATCCTTTGCATATTTAGTTTGACAAATAAAAATTCCTTTCTATGATTGTACAACTTCTATGCCCAAAAAGTACTTCATTAATTCCAAATCTGTCATTTCAAATTCTTTCTTCATTGCTGATTTAAAAGTGTCTACAAACAAATTTTCAGTGAAAATCAAATCATCAACATATAAACACACAATCAAAATCTGGCCTTCTTTGTTGATTTTTGGGTACAAAGTAGGCTCACTATTGCTTCTACTAAATCCATTGTTTGTCATATAAGAATCAATCATGCTATACCATGCTCTTGGTGCTTGCCTGAGACTATAAAGGGCCTTCTTCAATCTGTAGACTTTTTCTTCATGTCCTTGTACTTCATAACCTGGTGGCTGTTTCACATACACTTCTTCATCTAGTAAACCATTCAAGAAATCTGATTTGACAACCATTTGATATGCATACCAATTATTTTGAGCAGCTATTGATAAAACCATTCTAACAGTATCCAGTCTAGCAACTGGAGCAAATGTTTCATTATAGTCAATTCCATGTTCTTGTGCAAAACCTTTTGCTACTAACCTTGCCTTGTGCTTTTCAACATTTCCATTTACATCAAATTTAGTCTTATAAACCCATTTGACTCCTATACAATCCTTACCTTCAGGTAGATAAATTAGATCGCATGTTTGATTTCTTTCAATGGCATTCATCTCTTCATCCATTGCTTTTATCCAATGTTCCTTATTAACTGCTTCTTCATAATACATAGGATCATGAGTGAAAAGAGCAAAATTTGAAACCAAATCGAATTTCTCTTCTTCTTGATTATAAATTTCATTCAAATTTCTCATTTTCTTACCTTTCAATCTTGATCTTAAAGTAGCAAGAGTTGGATCTAATTCATCACTTACTTGTGAATTTGGAGTAGGGTGACATGCATGACTAGATGATTCACCTTGTTCAAACCTCCTAGGTGTTCTTATTGGAGTCCTTGCTCTTGCTTGTGGAGAGAATTGATCTCTTTGCAAATTTTGTTCTTCAGATTCTTCTTCAATTTGTAGAATTGGTGCTCCAATTGTGATGGTGCTACCATCCCATGCTTCTTTTTCTTTAAATTCAACATCTTTGCTAATAATCACTTGCTTTGAAATAGGGTTATACAACTTATAAGCCTTTGATTCTTCACTATAGCCAATAAAAATGCATTTCTCACCTCTATCATTAAGTTTTCTTCTCAATTTAGATGGTATAAGAGAATATGCAATACAACCAAATTTTTTGAAATGATGTACACTATGTTTCTTACCACTCCATGCTTCTTGTGGAATTCGATCTCTGACACTCTTTGTTGGACTTCTATTCAAAATATATACTGCACATGCTACTGCTTCTACCCAATATTCATTTGACAAGTGTTTGGCTTTCAACATGCTTCTAGCCATCTCCATGATTGTTCTATTCTTTCTTTTTGCTACACCATTCTGTTGTAGTGTGTACCTTGTAGTCAATTGCCTTTTAATGCCATGATATCTGCAAAAAATTTTAAATTGACTAGACATATATTCACCTCCTCTATCTGATCTAAGTACCTTGATATAATGGCCACTCTGCTTTTCAACCATTGCCTTGAATTCTTTAAACTTTCCAAAGGCTTCAGACTTATTTTTGAGAAAATAAATCCATGTCTTTCTACTAAAGTCATCAATGAAGATTAGAAAATAAGTATTACCTCCAAATGATGGAGTTTGCATTGGTCCACATAAATCACTATGGACTAGCTCCAATATTACCTTAGCTCTATATGAGGCTCCTACTGGAAAGCTCTCTCTATGCTGTTTTGCTAGAATACAACTGTCACATGAACTTCTTGACTGTTCTATTGGTGGTAAACCCTTCACCATATTTTTTTTCTGTAACAAATTTAAACCTCAAAAATGTAAATGTCCAATACTCATAAGATTATGCTTTAGTCCAGGTACAAAATAAACATCAGGTATAAACCTTCTTTCACCATTTTTTGCCAAAACATTTATTACACCTTTACCCATTACATCTACTTTGATATATTTCCCAATTTCACTTCTGATTTTACAGAATCATCAAGACTAGCAAAAAATTATTTATTCCCTGTCATATGATTACTGCATCCACTATCTAAGAACCAAATATCTCTAGCTTTTTCTTGAGTAACATTACAAGTAAGAAATAAGCTTCTAGGATTAGAACTAGATTCACCTAGATTAGAACTAGATTCACTTGTGTAATTAGCATTCTGTTTGTCCACATATCCTTGTTTCCTTCTGCAGTCACTTGCATAATGTCTATATTTTTTGTAGTAATAACATTGAATATTAGATTTATCAAACCTCTGTGAAATGTGCTGGAAGTGATTGTTGCCACGTCCTCAATTGCTGTAGTTTTGATTATTGTGTTCACCTTGATCTGGATTGTTCCTTCCAGTTCTGCCTCTGCCTCTTCCTCTGAAGTTTGACCTAGCTCTTCCTCTTCCTCTACCAAATGATACCTATGACTTGAAAGCATTATCAAGAGAAGTATTGTTATTCCTATTCATTCTAGATTCATGTGTTAACAATGAACCCATTAATTCATCTACAGATAACTGTTCCAAATCCTTAGTTTCCTCAATAGCTACAACTATTGCATCAAATTTATTGGGTAAACTCCTGAGTATTTTTTCTATGATCTTCTGATTCGTGATTGTTTCTCCATTAGATCTAATTTGATTCACTATATTCAACACTTGACCCATAAACTGGTCTATTGAATCTGAATCATTCATTTGCAAATTTTCAAAACTTCGCCTAAGAGATTGCAATTTAGCAATTTTTACCTTTGTATTACCTTTATAAGTAGTCTCCAAGATTTTCCATGCCTCTCTAGATCTCGTTGCTACTGCAACTCTGAAAAAAATTGATTCATCCAATGCCTGTTGGATTATAAATAAAGCTTTTGCATCTTTTTTCTTGTTCTCTTTAAGCTCTTCTTTTTGTGCTCGAATTAATGCCAGATGGGTTGCCTCATCCTGCGGTTCTACAAAACCACTTTCTACCAAATCCCAAACTTCTTGTGAGCAAAACAATGTTTTCATCTTAATTGCCTAAAAATCATAATTCTTACCATTAAAAATGGGAATTTGAGGCTGAGAGATACTGTTATTCACTGCCATGTCGATTGCTGAACAGACTAAATCCTTCTTGCCAAATCAAATTTTTGGTGCCACGATCAGATCCTCTCTTCTATGGCCGCCACTCAGTCAAAGTTTCTCCAGGCACAGTTTCCACACACAAGACTTCTGCTCTTTGCGTGACTCTCCTCCAAAATAGAAATAAAGCTCCTGCGATCTCTTGTCCTCCTCTTAATCAAAATAATCCACAAAACAACCCATTAAGCTGCTTGATGCCATTCAACGGCCACTAATTGTAAGTTAATTCGAGACCATAGTCGTTGGAGCTCAGATTGCTAAACAATAATAAATAAAAACACTCGAATCTAAACAGAATTCAAAGAAAGGTCAAATCTTTAAACGACAGACTCTGTTTTTACCGACGCTGCTTTTCTAGATAGCTGCGTGATTTTGTTTGAGGTTGACTACTACGATCTAACCTACGACCTGTCGCTCCACATCACTACACCATTTCTTCCAACAGTGTTGCGCTACTCTTTGCCTTAACGCTTTCAAACAGCTGCTGCTGCGTCGACCATTTGGCTGCTCTGACTCTCACAACCTGTGCAATGGCTGTTGACTGTGATTTGCTGGAGGGCTGACTACGCTTTGCAAGAAAATAAGACACGGTACCTGCGCTTCTTACTATGTGTTTCTCTTCTTGCTGGGCGCTTCCCTGCTGGCTTTATCCTCTGCTGAGCGTGCCACTCCTGAGAGCTCCCTGTTGGCTCTGATACCACTTTGTAGAAACTAAAAGAGCAGAAAAAATCAAGAACTGAAACAAGAAAACAAGAACAGAAACAAATTGCTACAGCAATTCTTGAAAATAAGAATTTTATTGATCTTCAATTTTTCTTGCTTACAATGATGCGCCCAAGGCGTCTATAAATAGAATTTGAATCCAAAAATAATTGAAACTAAACTGATTGCTTAACTGATCCTTAACTAACTAAAATTAACTCCATGCTAACTGAGACTAAACTGCTTCTCTAACAGTTTAACTAACTGATAGTTAACTGTTGTGCATGACAAAAAGAGGGAGGTGGAACAAAACAGTTAAACTGTGGGTGGAGAAATTATCTCCAATTATACTTCAGTTTCTAACAGATAGGTGACAAAGAAGAGGAAAAAAAACTATCAACTTTGTAATATGAATGGTGCAAATGATAAATTTGTCCTAAAGCTGTTTTCTCTTAAAATTAATGATTACAGTATATCGACTTCCATAAATCTGGTAGCGAACTCGTTTTGGTATTCCTTTGTTCACAATCCAAATGTGAAAAAAAAGTGTTATCCTCTTATACCCGCTTTTCAATGGAGGAGACGTTTGTCCCATTACGACACATAAAGAATGATCTTAAAGGAAGATTGCTGTGTTAAAAGCAAGATTGGAACAGTGGCTTCACTGCAGGTTTCAGGTGCTCTACACCCATTCATCATATTCAGTTCCATTTTATGTAAATCGAAGGCACAGAAATCTGAATTTCTGAAATGTTCTCGGTAATAGCGAATTAAGAAAATGGGTTGGAAATTTGTTTATTCAGATATGAAGAGAAAATATATTCATTTTTCTTGACATGCATGTTTGACATTCACCAAGACTTCATTTCAGGACTCTTGCTCCCACAACTTATATATTCTTTGCATCAGCCATTCCAGTAATATCGTTTGGGGAACGACTGGACAGGAGCACAAATAAGAATTGCCACTTACAACTAGAGTATAAATCATTTCAAAACTTATTAAATATAATAAATTGAAATTTTTTAATTTTGGGTTTTGCAGATGGTATCTTGCCTGCAGTTCAAACACTGGCATCTAATGGAATTTGTCGAATCATACATTTTATTTTGGGTGGTCAACCATTGTTAATTCTTGGATTGGCTGAGCCAACAGTTCTTATGTATACTTTTATGTTCAGGATGGTACGTGCATCTCCCTGCAGACCTATGCCATGTTTCTCAAAGATCATTCATGTATGTACACTTGAACCAAAATCAGATACTACTATTTCCTTAACCAAACTTCTCAGGGATTAACTTACCAAAACAGGAAAAGCTTCAATGCTCGTATTCTCTTCAATAACTAACTAGAGTGTTGTTTAATCTGCAGAGTATGTATATGGACTGCATTTTTATTGCTTTTGCTTGCAATCCTGGTGCATGCTCAATTATTGCACGATCCAAGATTCAGCCCTCTGTCACCCCATTCGTACAAAGAAAAGAAAAATCTTCAACAAATTTACGTGTGTAAGTTCTACTGATTGATATTCGCATGTGAAGTGTTGATTTGTAATCTCTTTAGAATAATATATTGAAGAGTATATTTTTTATGGGAAAATTAAATAATGAACAGGTCCCGCTGATAGGTTCTTCATATATTGTCTATCGGCTTTACGGTGATATCTAGAGGAGGTGTAGCTGTAACTATTATATTAATGAGGAAGTTTTGGTATGTTAATTTTTTTAATATTGTATATAATCAGTAAATCAACTTAAACATCATGCTACTTTGGAAGTCGAAAAGTTGACTCTCCAATAATAAATCACCACCCAACAAATGTTAAATATATCATTCGACAGTCAACTTTTCAACTTACCAACTCATGCCATAGATAAGCTCAAATAGTGATGGATGATAAAGATAAAAAGCATACTCCTGAACATACTGTAAATGTTCTCATATTTTGAACAACAGAAGAGAGGAAAGATAATTGCCCACAATTCTAGATGCAGAGTTATCTTAGCAAACTTTCCTGTTTGGAAAAACCTCACTTAGAATAAAAATTGCCACATACTCAAAGTTATCTTAGCCATTTGATGATCCTTTCACAGGTGAAGTATGGTTTTTGAGAAAAAGATCACAAATAAATTTGAAGATAAACTTGTAGATTATTTTCAATTTTTTGCTACAGGGCCTTGTGGAGGAGTTCGGTATCCCAAGGAAAAAAAATACAAAACTTGAACAGTTTTAACCTTCATGGCGATTTGGGAATGGAATGTCCGCACTGGTTCTCTCAGTTGGACTTCTTTTGAGTGGACTAAAGAGCCACAAAGCCCGATCTTGGCATTATGAGACAGGGATATTTGTTTTGAAGTAATCTAATTCTAGTCTCTTATGCTCTATATATTCTCCACTCACCATAATTTCTTGTTTAGTTATTTGTGTGTAAAAGTTCATTAGAAATTAGGACACCATACAAAAGTCAATCATGTCAATAATTTGGACTACAGCCATCCTTATGACAGTGTGCTGCAGTGGTCCATCCAATTTACTTTCAACTGTAAAATTTATCTTAGAAAACTCACCAGATTAAATGGAACTATTTGTACTAAATACTTCAGCCATTTTGGCCTTCATGACTAGAGAATTTTACACTAATTATGTTTGCTACCTTATATACTCACAGTATTTTCCTTCAATGCCCTTTTGCTTTTATGTAGATGCATATTCTAATGACTTTAGAGGGCCAAAAGCACCGGATGAATTCCATTGGTCACCCTTCTTATTGTGTGTTGTAGGTGACTTTTCTAAGTACTGCAGACAAGATGGTTCTGAGGCCTGGTTGCTGATTATGGGGTGCCATTGATGGTCCTGGTGTGGACTGGTGTGTCATATGCTCCAGCTAGTCATGTCCCAAGTGGAATTCCTTGACGCCTTTTAGTCCTAATCCATGGTCATCTGGTGCTTATGCCAACTGGACAGTTATTAAGGTAATATCTCCCAGTTTTTGATCGGAAGGAAATTTAAGTGACAGACTAATTGGGAAGTTTGGAATTTGGTTAGTGTTGAATAAATAAAACGCTGTTCTTAAGATTATACGCTCTTCTATATAGGTTTGGAACATGAACCTATTATTGATATTTGCTTGTCTGAACAAGAAATGCCCGATGTACCATTGAAATACATTGATGGAGCATTTATGCCAGCCACAATAATTGCTGTGCTTTATTATTTTGACCGCAGTGTAGCATCCCAACTTTCCCAACAAAAAGAATTTAACCTGAGAAAGCCATATTCATTTCGTTATGTCTTGCTTGTTTCGGGATCCCTGGTATGCAAAACTACATAAGCTTTTGTAACGGTCTCCATCATGTACGCTCGTTAACTCAGCCTTGGTTCTCAACATATCGGTTTTAGTAAAATCATTATAACCGAACTCTTCATAGTTTATATTAACGTCAGTTGTGAGTGTTTTATGAACCTTAGTGGCTGGTTCTTAAATTTTCTCTTATTTTGTAGCAGGTTATTTTCAAGCATCAGGTGCCAATAAACTGCAATTATTATAATGCCTAATTAATACAAACATAATGGTGTCACCTTTCATAAAGTAGTTTCTGATGATGATAGAGTATTCCTAATATAGTTGGTACACAACAAGCTAGTCAGAATAGTTTGGGAAAGTATTCAGACTAACTCAATCTTAGGGCGGCTATATGGACACATGCAAGAAACTTAGGAGTGTGGACTAGATTATAGATGCCCTCTTTATATCTATATCTAGGAGCCATTGGTGTACCAGTCTCCACCTACTTTGATAAGACAATCCGGCTGGCTATATATAACCAGTAATAGTAGATTAGGAGTGTGGACTAGATACTTACCCTTAACCCAACTTCCTACTATGTTTTTGGGTCTAGATACTTGCCTTCGTTTAAAATTATTCCCACCAATTTATTTTTTTATTGGATGCCCTGGTCCTTTGCCCAGACACTCAAGCAATTGAAGGATACCACTGGTAGATTAGGTACAAGTGTTGGAAATAGAGATGTTGCTACTGATAATCGGTTTTTAATGTTGAGAAAGATAGAGATGACCTCCTTCCTGTTGAAGTTAACGAAAAACTTAGTAACTTGTTGCAATTTATTACAGTGACTAGTTGCCTTGGTGCAATTCATGTCCTTAAAAAGATCCTAACCTCTGTCCTTTGGGTTTACTTTGCTTTTATGGCCATAGAGAGTTTGCCAAGAAATCAATTCTGGAAAAGGATATTGCTTCTGTTCACTGAACACGCAAACCAAACCATTTATCTTTGTAAATGCTAAGATTGACAATCTTGCTTTTGATTTACAGACAAAAGAGACACTAACAGCTTGTCAGAATAATTTTGGTTCAACGTGCGAGCTTAATGATAAATTTTTCAAATCAGGGGTGCTTAGTTTGTTAAATATTTCACATTTCTGAGTACATGTAATTTTTTACCTTTATTTAATGTCTAAGGTTAACTTCTTTTGCCTTGATGAGTGCAGTGGAAAAGTGTGTACTTGAAAGTATACTGCAATGGGTAGAGTTCAAATGAAAAAAAGTGCTTAAGAAAACTGATGGAACCACAAAAGGGAAGATAACTGACATTGTCAAACGTAATCATGCAAATCAAGCAAGGGGAAAGGAATCTGGCCAATGCACTTTAATTTTAAGTGAGGGTGACTTAGCCAAGGTTCTTGCTATAATTGCTTGCTCCCCATATTAAAGAAATGCAAATCCTCATTTGGGTAGTATTATGACATGTTTCCACATTGATTTCCAATTTGAGATTGTTTATTTTGACTATCTTTGTGCTATGAGTTGGTAGGAATAGCTATTGTTGGTAAAGATCATTATGGTGTGTTCCCTCTCAGAGGTAAGTTGCTCAATCTTAGAGAAGCCAACAAATGGCTAATACAGAGATTGAATCTATTAAAAAAATCCTTGGTCTATAGCAAGATAAAATATATGGTAGTGTAAAATCTTTAAGATATGGCCATCTGATGATAATGACAGAGTAGGTACATGTGTGTTTAGAATTGTTTAGTTTCTTCTTAAGTTTGACAGATCCTATCAAGTGAGATATTTTTGACTTGTCCTTGGTTTGCTTTAGGATTATGATGGTTCC
The DNA here is from genome assembly GCA_037957365.1 of Torreya grandis. Taxonomy (NCBI): domain Eukaryota; kingdom Viridiplantae; phylum Streptophyta; class Pinopsida; order Cupressales; family Taxaceae; genus Torreya; species Torreya grandis. The sequence continues at coordinate 307,143 of JARHVA010000698.1, forward strand.
CACATCAAAGGATTGTTGATTAACTTCATACACTATAAGTGGCTATCTCTCGTTAAAATTCCTTCATTTTTTGGAGAATTTATCACTCCTATTGTCAAGGTAAATGTTCCCCATGTATTTGGTTCACCGATTAAGAAGCTCTATATATACATTTTCGAGCCTCAATAGGATGTATCTCCAAGTCTAAATTTGACACTTGTTGATGTTAGCAACTCACAAGAATGGAAATGTATTATCTTTTTACACCATCCTTGAGTGCGATGCTTGGAGAGAGTCATTGGGTGGAAAGATAACTAGCTAGATCATAATGCTAGTTTGTTTTCTCTTTATATGTTTTGAAGTTATGTGTTTCATTCATTTGTTAATTAGCTATTGTTTTAATTTGTCACTTGTTCATTGGAGTATATAGGGTTTGGGTACAAATATTTCTAAAGAGGGCAAGAATTATTTCAAAGATGGTATTGGGCATTTCGCAAACACACTATTTGCATTGAAGTGTTCCCCCTGTGTTTTCTTGTAGTGATTTTAGGTTACTTAGGAATTAAAGTCAATAGTCCAATGAAAAAAAAAAGATATTTAAGGAATAAGTTGTTGAAGTAATAATATAAAATTTTGATAAGATATAAAATAAATTTGTGTTGCTACTAAATGAGTTATAATCCCATTTTAATTCAATAAATAGGCATATCATTTTATGTCAAGGGTTAATGACATTTAGACACCTTTTTGTATTTTTTTTTATATTAATAAAATGCTTGTGGATCTACTTGTGCACACTAGCTTCAACTCAAATTATTTTCTATAGTCATTTTATAATACTAATCACCAGCTTGTGCTGGTGTCATTGATGATATTTATTCATTTGTGGCACCAGAAGAAATTCAATTCTTTTTTATTCATTAAATTCATATTATCTCTAGAGAGATGATAACTAGAATTAAAGTTATATCGTTATCAACCAATAACATTTGAAACTTTGTTTTTCAACCAATAACTTTTAATTTTAACCCTATTAACGAGTTGTGAAATAAGCTATAAAAGATAGATTGTCCCCCTCAGAGGGATGTGACTTGATCAAGGAGAGGATGCCAAGAAGAGAGAAAGATGTAGCTTCTGAAGGTGGATGCCTTCCTCAAGGAAGTACACTAGAAGCTATAGGTGGATGCCTTCCGCAAAGGAGAATACTAAAATTAGAAGATGGGTGCTTATGGGAAAGAAAGCAGAACAACATGATGTATCACTCTGAGAAGACAACATAACATCAAATGGCAATGACAAGGTGCAATTTTTACTGCCTTGTTTAAAATTTTATAACATTTGATTACCATTTGACCATAAATGATAACAATGGCTTGTTTTATGATTGTATTTTGCATGATTATATAATTATATGAGTTGTGTGATTGGATTCTCACAACCCAAAATGCTATATGAGTGCCCTTTGATTATGATTGACCTCAGTATGATTGTAATAGGTGCCTAGAAAACTTTTTTTAAGTATTATAAATTGTATTATCTCCTATGAGTAGAATGGACTCTAATATAATATCTAATGTTTTTAATCCCATTTTGGATGCATAAATATTTACTCTACATTCTTATTTTCCTTTGTCACTTTTGAGTGAGACCATTAATATTTTACCAATAGACCAACATAATAATCCGTAGGAGCCATACTGAGATTGATGCCTTGAGAAACTCAATAACTAGAAATTGACATCATTCTTATACTTATTTTATCCTTAAAAACATTTCCTTTAAGCTGTATAAACTAACAATTAAAAACTGAGGTGTTTTCTTTCATACGCCATTCTAATCAGTTGTGTTGGGAAGATTCATTTCATTTAAAGTAACAAGCTTTAGCAATAGATAAGTCATGGGGAAGGGCAAGGACATACAAAACATGCACATGGTGAAATATTTCAAGATGAGTTAAGAAGTGATGGAAAGGGCCAATGATAGGGAATTTCATGTAATATTTTACATTAAAGGGCATTTTATGGTGAACTTGCAAGGTAGTGACATCTCTAATTCATTGTTTTCTATTTTGAATGGTGGACAAGGACATCATTAGGGTTGATTTGATTGTCATAAGGCTCCACATATAATGTGTGGCATAAATCAACATGACAATGTCGTAGACATTGGAACAAGACATTGAGGTCCCAAAGTGTGTGTGTGTGTGTGTGTGTGCGCGCACGTGTGTGTATATATATAATAATTATAATATTATATTAAATTATTACACTAGAGGCATTTACTATTATAAAGCAAGACTATATTCATCTTGACAAAAACTAGATGTAAAATTTGTAGTTAGTATCATTTTGGTTGATGAATCAACAAATGGTAGTGGGTTTTGTAATATTGGTAGGGGCATAGCTAAATTTCATCTTGGCATCTTTTGATGTTTTTTACATTAACAATGAAGAGTGACAAGTGAGAGCAAGGCAAAGACTGAGGTGGAGTTGACTGTAGTTTGCATGGTGGTTGTATAATGTTTTAAGCTGCCTAAATAATGACACATATAATCAACCATTAATTGAGACTCACTTTGGCTCAATTGATCGATCTTATTGAAACAATTGATTTCTTACCAATTATAGCCATGGAATTCGATGTGCTTTGCTCAATGCTTGGATTTAAAAGAGGTTGTTTTGCATAAAGTCTGTCAGAATAACTTGAACACAACCTTAACAGTTGAGCATACCATTGAAATTATTTGTTATTTGTGCACTATGCTTGAGGTGAAGTTTGCTTTGTTTGATGGTCAAATCACCATCCACCATGAAATCAATGAGAACAGTGGAGAGTGTAGAGCGTAGTGGCACTCTTGTAATTTATTGTCTTTAAGAATGTATAAATACCAACTTGGGCCATCCCTGATTGGAACAACATTGTCCAATAATACTCTAAATAAACCCTAAAGAATTTGCGTCCCTAATTGTAAAATATTGATGAAAACCATCGTAGAAAAAAATTAAGATTAGTTTATAATGGTTCTATGGAGGCCTCACTCTTGATAACCACAAAAAAAACCAACACTTATAATGACTATCCACCATTAACAACCATATTACACCTACAATGTCTATCTTCAATTAGCAACCATACTACATCAAAGCTATATACCATTTAAGCAAAAAACATATTTAAATACATATCCGACTCTTCCAATGTCACTTTTGCTTGATCTTTTTGGAGTGAAACTGACCCCTCCTTTAGCTAGTCACACTTATGTTTGCTCAGGTACTAAAAAGGCACAAGGGAATGTTTAAATTGAGACTCACTCAGAGTAGGGGGAAGAGGAGAAAATAAACTAAGGGAATTTTTAGAATGTAGGCAACCATTTTTGCACCCTTCATTCACCATACACCTAATTCTACTAGCTACTTTTTTGACCTGGGATTTATGCAAGACAATGATATCCTTCATAAGGGCCTTGAATCCCATCTTAAACTTAGTCATGAAAGTTGTAATAGGAGATTCTAAGCCTAGGAAAATACACATGAAAAATTACTTGACATGCCACATCCGTCAATGCAATCTACAACTTCCATCGAACTATTTCAGTTACATAACACATGATTGAAACAAGTGTTATCTCAATAGAAACACATGTTTGATATCAAAAGGCTTCTCTAAAAATATAGATAATTCATCATGTGTCAATTTAGATGAGTTTGAAACTAATATAATAATGTTGATTGCAGTAACCATATAAAACCAATAATCTAATTGATCTATGCAGGATGTCATATGAAAAATAGACATGGATTCATATATTTCCATGCTTTTTCCATTCTCATTCTTAGTAACAATAACAAAAAATATTATATTTGTAACAATAGTGATATTTCATCTTTATTCAATGAATAGAGGAAAGGTAAAATTGTCACTAGGAACACAAACACTTTTAATTTTGGGTAGTTTGATGAAACTGAGTTCAAATCCCCACTAATATCTACATCCTCTCTCTAAGCACCATGGTAGTTTGATCTATCTAAAGTTACGAACCACACTATGTTTTATAACTTCTTCTATGGAGGTTGTAACTACAATGTACTAAAGAGTGTAAGTTACATCAGAACGGAAGCATTTTTTGTTTTGGTAAAGCAAGGTTTTGTAAAGAAATAGAGTGTAAATCAACAATTGTACGTACTTCTAAATCCATCATTGCTGATGTTGTCTCACCTTTTCTACACAAAGCATTAAGCCACAATAATTTGATATTCATTTTAACAATCCTTTTGATACATATTTTTACTGACTATTTCTCCCTTAAATTTTATGTTCTTTTGCTAGCTAGGATAAATGAGATGTTTATGGAGATAGGCTCTAATTGTGCACACCTTTTCTTCCAAGGGTTTGAGTATGGCATTTGGTATGTTCTTGAGTTTGATGAAATTGATTCAAGTGTAAATATATTGGTATCATGGAAAAATGGAAGCTACAAGATAGACTCTGGGAACTCAATGTCTTCTCCCTACATTTATGGCATTACAACATTGATTTAAGTTGCACATCGGATGTGGGTCCATGTTTTATTCAAATCATATCTCATGACGTCCTCATCCAACCTTGACAATATGGACCCTATAGGGTATGCTATCCTCACCATCATTGCCCCACTCACCTTGATATCACCTAAAATACCTTATCGATGGCCCTCATTAGCATCATGGATGAATGCAAGCTACAAGATAACAACATATGGATAACACTTATCCCATATATTTTACACCTGCACATGGCTACGTTAAATTTTAAATTGATACATCAATGTAATAACATTACATAATGATATGTGTTAGTTATATCAAAGCAAGGTGGAAACATATTTGATTGGATGTTTTCTTGTGTCAAGCATGGATGAGGATGTCATGAGAGTTGATTTTATTGTGGTAGGGTTCCACGTCTCATGTGTAGCTCTAATCAACAAGGTAATATTGTTGATGCTGGGACAATGCATACCACATCATGCAAAAGAGGTGAGTGGGGTCAATGGTCATTCATTTTGAGTGAGGTATGACTTTTGACTTACAATCTTTAACTTTACAGAATCTCGCTTTACCAAAACAAAAAATTACTTCCCTTTTGACGTAATATGCACTGTTTGGGCTACTGGTTGTTAATTATAATGTGTCTCATAAAACACTGACAAAAATAATTTATTGTTATATTAAATATTATATATAAAAATATAGTATTTAATATAATATTTCATAATTTATAACATATATTATATACATATATAATATTTTTACATATTTTAATATAATAATTTTATAATATATATAATATAATATTGTATGTTAAATATAATAGCTATATAGTATTTTATTCTACATATTATATAAACAGTAAATTGTAATGGCCTCTAACCTGAAATGCACATAATATTGGCTTATTTTATCCAATATTTAAAGTCAATAAATTAATATTGCCACCTTGTAAACTATAAACCCCTTTTCAATTGGCATTTGGTTTTCGATATGAGCCCTTTGGTGTATGATATCATTGAAAATAACTTGTCATTGCCCCTCATCATCGCACTCATCTTACCTTGAAATCAAATATATAGTAGGCAAGGGCAAGAATGGGGTCTAAAACATTTATAGATGTGTTGTTCTAACTAATTCTGCCACCACTTAAAGATTTTCTCAGATATGGTTGTGGGTTATGTGTGATAATATGTTTATTTTTCTCCTTATATTTGTAGGAGAAATATTTTCAGAAACCTTCTAGACCACCTTCAACTTCTACCCTGATAACAACTTATCAGTGGTGTAATCAAAATACTACCACAGGCTCCATTGGAGATGTGGTGGAGCACGAAGTTCCTAGATTATTCGATTCTCATCCCTTGAAAATATTTTATAAATGTATTTGTAGATCACACAATAGTGCCATCTCTATCTTTCAACATAATATTATTCTAAAGGGAAGTTTGAAGGTTGCATTATCAGACACCAAAATCTCTTTGTTCACACCCCACACTATCTACAAGTTAGATGGATTCAAATTATTGGCTCTATAGATGACAAAGAAGGTTGAAAATAAGTAGCCCATGTCACATCCCATAGCCTTCCCCTTGCCTCACCACTTTTCTCATTTTCTCTTCTCCACTGCTCTGGCATGGACACTATTATGTTTTGATGGGCATGGTCTATCATTATGCCCTTAGTGATGTAAATTTCTCAGGTCGTATCTGTCCATTTGTCCTTCCTAGGAATGCTAAAAAAGTTTAGAAAATATGGTCTTACCTGGGCGGGTTTGCATGTGGTAATTAGGGATGAAATCATGCATGTGTCCATGTGGCAGTCAAGGATGCAATCTACAAGTGGTTAAGGCTATGTAACTGTACATATGAAATGGTGGCTTATTCACATAATAGGTTTATCTTCTTTTTGTTTTTTGTTGGGAAGAAAATCATGTAAATGTTTAATAACACCAAAGATGTTTTTACTGGCAAGATGGCACTAAATATTCATCTTCTAATCTTTGGATGCCATTCTTGTTAGTAACATCAATGAACAATTTGCACTCAGCCATAAAGCAAACAATTTCATGTGGGGCCCAACTGATATAACTTACCTCCATAGACAGAAGTAAGAATTCCCAGTAAGTTGGGGAAAGTAGTTTATCCCAGAAACCTAACAAAATATGTGCATGAAGGTGGGACATTTAGCTGCTTAAAAAATCATTTTAAGAATGCATGAAGGCATAATTTTCACTAGAATATTGATTTACAATGCATATATTGAACACTTTTAATTTAATTTAATTAGCTTCAATAACAATGCACATTCCCAAGTGATTGGATTGGATACCTTGTGGCCGTACATTCTTATTAAGCTTCCTCAGGTTGTTAGAAGCATTGGATAAAGGAGGAGGGCCATTCTCTTGCAAAACTGTGGCATGTTTTTAGCACAATGTGTGGCTCCTCCTTCTCATGTTTCTTTTGAATGCCTAGATTATTTTTATGAGAAGGTGATGGTGTATTAGGAAATCACGCACTCTATAACAATAAAATAATAACAAAATATAATAATAGAGATAATTAAATAGATAAAATATAGGATTTAAATGGTAAAACCTTAGCAAACTTAAGGAAACATCTATGGTACAAGATATCAAGTTTTATTTATTTTAAGATGAACTGATTACATGCAAACTCACTATGTAGATTACATGCAAACTCCACAAAGATAAATATGCCTAATTGGCAAAGCACTGTCAGGATTATTCCTCCTAAAAATAAAGAAGAAAATGCCATTAGGACTTTCCTTCTAAAAATAGAATCTAGTGGAACATGTCTTCCTAGAAACATGGGTTTGACTCAATTTTTTGCTTCAGGGCGTTGCGCCCCCCCCCCCCCCCCTCCCCCCCCACTACACCCCATATCAAGGAGTGGGATATAAATTATGCCACAAAAGGATCTAAAATTTAACTTTATTATTACATATCTAACATGGTGGAGAAAATTCTTTCCCCTAAGGGGGAGTTGGCTTCTCATCTTTTGGTTCTCTATGGTTGTATTGATGGGAAGTTGGTTGATGGTTTTCCAAAAGATCATCGGGTGCTTCACAAGATCCATAACCAAACCCCCTCTTGCTCCATAGGTGTGAGACCAAATTCTAATTTGAGTGAGTTGGATAAATGTTGATTTGTAAGCTTGGTGGAGATTCCACTCTTAGCTTCATCAACACTCATAGTAAATAGATAGATCATTAGTAATTGGACTTATGATTGTCCATGTTACTAAACATGCCAAAATAGAGATAAATAAGTATATAAAATTAAATTTAGAACTTGGTAAATATGAACATGAAGTAAATTAATGTGCAAAGCACAAGTTAAACACCAATTTTTATTCTATAGAAACCTAAGGTGGGAAAAACTCTAGTGGGTAAACGAATGTGCTCCACTTCCACTATGAAATGTAAAAAGTTTACAAGGTACTTCCATTTATGGCCTTCAGAGACAAATTTATCACTACATCCTATCCAAACTTATATACAATGAATTATCTACACTTATACAACCTTCTCTATATTCACGCACTTGAACCAATCACTTATAGCTAAAAATAATGAGAAAATTATGAACAAGAACTCAAAGTCACTAAAAATGATGTGAATCCAACTACACACATCTCACTACCTTTATATGATGTCTTTTACTTTCTTTAGGCTTGTATTTATGCCCTCTTAGTCCTTGGAGTTCATATATAAGTTCAAATGAACCATCTGGATGAGTTGTAACATTTACAATTGTAGACATCTTAAATTTTCCTCTCCTCCATCGTTACTAATTTTATCATCTTTGACACCAATTACCATCACACTAATATCATGAATTTAATTTTCATAATATCACCATTACTAACATTTATCCCTTTGCATATTCTTCCATCATCCCAACCATATTCCTCTTCACATTATTATTTTATCCTAATTAATCATCTACTTAGCACCCACTTAATTGTTAGTACGATCCTTATAATTTTTAAGTAATTTTATATTCCTTTGAAACTAAATCCACTAAAATTCTTAGAAAATCCCATCACTAATCCCTATCTAATCCCTCATTTATTATACTAACCTCCTTTAAAATATCCTAATCTCCTCCTTGAGCTCCACACCATGTGTTGAGTTCTTCATCAACTTATCTAGACTTCTCCATGGAATTTAAAATTGGAGGAAATTCTAATACCTAAACTAACTCATAATTGCTCCTTTATTCTCCACCATTGATCAAGATACATCATGGATCAAACATGACCATCGATTTCTCTATGTAGCTCTTATAAATTGTGTTACACCCACATATAAATGTATAGAGAATATCCAATAATCCAATCTAGTGTCATCACCTTGCCAATCATTCAAGCAATTCTTACCAAAGTGTTGTCAAAATATTGAGCTAGCAAGAGCAATCATACATCAAGATATCAAACATTAATCCATCCTCAAGCACTGGAGAAAATCTACAACAACAAGGAAAGGATCTTTAAAGGTAAATTTGAGGTATAAATTTGGTATTTGTATCTTATTTAGTTTACATTTTTTTTTAATATTTCTTATGCTGAATTGGAGGTAGTTTGTTTTAGTTTAGGGAGAAGATTGATTGTTTGTTCATGGTTTCTACTTTAACCCCTAGACTTTAACCAACTATAGTGGGATTCAAACCCATGACCTTTTGATAGTCTTTATGAGGTTTGTGACATGGATTTCATCACCATGCACTGATCCACACCCTATGTTCCGACATGGTATAAATTTTTAAAGACTATTATCGTAAGGCTAAGAGAGATTCCCCATAAAGTGAGGAGATCATAGACCAATACCCAAGCATTAGACAACATCCTTGAAATATGGACTTCGGCCCTATGTACCATAGGGTATTTAGGGGATGCAACTAAAGATCCTCAAAATTCTTAGCTTAAGACCTATCGACTGCAAATAATTAGTAGTGCAAGGAAAACAACATCCCCACATATTACTCATGACATAAGACCATGGAGTGAGGTTTGGGAGACCTTTCTAGTCACTAGTTCATGAGAGTAGATATGTGGCCTATTAGTTGTGTTGCACACCCTTTATAATAGCACAAGGCTTGTGGCTTGTGTGTTGTTGAGACCTGTATTGTTTGAAAACCCCACAAATTACACCACCAAATGAGAACTTAATCCAAAATACATAAATACATAAACATCCCTTAAATCCAAGCACAGATTGATAAAAGTTTTTCATCAAATCCCAACAAATCAAAATCCCTAAACAAAGTCCAATCCGATCACTATAGCATCAAGGTGATCAAACAAACCAATCTATACCCTAAGCTTGTCTAAATCCATAATCACCTCAACCACATAAATCTAAAATCAACATAATCCACAAACATAGGCTTGATTTAATCCACATTAATAACATGGATTTTAACAAGTCTTTTAGCAATAGCTACACTAGAAAGGGGTTTTTTAGGATCATTCCATGCTATTTTAGTCTACCTGCAAGATTACAAAGGTGTTTTATAATTTAATTCAATAACTTCTGAGAAATAGAGATTAAAGGTGGGAGAGTGAAAGATGTTTTATAGAATACATGTAATTTAAGAAAATTCATTAAATCTCAGTTTTTTTTTTGTTTACACATATTTTATTAAAAAAATACTGAAAGGTACTAGAATAACACAAGTGAAGAGGGATTAGTCCTAGAAAAAATATATCAATCATAAAACACAACTATCTCAGCACTTACACTCTTTTGTTATAAGGTTGCAACCTTTTTACCTCCCTTATTTTTTGGAAAGATAAACAAAGTTTAGTTTGTTATATAAGTAGCATCATAGAAGTTACCCAATGAAGTTCTTAAAGATGAGTGGTCAAGTTATACCTAAGAGATATTATATAATCATTGAACATATTTGTCTTACATATTTAAATTCAATTATTATATGGTATGACTATTTTTTATTTATTCCTCGTGATCTATGCTTCAATGAAGTCCTTTCTCGTAAGAGGTATGGAATTTTTATTGTCAAAATATAACTTATAATGTTATAGTGAGTATTGAAACTTTACATAGAAATTTATTGAATGAGATTCTCCCAAATACACAATAGGAATCCATCCAAGTTAAAGTGTAGCTTTGGATGGAATGGAATGTGGAATCTGAAGTAAATGTTGATCTGTAATGTTATTTGAATATACCTTCTAAGTATGGAGTATATCATTTTAGTTTCAAAAACTTTAAATTTTAATTTTCATATTAAAAATGCATACTAATATTTTTTTATAGCATAATAATTTCAATAAACTAGTTTTAAGTAATATCTGGTAATAAGTAATTCCTAGTAAATTAGGAGATCTCTTCAATTACACCATAGAATTTGTACTAGGAAAGTATCAAGTAAATGATAGGATTTGAAGATCTAAATGCAACGTGGTTTTTGAGAGGATCAAATAGGTTACATTTTTTTTTAGTAATTGAACCAAAAAAAAAAAAAAAAAATTCTCTTTTAGGATTTTCCATTTATTGGACTCAAGATAAAGTACTTTTATGAAATTGATATGGTCTACATTTCACATAAGAGTATGTTCGTTTGTGGAAAGTGAGACTCAATATATATAGGGTTTTCAGAAAAGGCTTCCCTCTAAATGTTTAGGTGGAGGCAATACTTCTAAATTACATGGTTAAGTAATTTTGAAAAAAGTAAAGGTTGTAGTTTATCATTCTAAAGTAAAGGTATTGTTTCTTCATAAAATTTATATTAAGAAAAGAAAGAAAGAAATTTACAAATAATCAAAGTAAGTCAATAGGAGTGGAAAAGTACAATAAACTTAGAGTAGCCAAGAGGAGCTATCAAAACATCTCCACATAACAAAAAAAAACTAAAAATTATATATGTTTACAAATGATTAAAATAGAGCAAAGGAAGTAAAAGAGTACAACAAATTTAAAGTAGCCAAGAAAAGCAATCAAAATATCTCAAAATAATAATAAAATAAATAAAAATTAAGTTCTCCTCACTTCTTGGAGAAATGTTGGTACATAATGAGGAGCACTCATTTGTTGAGACAAATAATCTCTATAAAAATTATGGTTAGTGTTATCAAATACAGTGGATTTGTATGTTTTAATCATATTTTTAAGTTGAAATAAAATGCTTATAAAAGCATGGTTTTCTCAGTCTTATTATTTATTTTTTAAATATTTACAAATTTTATTTTGTATTTAAAAATAATGGACATTATAAATTTAGTTTCAATTTTTTATTATTTATTTAAAAATATTTAATATGCAATTATAAGTAAGTAAATAAAATAATGTATTTTTAAGAATATATTAATGAAATTAATATTAATTATTATATTTTTTAAATATACAATATATTATATTTTTTAATAGCTTATTTTTATTTTTTTCATATTTTAAATTCATCATATTAAATGTTCTATATAAAATTTGTTACCTTAATTATGACAATATGTCAATGTTATTGACACTAAGCACTAATTACATAAATTTTAATCAAAGAATAAAAATCAGATGCATTAATTTATGTGTATGCATTAGAACAGTTCTTGTATGTCTCATTTCCAATGGAGTCTACCTCAACTTTTGTTGTTTAATTGTTTACCTCTAATCCATTTACTTCTATTATTTGCCTTCATCTTATTAGATGTTACTCAATTGATATATATAAACTCTTAAATCATTTGTTACTATATTTGGTTCTTTTCGTTATTTTCTTTCTTTGTTTGCGAATTTGGCTATATGTTTTGGGTTGTTATTCGTGTTCATGAACTTCAATCTCATTGACCTGCTACTGTTAATTGCAAACACTAATATAAATTTTGTTTTTTCACTTATGCACTAGAATTTAAGCTTGTATTATTTGTCCACTACTTCAGCGTACATTCAGAATGGTTATGACTTTGATTTTTTCCTAGAGTTTCAACATTTAGATAATTTAGTTTTTAAATGAGGATGTCGATTTGTCAAAGCTCTACTATGTTAACACTGTACTAACCCTTGTTCAAAAATTGCAACGAAAAATACCCCATTCGATCAACATTGTTATATACATCCACCTTCTCTTTATTTCTAATAACATTTATTTTTTATTTTATGGCTTGGTTGCTTTAGATCCCTGATCACTCTAATGGATTAGACAAAGAACAAGTATGTAAAATGGAATTTGAGTGCTCTTTGCTTTAGATGAAGCTATCTCAATTGGGCATGTAATGAGAATGTCATTATTGCACCAATTAAGCAATATTTTGAGATGGAGAGTTTGAAGAGCAAGGTTTTTTTTGGTGGTAAACATATTTAGAGAGATACCACATTCTGTTACGACCCAAGGAGGTAGGGGTATTTTTTCGACCAAAAAATACACAGGGTCGCACCTAGCTTTCCCTCTTTGGCATGCTCAAATATCACCCCTGACCAAAAGATAATTACCATATCAAAAAAAAAATGTGGTATGTTCATCGATGATATCAAAGGAATGAATATTGATATAACCTTAGATGTTGAATCGACGGTAAGTTAGAGTGCAGAAAATTCATTTGCACTAAGAAAACTCTTGATTAGTAAGAAGTTGTTTGACATACTAAGATTAAGAATATAATATATTTAAATATATTTTTTATAAAATTGTAAATGTTAAATGTTCTAAATATGTTAAATAAAATAAGTAATTAATTAATTTATGTATTTTATAATTTATTTTAAAAAAATGAAATATTTAATTTGTTTATTTATTTTCATTTTACATTAATAAATTTGTTGTATCTATTGACTTTCTACAAATATTTATAGATGTTTTTGTTAATTATTTTTTATAATATATATACAATTTTTAATTAAAATATTTTTTAATAAATTGTAACATTTAAAATAGTTTAATGTTTAATATATATTTCTTAATGTTTATTTAGTAATATAAAAATAAAAAATATTATTTTTTTAAATAAGTGGGTAGAAAATTAGTAAGTATGAAAAAAAAATTGAAAAAATAAAAAAATATTATATTTTTATTATAAAATTATTATAATTAAAATATTATTACAAAGAACATATTAAAGAGGTAAAGAAATGATTGTGTTTTTTGGTCTAAAGTTAAATTAGAATATTACCTTTTTTAAAATTTTAATTGATTTAAAGAATTAGAAAACAAATTAAGTATAGAAAGTTGATATCAAATTCTTTTTAAAAATTCATTATAGAATAATTGAAAGAGTATTCTTACATTTTTGTATATAAAATTTTACAATTATTTTAATAATATAAACTAAAACAAAAAAAATTAATAATTTTAAATGAAAATTATAATATTTTATTTTAACAAAAATTAAAAATTATATAATTCTTTTTTATATAAATTATTTTGTAGATTGAAAATAAAAATTGATTTAATTATTTTTTATATAATTTTTTTTTTAAAATTAAAAAAAAGAATTGATTTAAAAAGCTGAAATGATAGTCTCATGCACAAAATAATGAATCCACAAAATTAAAAAATATCAGCAATATTTCGATAAAATAAAGGTGTGATAATGTGTGTTTTTTTAATCCTTCTTATAAAACATGAATCATTATAAAACTTTTTTTTTTTTTTAAATCACGCTACAAGTATAAGAGCATTCATTTGCTTATTGAAGTAAAAATTTAATATTTTATTCAAAATATATTGTCAATTTAATATTTCGTATAATATATGTTTATACAAAATATTTTTTAATATCATTTTTAAATATTATTTTTGTATTGAATTGAAAGTTAAAAGAGAACTTGTCTCATAGATAGGTATTATATTTTAATTGAGTAAATAATTTTTTTGATTTAGTCAATGAAAATTTTCAAAGAAATATATGACTAATAATTTTAAAATTTTATATTCAAATATTAACGAATATTTTTTTATATGTTGTTATGAAATATTTCATTTATATCAATATAATAATTATAATTATTCAAAAAAAAAATTATTTATTCATAGATAAAAAAAAATTCCGAAAACTTGTATTATTATTTATTTGTAACACAAATTTTTCAAAAAAATAATATTTGACTATATAAAATGTGAAAGCATCAAATCTTTAATATTTACTAATCTATTAATTAAATATTACTCATATTACAAATTTTTAATGTTATTACAATACATAATTTTTTAAAACAATTGTTTTTAAAAGATTTTAATAAAATCTAATATTTACAATTAATAATTATGTGGCAACAAAGTGGATATGACACTAGCTTATATCTATGTATTTCATTTTATAAGCTTATTAATATTCAATGGCACATTTTATAGATTCCACATAATAAATTAATAGGTGTTAAAAGTTTATGTTGTACACCTTATATTAATTAAATAGTGGTATAATTTACACGATTAACTAATAATTAGATCTAAATTTTGTTTATAAATATATATTACTAAAATAATTAAACAATATATATTTATATTGTTGTTTTTGTCAAGAATTATATTATTAATTTTTATTGTGTCAATTCAAAAAATGTCCAAATGTACATATCTATTTTTTCAAGCAGTTCGATATTTTATATACTACTTGTAAGTGATATTTTGCAAAATTATTTCAATATTAAAATACAAAACATAAGTAATGATGCATTTCAGATCACCTTTTGTGATCCATCTTAAATAAAACATATATATGAACAATAAATCAAGACTTTTTTTTATAGATATCCACTTACTTATAAACCAATCATTAGTACTTATAAACCAATCATGTGAACCACCATTATCAACATTATAATTATTGTGATCCATATTTATAATTTTAGAATATTATAAATACTAAGGTCCTTAAACACATATTAAAACACTAATATTATGTTCAGCTATAAATAAATATTACCAATATTAAAAAATTTAACCACATTTTTAAGTAAAACACCTATTATCATTAATTTATTGATTATGAATAAATATTATTAATATCTAATAAATATTATTAATCTTAAAAAAACTTAATCACATTTTTAATTAAGAAACTACCGCATATTAAATACATATCCACAAACAAAATTTAATTTAATGTTATATATTTGAATATAAAATATTTATTAATAAAATAATCAAATTACAATTTTTATACTTGTAAACAAATACTTCATCCTAAACAATTTTCACCCCTTTTTTAATATTTTACACAAGACACATTCTGAAAAATCTTGTCAATATCATTATATTATGAGGAGAGCGAGAAGAATGGGAGGAGGAAATATAACCAAGGTTTTCTGTTCGCCTTTCTTGTGCTGCGTTCAAACTGCGGCTGAGGTTGTTGCGGCTCTCTGCGCCACAGATGATCATGCCAATGCTCTTTCCAGCAAAGATTTTGTCATCGATCCTTCAAAGGTTAAGATGTTGGGAGAGATGAGTACCTGCAAATTCACAAAATGTGACTGTCAGAGATAGAACAGTCGGCAAAACCTGCATGCTCATTTCTTACACAAGCAATACTTTTCCTACTGATTATGTGCCGACAATTTTTGATAAATTTAGCGTCAATGTTGTGGTCGATGGTAACACAGTCAATCTTGGTCTATGGGATACAACAGGTAAAGAGGACTACAATAGGCTGAGACACCTGACCTACAGGGGAGCAGATGTTTTTCTTCTAGCATTTTTTCTCATTAGCAAGCCAAGCTATGAGAATATCACGAAAAAGTGGCTTCCTGGGCTGAGACACTTTACCCCTGGCATTCCGATTATTCTTGTTGGGACTAAATTAAGCAGCCGTTTCGATGCCCATGGAAATGTTGTGTGGAGTTTGAAGCTGTCACTCTTTTTTCAGGCCATCAGGTATCCTTGGAATCTGAATATGTTGTGCCGTTTCGATGCCCATGGAATTGCGGATCAAATTCCTTGGAATCTGCTGCGGCCATCAGGTATCCATAATGATGGATAGTGGCGTAGTGTACAGAGAATGAAGAGGATTGCAGGGAGTGGGTCTAACGACTGGCATGGTTGATATCTCAATGGGATTTGCTGCAAGGTTTGGTCAAAAAGAGGATGACTGCAAAGTGTTTGACAAAATGTCGACTAGGATTTTGCCCTGGTTGAGTAGAGCGGGGAGGAGGTGCCATTTGTGGAGATCATAAGTGAGGAAGTGTCGGAATATCGAGATACTTTATCAGCGGATGTAATAATTTACATGTTTAATGGTTTTGGCTTTCCACGAAGGTATTATACCAATGGATACACGAGACATGGACAAAACAATGTGAGATATCCCTTTGTTTTAAAGGATTTTTCATTGTTCATTTTTTTTTAATGAGAAAGATTATCAGAAATGTCGTTTGGAAGGTCCATGGTTCTAAGGAAGCACAGGTTTATTTATTACTCCATGGTTTTTTGAAATTTGACTCAAATTCATTATCAATTACAGAGATGTCAGTTTGGGTTCAGCTCCCAAACTTACGTCTACATTTTGTGCATGCGCACAAAGAGATTGGGAACGCTTTGGGCTCATTCATAAACACTGATAATGAGTGCGTTGAAGGAGGTTTATGCACTTTTGCTCGAATATGTGTAGAGATTACTCTAATTAAAGAATTCTCAGATAAAATTATTCTTAAACGTGATCAATCCCAGCATATTCAAGCTTTGGATTACAAAAATACTGCCTTTAGATGTCGTATTTGTAAAGTATCGGGTCATCTTCATGTTTCATGCCCCCAGGGTCAAACTCAGAAGCACAAAAAGCAGGGGGCGAATTCAAATTCTAGCAGGTGGCGCCATCCAGACAGAGTTAGTGGCAAAAGATATTTTTAAGAATTCAGGGGCTTGGGGAAATACAAAATTGGGGGAGAAAAAAGATAAAGATAAAGACACTCCGGCTGGAAAATTAGTATTAGTTGAGGGAGATAAAGCAAAATTACAGAATGTATCTTTGATAATTCTAGCAGGGGGATGAATAAAGTTCATGAATCAGATAATTCTGATTCTGATAAAGAGGTGATATCAAATCTGAATTCAGAGTATATGTCTTCTAACAAGCAATTTGTCATGTTAAACACTGGTCAAGGCATATGGCAAGATGTGAAAAAGAAAAAAAGAAAAAAGGGTAGGATTATTCTCCATGTGGATCATATCTCCCATTAAAGGTGAGCTCTCCACTAATTTTTTTGGGTTGATCTAGGGGCTGCTATAATCGATGATAATGGTGTGGGTTTGCGTTGGTAGTCGAAGATTTTTTCCTCTTGTTTGTGTTCTTTTTGGTTTCTCCCCATATCCCTTTTTGATTTTTGGGGTGTTTTTTGTTACTTCTTTGATGTATCTGCTTTGCCCTGGGCTTGGTTTGCTTTATGGTTGCAGATTTACGATTTATTCAGCATTTTCGATTTCAATATAAAGGATGAGACCTTATCTAACATCAATATTTATAAAAAAAATACATCATTATATTATATTTTTTAACCATATAACATAAGATATTGAATTTTTTTATATAAAGTGCATACTATTTCAACCCAATATATTACTTATTTGACATAATTTAAAATAAATAATTTTAATTCATATGTCATCTCATTTTTTATGCATGTTTTCATTATTCATTTGACTTTTCCAATAATTTCAAGTTAACAAGTCAATCAATAAAATTAAAAAGTTGTAAATTATTTAAACAAAATACATATAAATTTTATTTTTTTTAAATAATAACTATTTTTATCTTTATGTTGGAAGGATATATTCTTCAAAAGAAGGAGTTTAATATTAGATATCTAAATCTAATAAAATATATGTGCTGATTAATATATATATTATTTTTTATTTTTATTTTTTTTGGTGAGAAAAAAATTAATATATATGAAAATTAATAGTAATTAAATTATTTAGTCTAACAATATTTTTAGTCCCTCTTAAGATAAGGTAAAGTATTATAGAAATCACTTAAGCTAATAATTTTTTGATCTAACCAATTAAAACTTTGGATAAGATATAATAATGGTTGCAATCATTTTCAAATATAATTATTATTGTCATATATAATCTAATATATGTATAATTTCATCTTACCTTATTTGAAATTAATGTTCCTTTTTTTTAACTTTTAAACTAAACCCAAGGTATATTCAAATTTAATTTTTAATAAGTTGACAAACTAAAAAAACTTACAAAATTTTTGTTAGTCTCCCCAAAACAAGAATAGTAATAATTGTTTCATTAAACTTACATTACAAATTTATATATAAATTCAACCATAAATAATATTTTTAATTGAAAAATACTTATATATTAATAAAACAAAATATAATACAATACTAATCATATAAAAAATAAAAAACTTTTATTTAATAACTATTTCAATAAATTTAATTTTTATTACTTCATTTTTCATATACATAACTTTTAACTTCTATGAATTATACTAAATGTTTATTCTCCACTCAATGTCATGTTTCTTTTTGTGGTACACAATTTTATTTTCTATATTTTAATTTAGAAAGTATCATGTAAAGTCATATTTGCTATTACAAATTGCTTTAGAAATGCTCCGGATTTATAGGAAGCTCATTTTTTTTAAATGTGTTTAAAATTTTTTATAGTATATATATGACATTCCTTACATAAATTGTTTTAAAAGTGCTAAGGATCTTCAAGAAATCATCTTTAAAAAATATGTTTAGATATTTTTTAAATAGATTCAAAGAACATATTTAAGGCTTTCAAAATGGTAATATCAAAAAATATTAACTTTAAAAGGTTGATAGAAAGATAATAAGATTTTGAATAAATAATTAAAATTGAGAAACATTTACATAATCTAAATAAAGAAGATGGATTCAATTCATATTGAACTATTAGTAAAAACTTCTTATTTACAAGTAATAATCTACTTGACATTTATTACATTTTTGTCATGTTTAGAAGCTTTAAAATGTTTAAAGGTAGAGATCACAACTTAAATTTAATTATGATTATTTATTGAAATAGAAAAAAGAGATATTAAAGAATATGTATTTTTATAATTTTTAACTATCTGTTTAAAATTTTATTATTTATATTTAATTTTCTTCTAATATAATTTTATTAAAAAAATTAATTATATTTTATAACTAAAACAACATAAATACTATTATTCGGCCATCAAATTTAGGTGCAGTATAGATTACCAGCCATCGAGTACTCGAATGCAGTGTTCTATCAATTTAATGAAAGCAGTCGTCCTTATCGTACATCTCAATCTCCACACTAAGTGGAAGGTTAGTGACTTTTATGCACATAAGAGTTGGGTTCAAATCCCATCATTATTAAGAGGAGTTTCAATGTTTAACATATTTAATGATTGAGAATAACTTTTAAGCATTTGAAGAGGCAGCATGGGCCACTCTCACTAACGCACTCAAAAGGTTAGTGACTTTTATGTGCAGAAGAGTTGGGTCCAAATCTCATCATTATGAACAGAGTTTCAATGTTTAACATATTTAATGATTGAGAATAACTTTTAAGCATATGAAGAGGCAGCATGGGCCACTCTCACTAACGCACTCAAAAGGTTGGCCATTAAACATATTTCAAGTAAGCTCTAAATATGCTTTGTTCACATAATTATACACGTTCAAACATGTTCTAAATATGCTTTATTCATATAATTATACACATTCAATTATATGTGGTCAAAATTTTTCTGAATAGAATATATGATTTTTCTATAAATTCTATTAAACAAGAGTTGAATTTTTGGAATAAAAATTAATTTATTAATGAAATTGTTTCGACTTAAAAAAAAATAATTATTAATACAAAAACTTGACATCATAAAGCATAAGACCGTTGGCATCAGAAAATTTGTTTTTTATTATTATAATTTATAAAAAAACATATTCTTAAAGAATTTAAGCCAATGGCATAAGAAATATTCCATAAAATAAGTGGTTTGTGTTTGTTTCAATAATCAATACCTAATATAAAGCAGAATAACTGGAATGAAATGCAATTTCCACTCAATTAACTTTTTATATTGTTACCTCCTTCCTAGGTTGAATCCCCTAACCATTCCTGCTGTGGACTGAAGCAATTTTTTCTCTGTGAAAGCAAGAAGAAGATGGCTGGAAAAACTTCAGATAATCAAGATGGAAGTAAAGGGAAACATTTGGATGCAGGTGCTTTGTTTGTGTTGGAATCCAAAGGTATGTATTTATAGCTTGTTTCATTCCTTGTAATTTAAATGAATGAGTGAGATGAGTTAGTAATAAGTATACCTAATTAAGTTGATTGATGGTGGTAGGGACATGGGTTCATGCTGGTTTATCATTTGACAGCCTCCATAGTTGGACCTCAGCTGCTGAGCCTGCCATTTGCATTTGCATCCTTAGGATGGGGTGCAGGAATTATATTACTGAGCATTGGAGCAGCAGTTACCTTCTATTCATATAATCTCATGTCACTGGTGCTGGAACATCTAGAGCTTCAGGGCAAAAGACACTTGAGGTTTAGAGATGTGGCCACAGAGATTATGGGTATATGCTTAAAGCTTCATGGCTTCTCTTCCTATAACTTCACCATATTTTACTTGTGCCCACAGGTTTTTTAAATCTTGCCTATCAGTCTTTCAGTGGTACCAACAAGTGTTAGTAGCTAGGTTTTATAGAATTTAGTAGTGGTTTTATAAATGAGTGACCATTGATAGTTTCATAGAATAAAATTTTATACACCAAATTGTTCCTTTAATCTTACACCTGAATTCATGGCGTGCATTAGCTTTTCACAGAATAAGCAGCTTTCATACTTATGGAACACTAATCACTCTCAATCAAATGGAGCTTTAGCAGCTCCAACCAAGCTGTCTGTGCATGTATATACCATGTTTAGGTATCTAACTTTACAGTCTATGTTTTATGAACTGTATCATGCAGGCCCAAGATGGGGTCGTTTCGTGGTAGGACCAATTCAGGTTGCAGTCTGCTGCGGAGCTGTTATTTCATGTACTCTTCTTGGAGGTCAGAGTTTGAAGGTATCTTTCAAATCAAGAAATAAGACAGTAAGACTATGTTTTGCTTGTGAAAGACTGTATATCACATTAATTAGTGGATATTGTAATTGTAAATTACAGTTCATATATAAAATCTATCATCCAGATGGGGGATGCAACTGTATGAGTTTATCATTTGTTTCGGAGGGCTGATGCTGGTGCTCGCTCAGATGCCCTCCTTTCATTCGCTCAGATATATAAATCTGGTATCCTTGCTCCTGTGTTTTTCCTTTACTGCATGCGCTGTGGGAGGCTCCATTCATATAGGTTGGTCTTCATTGATTTGGATGCACTTATACTTGTGTTTTCTGTTCTTGATTGTTCATTAAGTTTTATGATTATCTGGCAGGACTTTCAAGGAATGAGGAGAGCAGGGACTACAGTTTGGTTGGCAGTGAAAAAAACAAATTACTTGGGGCTTTGAACTCTTTCTCAATAATGGCAGTAACTTATGGCAATGGAATTATTCCTTAGATTCAGGTTATGCTAGTTTATAATTTTTTTTCTTAATTTGTAATTCTGAAGTTTGATCTTTAAATTTTTTAACCAATAGATTTTGTGCCACAAGAAAAACTCTTATAAGTCAATCTAAAGCATTTATCAAATTGCTTGAATTGTATAGAGATGGTAGATCTGAAGTTTCTGGGTTTTACTTTTAATTGGTTTCTAATTTCCAACATGTATAAAGTTACACCAGGTCAGTCCAAATTTGTTTTTTAAACAAGAAGGTGTTGAGGGTATAATGTTTTTATTTTGATTTTGAGTTGGTGAGGTTAATGGTTCACATGCATCTACAGTTTGCTTCTTTTTTCATTTGTCCACGTTATTAGCTTAGACCATTTAGAGATACTCATTGTGTTGCCACTACAGTACACAATTACTAGTGGGTGGTTATATCGTTTGTAAGCTTTGTTTTTATTCAAGCAAGTTAAGAATCAAGGATTGAGGGTATCCATTCCGTCAAAGTTACCAGGGGCACAATCCCGACTGATCCCTGGGAGCTTTTTGTAAGCCAAACAACTTCAACAATTGAACCAACAACCTATCCCTCAACAATATAGCTTTTAAGTAATTCCACTGACCCAAAAAACAATCCAAATCAAAATGTCACCTTACCGTTAAAACTTTTTTATACTAAATCCAAAATATTTTTTAATTGAAAAGTACCTTCTATTAATCCTACATAAAACACACCATAGAAAAATTAAATCACACCCTACTTGAACTGTTTGTTTTCACCCATTAGCCAAAAGATGCTTTTATTCCTCCACCTTACCTCCAAAGTCCCAAAGATCTCCCTGCAAATGAATGCCTTTCTTAGATTATTTGCTGAAAATCTCTATGATAAGACTAATCTGGAAGTAAATTTTGAATGTTTGAGTTTACCCACTAATATTTTGGAGGGTTTTGCAGGCCACTATAGCTCCCCCAATTTCAGGAAAAATGTTCAAAGCACTGTGCATGTGTTATACAGTGGTTGTGTCCTCCTATTTCTCTGCTGCAATTTCAGGCTACTGGGCTTTCGACAACAAGGCCAAAGGGACAGTTTACAGTAACATTGCGCCCACAGGAAGGTCACCTTTGGTTCCCAACTGGTTTCTCTTCATGGCCAACATGTTTGTTAGCCTGCAGACATCCACAGTAGCACTGGTTAGTTTAGTTCATACACAACTAACACTAATACTATTATACTTAATTAAATTTGTACTGGCTGTTTACTTTCACGCCTTCCAAATCCTCTTCAGTGAATTGGTTCTTATGATGTAATTTTTTCTTGGTAGGCTTATTTGCAACCAATATTTGAAGCTCTGGAGAGCAGGTCTGCAGACGCAGAAAAAGGGAGATTTTCTATGAGAAATGTGGTTCCCAGATTGATTGGAAGATCTCTGTGGGTGGTGATTGTAACTTTGATAGCCGCCATGTTGCCATTTTTTGGAGATGTTAATGCAGTGATCGGTGCATTTGGGGTTATACCGTTGGACTTTATTTTACCAGTGGTGCTCTATAACCTTACATTCAAGCCCTCTAAAATGAGCTTAGTTTTTTGGGTGAACGGCTCTATTGGTGTTGTATCTTGTGTAGTGGGAGTTTTGAGTTGCTTTGCAGCCTCAAGGCAAATTGTCCTGGATGCTAACACCTACAAGCTCTTTGCCAATGTATGATCTTTTTTGTTTCAGGACATGTTATCTGTCAAAATGGCGCAGCTTTACTCATTTAAAATTATTAGTCAAAAGCATAACTATTAAAAGATTTTTAGCACATGACACACTAAAGCATAACTATTAAAAGTTAGTGTTTTAAGGTGAATGAGGTAGCCATTGTTCTTATGTAATGTTTTTAGGAAATTGTTTTGAATCACTCTCGTTGTAGTCACAAGGGATTTTTGTTATTTTCTTTTGATCAAATAGGGCTATGTTATTTTAATAAGATATTATCATAAGGGATTTTTGTTCTGTTCTTTTCATCAAATAGAATTATATTATTTTAATAAGATATTACAGATTACTTGCAAAAAGTAGACGGTATGAAACTATACCTCAAAGCTAACAAATTAGGTTAAAATATAAAATGTTGTTCATAAGAGTGAACATTAAAATAGCCAAACAATATGAAGTAACTATTTAAATAGTTATAACAAAGAGATCAATGGTAGGTGGACCCTATTCATATAATTTTCCCCAACCAACATCTGAAAAGTCATCTTTTTCAAGTACAGAATCCCAATTGATGTTAGTCTTTCCCTGCCTCTGCAATTTCTTCAGTGTTATTTTTTTCTCCATCCACAATAACTCTGGTGGATGAGATTTCCAAGATGAGGTGCAAACACTTCTTAGAGCGAGGAGGAGCCTAATCACCATGCTATATCAAAGGAGGTGAGAGCCTACGTTGTGGCAACCACCCAAATTGAATGTTAGAGTAGTCATAAGAACGACTCCTTCTATGGCCTCCCCCTAACATACCTTCCCTACCTACAAGCAATTATGCAAGGCATATTTCCCTAGTGATTCAGAAGTGTCTGGAGATGGGCCACCTCCAAAGCCACCTTGTTTGTGTCCACTTTAATTTGGATACACACATTATAAATAACCATGGCTTTGTTATAAGTAAAAAATTAAACATCAATTGTAGAATTAATAAATAATGTTGCATTTCTTTCTTTTCAAATAAATAAATGAGTTTACACTCTGAAAGTATGTCAAATCTATGTGTATCTTGCAAGTAGCATAAGCCAATCACCAAGAAGAATATTTTGCTTGATGAAGGATTCGAGCCGAAAGAGTTTGGAAATTTTATGGATCCATTTCCAAGCCAACTAAGCCTTTGCACGATTTTAAAATAAGTGCATAAGATTATCAAGGTGGACACAAAGGGGGAATTCAAGTTGAGGAATGCCTAAATGAATAAGGCGGCAACCTAAGGGTAATCCTTGATACATGAGGCATAAGCAAAGTGTGTTAGCTTTGGCTCAAGGATGGCACTCTAAATTGTCTGAAACCTTTTTTTCCAAAATTGGGTAGCAGACTAAAGTGACCTTTGATCATTGAGCTTGTCAACCATTGGCAACTAGACAAAAACCATTCATATCCCTTATTGGGAGTATAACGCAGAATGGAATTTTCACATACCACTTTTAGTCCTTCCACCATGACCTAGTAGGATTAAGTACAATTTTGTGCAGCATCTCTAGAGGTATCACATCAATAACTTCTTGATAGGATTCATTTTCATTATTATTCAAACAAAATTTAGCTTTGACTTTAGACCAAGAAAGCCTAGTTCTAGTCGATTTAAAAAATATATCTTGTACCATGCACACGTCTCTTCTAAAAATCTTGAGAGCATCCACCCACAACACTTTTATAAAGGAGACATCATAAAATTTGATGATAGGATATTGAGAGAAATGCCTAGAATGAGACATCCAAGCTCGAATGATTGGTGATTTGAATGCACAACTCCGTTGAAACAAGAAATCAAGATGAGAGCAAAAATTGAGCACTATGTATTCAAAAATGGAGGAAGCAAAGCTTACAATAGCCTATTAGCACAAACCACAAGCTCAATGGCTTAACAGGTTCACTGCCACAATGCCATACAAAAAGCTCTATAAGCTTACCAAGCCAAAAATAGCTTAACACTCCATAGGACTAAACAAGCCACAATGGTTAAACTACCCTATGTTCCACCACCAAATGCAAAGGAGGACAAGACCTTTAATAGGCAAGTTGAGTACATGATGACTCAGCCAGACAAGTGAGTGGGTGGGCTCCTCCACTATGGGTGGAGAAATCACTAAGGGAACATAGTGGAAAAGTGACTTGAGTGGAGTGTGCAGTTAGGGGACAAAGTGGGATGGTGAACCCATCTACTCATTGTGTGACCCCATACACTCACAAGTGCATGTTGGCATCATGATGATGTCATTATGATGTCATAAATCACCTATAAAGATATAATATCCACCTCAGCAAGGTGAATTATATAAGTGAAGGAAAAACCTACATGAGATAAAAACTACATTAACACCTTCCTTAAGCGTAGCTTAGGTGGGTAGTAGAATCGAATCCCAATAAATAGGCCTGATCAGGTAACAAATACAAAACAAATGATATAACTAAGAAGACCCCCCAAATGATGATGTTATATCAGTCTACACTCCAAGAATAACTCGTAATATGACCAATGTCGATGACATTATCCTCTACCTGTAGACTGAAGAAGCTCCATCTGCATCAAATAATATTTCTTCCCTTTTCCAGAGGAATATCATGATGAGTGTACTAAAATTTTGCCCATTCCATAATGGAAGATGAAGACAATGGTATGAATATATCTAAAAGTGGTCTAAATCAGATTTATGGCATGAGTTTGGCAAGATCATGCGTAGAAGCTGGAGGTAATCCCACTAAAGTAGACCAGTCAAAAGAATGACATGGAACATTTACTGAAATAATATCCATGTGAAGTGAAGAGCATGGCTCAACAATCTCAAAACTGAAGAATGGACTGCAGATGAAGCATGTAGATTTGCAGAATGAGTATCCACAAGTAGAGATGTGTTGTCTAAGCTCTCACTAGGTGTACTCTCACTATCAATGTAGACAATGTGATCCTCTGATGTATAAGTCTATGATGACTCTATAAGAGAAACATTATTCATGGCAATGGATGTGGATTTTGTAAAAATATATCACATGTTTAACACAAACTCATCCCATAGTGGCGGTTCGATAAAGAGAGGAGTGATGTCCAACAGTTATGAATCATCACAAGAAATAGGAGTAGGAGGAGAGAGCAAAATCTTAGAAAAGATAATATGAGGAGGAGAAGGAGAGATTACAATCTCCACCAGAATGGCCTCCATAAATATTATTAAGAATACTCCAAACAATGCTAAGATATTTTCTATGCCCCTCCTAGTGGTATAGATCCCAAGAAACATGCATCAATAAGTGACCAAAAACATAGTCACATGAGTTTGCCTAATCATTGTATTGAATTGAATTAGTGGGAATAGGAACCCATCCATATAGAAATGGTATAAGGTCCATTGTCATGATAGCACATTCTACGTACAAATGCCATGAAGCATAGTTTGTCCTTTTAATAAGAACTACTAGAGTTTAATCAACTTTCCTCGTTAGGTATCTCTAAAATTAAGTTGACATGACTGAGAGTAGAGACACAAAGGAAGTGCAATATTGCATAATGCAACTTGCAATGACCCTCAAATTGTAAGAACAATGCATATTCAATGTGAGGGATGTTAGACTCAACTAATGATAAGTCCACAAATGAGCAATATGTGCAGGAGTCAAAAATTAATAATGGATGCTCTAGAGATGGACTTCAAACTAAGCCAAAAATGAGTCCACACAAGGGAGAGAAATCATTGCATAAGTGATAATGTACACTCAGCAAATGGATGTTAAACACATCTGATAATGTGTCTGTTAATGTGAGCAATCAATGCAGTTGACACCAAATGGGCATAGGTAATAGTTACAAAAATTGAATCCGCAAAAGAGAGAAAATAGGTGTTGGATTTGTATCCTTTAATAAAATTTAAGGCACTGAAGAGTATCCCCAATGATCTAATACACTGGCCCTTCATGCAAGCTGTTGATCTTACATGCTCACCTAAAGCACGCAACTAGAGACCAATTCCTATGGGTTATGTTGTGCAGTAACATATTTATTATTTGGGTTCAAACTTATATTTGATTAAAATTTACATAGCAAGAGAGATACACTACTTTGGTCCTTGTTTCATTAAACTCAACCACAATAATTATGCATATAAATATCATTGAAGCTCAGAATTATTACTCATAAAAAGTAAAAGTTTGCATATAACTCATATTAAGCTACAACTACAGGTTCTCAATGCAAACCTACCACAGATGCATAACTATCAATTATCTAGAACTTAAACATCATAACTAACTATAATATCCATAAACTCTATATTATGCTTAGCAAAATGATATCCAAAATGTGTCACCTTATGATGCTTTCAAACAAAGGTATTTATACTTGTTTTTCCCTAACCAAGTAGTTACATAATTAATGACAAGATTAATGAGCCAATGAACTCTCCATGAACTGAGAGTCATAAAAGTCTATTAACTAGTCTTTCCTAATAACTTGGACCTTTGTGCCCCCTATATACTCATTCTATGCTAAATCCTTGCTACCATGTGTCTATCTTTTTATGGGTCAGTGCAAAACTCGTGATGGATAAGGTCTGGATGGCCCTTGATAATCACTCCTTAATTGTCTCTCATTTCGCATGCACTCCCCAAGTCTTTTTCTATTGTTTTGAGTCCTATGCTCTTGAGTCCCTCGTAGTCATATCTTGTTTTTGACTGGGTATTCTCATGCTAGTGCTTTCATGCCCTTGTCCTTGTATGCCTCACTAGTTCCATACCATAGTCCTACTGCGCCAATCTAGTTCCACACCCTAGTATCTCTACGTTATACTCCTTTCATGTTGTGTCATTTCTACACCAAAATACTTAGCCAAAATTTGGGGTCCAACATCACCCCACACTATGCTCTTAGTCCATCCCAAAGTAGGTTTTGATGGTGGCTTCTGCCAAAAATTTAGGCCCCATTTGTTTAATCTGCTTCTTTATAATGTCCCAATGTGATAATGTGTCGAGCAACTTTGTAGTATTACTTCAATGGCCACTTTAGATTTCTTCATCTACTTGGGTTGTTCATAATTCTCATTGGCCTTTTTTACCAATTCATCTTGGGACATGCTGACATCCTTCTGAACTTCTTCCATTATCGATGCTTCACTGATAACCTATCCTCTGAGGGCTGCAAAACTACTATTCAATTATTGTCGATGCACATTTATTTTCTCTTCCATTATTTTTGACATCTTTTAATGCCTTTGTGCACTCTGTGCGATCCCTTATTAAGAGGGCAACAACATCCATTTTTTGCCTCTGGGATTCCTCTACCTAGAACTAAGCCTCTAAGATTTTATTTGGTCACATCAATCTTTCAAAATTCCCATCTAATATGGGGATAACTTCCCCAACTCTTTCGAGGGTGTGCTTGCATACTTCTACCACCTCCAAAAATTGTTTTGCTACTGCCAGTGCCTCATTCCTTGATGCAAGTTGATCTTTTTAGTGCTTTAAAAGGAGATTCACTAAGGTCTCTAGTTTATGTATGGCATCCCCATCGAGAGGCACTCCATCTTCTAGTGTTGGCTCTTGGCCCAAAATTGACTTGCAAAAATTCAAGGTTTTGACCTTAGCCTCCGTGGCCTCCTTTATTTGTTGTTTTAGAACAACCACTTCCTCTATGAGTGCCTTCTATGTAGCAACCTCTTTTTCATACATGGCCCCCCCTTGGCCATGTTTTTTCTATGTGTCACGTGCATCAGAGTTTGACAGTATATTCTAGCACATGACTTTAAAAGCCATCTTCAAAAATGCAGCACTAGCTTGCAAAAAGGGTGATATTTTTGGGATCAACCCATAGATGGGTTGACAATGCTAGAGCTTGAGGATCTAAGAGGAGGCTATTTGGAGGGAGCTCAAAATGGCACTCCTCATTATACATGTCCAACAAGAAGGACATATGTTTCCTTGTGTCAATAGTTGCATCTTTGGGGAAGAAGTACGAACATAAATATAGCATCCTATTAGAGATGCCTATTTGATACTACATGCATAGATTAGTGGATGCATCAATGGTAGGTTCTTCCTCAAACCCAACTAGATCCTTCCCTTTGTTTGGGTCTCACTCCAATATCTCAACTTCTAGATCGATAGCTAAAGAAGTGATATCGATAGCCATTCCACTCGTCTGTTGGTATTCATCATTCCCCTCTTTGCCAAATGGACCCCAATTTCCAATGGTGATTATTCGAAGGTGGTATCCTCCTCTCACACTGGGGATGGTGTCTTCTCATAATCAGAGTCCTCAAACTCTTCCTTCTAGATTGCAGGTTCTTCCTACTCTGGCTCTTTCTTTGGCATTCTTTATGGTACAACCCCTGATGGCAAAGATACATGTGAAGATTTAAGAGGTGAAGCTAGGGGTAGAGGTATGTGTGGAGGAGAAGGTGGGGGTGGAGGGACCTATGGAAGTGGAACTTTGAGTGGATAAGGTCGGGGATGTGAAGGTCCAAGAGGGGAAGGTTGAGGAGGTGAAGGTTAGGGAGGTGAATGTTGAGGAGGTGACATTTGAGGAAGTGAAGGTCGAGGTTATGGTGTTTGGGGTCCTCTATCATTTTTTAATAACTTATTGTGAACTTTATCGACATCATGCCCAACCTAGTTCTTTTTCACTAGAGGGGGTATTGGTTGGAGCTTTTCTTGTGTATGCTCTGCACCCTTTGAACTCTTCTTTCTAGGTCACAATATATAGAATAGATTGTGCACCTATTCTCCCACTAGTATCTATTTGACCTTGATGTCCATTTGGTTAGTCTCCCTCTTTTCCCTATAGGCCTTCTTGCCTAGATAGATGTATATCTTTCAAAGGGTTTGAATGTCCAAGTCGATTCTATCTACATCCAAGGCAATAGGCTAAGCATCATATATGTGGTTCGCTGAGTCAATGAAGTACCATACTAAAAAGGCATAAGGTAGCTTCATCCACATAGAGATTTCTTCATAAGGGACCATTTGATGCACACCAATGAGAAATGTTACCTTACAACGAACTGAACCTACTTCCCAACCAAGGTGGGCAAGTCTTTTGGAATGCACCATTCATTCCCTAATGCTTCCTTTATCCCATCAAACCAAGACTTCATTTTTATTTTATAGGTGGGGGTAATATGCCCTGGGCACTTGAATACCTTATATCACTCAGTAGAGGACTTGTTCTTGAGTGGGTATGCCCACTTCAGTGCTTTTGTGGTGTAATCAGGTACATCAATCTCATCAATAATAAAAATACTCGCCATGGAAACTTATGATCGGGTATCTGATGGGTCTTCTCTGCATCCTCATTTTTGGGCAAATTACATAGCCCAATTATACTTCAAGCCCTCAATAACTTAGTGGGAGATATAGATGTGGGCCATATCTACCTCTTTTCATTGATCGGTGTCACTGATTTGGTCATTATGATGTACACCGCAACCCGAAGGGTAGGATCCTATAGGTTTTTGATGTGCATGGCATGACCCTGATTTTGGTACATTAATGTCATGGTTGTCTTCCCAATCTCATCAGAGTCCTCCAAATCAAATGCTACATGAATTCTAGAGAAATATATCCCTGACACCTTACTTATCCTCTCAGACATGATTTTCATATTGTGCCTAGCAAATTAAAGGTAGTCCTCATGGATGTGCGAGAGTAGGAACTTGATTGCCTCCATGGGTTTTCCAAAGTAAGGAAGATTGAATAATTGGAACAACATCAAAATGTCCAAAGCATTAAATATCTTGAGGTTATAGACTAATTGGTTCTTGGTGTTCTAGTGCTCAACCTGGTAGTCATTTTGCAACTCAACTTCATTTCCAGGTTGATGATGATTGTAGTCAAAAATTGTGTAAGTGGGTACCTTTGAGGCCAAATTTTATACACATAACACCATTTTTGGGTGTTACATTTATTTGATCATCAATGGTGAGGGTCGAGATGATTGTGTCTTATTTTCCTGACGTGCCATACTAACTTCTTATCTTTCCATGTGTTGTGCATGTTCTTCAAGGGTCTCTTCCCTGATTAATATTGCTTCCCCCCAAAAGCTTTCTCTTCCTTTGGTATCATTGGTAATGGCTCAATTCTTAAAGCCTTCTTCTTGAGATGCATCACCCTCTGAGGAGCTCAAAGGTTAAGGCATGTCCATCCAACATTCCCAAAAGAATATGTGGTTGTGGTGTTGACAACTTTGACTCTTCTTACTTCACTGCCCTCTAATGGCAGATGTCTTCACCTGTAACCTGTAATTATAAGTTTTCCCTATCATGGTCATGTTTTGTAGCTTGCCCTATGTTTTGATTATGTATCTTCATTCTCAGCTCAATACCTATTTATAATCTCATGATGCTCGTTTACTTGCTCTAGAATTGCTCTAGATTTCTTCGCTCTTGACTCTGTAATCACAAATGGAAGTAAAGGTAAAAGTAATAAATGAGTTTTCTTGTTCTTTTATAGGCTCGAAGGGGTTAACCCACATTTACTACCCTCTTTATTTTTATTCATCACTTCTTGTCATTAATGCATTTTTAACAGCCACCATTCTTTGACCATTGCTTCTCACTGTAAATGCATTTAACGGTATTGTCTTGTCATGATGTTGGCACATTTATCACAACCATTATTTTTTCATTAGTTACATGTCCCATCATGTGCCTTCCTTAAAGTGGAAGATAGTTGTGTCCCATGCTTTTCTTGGAGTGGAAGATAGTTGTTTTGTTTATTTTGAATTTTCAAACTATTTGGCGAGAATACCCTATCTTATGGCTATGTGATTTATGTGACCTAAATAACACGCACCTTAAGTAACACGTGTGCTCATATTTAATCATGAACATAGATATCTTTTACCCCACATTAAAACTAAGTCGTAGTCCTCCACAAAAATACAAGTACAAAACTTAAGCTAATCTTCACTAAGAAATGTTGTGCACAACAAAGGCAACACTTTTATTGAAAACAAGAAATCTTAGAATAATTGCATAAGCCTTATTATTTCAAAATGATAACTATTCAGAGGTGAAATATGGCTAAATTTGGCTTCCATTATAATGTCCAGGAATAAATTGGTTGTCCAACCTTTTTAATTGAAAAGTTTAGTAGATTGAATGCTATGAATTACAAAGGGGCCATCCAAATGAATTCAAAGTTTTCCAGAATGGTGTGTGAACTAGAAGTCGTAAAGTAAGACTTTCATTCTAGGGGTAAATGTTTTATGATTAATGTGTTGATCATGCCATGATTTTTATTTTCACTTCTCCACATCCTGACTCCAACGATCAAGGAAATAGGATTCATCTAGTTGTATCAAGGTATCCAAGCATGCCTTCAAAGATGACTCCTCATCCAATTATCCAATGCACACAATACAAAGAGATGGTACCAAGAATTCAATTGGTATGAATTCCTATTTTCCATTTACTAAATTGAATGGTGTGTTCATAATCAGGGGTTTATAGGTTGTTCGGTTAAGCCCAAAGCACCACGAAGACTTTATCATCCCAATCAGTTTGGCCAATATTACAAATTGTTATTAGTGTTGTGCCTAAGATTTTATTGAATACCTTTGCAGTTCCATTAGCTTGGGGGTGATGCGGTGTTGTTTTGTGATGAGTAATCATGATGATCCGGTCAATAATTTGGTGACAATTTGGGTGATAGTTCTACCCCAATTAATGACAAAACTTCTGGGAGCCATAACATTTGCACCATAGCTCCAATTGACTCACCATTTGAATCATTGGAATTAAAATAATGAGGAGAATTCCATTATATGGTATTGATCTCAATACCATCTCAAAACATTCTCCTCATTGTTAGCTTTCTAATGGTTCAAACGGTGAGTCAATTGGAGCTACGGTGCAAAAGTTATGGCTCCTAGAAGTTTCGTCATCAATTGGGGTAGAACTATCACCCAAATTGTCACCTGAATTATTGCCCGGATCACATGAACTCAAAAATTAAAATGTGAATAGTTTCATTTATTAAATGTGTGCCATGATCACTAGTAAAACTTAGAGGGCATCCAAACTGAGTTATGAATTATTCCCAAATGAAACATGTAGTAGTAGCAGTAGTACAATCCCTTATTGGCACAGCTTCAGCCCATCATGTGAGATAATCAATTGTTATGATGATATATTAGGAACCTATTCATCTTCCAATTGGATTGATGGGGCCAAAAAAATCAATGCCCTCTTTTCAAATGGTTCTTGAGATAAGATTGGATGTAAGGGCACGGCATCCCGATGATTGGGTTTCCCTACACACTAAAAAATGTCACACTTCCTAACATATATCTTAACATCTTTAAAAAGAGTAGGCCTCCATAATTCAGCCAACAAAACCTTGCACATAGTAGCCTTTCTAGCATAGTGTCTACCTGTAATGCCTTCATGAATTTATTGGAGTACCTTGAAATGCTCATGTTTCATGACATAGCACTGAAGAATTTCATCTCGACCAATTTTGTTAAAGTTTTTCCCTATTAGATGAAAGGGTGTGGTGCAAACTATGAGTTATTTCTTTGCTTGTGGAGTTAAATAGTTAGGCACTAAGCCAGTAGTTAGAAATGCTATAATATCGTCTAACTCTTCAGATACATAAGTAACATAGAAGAGTTGAACATCAGGTAAGTCATCTTCAATAGCATGTGGTGGTTCTCTAGAATCAATTCAAGAGAGGTAGTCAAGGCCACAATTAGTTTTTCTTGGTTTGACCATGACAAAAAATTGAAATTCTTGAAATAACACTATCCAATGGCAGATTCATCCATGCAGCACAAGTTTATTTATGAGATACTTTAAAATTTCATGATCTGTATAGAATACAAAAGGAGTTGCTAATAAGTATTTTCAAAATTTATACAGAGCATAGACCATTAACAATGCTTCACACTCTATTGTGGTTTAATTCTGCTCAGTTGGGGTAAGTTTTCTACTTACAAATTAGATTGGGTGATCAAGGTAACCTTCACCTGGTTGTGCAAGGATTATGCCAACTACCATTCCATAAGCATCAACATGGACTTGGAATGGGCATGTCTAGTTAGGAAATTAGAGGATTGGATCAGTAACCAACTTGTCTTTTAAGGCCTCAAAATTTTCTTGGTAGGAGTAAGTCCAAATGAAGTGCTCGATATGTTTTAACAACTCCTCTAGAGGTGCAACAATCTTCATATACCCACAAATGAATTCCCTATAGTCACATGTATATCCTAGAAATGTGTGAAATTCACACTAAGACTTCAACATTTGGAGGTGAATAATTAATTTTGTTGGGTCTACCAAAATTCCATCCTTACAATTATATGTCCTAGAAGAACACCAAAAAGTGTAGCAAAAAGACCCTTCTTTAGATTCAATGATATTTGTAGGACTTGACATCTCTCAAGCATGATACATAGATTAGAGAAATGGTACTTGACCAAGCCATAGACTATCCATTCATACAAGTAGAATTGAAGAAATTTATGGATGAAATCTTTAAAGGCTTTAATGGTTATACATGAGAACACAGCTGGTGCATTTTTCAACCCAAAAGGCATGACAATATATGCAAAGGATCCCTATTTAGTGGCAAACATAGTCTTAGGTTGATCTTCCTCAGTGATCTAGACCTAATGGTACCTCAAAAATCCATCTATGAAAGTATATATTTCACACCTAGTGATGCCTTCAACTATTTCCATTATGAATGGTGTTGGGAAGGGATCAGTGATGCAAGATGTGTTAAGTATTTAATAATCAACACAAATTCAAATGCATCCATTTTTATTTATACTTATCACCATGGTACTAACCCACTCAAATTCATAAATGGGGGTGATTACTCCAACACCCAACATGCTATCAATTTATTCTTTTACACATGCTCGTAGATTCATATTCATTCTATATGGCCTTTTCCTGACTGTTTGAGTGTCATCAACCAGTTTAATATGCATCTTTCTTAGAGATGGATGAAATCCTTTCATCTCATTGTAGCTTCTTGGAAATACATTTTGGTATTCTTTTAGCAACTCAAATATATTTGAAACTTCTATGTTAGTCCAGTAATTACCTACAATAACTATTTTTGGTTCTTCCTCTGTGTTGATGTTACACTAAATAGTTTAAATTGGCTCAGATTAAGGATGGTTTATATTAGGACCAGTATCATGAATAGTTCATGTGCCATTTTTCGTAGGAACATCCAAATTATTTGACAAAGGGTCAAGTGGGTTGGACCCTTTACCTTCTTCTACGTGAAATACTAGCTTTTGTTTCCCTTGGCATATCTCTTCATGTTGGTCTTGATCAAAGACTGGTTATGATGCGGGAACAAGTTTTGCAGATGGTTAATTGAAGAGAATGAGACCTTCTTCTGGGACATTATGGATATATCTTAGGTGATCTTCAATGGGACTAGGGTCACCAATAACTACTTTATGCATGACCTTGAGAGTGAGGTGCAAATCCATCTATGGAGAGGAATAAGATAGTGCCAAGTTCATGTTTTCCTTTAATAGATGCCAAAATTGGGAACCTGTATGTCATTATTCATGAACATACCATGATTTCACCTAGGTTCATAAAGTTCCATAGAATGCATGTACCCATAAATACTCTATTAAGTAAGACTCTTCAACTCTCCACATTGACTCACAAGCCTCTACATAGAGTTCTATTATTTGTATTCTACTATAATTGATTGCTCCCTTGACTCGGTTGTCATGATGTCACTAGTGTTATAAAGCTGAGCATGCTTGATCCCATTAGAGAAGTTTCTCATGATGGGTTATCTACCACCTTACATCTATACCATCAAAGAGGTGAACCAAGTATCGTATACGATCATTATCAGAGTGATAAAACTCTTCAAGGCACTGGACAAAGTCATGGACTTCCATTTATCCATGAAACTGAGGGGTTATATATATTCTTTCTAAAGGTTCCTTTATCATTAGTCCCCTCATGACTTGGTTGATAAGAAGGTGAATGAACTTGTGGCATTTATGATATTGGCATAGAAAATTCTCTCAATTACCAATGGAACTACACACTCTTCCAATGAGATCATAGTCGTCATGGGCCTAACAATTATAAGAATTGCTTGTAGTATCAAAAAGGGATTGAGTGTCCATCCTTTGAAAGATGCCATCATGAGTAGGATCATGTTAATCACCATCTCTAGTAGTGACATTATATATGTGGTTAATATCTTCTTCCACATTAACAAGTTATATGTATGGGGGGGCATGTGTTTGATCTAGGGGAATAACAACACATTGATCATCATTCTCAAAATTGATGTAATAATTTTTTAAACTTAAGTCTGCATTGTTTTCATAACACTAGGGTTTCCCCAATAGAATTGGGAAGTCATTAGCCTCTACTTACTTGAGAACTTCAAAGTCAACTTTGAAAGTCATTCCAAGGATATCTATTGTTGCATTTTTTATGACACCAATTGGTAGAGTATGAGTTTTATTAACCACAAATAATACATGCAATGAAGGTTATACTATCGGACTAGCCATTTTTCAACATGCATCCTTAGTGAGGATGTTAACTTCAGCTCCAGTGTCAACTAAGATGTCCCAAATTACCCAATTATCGATGGCAACATTTACTAGTATTTCTCTGTCCTATGGACGGTTAAGAGGATTAGGGGTATCTTTCCTATGAGCATGATTTGAATGACAATCCATATTTTGCTGAGTCATTTGAAGTTGAACATTAGTTGGTATTTGTACTTGATTATTAATTCATATGCTCAATTATGGGATAATATCTTCATCCAACATACGCTTGTAAAGCTCTTGAAAATTATCTCATGTCATGTTTTTCGGTTGTGTTGCCTTCTTCATATCAGCATGTTGCATTACTTCTTGGTCCTTAAGAAATTGAATTTCTCTTTATAGTTCTCATACCAATAGCATAGTGTATTGGATCACATCTTTATATTATTAGGCATCAAGATACTTCCTCACCTGAGGCTCTTCATGCTATACCTTCTCAATAGGAGTAGATGTAGATTGAGATTGTCCTTTGCACATGTAGTGATATTCACTTGTTGAGATGTTAGAGTGATTGAATGCATGCACTAGTGTGGTTTCTTAATGCGAATCATACCTACACCTTTTACATTTCTCTCCTTAGTGATGGTCGTGTATAAGTCAAGACATTCTTCCAATCAATGGTCCTTTTTATAAAAATCACACGTTGGGTAAACTGGACAATCTATTTGATAGTGGTCTAGGGATCCACACTTATAACATATTATTGGTGTTAAATGACTACCTCCTCATACTCATTCCCTACCTCAACCATGATATCCACTGTTATCTTCATTGTTAGACATAGTGGTTTGGTGTGTACCATACGTATGTACTTCACAGATATCACTAATTAGTCGATAATCATTTAGGTCATGGGTGTAGGCATCGCATATTTTGTAATAGTCAGACACCTTAGAATGTGTGGCTCATTATAAGAGAGGACAAGATCACATATCATGCTCTTCATGGTAGATTTCACATGACTAATTCAATATAGCACAGATGTTTTTGCATGGTCAATTACTTTGGTTATGTCTTTCAAACTCAAAATCAGTACACCAAAGACCATTACATGTATTATATGCATTGTTTGCAGTTAGTTTTTTAAGATGCAATTCCATTGAAGCTATTTGGTCTTCGATAAAGGGACTAATCCTAGTTTCAATACTACCAATAGATTCAACATAAAGGGTGGCTTCCAAAGCTTCACATGGGCTAGTAAGAGTTTTTTGGGATAGTGTTCATCTAAAAGGAAGTAATAAACCTCCCATGAACCATTATACATGCTAAGCAACATTGATTCAAATGAGAGATTAGACAGAGGTGTTTTTAACCTTGCATCATATTATCATACACTTTCATTAAGCTCCTACTTTATATCTTTCAGTGTGGTAATACTTTGTTGCTCAAATTCAGGAATGTCAAATTCCTAAAGGAATGCCATTTTTAGCTGATCAAAGATGATAAAACTTGTTAAGGGTCAAACTTTCTATACCACTTATGTGCTCATTCTAAAAGTGTAATAATGAATTGTGTGGCCTTCCACTCAAAGGAAGTGATGCCTCGTACCTTCCAAATAAGTTTGCACTTATGGATGTATTCTGTTGCATTCACTATGCCTTAATATTTAGGTAGGTAAAGAATCATTTCATAATATAATATTGGTAGTTGAGGTGCTTGTACTGGTGATTATTAATAACCTCCAAATTTTGTCCCTTGAAGGAAAAATCCACCACTTCCTCTTGTGCCACCTCATAGTCTACCTCTAGTGCCTCCAACATCAACACCTGTGTCATGGGGAATGGTAGTTGGTTGATTAATAAGATTTGGGCCCATACTCTATCCATTCTAAATGTCAGGTCCTCCAGGCATCTTAAGTTGAGACATGAAATTCCCTTGAAGAGGGAAAGAAAGTGTTAACTCTGTATGAGTTACAATTGGCCAGTCATAATATCCCTTATTGCATCAGTTTCTAATTCCATATTATTTATGTCATATTTATGTATATGTAATTCATCTAATTCAAATTCATGAGCGTGCACTATAGTTGGGGAACTTGGTTGGTTCAAACTTGGTTTTTTAGTTTCTACTATTTGGATAATTTCTCTTTCATATGATAAAAGTGGCATGGGGCACAGTTCAAAAGTGATGGGGTCCTCTTTATGTATTTTCATTTCCCTGTGGATCCTGACAACACTTCCAGAGTTCTCCTAGTCCATCCCCATGTTTCTTACTCCTATGATCTTTTGTTGAGCTTCATCATATTTCCATTTTCATAATGTTTATTGGATATCTACCATTTCAAGCCTAAAATCCTTTACCAACTCTTCTTTATTCCATTTCTAAATGTGTGGCTCATGCAAAGATGGATTTAGTTCTCCATTGGCATAGTTTCAAGTCCATAGTCAATAAATAACCTCTTGATTTTTAATGAGAAATGTCTAATATATCAACCACATGGTTCTCTAAGGAAATGGAACTTGGATTCTTATAGACAAGAATAAGTGGTTACAACATACTCCAAAATGTAGATATTCAACACTCCTCTCCACCAAATGTTAATAGCTCGTGTCCACAGTATATCGAGTCATGATAAATCTCTTTTTCTTTCTAACATCCAAGACTATCTTCTCCTAAAGTTTTGTGATCGATCATGAGCATAGGCAGATAGCCAAGTATGCAAATTAACTGGGATTTCAATAAAGAATGTTTCATACAAAGCACTATAGAGATTCTATTCCACCCATTAACATGTAGAAACCCCTGGTTCAAGGTAAGGAATCAAAAAATTATATTCAAACCCAGTAATCCATTACTCAATACTCTCAAGGGTGATACGTTCAATCATCTTCTATTACTATACAACAAGTCTTATGGGTCTTGACAATAGAATCAAAATGTTGGGTTTTTATCCATTAATAAAGTGTAAGGCACTGAAGAGTATCCCCAATGAGATAGCATATTGTCCCTTCGTGCAAGATGGTGGTCTTGCACGTTCACCCAAAACATGTAGCTAGAGATCAGTTTCAATGGGTTATGTTGTGTAGTAACATATTAGTCATATTATTTGGGTTCAAAGTTATATTTGATTAAAAGTTACATAGAAAAAGAGATACACTACTTTGGTCCTTGTATCATTAAGTTTAGCCACCATAATTACACAGATAAATGTCATTGAAGTTCAGAATTGTTACTCAAAAAAAGGAAAAATTTGCATAGAACTCATATTAAGCTACAACTACAAGTTCTCAATGCAAACCTGCCATAGAAGCATAACTATCAATTAACTAGAACTTAAACATCAAAACTGATTATAATATATGTAAACTCTATATTATGCTTAGTAAAATGATATCCAAAATGTGTCACCTTACAATGCTTTCAAATAGAGGTATTTATACTCATTTTTCCCTGACCAAGTAGTTACATAATTAATGACAGGAATAATCAACCAATGGACTATCCATGAACTGAAAGTTGTGGAAGTCTATTAACTAGTCTTTCATAGGGACCTGGGCTTTTTTTCCCCCTAAATACTCATTCTATGTTATATCCTTGTTGTCATGTGTCTATCTTTTTGTAGGCCAGTGAAAAACTCATTATTGATAAGGTCTGGATGGCCCTTAAGAATCACTCCTTAACTGTCTCATGTTTCCCATGTGCTCCCTAAGGTTTTGATTTTGTTTCAATTCCTATGCTCTGTGGTCCCTCGTAGACATATCTTGTCTTTGACTGGGTATTCTCATACTAGTGCTTATGTGCCCTTGTACTATTGTGCCTTGTTGATTCCCCAGCATGGTCCTACTGTGTCATTCTAGTTCTATGCCCTAGTATCTCTACACTATACTCATTTTTCATCATGTTGGTTTCATGCCAAAATACCAAAATACTTAGCCAAAATTTTAGGTCCAACAACAAGGCCGATAACTATCCCCCAAGACTATTAGTAAAGAGCCCCCCAAAATTTTAAAAGTAACATGACATGCTCAAGTATTGAACATCAGACTGAATTGAGAATGCATCCATGACCAATCAGTGTTTGTGATGTAAAAAATAAAATATAAATGATAATACAAACAAGTAAATAGGGATGTCATGCTCTGTCGATAATGTATATGTGAGAAGAACAAGAGTGTGAAACAAGCAAAGAAGAAGTAGAGAATAAAATTTGTTTTGCTTGTGAGAGGGTTTGGCCTCTTGCCAAATTGGACCTCACCCTCCATCTTCAACTAGTAAAAAATAGAGGAGTTATGTGACCAAGCATTTCACCCTAAAAATTTAAATACAAGGAATATAGGATTAAAAGGGTAGAGATATCCTAGGGCACAAGGATGGTAGACTATCTCTAAAACAAACCAATTATTTCCAAAACTTAGATAGAACATATATTGATTTAATTATGTTGAGATGCTAAAGATATAAAGTATAGCTCTGTTAAATATTATAATGATACTGAACACAAGATACTTATCTAGTTCTGATGCTAATATTGATCTAGATTTGGGACAAGCAAAAAGCAAATTGGATCTATATTTTAGAACAATCACCTGATTCTAAAAATTGTACCTCTATAGTTGTAGACACTTGCATGAATTTGGAATGTTACGTTGACACTATTGTTTGACTTTGATGAAAGTGTCTAGCAAATAATATTTGTTGAAATGAGATGCAACCACGTAAATGCTTTTGGGTTATGTGTCACCTTCACTTTAGTGCATTCAAATCTGGGTCATGGACTGTCATTCCATGTCAAATAATAAAACTCTAGTTCTTCATCTTCATAGATGTTATGAAAAAATATGTTAGTGGGCCCCTCTATTAATGAGCATGACCTACATATTTAACAATCTGAAGAGGGCCTCAGACTTATGTAGTTCTCTCTTATGTGTTAACCTGTGTGTGAATCATGTAATGTGTGATAAGTAAGTACAATAGTGACCTAGCTTGTAACTTGGAAAATGTGGTTGATAGAATGCTCCTTCAATACTTCAAACCTATAGATGTGTTGTCCCTATGACTAATATGGTAATAAGATAAAATAGGGAAGCTTTGCTTACTTGAGTGATTAATAGAATGGTTTTGTTAAGTTTCCTTGGTCTGTGCTATGTGTAGGTAAGGAATGAATAAGGATTGATCTTATATTTATACCAATCCCCTCAGAGAATATTTTGCATTAAATAACTTAAACTAACCATAGGAATATGTTTCAATTACAAATTGGATGACTTCAGGGCACTAGACACTTATGTTAGGGTAAGACACTTGCTTTAAGGTAGGATACTTGCATCAACAAAATGTGTGACTAGGATGCAAGTGTCCAAATAGATAGAAAATAGGTGCAGGTCTAGAACTTGCAAAGATGGAAGATTATTAGGAACCCATATCCTACCCTTATATTTGTATTATTAGTGTATTAGTCGTTATGGATGCATATGCTTTGTAAGTCATCCCTTGAACACATTTGAATTATCCCACATACATGGGAAGTAGTAGTTGTCAAAATAGATTTAGTATTTAAGTAAGTGTTGAAGTCCAATGAAAGCATCCATGAATATTATTGTATTGAACTTGCTCAAAGGAGGTTACCCTCTCGAAGTGGCTTGCAATCTAAAGGTTATTTTGGTTTATTTTCCAAAGTTCATTTTATTGTCCATTTATTTTTTTTTAGTTTTTAAATATGTGTAGAAGGATCCTCATATCTAGTATCAGAGCACTTTCTAGGCCTGCGAGTAGATTTTGAAGATTTTTTTTTCATCAGTGGCTTTTCAGGAGCTGCACCATTTATGGAAATATTTTTCCTTGCCTCTATCTTCTACATATTCATTGCAGGTTCAGATAAGGGTAAATACCCCTCCAAATAACTATGAGAAGTACTTGGGCATAATCCCTAAAACTCATTGTGAGTAGTACCATAGGAACCCCAAAGTAATTGGCCCATTGGGAGGACCTGTCAGCAAAAAGGATAATGACTTCATCTTGATTGACTAGTTTCCACCTATGAGGTAAACCAAGAGTGTTGCTTAGGGGTAAATCTATGGACAAAATTTTTTTAGAGAGTGATACTCATTCAGATAGTATTGGTGGCCAGAGAGACTCCTTAAAACTCGTAGGTAGCTGAATAGATTTAGGGCCCATACCCAACATAATAGTTTCAAAAGACCAATATTAGAGTGATCATAGTTGAGAACAATTGGTCACTGCACACTTGCAGATAGGCTTTTGGCAGGAGCAACCAAGTGGCAATCAGTTTTTCAAAAAAAAAGGTTAAAAAAAAATATTTTTTCCACCATATCTCTCCCTTTATAGTTCTATTGACTCTCAAAATTTCCTAGAACACCTAAAATTCCATTCTGCACATTTCTTTTCTTTGAGGGTCCATATCCAAATTCCACTTCTATTAGCCAAAAACCTCATTTTTTGATTTTTTGGGGGTTTTCTATAACTTCTTTAGTTTTTTCCCTCTTGCTTCAAAATTTTCCCATAGTGTTCATTTCCCTTTTCTACTCTTTTATCCCTCTTAGACAAATTTTCCAATTTTTCCATTACAAATCTGAAATTGCCCTTGCCTTAGTCAATCCTAACTAGGAGGTGCTAAAACACTAGCAAAAGTATATTTACCCCTTCTGATTGAACTCAAATTAAAAAAAAAATCCTTACTGAACATGTCTTAGAATGCATTTTTATATCCCTTTCCAAAAAAAAACATTAGTTATGGTAGCCACTTGTGCAGTCGTAGAAATTAGGGAGGAAGAAATAACCGCATTGAAATCAAAGGTCACTGAGTTAACTGATATGATGCATGAACTTAATCAATAAAATATCCTTTTGCTCAATAGATTATAGAAGGAGTCTTCTTCAAAGAATATTTTATCTCCTCACCACACATCATGTGGGCCCAAGCAATAATTTTCATGGTTCAATGTTATAGATCATACAAGATGGATAT
The DNA here is from genome assembly GCA_037957365.1 of Torreya grandis. Classification (NCBI taxonomy): domain Eukaryota; kingdom Viridiplantae; phylum Streptophyta; class Pinopsida; order Cupressales; family Taxaceae; genus Torreya; species Torreya grandis. The sequence goes on from JARHVA010000698.1 coordinate 351,338, forward strand.
CTCGAGCCAAGCAATTCTTCAACCTTCACACTACTTATTCTATCAACAAAGTCCAAATTGTTTCCTTCCACTTAATAATAAGTAATTTAATGGTACCATTGGCATCTCAAGTCGAATTATGAACCCTATTGGAAAAACTTTGCATCCTTGCTTCTAGATAGGTTTGGTCCCTTGGCATTCAAGGACTTTACAGGATCTCTCACCAAACTCTGTTAGATAAGAAGTATTCATGATTATCAAATTAAATTTGAAAAATTGGCTAATCACATTGAAGGGTTATCAAATGACTTCTTTAATAGTTATTTTATTAGTGGCTTCAAAGATCTAATCCATTCATAGGTGAAAATTTCTGGCCCAATAACATGATGGATGCCTTGAGTTTGGATAAGTTAATAGAGGATAAACTCTCAGTGTAGCATCAACCCCCCACTTTCTCACCCCTAAAAAACATAATAAACTAGCAGCAAACCACAACCACATTGGTAAAGATCCTTACTAAGGTAGATATGTGGGATTGTAAGGATAAAAGATTTTTATAATTGTGATGATAAATGGGTTAAGGGTCATAGGTGCATCACACAAAATCTCTACTTACTAGATGTGGAATCACCACCAAAGCAAGACAGTGACCCCGATACCTAGAAATTTCAAGATGCTCAAGTAGATTAGTCCCCTCAAAGGACTCAATGGCTCAAGAGACTCACCCTGAAATATCTCTAAATTCACTAGCAGGTGTTACCATCCCTTAAACCATGAAGCTCAAGGGGTTATTTAAAAATATCCCTCTCACAATCCCCATTGACTCTAGTAGCACTCAATTTCATCAATATTTGCATTGCTAAGCAGGCATACTGCTTTGTACACCCTTGTTCTAGCTTTGAAGTCATGATTGCTAATGTGGAAACATTTTCGTGTAAAGGTGTTGTTCCCAAAATCTGTCACTCATTTTTGGGACAACATATGAACTATTTTAGTCCTGTAGGCCAAAATTATCTCTGCCCTTCTCAAAAAATTGTTTTGAGCACTCAAATTCTTCATTATTCAAGCTTTTTCAGTTAAAGGATTAGCAAGTTCAATAGATTCAATGGCTTCAATAGGTGAGCTATCTCAAAGGAATAAGTTCCCAACACTTAGGCAATTTCAAGACAGGTTCAATGCCTCGGTTCAACCAAAAATGTCCATCGAAAAGCTTCAAACAAAGGATTGAGCCATTGATCCATTGAACCATCGAACCCCGCTTCTAAAAGGTTCAAAGGTTCAATGACGTCAGCAAGCTTAAGGAGTTAAGTACTTCAGCATAAGTTCAAAGTTCAACCGCTTCAGCAAGTTCAACAGCTTCAAAATACTTAGCGAAAAGAAGGAAGATTGAACTGTTGAACCAAAAAAGGTTCAAAGGTTCAAAGGTTTAACAAGCGGTTAGTTCAAGCGATCAAGTGAATGAATGGGACACAAGATTGAACCATTGAACCGTTGAACCAAAGTTGGTTCAATCAGTCGGTTCAATCGGCCGGTTCAAAGGAGTGCCCCAAAGTGAAAAGACCAAGTGTCCTTGTGGAGAGTAGTGAGCCAAAGGCAAGTACCCTTGCAAAGGGCAGTGAAAAAAAGTGGGACAAGAAGGTATCATTTGGAAAGATTTTTTGTGGCTGATTTTACGAGGCAAATCCTTTGGACAAAATATTCAAAGGAATTCCTTCAGACATTTTGTCTGAAGGAATGATCAAAAGCCTGACGGAAAGTGGCTAAGGCAAGAGAAGATTTCCTTCAGACAAAATATTTGAAGGAATTCCTTCAAACATTTTGTCTGAAGGAATTGAAGTAAAGAATGTGAGAAGACCACCCGAAGGGCCCCAAAGGGTAGGTACCCTTGTGGGGGGTTCTTAGCGACCAAGAAATAGACCTTCTCAAGGCCCAAAGGGACACCTTCCCTTCTGGAGGTTCCAAAGACATTAAACCGAATGAATGTTTCTACGGACTCATTTCTATGGACTCTACAGACCCATTTCTATGAACTGATTTCTACGGACTCTATAGGCTTACTTCTTGGACTCTGTAGGCCTATTTCTATGGAATCTAAAGGAATGTTTATACGGACTCTGCAGGCTTGGTTCTATGGACTCCGCATGATTTAAAGAAGGCTTGGTTTCTATGAGCTCCGCAGGTTGGTTCTACGAACTTGTTTCTATGGACTCTGCAAGTTTATTTCTACAAACTCTACAGACATATTTCTACGGACCCTTCCAAAGCTCCAGAGACTTAGAGAAAATAAAGGCTTCTAAGGAAGAAGATGAACCATTGAACCTTGAACCAAATTGGTTCAAGGGTTCAACGGGTTCAATGGTTTAATGACATATCTGAGCAAAGGAAAGAAGCAAAAGATTCTAGAGACCAGTTAAAGAGATGGTTCAAGCGAATGAACTAAGGAAATGATGGAACCAAGGAGCCAAGAAGGCCACCTGAACTGTTTAAATAGTGAACCAATGACGCCCCTGTGGTTGTCAAATTTTGGGTAATGAAATATCTGTTAATTTTCAAACGTGGAGCAGAACTTGAAAACAAACTCAGTGACCAAATGAAGAGGGAGCCAAAAGGCCAGTAGAAAGGGGAAAAGATAGCCCGAGAGCTCAAATTATAACAAGAAAAAGGGAAGGACCAGAAATATCTATGCAGGAGTTATTCCAGTAGGTGGAACAGTCCACCAAGTAGATATTTGATCTTACAAACATTAAAGGCATGGCCTATTTTTCTCCATGAAGTAAAGGTGAAGTGGACAACTACACAGATATCAGGTGAAAGACCAGACAACCCAAGCCCAAGAGAAGACATTTGAGATGAATTGGGATGCCACAGTTAAGGTAGACACCATGTTCCAGCATGGTCCCTTAATAAAAACTTAAAATACATTCAAAGCATTAAATACAGTATGAGTCATTCTATAGAACAAAGTGACAAGCCTTTTTTAGCTACTATTTATTGTAATCTCCTATTTTATGCAAGGAAGATCTCTCTGTTATAGAAGTAAAACTCTACCAAAATTGAAAGGCGATTACTGAGACTTTGAGCTCAGATTGTTGATCATATTTCTTTATGTGAATGAGAAAGCAAGTTACTTTCAGACTCTGTGCTGTTATAGCTTGTGTCATTTTAGGAGATTGTTCTTATGTCTATTTCCTAAATGCATTCTTGTCCATTTTATTGAAATAAGTAGAACTAGTGGAAGTAATCAAGAAGGTGTTCTGAAGCCAACTATGGATAGACTTTGTGCTGCCACAATTGTCTTTAGTGTGTTTGTCTATTTTCTATTTCTATGTAAAGGACCTTGGGATGACTTTGTGCCCTCATTGTCCTTCGTATTTCACTCTTGGGTAGTCAAGGTGGAGACTTTCTGCTACATCTCAGTCTGCTAGTTACTACGCCCTTTGTTACCAGTTACTTATTTCCTACCTGAAAGAACTCCAGTTGTTTGTTGTAAGACCACTTCTGAAAGAAGAGAAGTGCCTTCAGTGTTTTCACTTGGATTTCTCCTTTGTCTGTGAACATCATCTCTAAAAAAAGAGGGATGGATGGTGTTACCCTACCCTTGAGTGTTATTTTTTGCATATATATAGTATATATCTCTTCATATTTATAGGGAACCTCCCCTTAATGAGAAGAGATTTATCCCCTTTTGATGTGGTAAACCTGCACACTAGGCCAACCAATTTTCTTATGATGTGGTTGAAGAGACCTATTTTGCTCATCAGTTAGCTGGTGACAAAATATTCACCCAATAGTTTTTGGTGACTCCACTGAGGAAGAACGTTTAGTTGCAATTTTCTTTCATCTCCATTGACTCTGCTATGGAAGAACGAGCTACTCCAGTGCTTTCCCATTGTTAATTTTTCCTCCCACCTTTGTGCAATAGTTTTTGGTGACTCTGTTGGGGAACACAACAATTTTTTGCAATTTGAAGCCTCAAGCTTTAAGTTGAAGCATCACCTGTGTCTTATCCATTATCATTATAGCCTTATCTATTTCTATTATATAATCTAGCATGTAAACCAGAGCCACTGGGGAAGAACAAGCAGTTTGAAGCCTCAAGCTACAAGCTGAAGCAAGGTCAATTCTTTTCTATTTTTATTCTACAATCTGGCAACTCCATGCTAGACAAGAAGCTAGAAAGCCCAAGGTGTTGTTGACCCTATTTTTGAGTTGGTGCAGCAAGGAAATTTTGATTTATTTCCTCTATAACTTCAAGTTCAATGAACTAGGAGTCTCCCTCCTACCAATACCAGGTCACCAATACAAGGCAGAGCTACTTTTTCTATTGTTAGCAAAGCTTTTCCTATACCTACTCCACCCAGATTTGTTATCCCCAATTTCCATAATCAAATCATGGTAGTTCAAGGCCCCTGGGGTAACTCTTTTGGCCCACTCAATCTAACTCCACCTCTACATGAACTACCACGTAGTTCAAGGAAGAATTTCTACAAATTTTTTGGTGATGGGAGAGTTCATCCTGATGAACACATTGTAGCTTTTAGCATAACCTGTGGTGTGATAGGCGTAGAGTATGAAGACGTAGCAGTCAGGCTATTTGTAAAAACATTGCAAGGTGCTATTGCAGACTGGTTCTACCATCTGCATGCTCGATTAGTGACTGACTGGAATACTCTCAAAGCCAAATTCAAAGCAAGATTCAAGCCTCTAGAAGATGCACATGCCTTACTGGCTCAACTCACACAGATGAATAAAGAGCCTCGTGAACCTATGAGGGACTTCATAGCCAAGTTTGACAAGCTGAAAAACAAGATTCATATAATTTCTCAGCCAACAGCTAAGAATCTCAAATGCTTCTTCATCAACTTAGCTACCTAAAGTGAGTCTTCTGTTGAGACGTGCTAGCCACATAGACCTTGATACTGCTCAGGATTTAGCCACTGAGGTGGAAGATGATCTCATCTTAGTATGGAAGATAAGAAGAGATCCTAATAGAGGCAAATCTTCTTCATCTTCTGAGAATTTATCTATAGGCACCACTAATCAAATGGTGCAAAAGTTAGAAAATAAACTGCTAGACTTGAAAAGACAAGTGGGCCAAAGTATGTCTACTCTTCCTTATCAAGATATGCCAAGGAGAACATTTTAGAACCAATCATATCAAGGCAATGCTGCTAGAAGTCAAGGGTAACCAAATCATCTACCTCTCCCACAGAGAAAACATGCCATTGAAGTAGCACCAGCCAACTCATCAGTTGGATATCTGGAAATAGAACATGATTTCTCTTTCCAACCTAATTTTGATCAAGAAAATGACATTGATCTCTTTGCAGTAAACCCAGAAGAATTAGCTGGCGACCCCAACATTGGTTTCCTAAATTACCAGGATGAACCCAGAAGTGAAGATAAAGTAGTTAAGGGATCATTAGTTGTGTTCACCCAGTCCCAGAACTAGTCAGCCTAGCAAGCTGATAAAGAAAAAATAGGATAAAGATCTCAGCCTATAATTTCAATTGCTAAGCGGGGAACCACTCTACCTTTTCAAGAAAAAGGACTCAGTGATCGCAAAAAAGGTAAATACATCAAGCACTCATTCATCTTCAACTTCAATTTTTTAGATCAGTTCCCCCTCCTAAAAACCAAAAGGATGAACTACCTTCCCCTTTTCTTAATTTATTTCAGACATTTGACATAATCGACCATGTCAAGAAAACCAAAATTCAAATGTCTGAATTTGAATTCCTACAAGCCAACCTTGAAAATTTGGATAGTTTGGTTGAGTGTGTGAAGAATAAATCCATCCCTACAGGACAAGATGTTAAGAAGGTAACTCATGACCCCCAAGGAACATGTCCATCCCAAACAATCTTGTCATTACTCATCTTGTTGCCCCTAGGAAAATAGAGCCTTTCTATGTTTCCCTATTGATAAATGGTCACAAGCTGAGCAATTACATCATTGATTTCAGAGCTTCAGACAATGTCATGCCTACCAAAGTGGTAGAATCTCTTGGTCTCACACTAACCAAGACATTTGAGAGATGTTTCTCTATGGAGAATAAACAAGTGCCATTGTTGGGACAAATCAAAGATGCCCAATTTGCATTTGCAGTTTTTCCAAAAAAGAGAATCAAGATGACAGTCTTAGTGGTTGATGTCCCAGCCTCATATGACATTTTCTTGGGTGAAATTTTTGCAAGGATATTAGAAGAGAATTGAGCATGGACCTGTCTGAGGTGAGGATCCATATCAAAGGCATCATGAAGAGGCTACTCCCTAAAAAGGAAGCAAAATATGCTGTCACTCAGACATCAGTGCCTGAAGCTCAAATTCTATTTGAGTCCTCAGATAGGGGTAATTATTTTCTATCTACTGAAGACATTCTTGTTACAATAGATGAAAATATTATAGGTGGTGATCCCAAAATTGATTCAAACAAGACATCAAAAGAATTGATAGGGAACAGAATAGATAAAAAAGGATCTTCCCTCTCTAATAAAGAAAAATATGATAGACGATTAGTTTCTAATGATGTTTGGATCCTAGAATTTGATGGCAAAATTCCTCTATCGGTGTTGGAGCCGAGATTGTTCTAATATCTCCTCAAGGAGATATTTTTCCTTCTTCATACAAGTTGTAGTTTAGTAACACCAATAACACTGTCGAGTATGAATCTCTGTTACTTAGGTTGAAAGCTGCTCAAGACAAAGGTGTCAAACTCCTTCACAACAAAGGAGATGTTGCACTGATAGTTTGTCAGGTGAGGAACCTGTGTCAAACTAAGAACAAAAGATGGCACCACTACCGTAATCTAGTATGGAACTGTCTTGAAAGTTTTGATGCTTTCAATATATCTACAGTGCCCAGAGAGCTTCATAATCATGCAAATTTATTGGCTGACCCTGCGACCTTCATGGTTCTTCACCTTGATTTCAAAGATAATAGGTACACTATCAAACTGGTCTTTTGACCAAGTGTGCCTGATAAAGCTAACCATTGCAGGTGTTTGAAGCTAACAATCAAATCATGTGCTGGACTGAACCAGAAGAGCAACAAGCTATGGTAGTGGACCATACTACTGCATGCCAAAGTCAGGAAAAGAAACTCTTCACCAAGAGAGCAAATATTTATGGTTTTCAGATTGGAGACCATGCCTTGCCATGGGGCAAGATGAGAGGACCAAAAGGAGTGCACAAAAAATGTGATACCTAGTGGAGAGTTCCATTCGCCCATCACCAATTATGGGGAGAAAATGGTTTCTTAGTGGTTTATCAAGATGGAATGGCATTTTCACTATCTCACAGTGGGTGGCATCTGAAGTGCTTCAATTCTTGAAGCATCAGATAAGATCATCTATACATATGTATATTTGTATAGTCTTTGGTTCTATTTTATGCTTTTCATTTTCATTTTTGGCACCTTTCTTTTTGGTTAGCATGACTTCGCAGCCCAATGGCATACTTGAAGGCACTAGATATTCTGGTTTCTACTCCCTTTAGCTGCTTCAAACCTTCAACTGAAGGAAGTTCCCCAATTAGAGTTAGTTGTTGTTCCCAAAATTTGTCACTCATTTTTGGGACAACATATGAACTATTTTGGTCCTGCAGGCCAAAATTATCTCTTCCCTTCTCAAAAAATTGTTCTAAGCATTCAAATTCTTCATTATTCAAGATTTTTCAGTGGGATTAGCAGGTTCAATAGGTTTAACGGCTTCAACAGGTGAACTCTCTCAAAGGAATAAGTTCCCAACACTTAGGCAATTTCAAGACAGGTTCAACACCTTAGTTCAATAAAAAATGTCTATCTGCAAGCTTCAAACAAAGGATTGAACCATTGAACCATTAAACCATCAAACCCCACTTTCAAAAGGTTCAAAGGTTCAACAGGTTCAAAGGTTCAACGACATCAGCAAGCTTAAGGAGTTAAGCACTTCGGCATAAGTTCAAAGTTTAACTGCTTTGGCAAGTTCAACGGCTTCAAAAGACTTAGTGAAAAGAAGGAAGATTAAACCGTTAAACCGTTGAACCAAAAAAGGTTCCAAGGTTCAATGAGCAGTTGGTTCAATGCGGTTGGTTCAAGTGATCAAGTGAATGAGCAGGACATAAGATTGAACCATTGAACCAAAGTTGGTTCAATCAGTCGGTTCAATCGGTCAATTCAAAGGAGTGCCCCAAAGTGAAAAGACCAAGTGCCCTTGTAGAGGGTAGTGAACCAAAGGTGAGTACCCTTACAGAGGGTAGTGAATAAAAGCGGGACGAGAAGGTATCTTTTGAAAATATTTTTTGTGGCTAATTTTACAAGGCAAATGCTTTGAACAAAATATTCAAAGGAATTCCTTCAGACATTTTGTCTAAAGGAAATCTTCTCTTGCCTTAGCCACTTTTCGTCAAGATTTTGATCATTCCTTCAGACAAAATGTTTGAAGGAATTCCTTCAAACATTTTTTCTAATGGAATTGAAGTAAATAACATGCGAAGACCGCCCCAAGAACCCTGAAGGGCAGTTATCCTTGTGGGGGGCTCTTAGCGACCAAGAAATAGACCTTCTCAACGCTCGAAGGGACACCTTCCCTTCTAGAGGTTCCAAAGACATTAAACTGAAGGAATGTTTCTATCGACTCATTTCTACAGACTCTACAGACCCGTTTTTATGAGCTAATTTCTACGGACTCTGCAGGCTTGAATCTACGGACTCTGTATGCTTGAATCTATGAACTCTATAGGCTCACTTCTACGGACTCTATAGGCCTATTTCTATGGACTCTGAAGGAATGTTTCTACAGACTCTGCAAGCTTGGTTCTATAGACTCCTCATGATTTGAAGAAGAAGGCTTGGTTTCTATGGACTCCACAGGTTGGTTATATGAACTTGTTTCTATAGACTCTGCAGGTTTATTTCTATGGACTCTGCAGACATATTTCTATAGACTCTTCCAAATCTCGAGAGACTTAGAGAAAACAAAGGCTTCTAAGGAAGAAGATGAACCGTTGAACCTTGAATCAAATTGGTTCAAGGGTTCAACGGGTTCAATGGTTTAATGAAAGCTCTGAGCAAAGGAAAGAAGCAGAAGATTCTAGAGACCAGTTCAAAGAGATGGTTCAAGTGAATGAACCAAAGAAATGATGGAACCAACAAGCCAAGAAGGCCACCTAAACTATTGAAATAGTGAACCAATGATGTCCCCATGGACGTCAAATTTTAGGTAATGAAATATCCATTGATTTTCAAATGTGGTGTGAAACTTAAAAACAAACTCAGTGACCAGTTGAAGAGGGAGCTGAAAGGCCAGTAGAAAGGGAAAAAGATAGCTTGAGAGCTCAAATTGTAATAGGAAAAAAGGAATGACCAAAAATATCTATGCATGAATTATTCTAGTAGGTGGAACAGTCCACCAAGTAGATATTTGATCTTGCAAACATTAAAGGTGTGGCCTATTTTTCTCCATGAAAGGCAAAGTGTACAGTTGCACAGATATCAGGTGAAAGACTAGACAACCCAGGCCTAAGAGAAGACATTTGAGATGAATTGACATGCCACAGTTAAGGAAACCACCTTGTTTTAGCATGGTCCCTTGACAAAATTTGAAAATATATTTAAGACATTAAATGCAGCATGGGCCATTCCATAGAACAAAGTGCCAAGCCTTTTTTGGCTACTATATAATGTAATCTCCTATTTTATGCAAGGGAGATCTCTCTGTTATAGAAGCAAAATTCTACCAAAATTGAAAGGCGATTACTGAGACTTTGAGCTCAGATTGTTGATCAAATTTTTTTATGTGAATGAGAAAGCAAGTTACTTTCAAACTTTGTGCTGTTATAGCTTGTGTCATTTTAGGAGATTGTTCTTATGTCTATTTCTTAAATGCATTCTTGTCTATTTTATTGAAATAAGTAGAACTAGTGGAAGTAATCAGGAAGCTGTCCTGAAGCCAACTGTGGACAGACTTTGTGCTGCCATAATTGCCTTTAGTGTGTTTGTCTATTTTCTATTCCTATGTAAAGAACCTTGGGATGACTTTGTGCCCTCATTATCCTTCATATTTCACTCTTGGGCAGTCGAGGTGGAGACTTTGTGCTACATCTCAGTCTATTGGTTACTACGCCCTTTATTACCAGTTACTTGTTTCCTACCTGAAAGAACTCCAGCTTTTTGTTGTAAGACCACTTCTGAAAGAAGAGAAGTGCCTTTAGTGTTTTCACCTAGATTTCTCCTTTGTCTTTGAACATCATCTCTGAAAAAAGAGAGATGGGTGGTGTTACCCTACTCCTGAGTGTTATTTTATGCATATATATATAGTATATAACTCCTCATATTTATAAGGAACCTCTCCTTGATGAGAGGAGAGATTTGTCCCATTTTGATGTGGTAAACCTGCACACTAGGCCAACCAATTTCCTTATGTTGTGGTTGAAGAGACATATTTTCAGTTAGCTGGTGACGAAATATTTACCCAACAAAAGGGAAGTTTCAGAATGTGTGTATCATAATAGGTGATTACACTCTTCACTCAGATATGTTTTCCCTACCTTTAGAAGGATGTGATGTGGTCTTAGGGGTATAGTGCTCCGCACATTGGGACCTATTCTATAGGAATTATTTGAGCTTTGTATGTAGTTCATTGATAGTGGCCATAAGCACACCTTAAAAGGGTTATTGCTTGAATCTACTAAAATTATCAAATCCCATCGCATGGAAAATATTCTAAAAAAATCTCACATGGGGTCATTGCCCAAATACACTCCATCTAACTCTAGCTCCCCGCTACTACTAACTACCCTATCGATTTACAAGCCAGCCTCGACAAGCATGTAACCATTTTTATATAGCTAGTGGTTTTACCCCCTTGATGCCTGAAAGATCATCACATTTTTATCCTTACAGGAAGCATCCCACCTTAAATATGTCCATACCGCTATCCCCATCTATAAAATACTAAGATTGAGTAGCTACTATGAGAACTCCTTAAGTTTGGAGTTATTCACCTCAGCACCAACCCATACTCCTCCCTAGTGCTTCTTGTTCACAAAAAGGATGGGTCATGACACCTTTACATTGACTCCATGCCCTTAACCACCTCATTATCAAAGATAAATTTCCAATTTTGGTCATTGATGAACTTCTTGATGAGCTCTATGGGGCAAAAAAATTATCCAAATTGGATCTTCCTTCAGGTTATCATCATATTTGCATGCATGTTAATGACATTCTAAAGATATCCTTCTATTAGTGTAGGTTTTATTTTTCCCTATTTATTAATTAGTGAATATTATATATTTGTGCATACATGGAGTTTTTCTACATTCGTGGGATAGGCTAGCTTATGTGGAGATTGTGTCATATTTGTATCATAATGTGTCATAAGAATGTCATAAGATACTCCTATTCTGGGTATGGGAGTTATTTCTCTATTCTTAGCACCTTGTCACCACCTTTTTTGGAGGAGTCTATTCTTGGGGTGCTTTGACCACCTTTTGTGGAGGAGTCTATTCTTGAGGTGCTTTGACCACCATTTGTGGAGGAGTTACTAGCTCTCCTATATGTATTCTTCATTTTGGCCATTTCATGTTGAATAATTAGATTTTGGTTTTCTCTATTTTTGTCTTGTGCAATTTATCTTCTTATTTTCAAATTGCTTTAGCATCTTGTGGTGTGCACTTGTTCATCTTGTGTGATCACGTCTCCATTGCACTCGTGTTATCCAGATTCTGGCAACAACTTCGATATGGTATCAGAGCCTTTCCGGTAATCTTGTGTATGATTATGCTTTTTAGCTTATTTTGAAATCCAGAAGAGTTGAGTTCGTTTTTTTATTTTTAGATTTGATCAAAAATAAAAATAAAAAAAATTCTATCAATATCTGGTTAGTTTTCTTGGAGATCCTTGCATTTGGGTGTCTTTTGTTGTGTGGAGCAAAGGGAGGAGCAACGCTAAGCTCTTTTGGTCAGCAGCACACTTCTAGTCCAGGCACCAAGCTTATGTCTTTCAACAACATCAGCTCCAACGCCACTTCTGCTGCCACGTTTCTGTCTTTCCAGCACCCTCCAACAGCAATCTACAGCCAAGCCATAAGCCGTACGGCGTCCAGCATCTAGCAAGTCAGCAAATCAGGTCTGAGTTTTATTTGGTGACACTTCTGCGCCTTGCTTTTGGTCCTTTTCTGTTTGTTGTGCCTATTTTTTTGCGCTTTGCTTCTGGTTTATTCTTGTTTGTTGCACCTGGGTTCCTATTTGCACTCTCCAACAGCAGTTCTTGCCACCAGCAGGCCGTACGGTGCGTCCAACAGATCTGAAAATCATTTTTTTGTCTTTTCTGCTATCAAAATCTGGACTGTGCATTTTTGGACGCCCCTGCCTTACTTGGCATCTTATTTGGCACCCTTAGACATGTGGCATCCTTCAAAATTGTCTTTGATTTAATATTTTCAGTTAAAATTGACTTCATAAAACAAAAATCAGTCAATTTGACTGAATATTAAGGATTTTAGACAGTGTTGTAATTTGGGGTTTTTTCAATTAAAACTTGTATTTTCGCCTATCGAAGACGAACGGTGAGGCCCGAATTGGTGGGAGGCCAATTCCCCCTCACACAAACCTCATTTGGATTTCTCATTCCGTGTCGAATCCAACGAGTAGTTGGAAGGCCACTTTCTCTCCCCATAACAGGTATTTTTTTAATGTTTTAGTGCTTTTTTTGCAAAAACACTAGTTTACGGAAAAATTGTAACGAAAAAGAATAAGGACCAGGAGAAGAAGAAAGAAAATAATAATCCTGCCAAAAACAACACTGAATCTTCATCCTCCAATGCTAAACCGAAGAAGGAGAAGGTTAAGTGTGCCTATTATAAAAAGACAGGGCATGAAGAAACAAATAGATCACCTAACTCATCTTCTAGAGAAGAACAACATAGGTGTTCCTGAGTCCATCAAGCATAATTCATCAACCCAAGATTCTACTAAGGCAAAAGGCAAGGGTAAGGAGAAAGAAAAGGGCAAGGCCCTTGTAGCAACTGCAGCTTCTACATCTTCATGGGTCATAGACTCAGGTGCTTCTCACCACATGGGCTCTTCACTAGTCGAGTTTTCATCTTTAGATCCTTGTAGCATGACTTCAATTAGTTTGGGTGATGACACATCAGTTTCTATTTTGGGGAGAGGGACAGTTGAAATGGAAGGAGAAACATTCAATAATGTTCTAAGTGTTCCTTCTCTTTCAATCAATCTCCTATCAGTGTACCAAATCACTCACATTGGTCGGGGCATGAGAGTTGAGTTTTCACCAGATTCAGTATCTATCAGGGAGTTGCATAGTGATACTATAGTGGCAGTGGGTAGGGCAAATCACCAAGCTAGGTTATACACCTCACATTTTGCATCAGATTCTTCTCCGACAGCATTGCTGACTTATTCAGAGGAAGTTAGCAAATTGTGGCATGAGCGGTTTGGCCACCTTAACTACCGCTATCTTGAGCAACTTTGCAAAAATGACATGGTCATTGGCTTGCCTCGTGTCCAATTTTCAAAAGGACTTTGTGAGGGGTGCTCCCTTGGGAAGCATCTCGAAGCAAAATTTGACAAAGGCAAAGCTTGGAGGGCTTCACAACTTTTGGAGTTAGTCCACAGTGATGTATCAGGACCCTTTCCCAAACCATCTTTCGCAAGGGCCAAGTACATCCTCACTTTCATTGATGATTTCTCTAGGTACACTTGGATATATTTTCTCAAACAAAAGTCTGAAGTGTTTGAAAAATTTCTAGACTTCAAGGCTCTTGTTGAGAAACAGAGTGAGAAATCCATCAAGGTTCTTCGAACTGATAATGGAGGGGAGTATGTCAACATCAAGTTTGAGTAGTTTTGCACTACAGAGGGGATTGATTTGCAACGCATAGTCACTTACAGTCCTTCACAGAATGGGGTTGTAGAATGCAAAAATAGGTTCTTGAAAGAGATGGGTAGCTGTATGATTCACTCCAAATCTGTAGCACCACAGTACTGGGCCGAAGCCATCAATTGTGCTTGCTACATTCAGAACAGGGTTCCTCACAAAGCTTTGAAAGGGATAACACCCTTTAAAGCTTGGCATAAAAGGAAACCTGATGTTGAGCACCTTAGAGTTTTCAGATCCCTAGCCATGGCCCGCATTCCAAAGAAGAAACGCAAAGCTATGGAACATCAGTCCAAGCCTTGCATCTTTGTAGGATATCCAGATGGTATTAAGGGATATCACCTTCTAGATCCAGTCACTCATGAGTTGTTCATCGAGAGAATGTCCATTTTCAGGAGAGTCCTAGAAACTCAACACTTGACACTTCTCCCTCATTGGATCTACTTCTTCATGATGATTCCTCATCAGATTCAGATCAGTCACAGCAGATTCTTGAGCCAAAGTCATCTTCTTCTTCGAGTTCAGACAGTGAGGATAGTGATGCAGTGTCATCCACCTCTAGTCAGTCAGAGGATGAGGAGTTAGTACCTGACTCACCCACTTTTGGGCCACTTTGGGCTAGACAAACACTTGAGAGTGCTGGCACATGGGCAGGAGACCCCGTAGATGATAGACGTACTAGGGGGGATTTTCAGAGAGATCCACATGCCTTCTTTGCTTCAGTTTAGGATCCATAGTCTTTTCGAGAGGCATCGGGGGTACCTGAGTGGGATAATGCTATGGAGGAAGAATATTCTTCCTTAATCAAAAATCACACTTGGGATTTGACATCATTTCTTAAGCGAAGAAAGATGGTTCGATGTAAGTGGATATATCGGACCAAGTTTGCAGCAGATGGGTCAGTTGATAAGTATAAGGTGCAATTGGTCACCAAGGGTTTCTCACAGGTGGCAGGCATTGACTACTCAGAGACCTTTGCACCCGTTGTAAGGATGAATTCTATCCGACTCACCTTGGCTATTATCGCAGCATATGGTTGGGATGTGCATCAGATGGATGTGAAGAGTGCCTTTCTTCACGGAGACCTAGAGGAGGAGATCTACATGGAACAGCTGCCAGGATTTGTTCAGGATTCTTCCTTAGTATGCAGACTTAGGAAATCTATCTATGGCCTCCAATAGGCCCCTCGGGCTTGGTATGCTAAGATGGATTCCTTCCTTCTCACAGTGGGTTTCACTAGGTGCCATTCTGATTCCAATGTCTACTTTTTGCGGCAGGATGATTCACTCTTGATTTTGGTTTTATATGTTGATGACCTTTTGATCATCGGGAGTTCTTCATCAGCTATTACAGTGGTGAAGGCATCTCTTCAGGATAGATTTGACATGACAGACTTGGGTTTGTTGCACTACTTCCTTGGCATCGAGATCTCACAGTCAAATTCAGGGATTTCTCTTGCACAGCCTAAGTATGCTCTCGACTTATTGGCTCGGTTTCACATGGCTGATTATAAGCCATCTCTTACTCCCTTTCTATCAAGATTAAAGCTTGAGGCTGACTGTTCTTCACCATTGGTTGATGCCACTCGGTATCGACAACTTGTTGGCAGTCTCATCTACTTGACTCACACCAGGCCCGACATATCATAGGCAGTAGGACTTGTCTCCAAATTTATGCAAGAACCTCATGAGCTGCATTGAAAAGCAGCTAAGAGGATCTTGCATTACATACAAGGTTCACATAGATATAGGATTCATTACAGATTTGGCACAGAGGTTGACTTGGTTGGATATACAGATTCAGATTGGGCTGGCAATTCACAGACTCGCAAGTCCACTTCTGGTTACAGTTTCTCTCTAGAAACTGGTCCTATCAGTTGGTCTAGCAAGAAGCAGAATGTTATTGTTATATCATCCACAAAGGCAGAGTATAAGGGAGCTATTAATGCAGCTACTGAAGCTATTTGGCTTCAGGGGATTCTTTCTGAGTTTGGCATTCCCATCAGGCAGGCCACCATCATTTATTGTGACAACCAAAGTACCATTCAAATTTTTAGGAATCTGGTTCAGCACCAGCGGACCAAGCACATAGAGATTCACATGCATTTCATTTAGGAGCTTATTCATAGTCAGGTCATTGACTTGATATTTTTCCAATCTTCAGAGCAGGTTGCGGACATCTTCACCAAACCTTTCACCGAGAGTAAGTTCATTCATCTACAAGCTCTTCTTAGGGTGCGGTCTACATCTGCAGTAGCATCATCTTTAGGGGGGGCCTTCTAGCCTCTTCTTTTCTTTTATGTCTCTCTTTTGGGGGGGAGTTTTTCCTACGGGTTTTCTCCTTTTCTCTATCTTATGGGAGATTTCATTTGTACATGGGTACCTCATCAGGCCTAGTTGTCAAGACCCATTTTTTATTTCCACACTGCCCACCTAAGCTACGCTTATGGGGGTATATTAGTGTAGTTTTTATTTTTCCCTATTTATTAATTAGGAAATATTATATATTTGTGCATACATGGACTTTTCCTACATTCATGGGATAGGCTAGCTTATGTGGAGATTGTGTGTCATATTTGTATCATAAGGTGTCATAAGAATGTCATAAGATACTCCTATTCCGAGTATGGGAGTTATTTCTCTATTCTTAGCACCTTGTCACCACCTTTTTTGGAGGAGTCTATTCTTGGGGTGCTTTGACCACCTTTTGTGGAGGAGTCTATTCTTGGGGTGCTTTGACCACCATTTGTGGAGGAGTTACTTACTAGCTCTCCTATATGTATTCTTCATTTTGGCCATTTCATGTTGAATAATCAGATTTTAGTTTTCTCTATTTTTGTCTTGTGCAATTTATCTTCTTATTTTCAAATTGCTTTAGCATTTTGTGGTGTGCACTTGTTCATCTTGTGTGATCACGTCTCCATTGCACTCGCGTTATCCAAATTCTAGCAACAACTCTGATACCTTCCTCACTCATGATGGTCACTATGAATTCATGGTCATGCCATTTGGACTTACAAATGCCCCTTCAATATTTTAGGCACTAATGAATAAAATATTTTGGCCTTTCCTCTGTCAATTTTTTTTTTATTTGATGAAATCTTGATCTACAACTTCACATGGGTCAAGAATCTTTAGCATATTGATAGGGCATTACAAATTTTAGTAGATAATCAATTATGTGCCAATTAGTCTAAGTGTTCCTTTAGTCAAAAGGAAGTTGAAAATCTAGGGCACATTGTTTCAACTAATGGGATCTATATGGATCTAGACAAAATAAGTGTCATGCAACATTGGCCTCGACCAACAACCTCAAGAGCCTTTGTGGATTCCTAAGCCTTACAAGATACTACTACAAGTTCTTCAAGTATTATGAAAATATCACAACTCCCTTAACCTCCTTATTGAATAAGGATGCATTCAAATGGGATGTTGCAACTAACTAGGCATTTGTGGCACTCAAACAAGCTATGTGTATCACACCAGCTTTGGCCATGTCGAACTTCACCAAAACCTTCACCATCGAAAGTGATTCCTATGGAAATGTATTGGGTGTTGTTGTTATCTAAGAGGGTCATCCCATTGCTTTAAATAGCAAAGCCCTTTTTGGACAAAATTTAGCTATGTCTACATATGAAAAAGAAATGATGGTAATTCTACATGTAGTATAAAAATGGTGGCCATACTTACTTAGGAATATTTTTTATCAAAATCAATCACCAGAGTTTGAAATATTTCCTATAAAAATGGGTCTCATCACTAACATAAAAAAAATGGGTCAACAAACTCATGGGCTATGATTATGATATCACTTAAAATGACGTTAAAGATAATGTCATTATGAATGTTCTCTCATGCACATTCAAGGACTAAACCTTCCTTTATACCATATACATGCCCATTATGAACTATTTGGAATCTGTACACCAAGGGTATGTAAATGATCCCACCTTACATGACTTCATTCAACAATTAGCCACTAATCATTTTATAGTACCACATTATTCATGGGATGGTGTTTCCCCATAGCATAGACCTTCATAAAACCATGTTCTATGAAATCCATGCTTCTCTATCAGTAGGGTACTCAGTATTTCTCAAAACATATGAGAGAGAACTTAGAAACTACTTTTGGAAGGGGATGAAAGGGGAAATTAAATAGATGGTGGTTGAATGTGATATCTACCAACACAACAAAGTGAAACAATAGTGATTCATAGTTTTCTTGAGCCCTTTTCCATTCCTATTAGGATCTGGATAGATATTTATATGGATTTTATTGAGGGACTCCCTAAATCTAGAGGAAAAATAGTGATCCTAGTTGTGGTATACTTCCTCTCCAAATATAGTCATTTGTATCCCCTCAACCATCCTTATACAGCCTCCACAATCACAAAAGTTTTATTGGATCAGATCTTTCATCTTCATGGCATCCCTTCTTCAATCATCTTTGATCATGATGCAACTTTCACCAACCATTTTTGGATATAGTTATTCTAACGTAAAGGGACACAACTAAAAATGGGTTCTAGGTATCACCCTAAAACAGATGGTTAGACATAAATTATCAACAAATGTTTGGAATCATTCTTTCATTACTTTGCTTCAGAATAACAACAACAGTGGGTAAAATGGATTCCCCTCCCAAAATGGTGGTACAATACCTCCTACTACACTTCTATTAAAATGACTCCATATGAAGTGGTTTATGGTAGAGCACCCCAAGCACTTCTCCCATATATCTTAATAGTTCATTGATTCAAGTAGTCAACACTACTCTCTGACATTGAGATCAGATTCATAGCACCCTGTAGTGTAATCTCCATCTAACATAGAACCAAATAAAGAAGTAGGTTGATCCGTACCATGTTGATTGCACCTTTTAACCTAGTGATATGGTTTTATTCATCTTTAACCATACAAGAAATCATCCCTAAAACTAAAAGGGTGTCATAAGCTTGATCCAAAGTTTTATGGGCCATATAAAGTTCTCTAATAGATTGGGTTTTTTTTCTTACAAGTTAGAGCTTTCACCTTCCTCCTAAGTTCACCTAGTCTTTCATGTCTCATGTTTGAATAAAGTTCTTAGACCATCGTCAAATTACAAACAACTTTACTATATTTTGATAATGAAGGCTTCATCCTTATTAAACCAAAAGCAGCCCTAGATAGGCACACCTACCAACTTCACTGTCACTCAATCATGAAAGTCTTGATCTAATGGCACAATATGCAACCATAAGATACAAATGGGAACCACTATTCCAAATTTAGCAATAGTTCTCACATTTGACACTTTGAGGATAATTTTTTTTCTAAGGGGGAGGGAATGTTAAGAACTCGTGTCCTACCTTTCTCTTTGCATTATTAGTGTATTAGTCATTATGGATGCATATGATTTGTAAGTCATCCTTTTTGCATATTTGAATTATCCCACATACATGGGAAGTATTAGTTGTTAGAATATATTTAGTATTTAAGTGTTGAGGCCTAATGAAGGCATCCACAAATATTATCCTATTGAACTTGCTCAAAGGAGGTTTCAACCTCAAAGTGTCCTACAATATAAAGGTTATTTTGGGTTATTTTCTAAAGTTCATTTCATTGTTCATTTATTTTATGTAGTTCATAAATTTGTGCAAAAATATCCTCACAAACATAAGTAGGTTTATAACATTTTGGGCATGATAAAAGGCCTATGTCATTATAATAACATTAGTTAGACTAAGAGATAATTGATTAGACACATAAGATAGTGTGTGTGAGCCTTTTGGCAGTAGAAAAGGTCTAGAAGCTGAAGGTGCATCCATGATATGTATTTTATAAATGTACAACAATAAGATGCTATATAATTTATAAATAGTGTCTACATTTTCCACCCCCCCTTAATATAATAATGAAATTATTAGTTTAAAAGAAAAGGAATGTGTACCTAGGTGTGTATAACACACCTTGTCTTTGCTTGAGTCTAAATTAAGTGTTTTTCTAGTGACTGACCCTCAACCAAGAGAATGTTATAGTATATAATCAGTGTATATCATTTGAAATTAAAAGCATTTAAATGATTAAAATTGAAATAAAACAAGTTTTAGGAGTACACATGTGTATCAATGCAACTATCTTGCCTTTTGGTAATTTGATTTGAAATATGTATCATTATGAATCACTAAAATTGAGATTAGGACAAAATATAAAATCTAGAAAGTGCATATATCTAAATAGATAGAGAGAGATTGGAGAACACATTCCCTCAACCTTGAAGAAAAAATGAGTTTCCACCTGATAGTTGAGATTAGCTCAACTATGTAACCAATCATACTTACAACCTGGTGATTATGAGTGACCCAAGTTAACTCACATTATAAAATTGGTGAGGCTAGATGATGTAATCAATTCCAACCTATAAACTTTTCAAGATTGAGTGATTTAATCACCTAAACCATCCCAAAAATTGAACCAACTATTGCAGTAGATTGGTTTGATACAGTCCATGAAAGTCCAACCTGGTGGGTGATGATAGTCTCTAAAATTGTTCAAAATTTGAAAGTTATTTGCTTTTGAAATTTAGGTGTACATTGCATAACATATTCACCTTAGATATGTCTCATGTTAAAATTATGTATAATAATGGTACCAATGTATAGAATTTTACCACAGTGTATATGAATCATATAAGTGTGCAATTTGGCCAATTAAAAAACTTTATAAGTGTGGATAGCATGCTTCCAAAACATGTCCCCACTAAATATGGAGAAATCTAAAAATTTATATAAGTGCCAATGTGGAGAAAATATTTCTATAGCATGCCCCCACTACAATTCTAAATCTGAGAACTGGTGTAAGTTCCAATGTGAAGGACATGTTTCTAAAACATGCCCCCAATGTAAATTGGGTATGTTCCATATTTAATAAGTGTTGATAACATGTTTCCAAAACATTCCCCCACTGAATCTAGATCTTTTAAGTAATGTAGAATTCATGCCTCCATAACATGGCCCCACTGATATGCCCCCACTTTGAGGTGAGGGTAAGTATCAAATAGTAGTTGAATTAATTCAAAAGTATAAGATAACCATGTAAAATGTGAATGTACCATGTAGCATATATAAGTAACATGTCTAGGTAGATATATTATTGAAGCATGAAGATTGTGATCACATCAAGTCCTAAGATGCATGATGTAGATCATAACCACATTTAGATAGTAATGGTATAAGCTCAACAAGAAATCAAGCACACACATAAGAGCAATAAAAAAATTAAATCAAGAGAAAATGGTCCAAGGAGACCACAAACAAGGGGCATGTTCAAATTCCACACAATCAAAGGGACATGACTTAGTCAAATGTCCATAAAGCAAGAAATGACATATTCAAATGTCAACATACAATAAGCAATGGCATATTCAAATGTCAAATAGGAAAATAAAGGCACATGGGCCACAAATAATGGATCATATTTAAATTCTCAAATAATCAATATAATAACAATGTAGGACACTTAAGTAAGTGCATACATGAAAGCATAAGCAACCAACATAAACATATCATACTAGTCCCTGGATATATATATTAGCAAAAATGTTAAGTATGTAGCATATCAAGTACATTATGAAATATATAAGCATGGATAAAGGCATGTATAAGTACATATATGATTTTTAAAATTATAATATAAAGTGTCCATATAATGATATAACCTGGATGTATTATGATCAAAGAGATGGATGCCCCCAACATCCTAGTGACATGAGTAGAGGGAAAGCCCAGCATCCAAAAGTGCATAGATAATGTATCTATGTGTGCTTTAATCCACTCAAAAGATGTGAGAAACACATGTATATATAAAATATTGATATGCCATCTACCAACATGTAACTCATAACATATATGCTAAGGAGCTAATAGGATATGTAAATGTTGAACATATTTTTGGTTTTTTTAATTTTTTTGGTATTCTTGGAATATTTAAAATAAAATACTATCCTATGATCACATCCAAAATATTCTCATATATCTCTCCCCAATATGAACCTGGTATAATAAACTAGTGACACTATCAAGGAGCATATATAGGTGCAATATCTATCACTATACTATATTTCATGCTCTATGTATGTAAAATATGACTTTATGGTTATGAAGGATTAATAGTAGTAGGGGTTCATGGAACCCATCATTGAGTGATATGTAGTTTATTTGGAATGATAGTAATAGGAACATGTATAGGTGCTCTAGATATCTGAATATGGTGTGTATTATATGAAGATTTTGTGGAACCCACTGTGGATATCAGATACAATGGTCTCTCAAGTACTAGCTGCCTAGTAAAGGGGATTGCCTATTGAATACCCTTTTTTGGAATATTACCTTATGAATTTTGACAATTAATTACTTTTGTATAAATTTCTCTTGCTCAAGAGGATGTTCATATGGAATTCGAGAATTTATAATTACCCTATTAGCATGAATGTATTTAACACACTCATGCATTGTAGAAGGTACTATTCGAAGTGTATCTATCTAATGTCATCCCAATAACATATTAAAGACACCCACGGGAGGTATAACTAAGAAGATAATAACCACATGTGTGGGATCCACCTTTAAAGGTACATCAATCTCACCCACTGAACCTATTTTGAGATCCCATCAAATGATCTAATTGATTTAGTTAAAGGATGTTAATCATGATTTGTATAACCCGAATTCATAAGTGATGTCATGGTACAAACATTATCACTTTCACCATTATCAATCATAACATTGTGTACATGATGATGATCATGGTATGATCAAATGAATAAGAAATGAAGATCTGAGTCATCATCCTTAATCTCACTATTATCAAAATTAATGGAGAGTCTTTGAACCATAAGAGGTATATTCCATGTCTAAGTACCAATAATCCCATCCAATGGGTTCTCATGATGATATGGAAGAGGGTGCACATTATATGCCATTTTTACTTTTTGATCTTTTTTTGAATGATCTTATAAAATATTGTCAAAAAAATTATGTTTGTGGTGGTCACTAGGTTGTGACCCTGATTCCTTCAAAGGATCATCAAATGTAAACTTTTGGTCATTAATGAGGTCCTATATCTTATGATTCAAGGTGAAACATCTATTCATAGAATTCTCAAGGCCTGAGTGATAGTCATAATAAGCATTCACATCATACCCTTTGGGTAGATGTATACTCATGCAAACCTTTATAGGATGAGGGAGAGATATAAGATGACACTCTACAAGCTATGGGAGTAATGAAGAGGGAGACTCAAGTAAACATGTAAATTGAATTCATAGTTCATTCAATAAGATAATCTGATTAGGTTGTTGTGACACCACATTAATTATGGTGGTTATGTCTTTTTTACGCTTAGGAGGTTTGACCTTATAGGCATCCATTAAAAAAGTAGTAGACAAAAACATAGCAGTTAAAAAAGTAGCATGAAAAATGTAGAGAGGATAAAATGTAGCAAGTAAAAATTTAAAGAGGATAAAACATCACGAGAACAAAACATAGTAAAGGAATTGCTTACATAGAAGATGACAAAACCTTTAACTAAAGGTCCAAACTCATGAAATCACATTTTTCTCTATTATTTTTCTTGTAAATTTGGTGCATTACTTTTCACCATCAAATATTAACTACTATCACCAAAATGAACTAGACAACAAATAAACAATGTGATAATCACTAAAATTTCCCATTTAAGCTCTTCATGACATTTTTGTGACATTAGAAATACTACTACATTTTTCCTCATTATGTTTTGTCCTCATGACATTTTTGTCATACTGCATTTTTACTACTACATTTTTTACCGTTATGTTTTTTTCCACTACATTATCACATAGAGCTAACCTTATAACTTGGTTTGATAGTAAACTTGGTATTGGATGTATAGGTACTCGGTGTATTTGCTATATATTTTAGTTTATTTGATGAGATAAGTTTCATTTCACATTCATGAATAATATGGCATAAGTCATCTAAAGATTTGATATTTTTGAATAAAATTGACACATATAAAGGAGTTAGCAAAATTTGCTTTCAAATATCTTTAAGATCTTTATCTGCCATAGGATTGGTCATTTTAGCTAACATTGTCATGTATCTCCATACATACTCATTAATAGGTTCATTGGTACCATGTTTGATCTTTGTAATTTGGGCATGGGAAATAATTTTGGTAATGTTAATAGAGAAGTGTGCCAAAAACTAATCCACATTGGGTTTGAAGGCATTTACTAATTAAGTTGGTAGCTAATAGAAACATCGTAAAGCATAGTCTTTTAAGCTCCTTATAAATAATTTGGTCGAAGTGTAATCAAGGCATACCACATAAAAATATCGAATATGTTGATCAAGATCACCCTTGGCATCATATAATGTGAACTTAGGTGCAACAATACTAGTTGGCAACAGGTGCAAATATATATCTGGTGTAAGAGAATTATGCAACACCTCTTGTAAATTGATAACATAAGGTGATTTCATAAAATTTTGTTCAATATTTACAACCTTGGTTTGAAAAAAATTTATAGTTTGTAAAAAAGCTTGCACCTCTTGGTCTTTTAGGTTAGATATTTGAGAAGTCACCAAAGGAGGTGTACACATAGGTTGGGTAGATATAGGCATTAAAATCGATATTTGAGTTGAAGAGTTTTGGTTTTCCATGTAAGATATGGAAATAGTAGTTTTAGGGAACAAAGGTTGAAATACATATCTTGTGCCCTGATTATAAGTATATAGATTGATTAGTATGGAATCGGTTGTATTACCCTCTAAGGAGTCACCATCACTAGGTGAGGAAGCCTTAGCTTTATGTAGTTCTCCCCTAAGTGTTGGCTTGTGTGTGAATCATGAAATATGTGATAAATAAGTATATTAGTGACATAACTTGTAACTTGAAAAATGTGTCTCGTGGAATGTTCCTTCAGTACTTCAAATACGTAGATGTGATGTCCCTATGACTGATATGGCAATAGGAGAAAATAAAGAAGTTTTACTCACTTGAGTGCTTGTTAGAATGCCTTCGGTAAGCTGCATTGGTCTGTGTTAGGTGTAGCTAAGGAATGAATGAGGGTTGATCTTATCTTTATACCAATATATTTGGAGAATATCTCACATTAAATCACTTAGGCCAACCATAGGAATATGTTTCATTTATAAATTGGATGACTTTAGGGAATTAGATAACAAGTGCAGATCTAGAACTTGTAAAGATGGAAGATGAGTAGGATTATAACATTATTTACATGATAGAAGGCATGGGTCATTAGAATAACATTTTTTAGACTAAGAGATAAGTAATAAGGCACAAAAAGATAATGCATGTGAGCCTTTTGGTAGCAGAAAAGGTGTAGAAGCTAAAGGTACATCCATGATATGTACTTGCCAAGTGTACAAGACTAAGGTATTATATAATTCATAAATAGTGTCTACACCAAATAAAAATAAATAACTCTCTTTATATCTCTAATGTCTCTCTATGATATTATTTTTATAAAAAATAGTAAAAAATCTTCACTTTTAAAAGTGAGCACTGCCACTTAAAAATGAATATGTCCCCCACTATGTCCATCACCATGTAAAATGGCCCCTCCCTAGTGTATATCAACTCCACTCTTTGTATAAAGGCTGTAAAAATATCTTTGCCCACATTAATAAAGCCCCCAATTAATTTTTTTCATCACAAAACATAAAAAACTTTAATATAAATTTCACACCAAAATGAACTTTGGTGGAGTGGGGTTGGTTAAACCACAGACCTTCCTACTTTTGAATTCTCTTGAAAAGCCCTTAAAACCAACTCAACTTTATATTATTTGAGAATTAACATGTAATAGTTGATATTTGATGTTTAAACAATGAGCCTTTGAGATTTAATATAACACACCTTGGATTATGTGTGAAACTAGTGATCGACATAAAGGTTGACCAGTGGCAGCATGAAGATTTTCCTAACCTTAAATTTTTGTAAATCCCATGCATTATTCCTAGTAAAATCAAGGAAAGATCAACAAATTAGGAGACCTAGAGATGGTAAGGTGTCATTGGTAGTAGGGTATCAATTTCATGGGTAGCAGATTCAAATCAAGAAAGGAGCCTCAAAGATCCCAACCTTGATAGTATGGTGAGTGATTTAAATATTATAGTCATGTAAGGGAGAATAGATTCATCAATACTACATTTATTTATGGTTAAATCTTACTTCCTTACTATTTCACCACACCTAACCATTGACTTACTTGTGTGTATGGCGTGGAACTATACATAGTTGAGTCATGAGGGGTTTAGGCACTTGATGCAGAGGTTGCAGTCATGAGTGGAAGATCAACTTGGTGAATGTAAAGTGGATATGATTTTGAAACTAAGGAAAATCCATCCAAATAAGCCAAATCCAATTATGTGGACAATGGTAGGAGAGAGCTAGGGCAGTGACATGATGAGCTTGGATGACTGTGTGATGAGCATGGATCATGATCAAGTTGAATAGGTAGTTTGAAAGTTCATTTGACCATCATGCAAAGAATAATATGCCATGAATGTCAAAATGTATTTGGTGGAATACATCTAAATCCAAGAAACTCCATGTGTCGACTAAACCAGGTCATGGTTTTAGCAAACCAAACCCCCCCCCCCCAAAAAAATGGCAATTTTGACTATTGATGGGTGGTTTTGAAGACCACGAGCTATAGGATCAGGTGGGGAGGGATGGCTAGGTATAACCATGCATACTAAACATTAACATAAGTGTTGAATGGTGAGATAGGAGGATGGTAGCTTAATAATTGACAATGAGACATGCTAGTAACAAAATAATGTAAATACTAGTCTCCTCTAGATCATTCCTTTCAAATTTGCATCAAAACCTTACTTGCCAATACAAACAAAATACATGTAAATTACAATTCTAATGATAATGTCAATGTCATACAACAATTATAGGAGAATAAACCATAAATAATACACATAGATCTACAAGTTTTTCTCACAATTTACAATATTATAAATTAATCAACTACTCAAAAAATCAATATTAACAACAAAAGACTATGGTGGCCATTATAACAGTACCCAATCTAATACCATATCTTAATGGACCACAATCAAGCATCGATAAGTAGATAAATGTGAATGCACACCTTTTGAATAAGTTATGGCATTTGGATACTAGAACTGCTCTAATATCATGAGACAAATGTCCAGAATGAGATGTCCAAGATTGAATGACTGGTGCTTCAAACACACAACTATGTTGAAGCAAGAAATCAATATAAGAGAAAAAAATTGAGAACTGTGTATTCAAAATGGAGGAATCAAAGATTACAATATCTTATTGGCACACACCACAAGCTCAAAGGCTTAATAGGATCACTAGCACAATGGCATACAAGAAGCTCTATAAGCTTATCAAGCTAGAAATGGATTAACACTCCATAGGACTACACAATCCACAATGGATAAACTACCCTATGTTTTGCCACCAAATGTATAGGATAGGTCCTTAAATAGGTAGGTTGAGTGCATGATGACTCAACCAGACAAGGTGAGAGTGGGTGGGCTCCTCCACTATGTGTGGAGAGAGTACTAAGGGAACATAGTGGAAAAGTGACCCCATCCACTCACTGTGTGACCCCATGAACTCAAAAATGCATGATTATGTCATTATGATTTCATAAATCACCTATAAAGACCTAATATCCACCTAAGCAAGGTGAATTATACAAGTGAAGGAAAAACCTACATGAGGTAAAAACATACACTAACAAAGACCACCAAAGAGAGTGATGGTTTATAGAAACATCACTGAGCCCATTCTTATTCCAAATGATCCAAGGTTTGATTTTTTCCCATGGTTTCCAAGTATGTTTCATGACAAAAGACCCAACAATATTAATTGGGGCATGTAGAATGAGAAGGTTATGAATCCCTTGACCATTCCAAGTTGAGCACTTATAAAGATAACCCTCAGAAATATAATGATGAAACATATTTCTCCATGACTTATCACCTTTAATGTCTTGTATAATCCATTTTGGTCATGGAGTAGTGCCCTAGTGGCTAATGTTAAGCAAACCCAAGCCACCCTCAACCTTGGGGAGACAATAATATTCTAAACATACAATTAACCAAATTTTGGATACCATTAATAAGGTTCACAAAAAACTTGACTTTTCATGTATTAATAACCTTATTCTTAGCCATTTTATGCCTTTTGGGGTCTTCAAATGGTCTTATTGAGGTCTTATTAGCAAAAGTTAAGGTTGTTTTGACAAAATTAAGGTAATGTCTTATATGTGCCTTGTGTTAGTCTATCCACACCATGGTATGAATAAATTTTATCCACAAGGTGTCAAAGGTTCTTAAGTGACTATTCAAGTCATATCACCATTTGACCACCTTGCATGAATATTTATGCTTGTTTGGAAAAGTTAAGGTTATTTTATGAAGTTTAAGGTAAAGTGTCATGCAAGAGGAAAGTACATATAGCCAAGTCCAATATTTATCAAAGCTAACAAGATGACATGTGCATAAAAATACACTTTTTATAGCTTATGATGGAGTTATATAACTTTTATACATGTATAGAATGTCAGATCATATCAGTTTTACAGGTTCAACGTCCAAAAGAGAGGCAATCACTCTTTGATAGGCAGTTGTAGGCACTTGTATAGAATTAGAGGATCCATATTTAGGTGAAAACAAATTTATAGTGTCTCTTCACCTTCCTCAATTAATTTTCATGGATAAAAATCTTGTATAGGTCTTGAGAATATAAAATTTGCATCAGAACCTTCATCAGCTTCTTGACAGACTAGCAATGATCCACTTCACATACTTGGTACGAACAAAGGAGAGAGAGTGATGAACTGAGCTTGTAGGAAGAGGAGGGGGTTATAATGGAATTTATATTTTTTTCATTTGTTCTGATTTTTTCCCTCTCATTTATGAACAATAGTTAATACCATCAGGTGGTCTTAAACCCTTGCAAAACCCCATAGGCTCAGTTTTACACAAGTTTCATGCAATTTAGAGCTCATTGGAACAAGATGAGAAATATTTAAGGTCTATATGTGTCTAAAAAAACATCTCACATATTTTTCCATCAGGTTAACACATGTTAATAGTCAAATATCAAGAGGAACATTCTTAAGAGACAGGTTACAAGTTTGCATTCAAGGTTTGGAGGTTCTTGTAGGATGCAATGGCATAAAATGAGTATATGGATAGTTGATATGGTTTTTTATATACATTTTACTATGTTATATTTCCCTCTAAAATATATTTCATCATCTAGCCACTCCAACACTAGCCCTTCCAAGTAGCATTCATGTTTCCAGTCTAAGGATTGTGGATAATTTTGCTTACACAAAATGAACAAAAAGTGATAAATATGCATTATTAGTGTGGTATCTAGATAATGAAATAATTATTTAGTTTATGGATGTAATGGATAAGTTATTTCAGGTTTTAAAAGATCGAGATAGGTTCAATGGAAGGCTTAAAGCATGAAAATATAGACCTACATGTCTGCAAACCTATAGGTCTCTTTTTAATGTGAGATGCATACTTAAAAGATGAGGTTAGTATGGGGTTTAGTATTGAATTAAAGGGTGAAAGTAATGTAATATGTGTATATTATTGTCAGGGTTTTTCACATAAATAAAGATACTTTTGGAGGAGAGGACAAGACTCAGAATGGAACCTTGTCACAAACTATTACACACAATCATGTCTTGGACAAACTTGAGAGAGAAGATGATACTTGTTTTATGGAGTGAAGTATTGAATGGTTTGAAAGATTCATATTTATATAAATTTATCTTACCTTCCCTTTTATAATTCAAAATCAATTGATAAAAGGGGCCTCAGAGCCTAATACTCAATAAATCTAAATTGCATACCTATGGGCCATGTAGGGAATGGAACCTCACCTATAAGCATTGAAAAGAAGATGAACTAGATGCATGGGAGTTGTGTTTATATGGATATGTATGTTTTATGTAATCAATAAATACTAAAAGATTACTTAAAATAATATCAAATAGAGTGATGATAATAAATATATCTTAAAGCCTGCAGTCACATAGTGAAAACTAACACCTACAGGCCTGTTTAGTCAAACAACAGAGATGCCTATTGGTGATTGAAGGTAAAAATGTATGAGGGAAAATAAATCACATGAAAGTGACTCTCCAATTTTTTTTGACATCCATATGATATTTATGGTCAATTAAAACATTTTCAAGTTTTGAGAAGCCTATTCAAGCCTAACATGCCTAAATCTACACCTACAAGCCTCTGTATAAATTTATTAAGAAGGTTTATTAATTGAGCGTGAGATGGAAATATAGAGGATATAATAAGATTATTATTAATTCAAGGAAACATTATATGAGGTTTTTAACCCCTTCAATAATGATAAAATTGGCTAACACAGACATTTAGGGTCACTTGCATTGGTTTGCTAAAGAACCCTAATCATGAGCTAATGGAGGTTATAGTAGGTCTATGGAGATAAATGGTAAATAGGATATTTATAAAAGGTAAATATGAGTTTAATAGACATCCTTAATGTGTTTAAAACCAA
This sequence comes from Torreya grandis, assembly GCA_037957365.1. Classification (NCBI taxonomy): domain Eukaryota; kingdom Viridiplantae; phylum Streptophyta; class Pinopsida; order Cupressales; family Taxaceae; genus Torreya; species Torreya grandis. The sequence goes on from JARHVA010000698.1 coordinate 381,801, forward strand.
AACCAAATTCTAAGACAATTGTTCAAGCATAAATCTATCTCTTGACCTCACAATTGCAAGGTTACTAACCCGAGTGGCATCTTCTTAAGTTAAGAACTATATAGAGTTTTTACATGGGAACCCAAGATCATTAGGAATGTTATTTACCCTTGTCTACTTGGAATTTGTGGCATTAGTTCATTGATTAAGGTCCCAGGCTTTATGAATCATCATCAAGATGATAACATGTCACAGGATGCCAAGAATCCCTCTAATGTCCTAATGGAAGAAATTATCTTCCTAAGTGCCTAAAACAAATTGAATGACCCTATAAATGACATGATAAAACTTTATAACTCTCTTGAGTACATTATAAATCCATGGGTTGGCACTTGTGGGAGGTATAGCATACAAAAGAGGGCTAAAATGACTATTTCAATCTATTTGGATGCATGGAAAGTTATTTCAAAGGCCCAAATTTGGCATGGAGCATGGTCATAGGGTTTTAAAATTTAATCAAATTCTTTCTTGGAGTTTCACATGTGTGGGAGATCATTGAAGCCAAAACTCAGTTTCTAGGCCTAGAGACCTAATTAAGGCATAATTAGAGAGAGAAACAACTGAAGTGTACTTACATTAAATGTCTAGTCATGAAATTATGGGAAAAGATATAAGAGCATACTGGGTACTCAAATCCATGACTAGTTTTCTATTATCATATGTAGATTATTCTACAAAAGGAGCTTTTCATGTTTTGAGGGCTACAAGGAATTGAGGACAAGTATAAGATTCAGGTGTAAAATGAGGTCTTTGAGAATGTTTTATGCCTCCAAGAGATTTGATTCAATTTTGTTAATATATAGAGAGTTCCTTCATAAATAGATATTATATTCATGAAGACAAAATCAAAATTTGTGGCTTTCAAGTAAAGAGAGGCATGTGAGACTAATGTGTTTGAAGACACCTAAGAAGAGATGATTATCATTGTAACATCAATATATAAGATTCTTAAGCAAATGTAAGGTGTCAAGAACAAGGACAAAAGGTAACTCAAGGTGAGTTGATGACCAAGGAGTGCCACTTGTCACTTTTCAAGCCAAGAAGAGGGCAATTTGAAGAAGAAGCAAAAGGTGTCAAACAAAGGGAGAAAACTCCTATGCCATTTCCAAGATGATACATATTCAATAAAGAAACACATGTCCTTAAATATCTTATGAAACTATTATTCAACCTCCTTCTTGATTTTAACTCTTGATTGACACTTGTCATTGCTCTCTTTTATGCCCCTTCTCTCTGTTTTACTCTCATTGTCTATAAATATAACCTTTTTTGGCTTTGTAAGCATCCTCCACCTGTGTATGGTGAATCCATACCCATTTTTACACATTTGATCAATGAAAGACTACTGGTTTTACCTTTTATGATTGCACTTAGTGTATGTGCATGGATAGTTGATCTTGTCAAGTGATTTACTTAGCTTCCTTGGTATGTTGTCATATTCTAACACTTATATATAGTTGAATGCTTCTTTTTTAGGTCATGTGAAGTGTGTAAGTATATTGAAAAAGTGGAGTGAGTTTTTCTATTCATTTGTGTCATCCAAAACCTCTTAATTAGTCCACCTAGCCCAAGTATTCATCACAACCTTCATATTGAATATTAATGTGATAGATTTAGATTAGGAGAAGTGTATGTTAAGGTTAGTCTCATGGTCAACATATGCATATGAATTTATTTAATAGTGATCAAATGATTTGGTGTGTCACCCCCTTAGTTTATTTTCATATTATCTTTCACCCTTTTCCTTGCAAGTTAGTAGTGTAGTGAAGCCTAATTAATACATCAAGGGGAGATAACCCTATAATCTGGAGGTTTGGTCTACCTAAAGGTCATCCACAACCTAGGATCAATCCCATTACATAGCTCAAGTTAGGAGAGTTTCAATTACCCTCTCAATGGTGAAAATTTGAGCTATAACAATTTTTTCAAGCTTGATGGGATAAGTTTGACAATTGATTGAAGAGTTTTTGGTGTTGTTCCTCAATACACCAACCTATGGAGTCATTTCAACAAACATCAATGGTAAGTCCTAATGTATTCATCTGGTTATATCAACCCATATACAATTTTAAGCTAGTGTTTGTTCATTTCTACCTTCCTCATGAGGTTTCATGCCTGAGTTTGATGTTGATTTTTGTTTTACACAAGTTGAAGAGATATATCAAACTCATGTTGATCCTTGTCAATAGTTTGTTGACCCTTACTAGTAGTTTTTTGACCCTTATCATCAGTATGTGGATCCTTATCAACCTTGTTATCAATAGTATTACCCTCCTTCTTTGCCTCGATAGTCATACCAAGATATTTTACCCCTTTTTCAGCCCTTTCATCCCTCTAATCATCCTTCTCAAGACCATTTTACCCCAAGTGAACATAGCCATATTTCACATCAGTATATCTTAAACTTGAAGCAAAATCTCTTGGGCTATAACAAGTATATGTTAGGGCACAACACTCAAAGGGGGTATGGTCAAAATTTTCCTAGTCATCTCATTTATAATGTGAGAGACTCATTACAGCTGATAAAGAGAAAGTAGGCACCTATTGAAATAGAAAATTAAAAAAGACTCATAAGTGACATGTTAGACATAAGTGGCCTAATTCAAGGCATAGAGGAAAAGCTAATAGTTCATGAAAGTTAGCAGGTTCAATACTATCAGCCTCATGTACCTCCTCATATACCACCTCATCCCTCTTTTATGCCACACATTCTTCCTCAAAATATCAAGTCAAGTGAGATTCAAAATGTCTCAAGTCATTCACATACCCGTCAAGCTTTCCCATCATGGAAATCAATCCAAGAGAACATCTAAAATAAGAAAGGGGTTACTATTGAGTAGCCTATTATTGAGAATCAAAACAAATCAGAATTGGAGAGTTTGATTACTACTTAGAGGGAAGCTATCTTGGAACAAAACTCTACTCCTCTTCCTCAAGAACACCCCAAGAATCCATTTTAAGATTCTAAGTGGAATTAAGTGGTGAAATCATGGGATAAATAAAGTGGAACCAACCTAGATTGGGGAGTTGAGATCAAAGAATAACCTGAACCTATTTAAGCCTCACCCATCCCTCCTCAAGATTCTAAAGCCTCCCCTTCTTAGAAATCAATTTCAGAAGAAATCTAGGACAAACAAGAAATCCTTGTTGAGAAGCTTGAAAAACCTAAGACTTTCCCATCTTAGAATTTGATTCAAAAGAGTAATCAAATGAAGAATGAAGCACTTGTGGATAAATTTAAAACCCAACACATTATAAATATGAAAGGATTAATTGGCAAATGGAGGGAAGAGAAGGACAAACACATTGATCATGAGAGATCAAAACTAGTTTGTGAGATTGAGCAGCCCCTCTTTGAGGAAGAAAGTAAAAATGTAGCTATAGATCACTCCTAATAAGGATAATAAGGATACTTCAAGTGAACAAGAGTTAAATCTCATCATTTGAAAAATTCTTGGTGGAGAGAGATGAAAATCAACCTTTGAAGTTGAAGAGAAAAGTCATCTTGATGGAGTACAAGTTGATTAAGTGATAGTAGACATTGAGAGAGATGGTAGAGAGATGGTATTTCTCAATGTGAACAAGATTATCAAGTCATTAAAATAGAAGAAGAAGCTCTTAAATATCTATTGGAGGTGGAAAAAATTGGTTTTGATTCTTAATAACATGATCAAAGAGGTATAAATTCTAATTCCTTGTCAAATTATGTTATAACTACCTCTATATCAACTCTTATGAAGCTTAAAGAAGGTCTAAGTGAACTATAACCAGGTGAAGTTCAATTGGAGGACATTTTTGAAGTTATAAGAGTAGGTTACACTCTTATAGAGACATTTTATAGTTTGATTCATATTTTAGAAGGAAGTTTTATCAAGCAAATCGACAAGCAAAATGGAAGGCAGCTCTCCAAGCTTGCCACTCTAAGAGGCTACTTCAATTGAAAATGACTTATTTGATGTTATTAAATAAGGTTATCAATCTTTCAATCCATTTTTAGGTAATTTTTCACTCTTTAGAAAATAAATAGAGTTCCATTGACCTCAACCTTTCAATAATGAAGGTGCATCTTTCCTTGAAGTCATCCCTACAAGCATGCCACAAGATCTATCTCATATTGTTTAGCTTGATCACGAGCAGCCTATCGATGAAGAAATAATGAGATTGGTTATGCTAAGAAACCAAATTTTTAATGAGTATGATTTGTTCATTAACTCACATAGTAAGCCTATGTACAAAGGAATGAATCAAGAAGGTCTGATTGTTGGTCAAGAAGGTTATGAATGTGCCAACATCTCCAAATACATGTAGAAGCTCTCACTCCATGAAAAATGTCTGATTGGATTCCATTTAGCATCTAAAAATTTGATTTCATGGTGCTATGGTGACATCAAGAGCTTCTCATTTGATCCTAGAGGAAGAAGATATGCTAAGGTTAGTTGTGTATAGTAGATTACTTATGTCTTGTCTTCCCTAAGTGCTTGTGAACACAAGTGTGTATTTTCTTTTATTTGTGTTGTTATTATCTTATGTGTGTTTAGAGGTCAATTCATCTATCTTTTCTTGGTTAAGGTCCCATTTTAGGTCTAAGTTTAAATTAGAAGTGACTCCATACCCAATAGATGGACTAGGCAACTAGTCTAATATGCTTAGCAAACAAGCATCCTCAAGAGATATCCAAAGATGTTAGCCAAATTTTTGCTACCATTAATGAGGTTCACAAAAAAATTGACTTGTCATGTCTTAATAACCTTGTTCTTATCCATTTTATGCCTTGTGAGGTCTTGTTGAAGTCTTATTATCAAAAGTTAAGGTTGTTATGACAAAATTAAGATAATGTCTTATATTTATCTTGTTATAGTATATACACACCATGGTATAAATGAAGTTGATCCACAATGTTTCAAAGGTTATTAAGTTCATATTCAAGCCATCTCACCCTTTGAACACCTTTCATGAATATTTTATACTTGTTTGGAAAAGTTAAGGCTATTTTGTAAATTTTAAGGTAAAGTGTCATGCATATAGCCAAGTCTAGTGTGTGTCAAAGATACCAAGATGAAATTTCCATAAAAATACACTTGCCAAAACTTATGAAGTATTTATATAACTTTCATACATGTTAGGAATGTCAAATCATATTAGTTTTACAGGTTCAATGTCTAAAAGAGAGAGAATCACACTTTAATAGGCAATTGCAAGCACTTGTTTAGGATTTAAGGATACATCTTCAAGAAAAAACATATTCAAAGTGTATATTAACCTTCCTCAAGTCATTTTCATGGATACAAATCTTGTACATGTCTTAAGAATCCAAAATTTGCATCAGAACCTCTATCAACTTTTTAGCAGACTAGCAATGGTCAACTCCATGTACTGGGTATGAACAAAGGAGGGAGATTGATGACCTAAGATTATGTGAAAAGGAATAAATTATAATGGCCTTTATATTTATCTTATTATAGTATATACACACCATGGTATGAATAAAGTTGATCCACAATGTTTCAAAGGTTATTAAGTTCATATTCAAGTCATCTCACCCTTTGAACACCTTTCATGAATATTTTATACTTGTTTGGAAAAGTTAAGGCTATTTTGTAAATTTTAAGGTAAAGTGTCATGCATATAGCCAAGTCTAGTGTGTGTCAAAGATACCAAGATGAAATTTCCATAAAAATACACTTACCAAAACTTATGAAGTATTTATATAACTTTCATACATGTTAGGAATGTCAAATCATATCAGTTTTATAGGTTCAATGTCTAAAAGAGAGAGAATCACACTTTAATAGGCAATTGCAAGCACTTGTTTAGGATTTAAGGATACATCTTCAAGAAAAAACATATTCAAAGTGTATATTAACCTTCCTCAAGTCATTTTCATGGAAAAAAATCTTGTACATGTCTTGAGAATCCAAAATTTGCATTAGAACCTCTATCAACTTTTTAGTAGACTAGCAATGGTCAACTTCATGTACTGGGTATGAACAAAGGAGGGAGATTGATGACCTAAGATTATGTGAAAAAGAATAAATTATAATGGCCTTTATATTTATCTTGTTATATTATATACACACCATGGTATGAATAAAGTTGATCCACAATGTTTCAAAGGTTATTACGTTCATATTCAAGTCATCTCACCCTTTGAACACCTTTCATGAACATTTTATACTTGTTTGGAAAAGTTAAGGCTATTTTGTAAATTTTAAGGTAAAGTGTCATGCATATAGCCAAGTCTAGTGTGTGTCAAAGATACCAAGATGAAATTTCCATAAAAATACACTTTCCAAAACTTATGAAGTATTTATATAACTTTCATACATGTTAGGAATGTCAAATCATATCAATTTTACAGGTTCAATGTCTAAAAGAGAGAGAATCACACTTTAATAGGCAATTGCAAGCACTTGTTTAGGATTTAAGGATACATCTTCAAGAAAAAACATATTCAAAGTGTATATTAACCTTCCTCAAGTCATTTTCATGGATAAAAATCTTGTACATGTCCTGAGAATCCAAAATTTGCATCAGAACCTCTATCAACTTTTTAGCAAACTAGCAATGGTCAACTTCACGTATTGGGTACGAACAAAGGAGGGAGATTGATGACCTAAGATTATGTGAAAAGGAATAAATTATAATGGCCTTTATATTTATGTAATTATTTTTTATATTTGTTCCCCTTCCTTTATGAAAAATCGTTAAGACCATCAAGGGGTCTTAAACCCTTGTCAAACCCCATAGGCTCAATTTTACACAAGTTTCATGCAATTTGGATATCATTAAAATAATATGATCATTTTTAAAGGTTTATATGGGTTTTAAAAACCATATCATATATTTATCCATCAGGTTCACACATGTGCATAGTCAAATATCAAGAGGAACTTTCATGAGAGACGGGTTATAGGTTTGCATTCATGATTTGGAGATCCTTGTAGTATACAATGGAAAAAAATGAGTATATATAGAGTTTATATGGTTTATTGTATACATGTTACTATTTTACATTTCCCTCTCAAATATCTCACACCATTTGGCCACTCCAACACTAGCCCCTCCAAATAGCATTCATGTTTCCAGTTTAAGAACTGTGTATAAGTCTGCTTACACAAAGTGAACAAAAAGTGATAAATATGCATTGCTAGTGTGGTATTATAATCACCTAAAAGTGGTAATTGGATTCTAAGAGTGCCACTTGAATTAACCTATCCTTAGGCTATCTATAGACCTATCTTTAAGCATTAGACTCACTTTTCTAGTTTTTCAGTCAATGACAATCACCTATAACTAGTCAAAACACAATCCCAGAATTATCATCTCATATCCCAATCCAAATTGCTTAGCAATTTGAAAATAGAACATTAGCACCATATTTGGTACACTATAGCCTCATGACACTAGTGTCCCCAATTGGGTGTTATTGTCTTTAGCCTTAGGTCTTCCTAATGACTAGTTTTTCAAATGTGTGCCCCTCTTAAGTTCAATTTAAGCTTATTTTCTTATCTGCATAAGTAACAAAAATATATAATTACGAGTCTAATTCACCTCTATTCACTATATGGAAAATAGATGTAAAAACTATTCAAACTAAAGACAAATTTTAGAAAAATCAATGTATTTTATCCCTATTATGCCCCACTTTTGCATACTACCATCTACACCAACCCTAAGCCCAATTTTTAAACATTTCAAGGCTCAAGCACATTCAAGGCATCCAATTCCACCTCCTTCTATCATTCACTTGCACTTGCATCAAGCACTAAGTGGGAGAACTACATCAGGCTTGATCCCTCTTTGGATTATTGGTATGTAGGCAACTCTCTACACAATAGGGTATTGAGGATGTCCAGTCTATCCTACTAACATAGACAAAATTATTGATTGTGCCATACTTTTAAGGAGGATTAGGTTTTGCACATTAAATCAAGTTTTCTAGGTACAACACAAAGCTCCAATTTTCATGCACATAGTAATAGGACATACAAACATAGGCATAGGTGATCTTAAAAAATTGGGGCAGTCTTGAAAATGGGACATTAGCACCCCATTAAGGACACTACACATAGATGGTACCACTTTCCATATTGATCATTATTATCTAGTGAGTAAAATAACACTATAATCATGTTGACAACATAGATAACTGCTTAGATCTCAAGTTTTATAACCTAGATCATCTATAACAATTAAATTTAAGATAGGTTTCTATTTATGCCTATTTATTGTTATTTTTAAAAAGTCAAAGAAGGTCAAAATCATAATAAATTAGTACTTAATTATTTCATATTTATTTAAATAATTTAGACATCTCAACCCTTTAATCTATACATAAGATTTCCATTATAAAACCCTAAAAGGTTAAATCATTTGGTGACCCTGTCTTACTTTGAATATTGCTTCAAACCTTAGCTTGAATTAATCCAAATTGTGTGAGATAAATTTAGGCTTGACTACTTTTGATTTTTCTAAAAAAAATTAGATAACCTAGATAAATTAAATCAATTTTACATTAGGGTTTCAATTTATTTTACATCTAATTTAAATTATTGCAAAGAAACCCTAGATTCAAAAACCCTAACCCTAGATGTTCTTAGGGTTTATCATTTTTTATCCTATTTTCATCAGTTGTTATTAATTATTCAAAATTTAAACACTCTATTGTAGTATCTATCTTTCAATTTATTTTATATATGCCATCTAAAAAAGTCATCTCTCTTCCATTAAGAAAATGTGTTAGACTAAGTGGTAATCCTATAAAGCATATTTAGATTCCAGTTATCCTAACCTATAATATGGACAAGAAGCTTTTTATAACTATAGATATGAATCCTTCACACTTGATTATGTGGAATTCAATGATAATGCATCTGAAGATGAATAATATAACCCAGAACAAGATCAGGTCCACATTGAAGATCAAGACACATTGCCTCCACTTAATGATAATGACATAATTATGAACAAAGATGAGGTATTACAGGGCTTCAAAGTAGAATTCAAGAATAGTCCCATGACCATGAACATATTTTACAATCCATATTATAAATCAATAATAAGATAAATATTGGTCAATCTTCAAACCCTCCAATTAATAATGTTGTTACACCTCTAGTGGGGCCCACTCAACCAACGTAGATAACACAACCCAAGATTGTTATTTGACCATAAATGACAACTACACCACATGTGGCTAGTTCTTCTACTCCAGATGTATATTCCCTTATGTAGGAGTTTTTTACTCTATAATATAAGGTGTTACATCTTGAGCAAGGAGTAGAAAAGCCATCACATGCCTTGGATTCCAACATTCTCTTGCATACACCTTTGGCACATCACATAGTGGAAACTCCTTTGCCATATATTTTTGTGGCGCCCAAGCTCACATTATATGATGGAAAGGGTGACCCAAAGCATCACCTCAGAACTTTTCACGTACTTGGACTATGTGTTCAATGATTGGGTTCTTACAAATCTATTTCCATGTAGTCTCAAGGATTATGCCCTATAGTGGTTCTATGATTTTCCAAATAAATATATCATGACATTCAATTTTTTAGCCAATATGTTCCTAGCACACTTCTCTATCAACATTAGTGACAAGATATCATATGCATAAGTGGCACAGCTAAAGCAAAAGTCAAATGAGCCTATCATTGATTATGTCTTTCAATACAAAACAATATTATCCAAATTGGCTAGCCCCATGACAGACAGAGAACTTTGAGATATATTTAAACAAAATCTATTACCAGCACTTCACAAAGCTATCTTATTTAATAACTTTCCTACATTTACTAATATGTGCCACATAATTAAGGAAAGAGAGGTCAAGATCTTAGCAATGGGCAAACTCAAGTACATAAATAGATCAGAATCAACTATTAAAACTACAAACAAACCTTCGTATAAGGTCAGGGCCATAAAAAACAATAGTGATCAAAAGGCCGTAGTCAACATAGCTTTTGAGCCTACTCCCAAATTGGTTTTATCCACTCTTCAGCATAGAGTCTTCACTAATCTTCCAGAGTCACCAGCATGAGTTTTACAATAACTATTGGAATGCAATGCCATATCTCTCCCTCCCATTAAATAGGTTAATATGACATGACCTCTTCCAAAGAGTTATGATTCAAATTCATTCTATGAGTATCACAGGGCACCAAGCCACATGATAAACATATGCATTTGCCTGAAGCCCAAAATAAAAGAACTCATTGAGGCTAACATTGTTTATGTGGGCACACCCACAAAGGCACCAAAACAAAAAATAGAGGCAAAGACACTTGATATATTTTCAAATCTTTTCCCAAAGAATACAGCTAATGAGGCAGGGGGCACATTAGGTGTTCACTATACATACTAGGCTCATCCACCACTAGATTCCTATCACACAATTACTGAGGGGATACATCCATTACATAACATTATCATCATGTATCATACTACAGTGCCACCTTGACCAATTATCACATTTTAATTGTAGGATATTATGGATGATAATATAGATTTACATGCACTCTTCATATGAGCATATATAGACCACCATCCTATTCATAATGTTAAGGTTGATAATGGATCAAGCATAAGCATGTGCATATGACACTCTTGAAATACTTGGGCTATATGGATAAATATATTCCATATAGATACTGTCATTAGTGGTTTCAGTGGCCACATTCAAATCTCTATTAGGTAGATTGTGCTTCCATTCCAAGTTGGATCAACACACATAGCCACTCAATTATTGATAGTGTCTAGTGCATGCGCATTCGATATATTACTGAGAAGACCATGGTTATAGTAGATCTGAGCCATCCCATCTATAGTACACTAATTATTAAAGTATATACATGCTAACTAGGTGGTTTAGATTGAGGATATTCCATATGAGTATCCTCTTCCCATCTTGCAGGTAGTTCCAACACAGATTCCAGTCACACTTCTAGCATAGTCACTAGTTATAGTTCACACATTGCTAGATATGGCATGGTTATTAGTTAAATTAGAGAGTACATCTTCTATGCATTCATCATAGTGTTAAACAAAGTCATCAAATCAAGCTAGGTCTACTTCTATAAAATCTACACACATGCATACTCTCCCTCAAAGACCATTACTAGAAAGACCATTGCATCAAAGATATGTCATATATTCTAAAGGACCTTCCTCTACTCATTTTACATCAAAATTAGTTATATTAGGTTATAGGGGTTCTCAACATAAGGCACCTAGATCACCTACAACTTCTAATTATACCAGTTAGGTCCCTAGGACCCCTATAGTTCATGAGGCATCAGAGATAGTGCCACAACATCATAGCATCACTCAAAAAAAACTTTACACTTGGATTATACAATACAATAGATTATGGTATCATAGTTTCCCTTTCACACCACATGTATGATCATAGTTCCCCTCTTTGACATAGGTCACAGTGATGGTGAGTCTCCCATGAGACTCATTAGTTAGTATAGTTCCTGCCCTTGTACATACTTCTTTCTCTCTCTAGCTCCTTATACATAGTTTATTTTCATTTGATTGTACTGTTGGACCTCAAATTTTGACTAAGTATTTTAGTAATTTGGCACAAATTCAGCACAGTGTGAGAGGATCATAGCGTAGAGACCATGGCATAGAACTAGCCTGGCATAGGAATACCATGGTGTAGAGCCTGTTAGGTGTGAAATGACAAGGGTACAAAAGTATCAATGGAAAAAGACCCAGTCAAAGATAGAACATAACTATGAGGAACCTGAGAGTATAGGACTCAGAATAGTATCAAAATACCTGGGGAGTGCATGGGAAGTGGGAGATGGTTGAGGATCGATTCTCAATGATAGTCCAGACTTTAACCATCATGAGTTTTAACTAGACTATGAAGAAGAGGACATATAGCAGTAAGTATCTAGCATTAAATGAGAATATGGGGGGCATAGAGCCCTAGGTCCTTAAGAGAGAATGATTAAAAGATTGTCATGACTCTCAGTATATTAAGAGTTCTTTGGCCAATCACCCTTGTCATTTATTATGTACTACTTGGTCGAGGAAAAATAAGTATAAATACCTAGTGTGGAATCATGTAAGGTGACTGATTATGGATAAATATTGGAACTATATAATATAGACTCATGAATATTACAATAAGTTAAGGTGTTGTGTGTTTATCTTTAAGTGACATTTGAGTATTAAATGTGGTTTGAACTAACCAATTTTTTTGTTTATCTTTTGTAATGGGATGTATAAAACATGCATTATGAATTGATAATCCTTTGAACTTAATGGTATTTTTGTTTATATTCATAGTGGTGGTGAATATTGAGTCAGGGCCTATAGTAGTGCATTTTATTTTTTGTGTAATTACTAATCAAGATATATGAATAAACTCAAGTATATGACTAGCTTGTTACTGAGCAACATAACCCATGGGAATCAGTCTCTTGTTACAAGATTCGAGTGAGTGCACAAGACCATAGTCATGCATGAAGGGTCAGTACACAAACTTGTTGGGGATACACTTTAGTGCCTAAAAAAACATGATTAAAAGATTAAAAACCCAACATTTTGGTTCCATTGTCAGGACCCATAGCACTTTTTGCATATTAATGGAAGATGCTTGAATGTATAACCCTTGAAAGTATTGAACAATGGATTACCAGGTCAAGGATAATTTTGTGATTCCTTATCTTAAACTAGGAGTTTATGTACATCAATGGGTGGAAAAACATCTCTACAATGCATTATATGAAACCTTCTTTGTTAAAGTCCCTGTTCATTTGCATGCTTGGCTCTCTACTTATTCTCAAGGTCAACCATGAAATTTTGGGAAAAGACAAACTTAGACATTAGAATGTCAAAGGGATTTAGCATGCCTATGAACATCATGGACATGAGCTATTAATATCTGGTGGATATAAGTGTTTAACAACTACATTCTAGAGTATGTTGTAACTATTTACTCTTGTCCTAAAGAAGCCAAATTCCAGTCTCTCAAAGACTCATGTGGTTAGTATATTTGACATTTTCCCCTAGAAGTTAAGAAATTTTTAACTGATTGTGGACTCAAAACTCTATGAATGGAAGGATAAATCCATCCTAGCATGAGCCACACATTTGGAATGGGAATACAGAGGTGTTGGTAAAGAATTTTAGGTTTAGAGTGGTAGCCAGTCAATGGGCATTGTGAAAGAAAAAAATGATGAAGTTTGATAGAGGATCATAAGAGGAAGCAGCATGAGAAGGGATTGAGAGAACTTAGGAAGTGTTGTTAGGATCCATAGGGAAGCATGAATGTACAAGGAGGACTCCACCACTTTTAAATTGTGCCCCATGACAATTTTATCATATGAAGGAGAAACTAGCTAGACATAAGACACTAAAGAACCAAGTTTGAACCAACTGAGTTCCACACCCATAGTGCATGATCTTACTTTTGAATTAAATTAATTATGTATACATAATTGGGATATAGATAGTGTAGAACTAAAAATTGATCTTATAAGGGAAATTATAGATGATTTGATTGTAAATCATTTAGAATTAACACTTTCTTTTCCTCTTCAAGAAAATTTCATGGCTCAACTTAGGATGCCTGGTGGACCTGACATTCATAGTGTAGGAGGGATTACAAAGAGGATCAATTCAAACATTAGTCATGAAAACTCACAAAATAATTCATAATAATTAACAATCTAACCCAACCTATTCATACAGGGTTTGTTAATGGTAATGAAGAACACATTGAAAGAAAATAATACTAGTTACTTTCTCAAATAAATTCAACCACCCAAAAATGGCTCCAAGCATGTTATCCCCTTGATCTAATGCTCTTATCTTTATCAAAAATGGATTCTTTGCTTCTCCATTTCCTCAAGAACACTATGCATAACCTAGGTTTAACAGAAGAAATCTCTAATCTAGCCTATCAAATGAAGCTTGAAAATAACACAAATGATCAACACAAAAGGATGTGGAGATAATTTTGCATTATAACTCTACAATTTTTAGCTTAAGAAATGTTGTTTTATGTCCTTATATTTATAGATTTTTCAAATGGGTTAAGATCAACCATGACTATCCATCTCATGATTGATATGTGTGACCATGGATTAATCTAATATTTGGAATTAAATCTATAAATAGACTCATAATGATTTGGGAGGAAGAGGCATTAATAAGGCATGAGTGCCCATAATTTAGATATTTTATGCATTTCTGGCTTATGGATGACATCCCATAGATGATGTCACTAGGTTATGCAGATATTGAGAATCAATTTCCAATGTTGAAATAATCAATAACCTCCATGGAAAATCCAATTAAGCTCTTGATTTAAATTAATTAACCTTAAACAAGATTAATCAATATTTGTGCAATTCTTTGGAAATTGGTTCTTAATTAATCAAAATGGTCAAAAAGTCATATTACTTGGTCATAAGTTGACTCAGGAAGAATTGGAAGGTGATGTTAGATGCGTTGGAACCGTATTCCCATTTAGGATGTTGCAAACACAAAGTAACAAAGGTGTGTGATGTGTACTAACAAATAAGAAGAAAAGAATGATCTAAATCACAAAAAGTTGAAATCATCATTTTGACTCAAAATGAATTAATCAAAGTTAGGTATCACATAAAATGCATTGCCCCATTGAGGGATACATTGACCTAAATTGGCACTTGTTTACGACAAGCTTGAACCATTTAACATGTTTTTAGTGATTTTGACCTAAATTTGGAATTTGAGTGCAATTTGAGTAAGATTAACAATTTCAACACAAATGGTGTTAGGAATTGGATGTCTACATTTTGCCTCTTCTTGAGAAGGCATAGCGAGAGATAAAGATGAAGCAACGTATTTTTAAATAAAAGAGTTGTCAAGAAGAAATTGTAAATAACCCATGATTCCCCCTCGAGAGGACATACTAGAATGAAAAAGAAGGATGAAATCTTGAAAAGAGAGGGAAATTGAGAGATTAATCCATGGAATAGATCACATCCATATGAGCTAATGCTTGCACATGTGGTCACCATCAATGATCAAAATATAATTAGAGTTATAATGGGCCCCAAAGATGGGGGGAATGGGAAAGATTCAATCCAAACATATAAATGACACACTTTAAATGTAACTAATTTGAGAGTGCAAGCTGCACACTTAAAACATTGATCAATCCTGAGACAAGTTGCACACTAAAACATTTCCAGCATGGGCAAAAGTGTGGATATCTTCGAATTAGAGGAAAAGGAGAATGCAGTCTCCAAAAAGATAATAATAAGAAGTGCCCCAATAGGGAATATTTTATCATGATAAAAAAATTTCACCCAGGAGGACTAATTTTGATCATTGATTAAGAATAAATAATGGCGTGCTTCTATAGGGCTGATTTATATTTGTAAACTGGTTCAAACATTATGCCCTAGCATAGGCAAATTGGCAAGAAACTAGCTCAAGGATATAACCTAAAACATAGATTAAAGTGATCGAGCACAAACATAGATGTGATGGTGGACTAGCTTAGATAAATCCACAAAAAACTAGGCATATGAAAATGCACAAAGTGATGAAAGAGATAAAGAAGATGGTTGAGCTAACCCAAGATACATCATGTATCCAAGTGTTGCCTATATAGTCCAAATAGACCTCAAGCCAATATAGTTCATCCTAAAAGTGGGAGAGAATGGAAAGAGGGATGATGAAAACTAACCAAATATTGATTATACTCATGATGTAGGCTAATATATGCATGTCTAATCATTGAGTCAAGTGTTAAACCTATTGAACCTAGTTTATGCATAATGATTTTAAGACATGTTTATCAAAAATATGTTGATGTTAAGACTTGAGTCTAGAGCACAAATTTTGTGATATAGCAAAAGAAATTAGGCATCATAAGTATGAAAAAATCATAATGAAATTTCATTTCAATTGTATAGAGCCAGTTCAAATGTGAATACCTATAAGTAAGGATAATGGTAAAATAATGACCAAGACCAAAGTTACAACTATTTACATTTAAACAAAAAAGTAAAGACAAATAAAAAGATAAATATAAATTATCCCAACTTAAAATCAAGATATGAACAATCAAGACTTAAGTAGGAACAAAAATGTTTAAAAATGAAAATCAAGAACATTTTAACAACTTGAGATCAAGATATAAATAATCAAGATCTATGTGGACCATCAAGATGTTCTTGAACACAAAAAAGACAAGAAAAATCAAACATGGAAACACAAGACCAAGGTGAGACAAGAAGTAATAAAAGGATAAAAAGAGAAGAAATAAATGAAGAAGTGTGAAATCATAACAAAACACCAAGAAAAAAATAACAAAACACCAATAAAACTCAAATAAACACACAAACAAAAATCAAGTTAGTGCGATTTAAAGATAATTGTTCATGCACATGTGTTATGGACATTACTTTCCACCACAACATAGAAAATAACAAGGACACAAAATTTATACCTAAATTAAAGAGCAACAATCACAGAAGAAATAGGGGAAGAGAAGAAAAGGAAGGGGTTGGCCGAGCTGACTCTAGATGTACAAGACAAGTGGATGTTACCTACATAGTTTCATGGATGCATATTCCAACATGACCTTTAGGCCAAATGTAACTCTCCTAGGAAGTGGGATAGAAGAAAAAGGTGATAACCAACACATATGATCAATGTTGTTTAAGAAAAGGGAAGACTTGACAAATGAGATTGGTTTTGAAAAATGGCAAATTGGTGAGACAAGATGGCAAGGCAGTGGAATTGAATTTGCTTGTAAAATGGCAAGATAGTGGCATAGTGGGATGAGAAAGAATGATCTTGAAAAATGTCAAGTGCGTGGGACAAGATGACTAACATATCATAAAGTCAGTAGGATAAAATTCTTGTAAAATGATAAGAGCATGAGGATTAGAATGTACAAAAGTGAAGGACAATGTTTTTGTTCTTTTGTGAATCATTTTATAATGTTTTTGATGTTTTTGGGACAAAAAATGTACAAAGGGGGGACCAACTAGTCAAGGAGATGCTCATCTGAGAGTAGAAGTTCCAATAAATAGATAATTTAGTTGTAATGGCCATCATGGATATAAATAATGGACCAAATAACTAACTTAGAGCTCTAATAACAATTAAAGCTAGTTGTAATAGCACATGCTTGCAAATCAACAAGAGTGAGGATCATGAAAAGATAGTAATGTTCACCAAAGAGTATCAAATGTAATATAGAATAGTGTCCAGCATGAAATCAATGCGAATAACCATGCGGTAGGCAAAGATCCTGAGTTGAAAAGGTGTTCTTATTCATTTATCTATAGAAGAAGCTACAAAATATTGTCTTGGCTGAACTACTTTGTAGAACTAGTGTTGAAGGTGTTCATAATGCTGATGAGACATAATTATGATCATAATTAGTTAAGGGGTAAAAAGTTTTCAAGTTACAACAAACCCAAGACACAAAATAATGTGGTTCTCGAAGAGAACAATCCAAAGAATAGGGTCCAAAAGATAGATGGTCCAGGTTGGGGTAAAGAATTAACTTCTTGAGGAGAACGGTCCAAAGAATATGGTTCTCAAAGAGAACAACACAAGGTTGAATAAAATGTGTTTAGAGTACCAACGGTCCAAAATAATTCACTACCCAGAGTCATGAGAGTAAAAGGGCTCATGTGAAAGTGGTCCAAGGTAGTATAAAATGGTATGATGAAGTTTCTTCAGCTCAAGTTACCCCCAAGTAAGGGATCTTGTAGACAATGGTTTAAAGTTGTTCATGCATAGAACCTCTTAAGGTGCATAATGTTCTTGGGCTCTGTAAGTTCTTTACCATTCAGTTTAGCCAGTTGATATGCCCATGATCCATAGTTTGTCATTATAACAAATTATCTTAACCAATTAGATTGAAACTTACCTTTCTTCTTATGTTCAGCATTTGTGTTCTTTTGGTTCTATTTCAAGACCAAATCACCAATCTCAAACTCTTGAGGGAGAATGCGCTTGTTGTAGCTTCTTCACAATATATTCTGATAGGCCTATAAGTTTTCTAAGGTAGCCAAATGCTTGCCATCAAGAATTTCAAGCTTTTATATCCTTGATACTCTATAGTCATCATCATCTTCAATGTGCTCTAGTGATACTCATAATGATGTCAGCTCGATCTTAATTAGAATAATAGCCTCTATGCCATAGATAAGGGAGTATGGAATGGCTCCTATTGGGGTTTGATGACTGGTCATATAAACCTAGAGGATAAGAAATATTTATAAGTTCCAATTATGGCTAGCATCATTAACAATCTTCTTTAAAATGGCTAAAATGGTCTTGTTTGATGCATCAACTTGTCCATTGCCTTGCGGGTTATATGGAATAATTTTTTTGTGCTTGATCTTTAATTTTGCACAAAGATTTTTTACATCTTTGTTTACAAAAGATCCACCATTATCAAATATAAGGAAAGTTGGGGTGCCATATTGACAAATGATATGGTAATTGATGAATTCGGCTATCTACTTCCTAGTGACATAAGTGAGAGGAATGGCCTCAATCCACTTAGTAAAGTACTCGATAGTAGTCAGAATGTGTTTATGGCCATCTCAAGATGTTGGGTTTATTTTCCTGATGAGATCGAGGCCCCATGTTGAGAATGACCATGGTGTTATGATCAGTTGTAGTGGTAAAGAAGGTGCATTATCAAATTTTCATGTTGATGATAAAGAACACACTTCCTTACATAATTGTAATCATTGGTCTCCATTTTTGGCCAATAATACCCTATTTTGAGGAGCTTCTTTACTAAGACTACACCATTGGTGGGGCCCCACACATTCCTTCATGAACCTCCCTTGGTGTTTACTTAGATTCTCTTAAAGATAAACAAAAAAGAGTCATTCCATCATAGATTTTGTGATAAAGCATGATTCCAAGGAGGGTATAACATGATAAACGGTGATGAAATAGTTTTTGTTGGTTATTAGATAGGTTAGCTGGGAAAACATGATCATGGAAGTAGTTATAAAAGTCTTGGAACCATGGTAATTCAGGTGGGGGATTGGGACTAGAAATGGTGCATACCCTTTCTAAATATGATATAATATGTATAGGTTGAAGAAGATTCTTAATAAAAAATTGATACTCTTTAGTATCACCATCAATATGTATCATGGAACCAATTATTTCCATTACATTGATAGAATTGTTGTTGGCTCTTGGAACTTGTTCAAACTATAGAGATTTAAAATAACCTTTGAAATTATTAATAATTTACTTGTAAGGAACAAGATTGTCATCTTTGGTTTAATACTAATAAGTGGTTTGATTGATGATCAACTGGGAATTACCATAGACTTTTAAACTTTGAATATCCCACTGGATGGCATGGCAAAGCCCTACAATCAAGGCCTCATACTCAGATGTATTATTCATACAATGAAATTGTATATGAAATGCTTTGGGAATCGGATACCCTGGGATGTTATCAATAATATGCCAGCTTTAGATTTGTGGGATATAAAGGAGCCATCAAAATATAGATTTCATTATTCAGGTTCTCTCAATTCTTATTCTATCAACATAATAAAATCATCTAAAAATTTGAATTTGAGAGGTTGAGTGTTGGTGATAGGGTCTTATACAAGTTGATCAGCAATAACCTACCCCTTTATTGTTTTTTAATTCTAATACTCAATGTCATATTCATTTAGGATCATAACGCACTTAGCCATGCATCCTTGAAGAGTTGCTTTGGACAATAAAAATTTGAAAGGGTCCACCTTAGTGATGACAATAATTTTGTTGTTTCACGTGTAATGTTGTAATTTTTAGGTAGAAAACACCATAACTAAAAACACCTTCTCAATAGGTGTATAATTATGTTCATAAGCCACTAGATTGTAGCTTAAATAATATACTACATGTTCTTTACTGTGGTCATCATGTTGGGTCAAAAGTGCCCCCAGTGTATACTATGTTATTGATATGTAAAGAAGTAGTGGTCATCCAGGTGGTTGCGGTCTCAAGACTAGCAGATTGGCCAAATATGTCTCAAATTCTAAAGGCTATCTGATAATCTTCATCCCATTGAAACACAATTCCTTTTTTCAAGAGATGGGTAAATGGGTGGCACTTATCTGCCAATTGAGAAATGACCTTGCATATAGATTGGATCTTTCCTTGCAGGCTTTGTAGCTATTTAAGATTGTTTGGTGGAGGCATTTCCATAAAGGCCTTGACTTTGGTAGGGTCTACTTTGATCCCTCTTTGTGATATAATAAAACATAGAAATTTAATTAAAGTGACACCAAAGACACACTACCTAGGATTCAGGCAAATTTTATATTCATGAAACCTCTCAAATATTCTTTGTAAAACATCGATATGTCCATCTCTTGTTCTTGATTTTTCTAGTATATCATCAACATAGTCCTCAATAATATCGTGCATCATGTCATGGAAAATGATAGTCATAGCATGCTTATATGTGGCTCCAATGCTCTTCAAGCCAAATGGCATGACTTGGTAACAAAATATTCCCCATGGAGTGGTGAACACAATCTTATGTTGATCTTCTTAGGCTATCTTGATTTGGTTGTATCCATATAATCCATACATTAAGGATAGCATCTCATACCCAGTAGTTCAGTTGATAATCATGGCAATATTGGGCAGAGGAAAATCACATTTAGGGCATGTTTTGTTGATATCTCTAAAATCAATAAAAATATGTATACCTGAGGTCTTTTTACTCACTAAGGATATGTTGTAAATCCTTTTAGAGTAATCTAGTGGTCTAATGAAACCTACTCCTACCAACTTTTCCAGTTTTGCTTTAACTAATAAGACGATGTGTGGATGCATCTTCTCCAATTTTTGATTGATTGGTTTGGCATCAAGATGGACAAAAAGGTGATGTACAACCAAGTATATGTCTAAGCTTGGCATGTCAAAGTATGCCCATGCAAATATGTCAATATAATCCCTTAGGAGGGATATAATTTATTCACATTTTTCTTCGTAAGGGAAGCTCTAAGATAAATAATTTTGGGATCCTCATAGGTTCCTAGGTTCACTTCTGTTATGTTTTCCAAAATGAGTGTGGATCCATATTATAGAATTATAGGTAAGGTATGATTATTATCATCTTCTTCGGGTACATCTTCTTGTTGTTCTTCCCAAATTTCTAAATAGTGTGACAAATCAAAATCCATCATATCAGGTAAAGTCCAAGTAGCAAAAACCTCTAGAAACTCAAGAGTGACACGCTCAAACATTTGTTGTTGTTCAGAAGAGATGCTTGTACTGGCTATAGAACCTGGGCTAGAGGGACCTTTTGCATCCTAAGGGGATCAACAAACTTTCCCACCTAAGAGCACCTGAAATAGGTTTTCACTCAAAGGCTTGTCTTTTTCTTTACTTTTTCCTTGATTAATGAGAACCTCAAGAGGTTTTCACCTGAAGATCTTAATGTTTTATCTTTATTGTGGCCAATATAGTTTTTTTACTCTCTAAAGTTGGCAAAAGTATCAAATAAAAAACAAAGCCTTGTTTGCGATTGCCAATGGGTAATCCATCTCGTAGGCCCATGTATTCTGCAATTGATTCTTCATTTTGAAACTCATCAAGCTATATGACCTAATTTTGTTGGTCCCAATCATTGAGTTTAGAATGGCAAAGGCATGGGTAACAATGAGGTTTTGCTTCAAGATGGGAAGTGCTAATGGTAGAAATATGTTGTTTTGCTTCAAGAAGGGAAACACCACTAGAACAGGTTCTTATTTTAGGATGGGAAGCTCCAATAGTTAAGGTCAAAATGGTATTAAAATCAAATAAGGCCATGTCAAGAAGCTCATCAAAAAAGATATAATGGGATGTTATGTTGCTACTAGGACTCTCATCGCTAGTCAATTCAAAATAATCACTATTAAAAGTTATGAGGTCACCCCCAAGTGGTATAAATCTGAGACCATCATTCAAACTACATACCCCAATTGATAAGGGTTCTAGGATTCCTTGTGATTATGGGCCAAGGCCTTTTCCTATATAATCAATATGATCCATGATCTAATTAGGGATTGGATGCTTTGGATTTTGAAAGCAATCAACAAGACCTTTAGAATATAACCAGTCTCCCTTGGTAAAAGCCTCTGAATCTTTCTTTGGCACAATAGTAGGTATAAAAACCATAGGTGGCTTTCATTATTTCTTCTTCAGTTGCCAAATCATGTTAGGTCCATCAAGATTCTTTAAATGTTTAGGCTTACCAAATGTTTTTAGGGTTTTAGGCAACTTTTCAACATAGAAGGCATCTTTAAGACTATATGTGGAAATGCCCACATCTTTAATAACAACTTACTTCATAAGAGTTGGAGGAAATGGATCAACCAAAGTGGAAGCAAGATCACTAGGGTTGATATAATTGGATGGAGGTGGATGTGAAACTATAGCCGTATTCTTTTTCACAACAAATTCAGAACTTGGACAATAGTTTAATTACAAAATTGAGCCTCAAGATGTTTGCAATATTCATAAGGTTGTTGATTAGCGAGAATAGTAACCTCAATCCCATCATGGGGAAACTTAAGGCACTAATGCATGGTGGATGGAACAACCTATACTTCATGGATCTAAGGATGACCAAGAATTATGTTATAAGGCAATTCAATGTCTACAATATGAAGTAATGTATGATGTGAAACAGACCTAACAATGATTTTCAACCAAATATTACAAGCAGACTCCCTTTTGACATTGTCATAAGCCTTAATTGTGATTGTCTCTAGTTGAATGTCTTTTGCAGTGTAGCCCAATTTTTATACCAACTTAAGAGATGATTTTCAATCCTGAACCATTGTCTATAATAACCCACTTGATCTTATGATTTTCAATTATTACTTTAATGTATAGTGGGTTATTATGGCTTGCTCCAAGTGTAGACATGTCTTTTTAATCAAATGTTATTTGATGAAATGAAAAAAAATGTCCCACAAGGTTTTGGAACTGTTCAAGATTTATATCATTGAGAAAAATAGATTTTTGCAAAAGATTATTCAAGATAGTTCTATGGACTTTAGATGTCTGAAAGAGATCCAAAATAGAAATTTGTGCAAGGGTTTTGCTCAATTGGTTTGACAAACTATAAGGCTTTTCAACATTGGGATGAGATGGCTTAGCTTTGGTTGGCACAGTAATCAGCTTTGGATCCATTGGCACAATGATCACATTGGGCTCTATGGAAGAAAAGGGCAAAGGGCCTTGGAGATTAACTCGTGAGCATCTAGTTATGACTATGTAACCTAGAGGTGGTAGGGAGCCAATATAATCAGAAGATGAAGGTAAAGGGCCTTAGAGAGTGACTCATGGGTGTCTAGTTGCATTGTTGAAATTTTGAGTCGACAAGGAGCCATCATAATTAAAAGAAGGGTGTTATCCAGAAATAGTAACCTATGCAAATGGTGTTGCAATAGAATTATGCAAACTTGACATGGTATTACTGGAGAGAGAGGGTGTTGACCTTATAATGATGGGTCTTAATATAAGGAACATGAGATGGTTCACATAGTCTGACAGTAATAGTGGTAATGTGGTTTGAAAAAATGCATCTCACAGTGTTCTTATAGTCATAATGCATGTTGTTATAACCCAAATTTTTAGTATGGGTATTATGATCATGATTATGCTCATGATGATTATGATTTTGACCCTGATTCTAGTTTTGATTCTACCTCTATCCATGATTTTGTCCTTGGTTTTGGTTGTTCTTTGGTGGCGGTTGATTGTGTCAAGGAAAGGGGTCTTTGAAGATTCTTATATCCTGATTTGTGTCCTAATTAGGGGCCAGCTTAATCTCGACTTCACCACTTTTAGTGAAATCTTCAATAATATGTCACAATTGGATGAAACAATAGGCACCATGACCAATAACATGAAGAAATTTTTACCATTCATTCTCTTTGTACCACTTTGGTTTTGGTTAATCTTGAGAAAATGGCCTTGGTACTAGCCATACAATGAGGTTAGTTTCTATAAGCTTTTGGAACATTATTTTAATTAGTTCTCCCAATTTGCTAAAGACCCTGAAACTATCATGGCTTGTTCTTTGTGGAGGTTGTTTCTAAAAATTAGGTGGTGGGTTAGGAAGAGTTAATTTTACATTTTGGGCTAACAGAGCCTGCACCATTTGTATGTACCTTATTTCAATCAGCCTGTTTCCAACCATGTTTTTTTTCTTATTAAAACCCTTAGGTTTCTCTTGTGCAATTGTCTCACTAGAAGAGGGGGTCTGATTTGACATTTGACCCTAATCAAAAATATTGACAAGGCCCTTGGAAATAAGAACCTTCTCAATCTGTACACCCTTGTCTATGATCTCCTCAAATGAATTAGCACAAGCTAGATGTATATTGTGCACAACCTCAAGATGTAAGTTCTATATAAATATATCTGCCAACTTTCTATCTAGAAAATTATGTTGAAAGTGACCCACTAATGCTCTCCACCTCTGTAAATATGTGGTAAAACTTTCTCCATCTCATTATTTGGCTTTGCATAAGTTAATAATGTACAACTCATGCTCTATGTTATATGATAAATGGTTAATGAACGTTTTAGATAAGTCATTCCAATCCGTAACTAATCCCTTGGGTAACGTAAGTAGGTAATCTAAAGCTTGCTTCGCTAAACCTCATGGAAATAATCGAAGCAAGTGTTAAGCACAAGATATACTAAGAGGGAGGGTGAATCAGTATATCATATATCTTATAAATATTTTACCTAATCAAACTCCACTTAACCATACATTCAAGATATGAAATAAAACTAAAATAATATGCACCACACAAGAGAGAGAGACGCCAAATTTTTATGTGGAAACCCAAAGTGGGAAAAACCACAGAGAACAATCTCAAGTATATGAAAGATCACCAACTCAAATTACAAAGTTTGCAAACACCAACATGTAAGAGTACCAACCCCTTTGCCAAGCACCAAAATAGTGACTATTTATGAGCACCAACCCCTTTCAAATATTTGTGAGCACCAACCCATAGGAGTACCAACCCCTCTTGTATATAAAACACAACTATCTCTCAATGTTGCTTTTTCAACAAATGATAGAACTCTACAATATCTCCTTCTATTCTCTCCTCTTTTCTTATATAAAATAAGTATAAACCATGCACTCTCTTGCATATTGAAAATGAATTCTCAAGCCTTTATTTATAGCTTTCCAAATGACCTTTGGAATTCACCCTTTGTGACTCTTCACCCCTCATGGAAAATGGCACCAGACTTGCATGACCCTTCGAATCCTTATATTTGAAAAGTCATATGGTGACCCTTCATAAGCAAATGTGTCCTTTCCTCTGTCTTTATCTTGGTGACCTTTAAAATTCCTCAAGGTGACTCTGCATGAAAATATGCACCATAACCACTTTTATCTTCACTTGGTGACTCTTGAAATTTCTCAAGATGACTCTGCATGGGAAAATACATCCCATTCCTCTTTTATCTTTACCATGTGACTCTTTGACTTCTCCATGGGCCCTCTTTTAACTTTTATGTAACCAAAAATATATTATTTAATATCAAATAAATATAAATAAATTTTAGCCAAAATATGAACATTAAAAACACCTTTAAACAATAAATGTTATGGGGCCTTTATCACCAATGCTAGACCTTTGACATCAATGATAATATTTCCAACAATCTCCCCCTTTGTCATTGATGGCAACCTCAAACTTAAAAAACCACATCTTGAAACATATACTACACATGCCAACTTGCATATATAACCATCTAAAAACATACAGTAACTCCCCCTTATTGTAGTATCATGTACGTATTCCTTATACTTATTTCTACACTTGTTCCATGTACTTGTTCTTTTACCTATTCCTATACCTATTTATATTCTTATAACTCTTTGAAATCAATGGCAAAGGGTCTATCCTATAGCTAACATTTAGCTCCCCCTCAATTGATGTTGATCCTCAATGGTAGGAAGTAAAATAAATTACTCCCAACTTATCTCATAGATACTTGAATGTGTCTTTTGGTAGTGCCTTTGTGAAAATATCTGCAATCTATTATGTAATACTAATATATTCCATGTTAACCTATTGATCTACAACTTACTCTCTCAAGAAGTGATATCTGATAAGAATATGTTTTGTGCTTGAATGCATCACTGGATTCCTAGAAATATTAATAGCACTTGTATTGTCACAAAAAATAATAATAATTTCATCATATTTTACCTTGATATCTTTCAAATTTTGCTTCATCCAAAGCACTTGATTACAATACAATACTGTTGTAATATATTCTACTTCAACTGTAGAAAGTGATACTAAATTTTACTTTTTGCTTAGCCATGATACTAAGCTATCATTGAGAAAAAAAGATCTTCCACTTTTACTCTTTTTTTTATCCAATCAACCTACCCAATCTGAATTTGTATAAGCAACCAAAGTAAAATCTCTACCTATGGGATACCACAATCCATAATCTAATGTCCCCTTGACATATCTGAATATTTTTTTCACCAACTAAAAATGACTCTCTTTTGGGGCTACCTAATATCTCACAACCATGCCTACTACATGCATGATGTCTGGTCTTGATGTTGTCAAATATAAAAGACTACCAATCATATATCTATACAATGATTGATCTGCAACAAGTGAATCTTCATCCTTACTCACCTTGTTCCCTATATTCATTGGTGTGCCAACTGGTGCACAATCCTCAAAACTAATTTTTTTTAACATTTCCTTGGCATACTTTGAGATATAAAAATTTATTTATCTAATTGAAATATTTGCAACCCTAATAAAAATGACCATTATCCAAGCATAGACATCTCAAATTCTTTTTACATATTATCAAAAAATTCTTTTGTCATCTTTTTAATGTCTCCTCCAAAAATTATATCATCAACATATACCACAACAATCAATTAATGTTCACCTTCTATTTTGATGTAGAGATTACTGTCAGCAAAACCTCTATTTAAACCTTGATCTTGTAAGCACTTATCAAGTCTTGCATATCAAGATCTGAGAGCTTGTTTGAATCTATACAGTGTTATCTTCAATCTGCATACATGGCTACTATCATTTGAGAGAATAAATCCCTCAGGTTGCTCAATGTAGACCTCCTCTTCTATATTTTCATTCAAGAAGGTAGACTTGACATCCATCTAAAACACTTTGAAATTTTTAAACACTGGATATGCAAGAAACATTATAATAGCCTCTAGCCTTGCCACTGGTGCAAACGTTTCTTCAAAATCTATTCCCTCAATCTAAGCATATCCTTTACATACTAACATTGCTTTATTCCTGGTAACTTCACCATTTTCATTCAACTTATTTTTGTATACCCATTTTGTTCATATCACATTGTGATCTTTTAGTTTAGGCACTAATTTACAAGTATCATTCTTTTCTATCTGATTTAATTCTTCATCTATTGTCTTAACCCAATGCTCATCATGTCTAGTTTCTAAAAAAGTTCTAGGCTAAATTTTGGATAACAAAGAGAAATTAACTTAGTCAAATTCACTTACCATCATTCTTCAAGTGTGAACTCCTTCATTTATGTTCTCGATGATATCACTTTCATTATGATTTATCTAGATATATTTGGATAGGGTTTTGGTGTCCTTTTTCTCCTTCACCTCATCTTCATCTGATTCTTCAAAATCTTTTTCTTCAATAATTTTTAGAGTGTCTACTGGATCACTGTCTCTTTGTGATATATCTTCATATATCCTGACACTTACACTTTCAATAATATTCTTGGTTCTTTTGTTATAACATTTATAAGCTTTACTTTTACAAGAATATCCAAGAAATAGACCTTCATCTACTCTAGATTCAAAATTACCAAGTTTTTCATCGATTCTCTTTATGAAGCATTTGCGACCAAAAATTCTAAAATAATTAACTATAGATGGTTTGTCTTTTCATAGCTCATAGGGAGTCTTGTCACTGTTGACTCTCAACAATGCTCTATTTTTCATATGCACTATTATACCTACTGCCTCTCTCCAATATTTATCTAGTATCTTGGATGCATTTCGCATTGCCCTCACCATTTCTCAAACTATTCTATTTCTCCACTCAACTACTTCATTTTGATGTGGATTTCTAGCTACTAAGTAATGTCTCTTTATCCGATGGTCTTCACAATACTCAATAAACTGATCTGACATGAAATCTCCTCCTCAATCTGATCTCAGGCACTTAATTTTTAAGCTAGTTTCATTCTCAAGTAAAGCTTTAAATGCTTTGAAATATCTAAAAGCTTCTAATTTTTTCTTCAAAAATATCACCCAATTCATACGTGTAAAATCATCAATAAGCAACATGAAATATTTCTCACCTTGAGTACTATGATTTCTCATAGGTCCACATAGATCAGTGTGAACAAGCTCTAACATCTAAGTAGTCAAGTATTATTTTCTCTTGAACCATCTTTTGGCCTACTTCCCATGCTGGCAAGGTTCACAAAGTGTGTTAGAGGGATTTGTAATCTTTGAAAAATCTCTAACTACTTGTTTTTTAATGATATTGACAAGATTGTCAAAATTTATATGTCCCATTCTCTTATGTCATAGCCAACTTTTCTCAACTTGACGCAGAAAACATTTTTGACCTTTGATATTTGATAACATATACAAATTATTGCCTATCCTCTAAGCATCCGCAATCAACACATATGAATCATTTCTTCTAATTTCACAACTTTATACATAAAACTTTAGTGTGTGTCCATGATCACACATTTGACTTACACTCAAAACATTATGCTTAATACCTTCTACATACAGAGCATTTTCACTCTTAGTTCTATAATTTTCCAAACTTTGTGTACTTTTTTTGACAACTTTTGAAGTAGTATTGTCTCCAAATTTCACTATGCCACCATTGATCTTCTTCAAGGTTATGAACTTGCTCTTATCTCATATCATGTGCCTCAAACATCCACTATCAATGAAACATGACTTTTCTTCATTTCTTGCATGCAAAGTTGTCTGGACCAACATAGACTTTTTAAGTTATTTCTTCTACCATGAACCTGTCTGAACTTTCTTCTTAATGAGTGGAGCTGTGAAACTCTGGTCCTTCTTGACTGACTCGAATACGCTTTTATAGTGTCAGGCTATGTGTCCAAATTTATTGTACTTATAACATATTATGGATTCTTCATTAAATCCTGATAGAGGAGCAAAAGAGTTGTGGCTTCTGCTTGACTCTGCATGATTTTCTTTCTTATTTTTAAAATTGTTAGTCCTTTTTTGACATTATATTTTCTTATAACCATATCCATTACAATAAAAATAGAACCTATTTATGTATCTCTAACCTAATTTCCTTTTGTAGCTCTGCTCCTTCTAACCTTCTTTGTTTGAGATGTCCTCTGTATTCTTAACTTTTTCCCTTTTCATTTCCTCTTTTGTAAGAGCTTCAGCATAGCTCTTTCCTTTTTCTATGTTAACCTTGTCTGTGAAAGTAGTGGCCTCTTCTTTCTCTTTTTAAAATCCAAAACCTATATTATTTGACATTGATCTTTGACTTTCTAATATCTTATTCAGCATATTAGTGTTATTCTCAAATTTTGAATCATTGGCTACTCTATCATTGACTATTTTATTTGTTTTCTCAAGATCTACTTTTAAAGAGGTAATTTCAACAACATACCTTTCACATTAGTCACTTAATTTTTGTAACCAAGTTGATAGATCTTCTTTAGTTTTTTTGGAATCTTCAATGTGTGCTTGTAGATCTTCAATTATTTCTTTTGACTCTTTTTCATTATTCTCAATCTGGAGCTTTAATCTTCGATTCTTCTTTTCAAGAGCATTTAATTAATCTAAGGCACAAATGAGTTCTCCTTCCAAATTCACTTTGGCTTCATCCTATTCTTCTTCTTGATCATCTATACTTTTGCTTATAGAGGTATCTTCATGTATGGCCATGAATAGAATCTCTTCTTCTAAATCACTGACTCCACTATCTTCAATTGAGTTAGGATCTTTAGAATATAAACTCTTCTTTTTGAATCCCTTCTTGAATTTTCCTTTGAAATAATTTTTGTATGTAGACTTCTTTTTTTCATTGTCACCATTACCCTTATCTAGACACTTAGTTTCAAAATGTCCAATCTTTCCACAATTAAAACATTTGAAAAGCAATTTTTTTAATATCTACTTGTGCACTTTTTTGGATTACAAATGAAAAGAGATTCGTTATCATCTTCATCATTACTAGAGTTGTCACTTGATTCTTGAGTCTTAGCCTTATCTTTCTTTGATGTCTTGAAATCAGCTTCCCTTTTTTAAGTTTTCTCTTATTCAATCTGCATCTCATATGCCATAAGAATACCATGTAGTTCATCCATATTTAGCTTGGCTAGATCCTTCATCTCCTTTATTTTCAAAACTTTTGTATCATATCTCATTGGTAGAGATCTCAAAACCTTTTGCACCACCACTGATTCTTCTAACTTTTCTCTAAGACCTTGAATATGATTAACTATTTGATCAACCTGTAAAAGATAACTCGCTATATTTTATTCCTTTTCCATTTTCAAACTCTCAAACTATCTTTTGAAATTCTAGAGCTTAGCTTGTTGAACCTTTCTATCACCTTTGTAAATATTTTAAAGCTTTACCCAAGTCTCATGAACAAATTTGCATTGCATAACTTTAACAAATTTTGATTCACATAAATCACATAAAATAGCATTTAAAGCTTTATCATTATTTTTGCTTGCCTTCTTTTTTACCAGAGTAATCACAAGTGTTTGTGGCTCTTCGTATTCCTCCACAACTTATTGTCAAATGTTGAATCCAAGAGACATCAAATAAGTCCTCATCCTTATGCTCCAAAAAGAATAATTTGTCCCATCAAACAAAGGTGCCTTATTTATATAAAAACCTTCATGTGATCTAGCCATCGTGCTTTTCGAATTCTACCTTCAAGCCCTAAAACTCTTTCCAAAGGAACCTACTCTGATACTAATTGTTAAACATGGGATATACCTGGGGGTGAATCAATATATCATATATCTTATAAATCTTTTACTTAATCAAACTCCACTTAACTATACCTTCAAGATATGCAATAAAATTGAAATAATATGCACCACACAAGAGAGAGAGAGACCAGATTTTTATGTGGAAACTCAAAGTGGGAAAAAACACAAAGAACAATCTCAAGTATATGAAAGAGCACCAACTCAAATTACAAAGTTTACAACCACCAACTTTTAGGAGCACCAACCCCTTTGTTGAGCACTAATACAAAAACTATTTGTGAGCACCAACCCACAGGATCACTAACCCCTTGCAAAGATTTGAGCACCAACCCACATGAGCACCAACCCCTCTTGTGTATAAAACACAACTATCTCTCAATGTTGCTTTCTCAACAAATGATAGAACTCTACAATATCTCTTTCTATTCTCTCCTCTTTTCTTATATAAAATAATTACAAACCATGCATTCTCTTGCATATTACAAATGACTTCTCAATTCTTTATTTATAGCTTTCCAAATGACCTTTGGCATTCACCCTTTGTGACTCTTCACTCCTCATGGAAAATGGTGACAAACTTGCATGACCCTTTGAATCCTTGTATTTGAAAAGTCATATGGTGACCCTTCATAAGTAAATGTGTCCTTTCCTCTTTTATCCTTATCTTAATAACCTTTCCAATTCTTCAAAGTGACTCTTCATGGAATAATGTGCCATACCCTCTTTTGTCTTCACCCTGTGACTCTTTGACTTCTCCATGGGCCCTCTTTTAAATTTTATGCAACCAAAAATATATTCATTAATGTCAAATAAATATCAACACATTTTAGCCAAAATATGAACATTAAAAACACCTTTAGACAATAAATGCTATGGGGCCTTTATCACCAGTGTTGGACCTTTGACATCAATGACAATATTTCCAACAAGTACACGTTACTGTAAGCAACCTCTTAGCATAATATAAAAAATGCCTAAATGTGTTCATGTGGGTCCCCCTTTCCTTTATTTTTATCAAACTTGGGTGCCTCAAAATGAGATAGAAAGGGGACTTGGAGAATAGATAGACCAAATGGATATGCACATATCTCATTAAAGTTGTATTTATTAACTATATTATTCATCTCTAATCATGTCACAATATCCTTTATAGAGTTCCACTCTTTCTTGTTTGGTGCATTCATGAGTGTAAGATAATTTTGTTGGGGTGGTATATGCCCCTACTATTGTTGTTGGGGTAGAATGTGCCCCTGGTGTTATTTTTGTTGGGGTGAAATGTGCCCATGTTATTATT
Organism: Torreya grandis; assembly: GCA_037957365.1. Taxonomy (NCBI): domain Eukaryota; kingdom Viridiplantae; phylum Streptophyta; class Pinopsida; order Cupressales; family Taxaceae; genus Torreya; species Torreya grandis. The sequence continues at coordinate 414,172 of JARHVA010000698.1, forward strand.
GTTAGGGTGAAATGTGCCCTTGTTGTTGCATGGATTTAGTATGGGTGTACACCTTATGATCCTTGACTTGGTTTTGATTAACTCCTTGAGTCGAGTAGGTAGGCGATCAATTCTTAGGAATCTATTACCTTGAATCAATCATGTTTTATTGGTTTTTGGGGGTTATTTGTCTATTTACCATTGGATGTGTTCGTTTAAATGAAAAATATAAAGTGTCTTGAGGAATCTCTTCAATTTTATCCGAATGCTTGGGTCTCTACATTTTCAAAGTGACAACAGGTTCTTGATGATTAAAAAATGTGTGTTCCATGTATAATAAAACATTTTATGTAACCTTTTATGTTTGGTTCTATTCATTTAAGACTCCTTGATCAATTTTTGAGTTCTCAATAAACATTTTTTGCATAGGTTCAATCACATTTCCTTGTTTCTTGGAAGCATCATTGTGAATTGAAGTAGCAACTAGAGAGTTAGTTAAGTTAGTAATAAGTAGATTGGCATACCATTGACTTATTTTCTTAATCTTGTTAACAAGATCTTGATTGATTGGTTTTGACTCTACAATTATTTCCTTACCTTTGTTAGAGGAAGAAGGTATGTTTGTGTTTGAAATGTTTTTGAAAACATGCTATCGTTATTTATCACCTTCCCTAACTAAGGTGTGTAATTGCTCCATAGGAAAATCTAAGGGTAGTCTAGTACCAGATTATATCAACCTAAGTAGTGTTTCATCTTGGTTCTCTTGGTATTTAATGTATTCTTCCTTGGATCCTACTATTCTAGGAATGTCCTCAAAGATAACAAAACTATCTTGACCATCATAAAAATGCTCATCCTCATAGCTAGGGCTGTAAGGGACCCCGTTATGAGTGAACTTTTGAGTCATGTCTAGAAAGGGTTGCTTTATACATTTGACACGATTTGAATCAATGTTTTGTAAAAGTTTAAACAAGGTATGTATTTTTATCTTTCTTCCAAACAAATTACTAAGGCACAAAAGAGATTATAAAAGAAAGGTGGCGTGAAACCACACACAATTAGAAGAATGTGTTCATAAATTTACTCAACTTTTGGGTAAATTTGAAATCTTATGAATTGGAAAAGGGTGTGATAACTCAAATATCCAAGGTGAAAACTAGTACACCAAAGCCTATATTTTTGTGATATGTCAATACCATAAAAGCTAGTTCAACTTCGACAAGTTTTCACTAGAAAACTAGAAGAAAGCCCTTCAGATTAGGAAGGAGACAATGTGAACCAATAAATTCAGGATGTGAAAATATGTGAGAATTCCTAAGTATAAAGCTAGAACCAAATGGGTAGCACAACACCACCACATAGTGATAGGAATGGTAGTATAAACTATGTTCTAGGACTCAAAGCATGAGTGAAATGCAAGATGACCTAAGTCCACCAATGATGACAATATGATCATGAGTCTATAAACAACCTTCAATCCAAATTGGAAATTGAACTCAAGTTCCCTCAAGTCAAGTGCAAATGGTGAACCCAATTTAACACATTGACCTTATGAACTTAGAAAAGTGCAATTTTGAATTTAAAATATCAATAAAGAACTTGAAAATTTTTGTCAAATGGTTTACACTCAAATGGGTAGCATAAATGCACCAAAATATATGATATGACACAATATTTTAGATGACAAATTTGAATAAGGAAAAGATTGATTTTCACTTGGATAGTGTAATGCCTCCTTTTTTCAAGAAATTATGGACAATGTGTTTGGTTATAACCTTTGTTAACAAGCAAGTTTTGACTCAAATTAAGACCAAGTAATCTAAGACCACAAAGACAAAAATAACTAAGTAGTCATCCTAAGCCCTAACTTGAAAAGGTTGCATGATATTGTTGAAGTTCATTGTTATATGTGCACTTGAGAGGAAATTAAGTGTTCATCCAAAATAAAAGCATATTAAATAGTAGGGTTTTTACACCCCCCTTCTCTCAAGTGATAATATGATAATATGGACCTTAGGGCACACTTCACATCAATAATATTTCCATGGCAAGTGGGGTTTATCTAAAAATTACAAGTTTTTGACCATTTAGATGGATCCCAAGTGTGCCAACTTTCATGTTAGCATACAAGAGAAGTAACACATCAAGTGGGTCTGCATCTAATGGCTTGTTGTGAAAAGGTCTAGTCCTTTTCACAATCACTACATCCATCACTTGCTTAGTGTAGTATGATATCCAAAATGATCATATGTCCCAGGATTAGACTCCTACTAAAGGAGATGGTTTAACCACTCAAGCCATCATCCCAATGGGGTGATCCCAATTTATATACCTCCCTATGGAGAGGCATTGAAGATGATTCTGGGAGATGAAGTTTCAAGTCAAATATTTTCTATATAACTTATGGGAGGCAATGAAATCCCCTTCAAAAGCCAAAATACATGAAATAATAAAAAAATAAGTAAGAAGGCTTTATGGTTGTTTCTAGATCGCCCAAACCATGTGGGTCATGGGGAGAGCCTTGAAAATATCCCTTTTATGCCTTTGGACTAAGGCACAATTTGCAATGAAAATGATGCTTTTGATCCCACAAGTTCCCTATAGGGGACAGGTGGAGAGCATACATGCAAAAATTCATTTTTGCTTAAACAATTATAATAAACAAGTAATGATAAATGACTTATTTAAAACAAAACTTTGAAGTGAGTTTGGTTTTAAAGCATCGAATTGAAGTGTTTGGTGATGTTATTTATCCCCTTGGACTTAAGTTACAAAACCTTTTAAAGAACAACTACAAAACATTCAATATAAACAAGTATTTTTTTAAATTTAAAGAACCAAATGGAAAGATTCCTAGTTCTTTTTAAGCACCAAAAGGAGGTTAAAAATACTAATTAAGCTCTAAATGTTCACTTTCCTCACTGGTCCTGCATAAAAATTGTGAGAGTCTTTTTTATCTTTGAAAAACTTTTGCAAATGAGATAAGCAACTTTGGTTTAAGTGCTCTCAAGTTTGTGTTTTTTAGAAAACATAGTGACCATCAACTATCACCTCTAACCATCGTTGATTTGTTTAAGACCATTGTCGATCAAATTTTAACCAACCATGGCCAGTTTATACTTAACCATTGGTGGTTACCTGTAGACCTGAAGGCATGAACATTTTTATCAAAAAGCACCTGTTAACTTGTTAGAATTAAAACCTCTAAAAGAAAACCTTATAGATTATGAAATAAATCTAGACCATAGACTTAAAATTCAATTTTAACTAATATAAACTTGAATTTTCATAAAAACATTTAGGCAAGAAAGAATTTTCCACAAAAACTTGTTTAGCCTAAGTTGGAATAAAAACTCCAAAAGACACCTTATAGATCATGTTTTGGTTCAGACCAGAGACTTAATAAATCCAATTTGATAGCAACAACTTGAATAAAAGCTCAAAATGACAAATTTTAAATGGGTTTTCCCCTGCAACCCCACCAACAGCGATTGGCAAAACCATTGGCGGTTACTTAGAACTGTTGGTGGTCACTATGTAACCTGTGTGTACATAAAAACATGGGAAAACAAGCTTAAAAATGAAGTTAAATGAATTTTTAATGATTAAAATGGAAATTTAAAATTGACATAGTGCCTTCCTTGTTGAAATGGACTCCATGAGTCCCACCGGGTGTGCCAATATGTAGGATGGATTACAAATATGATCAATTTAAACATTAATCATGAAAACTCACAAAAAAATGCATAATAATTGACAATCTAAGCCAACCTATTCATGTGAGGTTTGTTAATAGTAATGAATAACAAATTAAAAGAAAACAATACTAGTTACCTTCCCAAATCGATTCTACCACCCAAGAGCAGCTTCAAGTGTGTTCTCCCCTTGATCTCATTCTCTTGTCTTTGCCAACAATGGCTTCTTTGCTTCTCCATTGCCTCAAGAACACTATGCATAACCTAGGTTCAATAGAAAAAATCTCTAATCTAACCTATTAAATGAAGCTTGCAAATAACACAAAAAGATGTGGAGATAATTTTGCATTATAACTCTACAATTTTTAGCTTAAGAAATGGTGTTTTATGTCCTTCTATTTATAGATTTTTCAAATGGGCTAAGATCAACCATAACCATCCATCTCAAGATTGAGATGTGTGGCCATGAATTAATATAATATTTGGAATTAAATCCATAAATAACCTCATAATGATTTGGGAGGAAGAGGCATTAAATAGGTATGGGTGCCCGTAATTTAGATATTTTATGCATTTATGGCTTATGGATGCCACCCCATATATGATGTCACTATGTGATGCAGATATTAGGAATCAATTTCCAATGTTGAAATAATTAATAACCTCCATGGAAAATCCACTTAATCTCTTGATTTGAATTAATTAGTCTTAAACAAGATTAATCAATATTTGGGCAATTCTTTGGAAATTGGTGCTCAATAATCAAAATAGTTAGAAATTCATATTACTGGGTTGTAGTTTAACTCAAAAATAATTGGAAGATGATGTTAGATGCATTGGAACCATATTCCCAGTTAGGATATTTCCAACACAAAATAGCAAAAGTACATGACAGGCACTAATAAATTAGAAGAAAAGAGTGATCCAAAGCACAAAATTTTGAAATCATTATTGAGCATTCTTTTAGTGATATTGACTTGAATTGGGCATTTGAGTGCAATTCAAATAAGATTGACAATTTCAAAACATATGGTATTAGTAATTTAATGTCTACACATAGTTGATATAGTACAGGTCCAAATATTATTAATCAACTAGCTATTGCACCCCACATCAGGGGTTTTACTGTTGAAGGTGCTAGAGGTAGACTAGAAGGTAGCATGGGAGGAAGTGGTGGACTTCCCCCTCAAGGAACAACATCTGGGGGTTCTCAATAGCCTCTAGTGCATGCACCTCAGTTTCCAAGCATCTATTATTAAATGATGCTTCACCTACTTGAATATCAAGGCATGGAAAATTCTACAGAGCATGTCCATAAGTGTGAACTCATTTACAGGGCATGAGGCATCACTTCTTCTAAGATAAAGACCACACAATTTGTTATCACACTTATGGAAAGAGTGCACAAGTTATATATGAAGTTGGATCCTCAACAAGTGGTAATTAACTATGATTAGATCAAAACAACATTCCTTCAAGAATTGGACATTCCCAATTTAAGAACAAAGTATTGTTAGACTGAAAGACATAAAGCAAGAGCTCACTAAAAGTGTATGAGAGTATGACACATGGTTTAAAACACTTTTGTCAAAGCTTTAATTTTAAATTAATGTTTCTCAGCATGCATAATGGTTTATGGGAGGTTTGTTGCTTCCCTTGAGATGAACACTATCCTAGAAGACCTTTGCTAGCCCGTGCAAAGCCCTGGAAGTCGCTCTGCCCACTAAATTTGTTGGTAGTATTGAAACTAGAATTAGTCCTTGCATGGAAGCCTAAATAGCATCAATGGCATCATAATTAGAAAAAATAACTACAAATAATGCATATGACACTTGTAATGGTATTTTTTGTATCGATTATGAGTTTGAAGGTCATAATCGAAGCAACTACGCATGTAAAAACATCTACATTATATTGAAGCAGTCATGTGAAATTTACCACAAAGAATATGATATAAGATCTTGTCCTCTCTTACATTGGGCTATGCATTATAAGGTGTTTGAATACTAAAAAATATATTATGCTTACACCCATGATACAAATGATTGCTAGCTAATTAATGATATTCATGAGGCACACACATAGTATGCACCAAATCTTTGTGTCCAATAATCAAGATAATGGTGGCTATCATGGATGAATCCAATGGAAATGATAATTAGGCATTCATTTCCCACCAAAAACATGTTATAAGTATGGATCCCTGGACCACTATTAATGAGACTATCCAGTTTATCCAACATGTGCTTTCTATAAAAAGGATAATCAATTAGAGAATGTCCTAACCTATATATGACCATCACTAAGGAAAGAAATTAAAATGTGTAGGTATGATTCACATTAAAAACCTCACTATAGGTTGTGCTCAAGCATTCCAATATCTCAATAGGTAAATATCACTACATGTAGTAGTGGACAATCTTGATCTAGATCTACTCCTATTGAGAAGGTACAGCATGAAGAACCTTGGGAAAGGAAGTATCTTGATGCCCAATAATGGAAGGATGTACTCTAGAATACTATTACATTGGTATGGAAACTATAAGGATAAATTCAATTTCTTAAGGACCAAGAAGTAACACAACATGTTGATATGAAAAAGGCAATAGAACCTCAAAATGTGGCACAAGATGATTTTCAAGAATTTTACAAATGTATGTTGGATGAAGACATTGTCCCACAACTAAGTACTTGGATTAAAAATTAGGTACAAACACCAACTGATGCTCAACATCACTTAATTCAACAAACTAAATATCATTGATTGAATCATGTTCGACAGCAAGATACCCTTATTCCTCCTGGCCCTCAAGAGAACAAAGAAATGCTAGTGAATACTACCATAAAAAATTAGGTTATTTAGGACATCTTGGTTGACACTAACACTAAGTTTAACATCCTCATAAAGGATGTATGACATAAAATTTCTAGTCCAATATTTCAATCATCACCTCACTATTTTTCATGGCTAATAAAACTTTTGCTCTACCAATTAACATCCTTAAGAATGCAATGATCGATATCTTTAGAGTACCTTTTAAAGTTAACTTTGAAGTTCTTGAGTTAGCTAAGGTAGATGATTTTATAGATCTATTACGATGACCTTGGTGTTATGAAAATAATGCAGACTTAAGTTTCAAAAAATGCTACATCAATTTTGACAATATTGATCAATAATTTGTTATTCCACTAGATCAAACACATGGGTTCCCATATGTAGAACTGATTAATGTGGAAGAATATATTAACCACATCTATAATTTCAAAGCTAGAGATGGTAAACAACATGATCCTACTCTTGATGGCATCCTCTAATGGATAGACACCCTATCCCTTTCTAATACCACAAGTAATTCTTGTAATTGTTGGGCCCATGGTAATTATGACCTCACTAGAAGAGTATGTAGTGCCATTGGCAATTGTAAGACCATCCTTTGATAGTATCATAAACACCATAGGTTTGTTCACATTATTACAAAAAAATATATGAGAGGACCAATTATGGATGCACCTTTAGAAATACTTCATGAAGCTCCTTGATTTCATGGACAAATGGAAGTCTGAAACTTTATCCAGTGCCTTGAAGACTTATATAACTCTGATAATGATTGTATATGATAATTGGTTCATATTTTTTATGGTTTAGTAGCAAGGTAGTGGCAAACCCATAATGAGATAATTCTCCATTAGGATCAACTATGCTCTACTTTTCATCACTAATTTCATCATGACAACCAAATATAGGGTACAATCAGCTATAGCAGAGTATAAGCACCTGAGCCACACATAGAAGCTTATGAAATCATATGGAGGATTGAAGATTATTTATTGCTAGAGTACCTTTGGGAACATGGAATTTATGGAACTTTAAGAACTTGGGATAGAGCATGGTATGTTCATGAATAACTACATATGGGTACTCAATTTTGGCATTTGTTAAAAGAGAGTATAATATGTACTTGGCATTATCTTATTCATCTCCAAGAATGGATTTGTGCCTCACTTTCTAGGCCATGTGTGAAGTAGTTGTTAGAGACCCTAGTCCCATTGAAGATCACTTAAGATATATCCATAATGTCCTAGAAGAAGGTCTAGTTCTCTTTAATGATCCATCTGCACAACCCATTCCCATGCTAGACCATGTATTTGATCAAGAATGTCATGAATAGATATACTTAGGGAAGCAAAAAATAGTATTTCAAGTAGATGAAGATGAAGGGTCCAACCCACCTAACCCATTGGGGAAATATTTAGATGTCCCTATAGACTATGATGCATGGACTATTCATGATACCAGTCCTAATGTAGACCACCCTTACTCAGAACCAATTCAAACTATCTAGCATAACATCGACACAAAAGAAGAACCAAAAATAGCTATCATAGGTAATTACTAGACTGACATAGAAGTTTCAAAAATATTTAATTTATTAAAAGAATACTAGGATGTCTTCCCAAGAATATATAGTGAGATGAAAGGTGTTCATCCATCTCTAGGCAAAATGCATATCAAACTGGTTGACGGTACTTGACCAATTAAGAAAAGGCCTTAAGTCTAAATCCTTATCTATGAGAATGCATGAAGGAAGAAATTGATATTATGCTACTACTGGAGTGATCACCCTAATTTATGAATCTAAGTGGGCCAGTCCCATTTTCATAATTATAAAAAAAATGGATGCATTAAGATTTGCATTGATTACTGTATACTTAACACATCTTGTGCTATTGATCCCTTCTCAATGTCATTCATAGAAGAAATCCTTGAAGGCATCACTGGGTGTAAAATTTACACTTTCACAAATGGATTTGTAGGGTACCATCAAGTCCATATCACTGAAGAGGATCGACCTAAGACCACATTTTCCACTGAATGAGGATCCTTCGCATATACCATCATGCCTTTTGGGTTGAAAAATGCACATGTTGTATTTTCACGTATAGTCATTGAGGCCTTTAAAGATTTCATCCATAAATTTCTTCAATTCTACTTGGATGACTAGACAATCTATGGTTTGGGCAAGGACCATTGTTCTATTCTATGGGTCATGCTCGAGCATTGTCAAGTTCTAAAAATTCACTAAATTTAAATAAATGTATTTTTGCTACACCTTTTGATGTTCTTCTAGGACATATTATCTACAAGGATGGACTTTTGGTAGACCCAACAAAAGTATGTATCATTCTTCACCTCCAAGCATAAAAGTCTTACCACAAAGTTTACACATTTCTAGTACATACCAGGTAGTATAGAAAATTCATTATAGGTTATGCAAAGATTTCCACACCTTTAGAGGAACTCTTAAAACACAATGAGCACTTTATCTAGACCTACTCTTGCCAAGAAGCCTTTGGGGACTTAAAATACAAACCAGTCACCGCTTCAATTCTATAGTTCCCTAATTGGATAAAACCATTACATGTCCATGTTGATCGCTCTAGAATGTTAATTGGTATAATCCTTTCACAACTAGGTAATGATCACCTTGATCACCCTATCTATTTTGTTAGTAGAAAACTTAATCTCGCTCAGCAGAATTATACTACCACGGAGTGCAAAGCATTGTCAATGGTTTATGCTTTGAAGAAATTTTGGAAATCCTTTTGTATTCTATATAGTTCATGAATATTTAAAATATCTGATAAATAAAACTATACTGCATGGGTGCATCTACCACTGGATAGTATTGTTTCAAGAATTTTAATTCTCTATCATGGTCAAACTAGGAAAAATTAATTATGGCCCTGACCATCTTTCTCATATTAATTCTAGAGAACAACCACATGCCATTGAAGATGACCTACCTGATGTTCAACTACTTCATGTTTCTCATGTCCCTAAGGAGTTGGAAGATGTTGTGGCTTTCTTAACTACTGAAATGTGTAATTATCTAACTACATAGGATAAAAAATAACTCACAATGCACACCACACCTTTTTAGCTCATTGGAGGGGACGTCTACAAGCTTGATTGAGACAAAAAAATTTAGTGTTTTGTCATGAAACATGAGTGCTCTAAAGTACTCCAATAAGTTCATGAAGGCATTGTAAGTGGACACTATGTTGGAGAGGCTATTGTGTGCAAGGTAATGTTGGTTAGATTATTGTGGCCTACCATTTTTCAAGATGCCAAGATGTATGTTAGGAAGTGTGATATTTGTCAGCATGTGGGAAAACCAAATTATCAAGATGCCATGCCATTACATCCAATTATATCTCAAGAACCATTTGAAAAGTGGGCCATTGATTTGATCAGCCCCATCAATCTAACTAGATGACATATATGTTCCTATTAAATCATTATAGCAAATGATTATCTCATGCATTGGGCTGAAGCAATGCCAACAAGGGATTGTACTACTAATACTAATGCACGCTTCATATGGGAACATATCATAACCTATTTTGGTTGTCCACTAAGTTTTACTCATGATTATGGTACACATTTCCTTAATGAAACTATTTGCATTCTACTTGTTGAGTTCATGATTGCTCATCACAAAATAACACCATATCATCCCTAGTCCAATGGCACTGTCAAGGCATTCAATAAAATCCTAGGCACAATACTTATGAAAATTTGTAATATTAGTTGAATTGACTAGGATGATAGAGTATTTTTAGTACTTTAGGCTTACCAAACAACTTATAATCACTTGAACAAGAACACGCCATTTAATCTAGTATATGGTAAAGAAATAGTTCTACAAGTTGAATTATTGGTACCATCTATTCGTATTGCATGTGTTAGATAATTGGATGAGGAGTCATCATTAAAATCATGTTTGGATGCTTTTTTTTAGTTGGATGAATCCCATTTCCTTGTTCATTGGAGTCAAGATGTGAAGAAACACAAACAAAAGGCATAACATCATCGACACATCAAACATAAGACATTTACCCTTGGAATGAAAGTCTTGCTCTATGACTCCAAGTTCGCACACCATTTTAGAAAACTTCATATTCACTTGGGTGGTCCTTTTACCATTCGTAGCATTTGGCCTACCAATGTTTGTTGATTACAAAGATTGGACGACCAATTTATTCCTAGATATTACAATGGTAGCCAACTACGGCCATATTTATCTTCTTAATAGTATAAATTTTGTAACAATAAGGCTTATGCCATTAGTTTAGGATTTACTATTATTTATAAAAGTACTTCCTTAATTGCACACAACATTTATCTTATAAAGATTAGTTTAATTTTGTACTTGTAATTTCGTGAAGGACCACAACACACTTTTTAGTGTGGGGTAAAATGTAGTACATGTATTCATGCTAAATATGCATGTGAAACTTAAGGCACGCAAGATAAATATCCCTAAGATAAGATATTCCCATTAAAAATTCAAAAAAATAGATTAGATGTCTTCCACTCCAAAGAAAATCATGGGACAAGATGTATCACTAATGTGAAAGGAATAGTAGTTTTGATAAATATGTCAAACATCATGACAAGACAATATCATTAAATTCATTTATAGTGAGAAGCGATGGTCAAATAATGGTGGCCATTACAAATGCATTAATAATGAGAAGTGATGGTCGAAAAGAAAGGGGATAATAAATGCAAGTTACCCCCTCAAACCTATAAAAGGGCCTGCGAGCTTGGTTTACTTTTTACCTTTTCGTTCATTTGATACTACAGAGCCAAAGAATGAACTAAGCCTAATTGATTCCAAAGCAAGTGTAAGTTAGAGCATCAAAATCCTGTAAACAACATAAATTAACATTAAACTAAGTAATCAAGCATAAATATAACATTGAAACATGACTTATGATAGAAAAAATTGGTAGTTATAGGTTATAGAGGTAGATGTTTGCCATTAGAGGGTGAAGAAGTAGAAAATCCAAGTCATATACATCATAATCATGTATTATTTTAGGAACATTGGACGGTTGTGCCTCAACCTTTGGGCTCCTCGGAGGGTGATGCGATCTATGAAGAAGGCCTTAATAAATAATCCATTGTTGACTATACCATAAGAAGAAGCATTATTTGGGGGGAAGCAGTGCTAATCAGAGAAGAGACACCTAAATAACAAGAATAACACATGGAAGGTGAAGGATTTAGAAGGACATGCCAAGGAAAGAAGGCATAAGCATCTCCACCCCACCCATTGATGATAGAGGAGATGCAGTACCTAGAAATGGTGTTGTGCACAAAAAAATGGGTCTTAAAAGTACCCTCTTGCACCATATTCAACTACAACCACCATCAACTAGGGAATGAGGTTGATTTACAAAATGACTACCAGGTTGAGCATTAGAACACCAAAAATCATTTGGTGTATGACCTCAAAATTTCCAATGCCTTGGATGTTGTGGGGTTATTATAGTTATTTAACCTTCCATAATTTGGAAAACTTGTGGAAGCAACTAGGTTTATACTCTCATGCATCCATGAGGATTACCTCTACTTTGTTGGGTGCAGCACAAAAATTACACTTGAGAGAATAAGTAAGGTGTTAGGGTTGCAGTGTTCCAACATGGATGTGGAGTTTGACTTAGAAGACTTGAAGGAGATAGGGAAAATAAGAATGGTGCTCATGTACCAAATGCAGGGCCATGCCATGCACATCAAAAACTTAAAATATCCTACCCTTCAGGTGGTTGTGTGCATCATCATGACCAAGATCAACAATACTAATCATTGGAAAGAGGTGGATATGTCTCACCTCTATATCACCCACTAGGTAATTGAGGGATTAAAATATAATTGGGCAATTTATTTTATGCACAAGATCATAGAGGATGCTAAGAATACCCATTAGATACTAGGCCATAGATTTCCATTGGGGGTATTTTTATTGTTAATGGTATTTGATGAGATTGGTGTACCAGACTACACCTTAGGAGAGTTATAGTGGGTATATCCACCCAAACAAAAACCCCCCACTAAGTGTTATAAGGAATTTACATGCCCTAAGCACATCTATAAAAATAAGATGAAATCATGGTATGATGGTATGAAGGAGACCTTTGGGAGTAAATGGAACATTCCTAAATACTTGCCCATCCAAGTTGGTATGCAAGCCCAGTTTGATTTAAATTAACACTATTTAGTGTGCATTAAAATGGTCCTTTTTGGATAAATTTTATCATGGTTAAATCTACCTTATGCCTTTTTAGTGAAATACTTTATCAATTTATTAAATCACATTTTTTATGCACAGCCTCTCACTTTGGAAGCAGACTGAATTGACTTGGAGATTCACACTCTATAAAAGATGTATGTCTATCTTGAAAAGAAGGCCTACATATAGAAGTGGGATATTTATTGAACTGATATCAATTTCAAGTAGACCATGGTGGGAGAACAAGTGCATAATCTATTTTACATGTTGCATCCCAAGAAGAAGTCTTCAAAAGGCATAGATCATACAAGAGGAAAACTTCTATCGATACCACAACTTATGAATAAGAAGCAGGCTGGGAATGATGTCAACATAAGATCATAATAGGATCCTCTAAAATGGTAGAGGACTACCCAACAATCACCTTCTAGACCTTCACCACCATGAGCTTCTTCACCTAGAGCTTCACCTCCATGGATTTCTCCACCCATGGCTTCACCTTCAAGAAATTCACCAAAGGCATCACCATCAAGGATTTTTCCATCATGGGCTATTTTTAAAAGTATAATGGATAAAGATCTTAAGGGGTCAATACCATTACCTCCTTTAAAACCAGTGCAAGAATAACCTGAAAGCCACAAAGAAAAAATGGAGGAGTCTAACTCCAAAAATGCACCCTCCCCAGTGTGGGAGGAGGAAACCATCTTTGATGACATGTAATTGGACATTGGGGGTCCATTTGGAAAAGAGGGGGATGGTTATGATACTCAGCATATGATTGAGATGACCATTGGTAACACTTCTTTGGCTACTGATACAAAGGTCAAAATTCTTGAGTGTGACCCAAATAAAGGCAAGGAGCCTACTATTTTTTAAGGACAACCACCATTGATTGATGCATCCACTAAATTTCACACTCAGTATCAAATAGACATTCTAGATAGAATGCTCCATCTATGGTCATATTTCCTTCCCTAGGATGCAATTATTGATATGAGGTGATAAATGTCTTTCCTTTTGGACATGTACAATGAAGAGTGCCATTTTGAGATTCATCCAAATAGCCTCCTGTTAAACTCTGAATCACCAATATTACCAAATCCACTATGGGTTGATCCCTAGAAGATCTCCCCTCTACAACCCAATGCCACATTTTTTAAAATGTCTTTTGAATTCATGCACTAAAATATATTTTTTGATTTTGATGTGTATGACGCAGAGAAGAAACATGGCCAAGTAATGGTAATGTATGAGAAAGAGGTTGTCACTCAAAAGGCACTTGAAGAAGAAGTGGCCACATTAAGACAAAAAACAAAGGAAGCCACAAAGGCCAAGGTAAAAAAATTGAATTTATGTTAATCAATTTTGGGCCAAGAATCAGCATTAGCGGATGGAGTGACTCGAGATGAGAAAGTTGTGGATAAATTAGAGACTCTGGTGAATCTCCTATTAAAACATAAGAAGGAACATCTTATACCAAAAAATGAAGCATTATTGGTGGTGGAGAAATTTACTAAGGTAGTAGAATTTTTTAAGCATGCCCTTGAAAGAGTTAGGGAAGTAATCCCCATCTTGGATGAGATTTTAAAAAAATTGGCATGCCCTAATAAAGTTTTAGGGGCTCAACTCAACATAGAGGAGTCTCAAAGGTAGCAGTTGGTGTATGTTTCCCTCCTAATAAAGGATCACATTGGGCACACAAATCTATTTAAATATGTCAAATCTATAGAGGATACAATAAATGTATATCAATAGCAACTCAATGCCAGTTTTGTATTTCTCTGAGGATAGGTTGTCATTGAGGTCTCAAAATTAGAATAAGTTCATAAGGATGTCAGCACATCCCTCAACCAATTGGTCAAGAAGGCTAATGAATGTCCTGACCAACCTAAAGAGATGAAGAAATCAAAGGTAGGCATTGAAGAGATAACATCAGAGCTACTCGACACTTTGTCACATTGGGACAGTGTTAAGAAGCAGATTGAACAAATTGGGCCTAAGTTTTTGGCTAAGGTCAAAAATGAGACTTAATCTGGGATGGACTAAGATCATAGTGTAGGGTGATGTTGGACCCCAAATTTTGACTATGTTTTTGGTAATTTAGCATGGAACTAGCATGGCATGGGAGTCGCATGACACAAGAAGACCATGGCATAGAAATATCCTAGCGTAGGAAGACCATGACATAGAACCAGTGAGGCATAAAAAGACAACGGTGTAGAAGTATCAACATGAAAATACCAGTCAAAGATGAAACATAACTATGAGGAACCTGAGATCATAGGACTTGGAATAGCAATAAAAAACTTGGGGAACACATGGAAAGTGAGAGATAGTTAAGGAGCAATTCTCAAGGGTCTTCCAAACATTAACCATCATGAGTTTTACATTGGCATGTGAAGAGGAGGACATATGGCAGCAAGGATCTAGCATCGAATGAGAATATAGGGGGTGCATAAGCCTAGGTCCTTAGGAGAGAATGATTAAAAGACCGTGATGCTTCTCAATCTACTAAGAGTTTTTTGGCCAATCACCCATGTTGTCAATTATTATGTACTACTTGGTCAAGGAAAAACAAGTAAAAATACCCCTTTGTGGAATCATGTAAGGTGACCGATTATGGATAAAATTTTGGAACTATATAATATAGAGTCATAGATATTACAATAAGTTAAGGTGTTGTGTGTTTATGTTTAAGTGGCATTTGAGTATGAACTATGGATAAAATTAACTAATTATGTTGCTTATCTTTCATAATAGGATGTATGGAACATGCATTATGAATTAACAATCCTTTGAACTTCATGGCATTTTTGTTTATATTCATAGTGGTGGTGATTATTGAGTCAAGGCCTCTAGTAGTGTATTTATTTTTCTATGTAATTACTAATCAATATATATGAATAAACTCAAGTATATAACTAGTTTGTTACTAGGAACTATAATCCACGAGAATTAGTCTCTTGTTGCATGCTTCGGGTGAGTACGCAAGACCATAGTCTTGCATGAAAGGCTAGTGTGCAAGCTTGTTGAGGCTACACTTTAGTGTATAATAAAACATGATTAAGAGATTAAAAACCCAAAATGTGCATATTTTATACTAAAAAAACATAAAAATAATATAAAATTTAAAAATACAAAAACATTCAATTAAAAACACAAAATTTTATGAATTGTATGCATTATTATGTGTACATTTATACTACTTGCCAAATATTGCATATTGTTATCTATCCTAGTATAATTGATTTTATCATACACATATGCTTCACTTGATCTTTTCAAGTGATTACAAATTCCAAATAGGACTCCAGTCCACTACACTTATCTAGACAAGCTATCATCTACCCATTAGGGGTATTTACACTGATCCAGGTTTACACATTGATACATCTTCCCACTTGGGGGCATATCTTACACAGTAGATATAACCAAGTTTTATCCTTACATACTATACATTCTATTTATGCATTTATTTATCTTAATATTGATCATTGTTCCTCATTGTTTAGATTTTTTTATCGACTACTACTAGTTAGACTCAGTATATATGCATCCTAGCATTTACATAGATTTATACTACATAGGTATACATTCTTTCATTTCTAGTTACTAATTAGACCCAATTGTGTTTCCTATGCTTCTTCCATCTTTGAGGGCATTTGAATATGCCATTTTTCTTTGTATTTTATTCCACTTCTTTGTTTGTATGCCTTGGACATGTGCCCATGTCCCTTGTGTGTGCTCTTTCCTACTTCTATATGTAGAAATTTTAACATGTCCTTCTGTGTTGCTTTATGCCACAATGCTTTTTACTTACGTTTGTGGACATTTTAATGTGTCTTTGTATGTCTTCATTCTCATATTTAGTGACATGTGCTCATGTCCCTTGTATTGTGTCCCCTTAGCCTCTATTTTGTGTGCCTCATGTGCGTGTATGTTTGCTTCCTTGTATGCTTCTACACCATGACACTTGTATTTTCTTGTTACACACACACACTAGTTTTTGATGCCATGAGAGATCTCATGCATCTGTCTATCATACTTAGGTGACATGATAGACATCATGCCCCATCCCCCTAGGTAGTTACTCTGATTTTGTTGTTAGAGATTAATTACATCTATCTTGACACCTTTGTCTAATGTTAGATTACAACATTAATCTTACACTTCTTACTTATCCTCAGATACATTTACATTCTAAAGGTTTTTTTATACATTATATTGGGATATCATGCACATGATCTGGCTAATACATTTTACAGAGCTACTTCTTTAGAGGTCAGTTATTACACAAGTTCTACAACTACCCTCAAAATAGGGGGCATTCACAATGATTTATCACCAGTATCAAGCTCCTACTTTGTTATTCATAGATACATTTCAGTACATAGACTTAGTTTCAGACATCAGACTTAGGGCAAACATGAAATAAAATAGAGATTCAAAATTTAGTCCAAATTTCTCAAAAATTAGACTAGGTAGTCATTAGCACCCATATTGGGACATTAGCACCATAGGGTGTTATTATCCACTACAAGGTGATAATATCTAGTAGCCCCAACTTCAAGATAGTCTAGATTATTTAGACCAATACAATAGGTACAGTACATATTTACATAAATACAATCACAAGTTTGGAAATTATGTTCATATTTAGCTCAGATTCATTCATTTCATATCAAATGCATACCAGTTTCTCATATTTGGGGCATCATACATGGAATGATCACTCCCACATTAATTTTAGATACACATATTTAGCTATTACATATTTAGTTCAGATTCAATATGCTCTGATACCAGATTGGGGGTATGTGCATGGCACATAGTTTCCATACACTCAGCGTTAGACAAGTTGATCAGATATAATGGCAAACACCATTTCATTCTCTAAATTATATACACTTGTTTTCACATTCTAGGTTATCACTAGATTCTTTCCTTATTCCATTTGTAGTGGTTGGCTTTCCTAAGTGGCCCAGAGTTGTCTAATAAACTTGAGTGTCCATAGAGCCGAATACAAAGTTATGTTTACTCAGTTAGATACTTTCATCACTTTGTGTAGTAAATTTATAGATGCATCTAATTCACATAGGTGGGCAATGATGGATTCATGGCCTACTTGAGTTCTTGATCCACCTAAATGAGAGGGTTAGACACACTTATAGTCTTATCTAAGTTATTCACAGAGATTAGGATCTACTGAGTAGGGGTGAGCAATGATGGAGTCAAATTTGGATTGAGTTCTTGAGCCACCCATATGAGGATTAAGCAAGCCATCAGCTCAGTTTAAGTTATTCAATGATATGATAATTATGCACACTCACCACATAAGTTGTCACCAGGTTCATGCATTGGTTTGCATGCCCAATGAGGTGTATTTATTCCTTTCCTCTTTATTTATTTTGGTTTTACTCGGTTACTTCATTTCAACATAGTCATTTACTTTTGATCATCTCTTAAGGATTGATTTTTACATGTATCATTATAGGACATTGCTTTAGATCATGTTCCACATACAGAGACTCAGATTCACATATTCAAACTTAAATGCATGGGATTTAATTCAAAGGTAAGTCTAGGTACACTTATTTTTCCTTTACACTAGCCATTTCACTTTGTTGCATTAGTATCATAAAGATGGGGCAAATGTAATCACGTAAAAGTGATAATTAGATGCTAAGAGTGTCACTTGAGTTAACCTATCTCTAGGATATCGACAAACCTATCCTTAAACATTAGACTTAATTTTCCAATCATTTAGTAGACCATAATCACCTACAGCCAGTCCAAACACAATCTTAGAACTATCATCTTAGATCCCAATCCAAATTTCATAACATTTTGTAGAGGACATTAGCACCAAATTTGGGACACTACAATCACATGGTGCTAGTGTCTCCAAATGGATGTTACTGTCCTTATCCCTAAATCTTCCTAGCGGATAGTTTTTCAAATGTGTGCCCCTCCTAAGGTTGGCCTAATCTCACTTTTTTATATGCACAAGTAACAAAACTCTATAAATATAATTCTAATTCATCTCTATTCACTAGATGGAAAATAGATGCAAAATTTATTGAAACCAAAGACAAAGTTGAGCAAAATCAAGGTATCTGATCCCTATTTTACTCTAATTATGCAAAATACCATCTATAGAAACCCTAATCCTAATTTTTTTTTAAAATACGGCTCAAACACATTCAAGGCATTCAAATCCACTCTCATTCTAGCATTCACTTGCACTTGCATCAAACATTAGGTGGGATAACTACATCAGCTTGATCCCTCTTCAGGTTATTGTTATGTAGGTGACTCTCTACACAATGGAGTGTTGAAGATGTCCAGTCCATCTTGATAACACATACAAAATTATTTATCATGTCATAATTTCAAGGATGATTAGGGTTTTCAAATTAAATTAGGTTTTTTAGGTATAACATACAGCTCCAAGTTTCATGCACATAGTAATAAGACATACAGACACAAGCGCAGGTGCTCCCAGCAATAGGATTAGTCTTGAAAAGGGTAAATTAGTACCCCATTGAGGACATTAGACATATATGTCACTATTATCCATAATATATGCTACTATTCAATGATCAGATGAACACCCGAATCTTATTAATGACACAGATAATGGCTAAGATCTCAAATTTTAAAACCCAGATCATCTATGACAGTCAATTTTCAAATAAGTATATATTTATACCTATTTATTTCTATTTTTACAAATTCAAATAAGGTAAAAATCATAACAAATTAGTACTTAATTATTGCATATTTATTTGGTTGATTTAGACATCTCAGCCCTTTAATCTATACATAAGATTTTCATTGTAAAACCCTAAGAGGTTAAATCAGGTATGTGGGTAATAAAATAATGGTTAAGATTATGGAGGAAATGGATAAGTGATATAAGGGTTGAAAAGATCAAGATAGGCCCCATGGAAGGATTAAATCATTAAAATGCAAACCTACAGGTCTACAGACCTATAGGTCTCTTTTTCATGTGAGATGCATGCTTAAAATATGATGTTATTATGGGGTTTAGTATTGAATTGAAGGGTGAAAATTATGTAATATGTGTACATTATTGGCATGGTTTTTCACATAGATAAAGATAATTTTTGAGGAGAGGACAAGACTCATAATGGAACCTTATCACAAATTATCATACACAGTCGTGTCTTAGATAGACTTGAGAGAGAAGATGTTACTTATGTTGTGGAATGAAGTATTGAAGGGTTTTCATGAGTCATATTCATATTAATGTATGGTATCTACCCCTTGATATGTCAAAATAAATTGATAAAAGTGTGGATTCAGATCCTAATATTTAATAAATCTAAACTGCATACCTACAGACCATATAGGGAGTGCAACCTCACCTTTAAGCATTGGAGAGAAGATGTAATAGTTGCATGGGTGTTATGTTTATATGGATAGGAAATTTGTATGGAATAACTAAAGGCTAAAATATGGCATAAAATAATAACATATAGAACAATGAGGATAAATGTATCTTAAATCCTGTAGTCACACAATCAGAACTAACACCTACAAGCCTGTCTAGTCAAATGAGAGAGATGCTTATTAGTGATTGAAGGTCAAAAGGTCTAAGGGAAAATAAATCACATAAAATTGACTCTAAATTTTTTTCATGACCTCCATATGATCTTCAAGGTTTAATAATACATTTTCAAGTTTTAAGAAGCTTATTCAAGCTTAGTAGGCCTAAACCTACACATACATGCCTGTGTATAAATTATGAAGAAGGTTTATTGGCTGAGGCTAAGATGGAAACATAAAT
This sequence comes from Torreya grandis, assembly GCA_037957365.1. Lineage (NCBI taxonomy): Eukaryota > Viridiplantae > Streptophyta > Pinopsida > Cupressales > Taxaceae > Torreya > Torreya grandis. The sequence goes on from JARHVA010000698.1 coordinate 434,739, forward strand.
GCACTAATAATATTATGATTAATTCAAAGAAACATTATATGAGGTTTTTAACCCCTTCAAAAGTGAGAAAAGGGGCTAACATAGATAACTAGGGTCACTTGCATTGGTTTGCTAAAAAACCCTAAACATGAGCTAATGAAGGTTATAGTAGGTTTGTGGAGATAAATGGAAAATAAGACCATTAAAACAAGTAAAAAGGAGTGGAATAGACCTCCCTAAGGTTTTTAAAATCAAAACCAAATTTTAAGATAGTTTTTCAAGCATAAATTTATCTCTTGACCTCATAATTACAAGTTTACTAGCCTGAGAGGCATCTTCTTAAGCTCAAAATTATATGGAGGTTTTGTATGGGAATAAAAGATAATTGGGAATGTTAGATACCCTTTTATACTTGGAATTTGTGGCATTATTTCATTAATTAAGGTCCTAGGCTTTATGAATCATCGTTAAGATGATAATCATGTCACAGGCTACCAAGAAGCCTTCTAATGACCCAATGGAAGAATTTATCTTCCTAAGTGCCTGAAACAAATTGAATGACCCTATAAATGACTTGATAAAACTTCATAACTCTATTTGACACCTTTCCAATCCATTGGTTAGATTGTGTGGGAGGTACAATATATGAAAGAGGGCTAAAATGACAATTTCAAGCTATTTGGAAGCATGGAAAGTTGTTTCAGAGGCACAAATTTGGCATGGAGAATGGCCAAGGGGTCATGAAAGTGAATCAAACACTTACTTGGAGTTTCATGTGTGTGGGAGATCAATGGATCCAAAACTCAATTTATAGGCCTATAAGCCTAATTAGAGAGAGAAACAATTAAAGTGTACTTGCATTGAATGTCTAGTCATGATATTATGCACAGAGCTATAAGAGCATAACGAGTACTCAAATCCATGTCTATTTTTCTAGGAGTATTTGTATATTTTTCTACACAAGGATCTTTTCATGTTTTGAGGGCTACAATGAATTCAAGATAAGTATAAGCTTTACATACAAAATAAGGTCTTTGATAATGTTTGAAGCCTCCAAGAGAATTGATTCAATTTTGTTAAGATATAGAGAGGTCCTTCATGAAGATATTTTGGATTCATGAAGACGAAATCAAAATTTGAGGCTTTCAAGAAAAGAGAGGCATAGTGAGACTAATGGGTTTCAAGACACCTAAGAAGAGATGATTGTCATTGTAACATCAGTATAGACTATTCCTAATCAGATGCAAGGTTTTAATAACAAGGGAAGAAGGTAAATCAAGGTGACTTGATGACCAAGGAGTGCCACTTGTCACTTTCCAAGCCAAGAAGAGGGTAGTTTGAAGAAGAAGCAAGAGGTGTCTAGCAAAGGGAGAAAACTCCTATGCCATTTCCAAGATGACGCATCTTCAATAAAGCAACACATGTCCTTGAAGGTCTTATGAACCTATTAGTCAACCTTCTTCTTGATAGGTTAGATTATATTCAAAATGGAAATGAAATTTTTATTTCATGATTCAAATGAAAAGGAAAGCAAACATTACATTTGATAGACTAAGACTATTCATTTCACATTCACAATGACTCTTCCATTCCTATGGGAATGGAAAGCTTATTAAATAAGACAAAATTCTAGAAACCTAAGCTAGACACCTAAGATTAATAACCCATATATATAATATTGTTACATCCCCTCCTTAATTTGTAGGGTTCTTTGTTAGACCAAGCATTCCTCTAAAATTTTCAAAGTTTTCTCATCCAATCACTTTTGTTAGGATTTTTGTTGGTTGCTCTGCTATCGAGCAATGTTGAAACTTGGCACTATCATCTTTCACATAGTATTGAATCAAATGAAATTTGGTATTGATGTTCTTGGTTCAGTCATGAAAGACTAGATTTTTTGCTATCTATATTGTAGAAGTATTGTCAACCATGAGAGGTGTTGACAAAACCTACTATCCTTTTAAATCTAAAAGAACCCTTCTGAGCCACAATATCTCTCTAGTTGCCTCTGAAGTGACCATATATTTTGATTTTACTAAATAAATTGCTAGAATTGATTGCTTATTTGATTTCTAACTAAAAATTATTATTCCTAAATTTATTAGAAAACATGAGGTGGGATTTTCATCTTCATGATCACCAGCATAGTTAAAATCTAAATACCCAACCAATTTTAAGTCTCCTACTCTAGAGTATTTGAGCCCAAAATGTTGTGTGCCTTTGAGATGTTTGATGACCCTTTTTATTGCTACCCAATGACTATCCTTGGGTTGTATGAATTTTGAGAGGACACCAACTACATATGATATATTTGGTCGAGTGGTAGTCACATAAATTAGACTTCCAATGACCTATCTATATTTAGTGGTAACAACCAAATCTATTGAATATTTAGATGTCAATTTGAGATTTTGTTCCATGGGCGTGCTGAGAGGCTTATAATATTCCATTCTAAGCTTGCTCAGAATGTCACCAATGTACTTCTATTGAGTGATGAAGAAATACTTTGGTTTTTGAATTACTTCAATACCCAAATAATAATGAAGATGACCCAAATCAATCATTTCAAAGCTTTTCATCAACTTTAATTTGAATTTTGTAGTGTGTCATTCATTGTCCCCTATGATGAGCAAATCATCAACATACACCACCATAAATATAACTACTTTTTCAAATATTTTGATGAAAAGAGTTGCATCTTCAAACTCAAAACATTTGAAATTCATGTTCATGAGGTACTCAAATAGTTTTGTGTACCATGCTCAATGGTCTTATTTCAAACCATATATCATTTTTTTCAATTTGCACACCTTGTGCTCTTGTCCCTTTAGTAAAAAACCATCAAGTTGTGTCATGTACATAGTTTCCTTGAGGTCTCCATTCATAAATGTATTTTTGACATCCATTTGGTGAACTTTCCATCCATTGTAAGCTATTAGAGACATCATGGTCTGAATGGTAATCTATTTTTTCGTAAGTAGTCAATTCTTTCCTTTTGAGCATACCCCTCTGTGATAAGCCTTACTTTATGTTTGTCAAGTGAATCATCTACCTTGTATTTGTTCTAATAGACCCACTTGCAACCAATCAGTTTGCAATCATATGGTGGATCAACCAAATTCCAAGTCCCATTTTTCACCAGTGAATTATACTCATCTTTCATTACTTTTCTCCGAGAGTGAAGATTCTTAGATTTTTTGAAATTTTTTGGTCCTAAATCAAACACAACATTGAGTTCCTAATGAGAATCATCCAATGTGATTTTTCCAATCATGTCCTAAATGTCATCAATAGACTTGTCTGGTTGAGAGGAGGTTACATGTGCACTTCAAGTGCCTATTTTCCCAACTTCATTAGACCTCACATCTTTTAGTGTTTGAGTGGCCCACTTCGACATCTTATTTTGTGCTACAGGTGATTTGGGTTCATCCTATAAAGTTCCTTCACTATTTTACCTCTGTTATGTTGGTCCCTATTCAATATCTAATGAAGTTTCACTCTCTCCTTCAGGAGGATTTTCAATCTCATGTATAGGAGACAATAGAAAATTAATAGATTCCCAACTCTGTGTCCCCCACTCATTGTCTGGAACATTCAAATCACTCTCTTTGTAGACATCAAACTTTGCATATTTGTCTAGTCGACTCAATTCTTGATCAATATGTTTTGTCCTTTGTAGTCTCACAAAAGACAACTTCTCTTGTGATAATAAACTTCTTCTCTTTCTCATTGTATAGCCTGAATTCCTTGGAGTAATCAAAATATCCCAAGTTGATAAATTTTCATCTCATGTCATCCAATTTGTTTCTCTTATCCTTTGGAATCAATACGTAATAAGTGGATCCAAAAATTTGAAGATGTCACACTAAAGGGAGGTGACCACACCACATCTCATACAGAGTCTTTGATTTAAGATCTATTGATGGTGATCTACTACAAAGGTATAATATTGTTTTAGCTACTTCAACCCAAAAGTGTGGATTTACCCCTTTGAAATACAAAATTACATGAACCATATTCATCATATTTATGTTCATTCTTTCAACTACTCCATTTTGTTGTAGAATCTGAGGAACTATGAGATGGTGTTTGATCCTATTTTACTCAAGATAGGATTCAAACTTATTTGATGTGAATTTACCACCATTATTTATCCTAAGTGTCTTATGTAGGTTTTTGCTTCATTTTCAATCATTATTCAAAACTTTTTGAAATTATTGAAGGCTTCTGATTTATTTTTTAAGAAGTATATCCATGTCATGATGCTATAGTGATCAATGAATATCATGAAGTACTTATGACCACTAGTAGATAGGATTGGAAGAGAACACAAGTCCAAATGAATAAGCTATAATTTTTTGTCTACTTTCCACTATGACTTTATAAATGGTTATCTTACATATTTATCTAAGATGCAGGCTTCACACTTCTCATCTAATTTTGCAGATAATGTAGGCATGCCAAGAACACCATTCTTTTGAAATACATGAATTTTGTTATAGTTAGTGTGATTAAATTGAGTATGCCATAACATGTTTGGAGACATTTCATCTTCCACAAGATGAACATAATTCCTTGAATTTGATAGCTCACCCTTCAGTTTGAGTAGTTTCCCTTCCTCATATATAGTCAATACAATTGCATTGTCACTTTTTCTCTTGATTGTGACATCACCATTATCCAATATAATGGAATGGACTTATTTCCTTATGATCATTAGGGACAATAAGTTTCATTTCAATTGAGGAAGGTAGAGAACATTCTCAACTTATAGTCTAGAAGCTCTGGACACTTGAGTCGAATTATACCTCTACCTTATGGTTGCAGACTTGATCTATCTATGAGATATACTGAGCCACAACTTTATTCATTGTACTCTTTAAATAAGTATTTTTGTAAATACATATGTTAAGTGGCACCAGTATCAATAACCCAAGCATCAAACCATGAAGAACTGATTAAGACACTATTTGTTTCATCATCTGTATTGGAAAACACACATTCACTAGTGAATTGGGTTGAGTTTGACTTTTTTGACTATTTTTTTGAATTTCCCTCTTTATTTTTATGGTATGCTTCAATTTTATCCCATGGAGTCCTCCATGCATGAGACTCATGGCTACCTTTTCTATCACACCATTCACAATAGAGGTTTTTTTATCATTTTGTCTTTTATTTTGACCACCATGATTTTCATTTTTGCCACCTTTTCCATTTTACATGTTCTTTTACTTATTATTAACTTCATTTTTAGAAGATGTGGCCTTGTTTTATGGTTTGGAAGAATTTTTTTTGACATAACAGACGCTTGCACCTATTGTGGTTTTGATTTTTCATCCAAAGGCCTTTTCTCTTTCTGCCATATTTTCAACCAATTGGTCAAATGTGAGAGCCTTCAATTAATTGCTTGCTTGTAGAGACTCCAAATAGGTTGAATAATTGGTAAAGACTTTTATGAATGTGGTCATTTATATGTCAATTTTGACACCTGTTGCTTCAACATCATGTTTGTTAGCTCGTATCTCTAAAGCCAATCTCATCACATCACCATCTTTCAACTCTAGGTTGAATAGTTTCAACTAAAAATGAATGAATTCCAACTCTGAGTGGGAGTCATATAGGTCCTTTAGTTTATGATATACTTCCCATGGTGTATTTCACCCCCTTGTATATCATGAAATACATCTCCATCCATTGATGCCCTCATCAAGGCCAAATCCTTCTAGTTTTTTTGCTTCTATGTTTGAGTTTCCTTTGCATTCCCTATTGGTTTAGCTGGTTATTCTACCCTATCACAAATATCAAACCATATATCATTGAAAATGAGTGTGTTCTCCACTTTTTGAGACCATTCTAACCAACTATCTTTGTCAGTTAAGGTAGTGCCAACAATAGATTTGATGGAATGCATGGTTTTGATTTTTTGGAGGTTTTGAGTTTTTGTTTAACCCTAATTGGTTCTTTATCACTCCAAAATGGCCCCCTTTTCTATATAAGCAAAGGTACTAAAAAGGATGTGCTTTGTCATTAACACTGGCTTTAAAAAAACCTCATACATCAATATACTTGGTTTTTCTTGATTTCTAAATTTATGTTTGTTGACATACAAAAATGGGTTAAAGAGTAGCTCTCCTTATTTCTCCTTGAATAACATGATTTGGTTGTTTTTGTCCAAATCCACTTAGAGTAGCATTCTCAAGGCAATTAAAAATTGCTCAAAATTTTAAACGCTTTCAAATTTTAAATGTTTTCCAAATTTTGAAATTAAGCACTTAAAAGAAAATGAATGTTTTATTTTTAAATGAAAAAGTATAAAAAAATTGTACCTCTCTAAATTATTTGACTTGCTTTCCAATATTGGAAATATATATATAGCCTCCTTGAAATATGAATAAGACAAATGTTCTCCTTGCAAGGAATATTCCAAGAGAGCCATGTAACATACGAAGGATGTGAAATGCCTCACAAAAAAGATTAATAATCTACCAAGACTATTAGGTGCAGTCAAGATATCAAAATGCAATCCTCTAATACAATCACAACATAGCCAAAGTCGAGAAACACCTTTTAATGGCCTCCACATAAGCAAAGAATAGTGTCAATGTTTAGATACAAAGCCAGCTATTTTGTATGACCATGTAAAGAAGCCATGCCAATATACCAGGCTAGGAAATACACTAAACACCATAAAATGATAGGCTTAAAGATTTCCAACTCGACTATGATGGGTTAAATGGTCTACTAAATCCCAAATAATACATCTTCCAACTACAAGTTAGAATACCTTCTATAGTTTGAATGCCTCCCAATAACTTGCACAAGTATATGTATATTTAGACAACCACATCATCCAAGTGTAGAAGAAACATTGAGAAAATAGATTATTCTTTCTCCTTAAGCCAATATGCCTTCATAAGTCTGATGTGATTCAAAAGACTGATATGATACCAAAGAACAAATAAATCAAAGATATATACAATCGTACAGGTGAGAAAGAAGAGAATAAAGTAAAAAATTGATTAATTAAAAATTCCAAGCTTTGATACCAATGACAAGCCAAATTATATTTAGAATGGCGTTGAAATTTTTATTTCATGATTCAAATGAAACTGGGAGCAAACATTACATTTAATAGACTAGGAAAGACTATTCATTTTAGATTCCCAATGACTCTTCCTATTCCTATGAGAATTGAAAGCTTATTGAATAAGATAAAATGCTAGAAACCTAAGTTAGACACTTAGGATTAATAACCAATATGTACAATATTGTTACACTTCTTGATTGTAACTCTTACTTGACACTTTTCATTGCTCTTTTATATGCCCATTCTCTCTCTTCTACTCTCATTATATATAAATACAACTTGTTTTGGACTTATAACCATCCTCTACCTGGATATGGTTAAGCCCTGCCCATTTGTATGCCTTTGATCAATGAAAGACTACTCGTTTTATCTCCTTTTATGATAATACTTAGTGTGTGTGCATGGATAGTTGATCTTGTCAAGAGATTTACTTAGATTCCTTATATGTTGTCATATTATAACACCTATATGTAGTTTGAAAGCTCTTTTGCAGGTCATGTGAAGTGTGTAAGTGTAGTGCAAAGGTGGAGTGAGTTTTCTATTCATTAGTGTCATCCAAGACCTATTGATTAGTTATCCTAGCCCAAGTATCCATCACAACATTCACATTGAAATACTAATATGAGAGATTTAGATTAAGATAAGTGTATGTTAAGGTTAGTAGATCATGGTCTACATGTGCACATGTAGTTGGTTATTAGTGATTAAATGATTTGGTGTATCACCCTCTTTTTTTTTTTCATTTTATCCTCCTCCTTTTTCCTTGTAATTTAGTAGTGTAGTGGATCCCAATTGATACCTCAAGGGGAGATAGCCCTATAATTTAGAGGTTTGGTTTACCTAAAGGTCACCCATTGCATAGCTCAAGTTGAGAGGGCTTGAAACACCCTCTCAAGGGTGAAAATTTGAACTATAACACCTACTTGATGAAAACTTTTCCCATAATCTGAACTGGCCCAAAAATAAAATCTGAGAAATCTTTCAAGTCTTTGGTAAGAGACTTTAGGTGGGGCCCCACAAAAGGAATAATAAACATGAGTTGTAAATAACACTTTAGAACATAATTGAAATTTTATTGATATAGAGAGTGGTTTAGTGATCCGGTATGAGATGGGATGGTGTAGCTTAAAACATAAAAGGAAAACTAAGAAAATGAAATATTTCTCCTTGTTGAATTGACTTCCACTCATATTTATGCAACCAAGGAGAGGGGGTTAAAATGACTACTTGTAAAATTGATTTTTTTATTGAGTACTAAAACCTAAGGCAAGGTAGAAAGCATCAATACAATGCATGACATGCTCGATATTGACTTCTTCCTTAGTGAGAGTGAGGAAAGAATCATTTGAAAAATGGCCATTAACAAGATGAGAAAGATTATCTAAAGGAAGGGAAATACATTTGACAAGACATTGAGATTTGGCATTTTTGAAACATGTAACAAAAACATTATACAATAATCACATACAATAAAGGGGCAAGAGGGAAGCTTTGTCTAATAGAGTAGAAAAAGCCAAATTTATTTTAATATAATCCATTAACTAAGAAACATGCCATGGTATATGCAAATAGCATTTGAATAGATTAGAGTAAATTAGGACCAAACCCTAGTGCTTATAACATCAATAAAATTAATGGTCATTCAATATGGTCATAGGCTTTCTCAAAGTCAATTTCAATGATAAACACTTATTGATTAGACATGTGAGCCTACTCGATGCCTTCCCATATTACAATATTGTTGTCTAATATATATCTACTTTTGATGAATATTATTTTCTCAAGGATAACAATCAAATCTTCAATATGGTGGATATGTAGAACAAGTACTTAGGCAATCATCTTGCATGACACAATAAGTAAAGTGATAGGGCGATAATTATAAATCTTCTCTAGATCACACAACTTAGGTAAGAAATTAGTATGCCTTTTGTAAATGAATTAGCCAAGGGTTTTTATGTAAATTCCTCATGATAAACTTGAAACAAGTCATATCCATTTGTATCCCAAAGCACTTTGTAAAACTCTTGAGTAAGACCATCCAACCTAGGAGTGTTGTCATTGGCCATATGAGTAACAACTTCATGAAAGTATTTAATGGTGAATAACCTATATCATGTTACTCTTTGATAATGAGAGAACTTTCAAGGGATGACCAAAAAATATATTGAATGGTGTGTTCTCATTCAGGAGTATACTCATGAGATTTCAAAACTCATATATATTGAAAAAATAAAACTTGGACCATAAAGGGAAACTTAGTGACCTACTGGTAAACTTCCATAATGGTTTTTATTATCTACATAAAGTGCTTAGCTTATAACATTTGGGGGAAATGTTTAGAGTCCTTGTCACCAACCCTAACCCAATGCAACCTAGCTTTGATTTATGTACCCCAACCATTATATGTATTTACGATATGAAAATGTTTTCTTAGCAACACAAATTATAGTTGCATGGTTTCACAAAATAAATCTTTATCCAAGGTGTCCATAACATGAATAAAATTAGAGGTAGTGGTTGAGTAGTTCTTGAAAAATGTGTGTGCCAGTTGGTGTTTGTCAATATGAAGGAATTGAGTTATGTGGTTGATGGCATTAAACCACCAATCAACCAAACCAAAATTTACTGTTAGATGGGGCACAAAGTTAAAATAATAGATGTGAGACAAATCAAGACCATGATTTAATAAGATATTATTAATAAAACTCTATGTCTTTTGAACTTTGGGCTATGTGAAATGTCATTGAATGTAAAACCATATCAATAGATGGGCAGAAAGGATAATATCCAATAAAACTTCTACTATAAATGAAAAGAAATTTGTGAAAGAGAAATATGGATGAGTTAAAATCATGGGCCTTTCAAATAACTTAAGGATTTTTTTATCTCCATGGCCTATATGAAACCATTGTACCAAATAATAAAAGTGGGATGTGAAAAATCAGGGTCATAAAACCCAAATTTAATACACATATAATACCATACCTCTTGGTCACCAATTTTCCAAAGCATTAGGAGATGATGAATTTTTGTTAGATGTCAAATCAACCATATTAAAGTCACCAAAATTTTCCCAATGTGCATCTAAAAACTCTTCAACAAGCCAATACCCAAGGGTAATGTTTTCTACTGCATCATTAGAGGCATAAATATTAATTATGCCAAAATAATGGTTTTTAATATTCAATAAAACCCATAAAAATTAATTAGATGGGTCACATCCATGATCCACATAAAGCAATCACCAATTTATATAAATAAAGGTAATTACTTATCCACCTCAGCATCATAATTGCTAATCTTGGAAAGACTATAATACCAAATAACTTCACTGATAGTTGTGTGCATAAACCCTAACACCTTAACTTATTCTAGGAAAAACACATCCATATCTATAAATAGCTTTAAAAAATCATGCACAACATACTTGCAAGGTGGGTATATAAGACACCTTACATTCCATGAAAAACAATTCATTAATCATAGGAATTGAGGGATATGTCCTTATAACCCAAGCCTTACAAGGTGAAATATCTATTTTATAAAACTATTGTTAATTTGTTTGCATAAAATGACTAATCTAAAAAAACACATTATTTATCTTGTACATATTCTTCATACTCCAGTTTTCAAGGTAAACTGTACGAATGTCGATTAGATGTTGTGTGTAGAGAAATAATTAGATAATTGGCTACACATATTGAGAAATCTCTTGAGCAGTAGCTTCAGAAACAAAAAATCATTGGCAACCAAAGGTCTATTATAAAACTCTAGCTTCTCAACATGTTTATAGGATTCAATGTGGTTTCGAAAAGGCTGCCAAAAAGGTTGAGCTAGCATCACTCCCTTAATTGTTTCCTACAAATGAGTACCTAAACCAAGGTTTGAAATAATAAATTTGACATTGGATGCCCCCACATTGGGATATTTTTTTCCACCCTTGATATGACCATTTTTATGACATCTAAATTTATCCCAACCTTCCTCACCTTCAGATTGGATATTTTTCAGTTGTAGCCTTTAAATTCATTTTGTTTCTTAAGGCAAACAAAGGACAATCCCTGATTTTGTGTTTAGAAGATGGGTAGTGAAATCAAGTAGTAGACAAATTAATGTATATAACCCTTTGAACATGATGGGAGTTTCTTATTTGAATGTCTTTAATCTCCTTAAGGTCACATGATAATTCAAATTCAACATAGACTCATTTTTTAGGTTAGGCTAAATAAAATTTAATTGATTCATAGAAAATGACATGCCTAATGGTTGTTTCCAACTTTCCATGAAATGCCAACAAGACAAGGGAAGACTTAAGAATTCCACCCTAATGGTGACCTTAAGGGTTGATTTTTTAGACACACCAAAATCATGTATACAAGTTAGGACAAGACAAAAAGGGAGCTACACATATACCAGGAGGATGCCTTGTGAAAAATAATAACAACATGCTGAGAGTTGGAAAAACAAAATAAGAAAAAGCCTTTATTCATATTTTGGATAACATCTAAATTTATTCCATAAAAGGTCCATACATGCTACACGTAACTTTTTTAACAAACTTTTAGCAAAAATTCTCCAAAAAAAATACCCCATTAAATTAAATTATTGTATCCTTTTGCATGCATTATCAAATCCTATAATAGGAAAAATAATATTGAGCAATGATTCATTACCTCTCAAAATATCTTCAGGATAAATTTCTGAGATTTCTTAATTGGAAATACCATGACTAGAAATTTCACTTTCTATAGTTATAATTTCAACAATTGAAGTGGTAATGTGAGACATCATTATATAGGCAAAGAAACACCTGAGGGATAAGCTACCTAAATGTAAAGGACAAGGGAAAATCTCATAGCTACCAATAAGAAAACATGGCATGAAACCCAAATCAAATATAGAACATAATAATGATAGAGAGCATTAAACCCTATTAGAGCACTTTCAAAAATTATTCTTTCATTACCAATCCTCATAAGGTAATTTTCACTATTTACTTGATATATTGTTTTTACTCTATACATACCCTCTATATAATTTAAACTTCTACTTCCATTTTCTTTTTAAAAAGAAATTACTACATAAAACTATAATGAAACACCAGAGAACATGTGAAATTATTATTTTTATGTTAGAGGCATTTCATAGTCAATTTACCCCACCTAAGGTTGCTCAATTTTTCATACTTACATTTGAGGGATTTGGTTTGTTATTTATGGCCATAAAATACAAAAATTAATTCCATTCTCAGTGATCCAAAATACACAAGACCTACATAATGAATGGCTTAGATTTAGTCTTTCTTCTCTCAATGTCGCTCCCTACGAAGGCAATGGTGGCAGATCCCATCACAATTTTAGGATTACGCTATACCACCTGTTATTCTTTGTTTCCACCTGTTCACTTTATTTATTATCTTTAGGCACCCTATATTTCCAAATAAAATGAAATTTTCAAATTAATTTATGACAATGGAGATGAAATGTTGGGGACCATAACCCCAACCGTCTTCCTACCACTATTTTTCACAAGTCTCCTTCAAATTTATTTTAACCACATGTCTCAGATTAAATTTCATATAATTATTCATCTTCATCATCATCATCATCATCATTGTTTAGGATATTGTGTTTCACTTCTTAGGTGGTACATAAACAACCATATTGGCAAATTAAAGTCCCAACCCAACATAATATTGCACTCAATTTCCTTATTTTATCATGTTTTAGTAATATTTGAAAATATAAAAAGAAATGGAAAGGAGGTTTTTACAAGATTTGTATTTACACGTGTTTATTGATTATTAGCCCAAATAAGACTTTATTAGCGGACTTTTACATGTGCTTAATGGTTGCATGTCATGTTTCATCCAAAAATATACACAACGCATTTTTTAAGCCACATTTATTTTGGGTCGATATGTTTAATAACAAATTCAAGGAGGATTATGTTTTATTAATTATTAATTTATCAAATAAAGTATAAAAAACATCCACATAATTCAAAATATTTTACATTTAATTAATCAGCCACACTACACACATAATACTCTCTAAAGTGAGGATAACCCTACTACGGAGGTCCTTCTTACTGTACAAAATTTATTAGAATGTTTAGACACATACATTAACATGTATTTCTAAAATAATGCAATTGTGACCATTTCGTGTACACACTTTGCTCATGCCTAATTCCACAGTTCTTAACCACCCTTAACTTAAATGTAGATGACACTTACCTCTTAAGTAAATTTTTATTTTGAATATTCTTATTCATTGTCATAAGCAGCCTAAACTCACTATTAGATTGATCCACACTTCTAGTTTAGCTATATCTGATCTTTACACAAGGTTTCCCCTTCAAGACTATCTTGTTAATCAGTAGTGTTTAATTTTGTCGACTACATCCTCTTGCCAAATAACAGCTATTTTCTCAAATTCATATTCACCAAATGGGTCATCTAACATGTTTCACAAGTCTAATCTAAATTAATTCCAAAATTATCACTATAAAACCATATTTTCTAACTATTATCCACTAAAATCTTATATGATTCAAAAAGACAATAATATCTAATTGCACATTGAGAGAAAAGCACATATTTTTCCCAATTCAGAGCACACAACCCTAATAATCTTGAGTTGAGTTTGAATACACTACCAAGGTAAAAGGTCATTGTTGAAGCACTTAATCACACTAGGATTACACCAACATATAACATTACACCAGTCTTTCACATACCATCATAGCATGGGAAAATTGCATATAGTTTGATCCCTCATTAGAGTATTGATATGTAGGCAACATTCAACACATGGGGTGTTGAGGTCAAGTACAAATTCAACCACTAACCCCATTTTACCATTTATTATGTTTCCCTCATGACCTATTGAGCTAGGTTTTCAATGAAGAAGGTAGTATACAATGGCTTTCATAATAAATCATGTCAATTCGATCACATACACAAAATCAATAGATGAAGGTGCACAAGTCCAAAATTTCCCAAATTGTAAAAACCTCACCAAACATCAACACCCCTAAGGATACAAATATAAGTTATCCCTATTTGATTCTAGTGGCCTTATCCCATATTAAAATAAGGTCGTGTTCTTGATTCATAATATCATCATAGAATCACATAACCAGTTTTACAGTTTCATTTATAATCCTACACATTTGATTTCTAACTAAGCTATATTTCTTTGGCACTTTCCCTTTTTAGCATAGTTACAAATTTATCAAGTTTCAAATTAGTTAATGTCCTTTACTTCATAAGATGTAGATGTTGCTAGCATAAATTATGTGATAATTTTTTAATCAATGTTTTGGATCACACTCCATAAGATGTAGATGTTTTTGGTATAAATTGTGTGATAAATTTTGAATCAACATTTCTGTGATCCAAAACATTGATTGAAAAATTATCACACTTTATACCAGAAACATCTACATCTTACTTCATGTACTATGGAAATATGATATCTCTCACTTATTGCATATCTGTAGCACTCTGATTTTACTTAGCAATTTGTCATAATTAGGATTAACATCTCTTCATTTCCCAAATTTTGATAAACTTATTGGTGAACTTGTATAATGATTGATTATTTCAAAACCTTAACCATTGATGTTGATAGGGTTTATTTCCTTCTTTTTACTATTTCCACTTAATGTATAGTGGTTTTTGGATTTGATAAATTCTTTATTAGCAGCAATCTTCCAAGTTTCTATTTCATATCTTATGTCATATAAGAAAGTTGTTTCTACCTCTCTTAGAAGGGGTGCTAGATTTAGTGGTACCCAAGTTGAGCACACTTAGATTTCCTTTGATAAGGCACATAATATGGATAAGAACAAGGGTCTATCATAACTTTCATAAATTAATGCATAAACTAAATATGTGAAATACATGACAATACTTCAAAACATGAACAATAAAATCAAGACAACCTTGACTCTCAATATGAGCATCAATATGTACTTCCACGCATAAGTGATTAACAACCAAAGCCTAATAAATTACAAGTTATTAAGAACTTTCAAGAAACAAACATGAATAACCTCAGGATTATCATATAGTATTGTAAACCATTTTTGGACATAAAAAGTGCAAGAATGGCTAATACATTTGAGGAAACCTCGACTGTTATGGGTTCCTTACCTTTCCCCACATTGTTTGATACAAATTTTGTACCACCATTTACTATAGGCATAACCCAAGGGTTTAAAAAAATTAATGTGCCGATTCCTACTCAATCATTTGAAACACTATTTTTGGCTAGCATGCATTCTAATCCTGATGTATAATCCCTTATGCAAGAGGTTCAAGTTCTACAAACTAAGGTGTTACATTTAGAACAAGGTGATTCAAAATCTAATTAGGCAATTGATTCACATACTTTTTTGCATACTCCCTTGGCTCAATGTATTGCAACATACCCTTTACCAACTAGTTTTGTGGCACCTAAGGTTACATTGTATGATGGAAAAGGTGACTTCGAGCAAAATTTAAGATCATTTTATATAGCATGATTTGATTATGCATCCAATGATAGGTTTTTAACCAATTTATTGCCCAGAACCTTAAAATAATATGCACTATAAGGATTTTATGATCTACCACATTAGTCAATTCATGCATTCAATTAAGTGGAAATTTTATTTTTTGCACATATTTCAATCAATATCAATGAAAATATTTCATATACTTAGTTTGCTCAGCTCAAACAAGAATTCAATGAGCCTATCACATAATATATCTTAAGGTATAATACCATGCTATCCAAGAAGATAAATTATATGGCAGATGATGAATTACAAGACATCTTCAAATAGAGCTTACTTCTACCTCTACAAGAATCTATTATGTTTAAGAAGTTTCTACCATTCACATATTTGTGTCATACAGTTAAGGAAATAGAGGTCAAGTTATTGGTAACGAACAAGCTAAAGTATTTAGTCAACGTAGTTTATACTTCTCTTGCAAAGAATCTGAGTAAGCCACCATACAAGGTGAGACCAACTAAGAATAAGAGTGATCAAAAGACATCAGTCAATAAAATTTTGTAACCTACTCCACGTATTATATTATCATCTCTTCTAAGAACATAATTTACCAACTTACTAGAAGTACCCTACAAGGTATTATAAAATTTATTGGAATGTAATATCATATCACTCCCTCCCATTAAAGAGGTTGATATGATTAAGCTTCTTCTAAAAGGATTTGATCTTAATGATTTTTATGACTATCATAGTGCACTAAGGCATACTACCAACATATGCATCAATTTACGACATAAGATTCAGGACTTGATAAATGAGAGAATCATTGATGTGAGTGTACCTACTAAAATTACACAACCACATCCAAGTGAGAGTAGAACAATGAATATATTCAGTGATTATTTTCCTATGTACACATGTCAAGAAACAACATATAAACTAGAAGTGTTTTACACATATAATGCCCATCCTCCACCAATTTGTTATCATCCTCATATAGGGGAACAACATCCTTTGAATTACATCATTGGTACATATAATACTTCAATGCCATAGAATCCACTCATCCCATTTTCAGAGCATGAGATAGTTGAAGATGATTCTGATTTGCATTCTTTGTTCATTTGAACTTACATTGATCACCAACTTATACAGAGTGTCATGGTTGACAATGGTTCAAGTGTGAATATGTGCACCATCACACTTATCTCTCAAATTAGATACATAAATATAGATATCTCCTACTAGCGCAATCATTAAGGAATCCAATGGTCAAATTCATAGTTTTATTGGTGAGATCACATTACCATTATACATTGTTCCAACTATAGATGATAGTTTATGATTACATAGCACCTCTATCTTATACACTTGGAAAAATAAAACCTTGGTTATTCCTCTCAATTATTCACCTTTCCTGCTTCTGCAAGTCTCACATTTTCTCTATCTTTGTGCCCTTTTGCCTATATCTCTTAGTCTAACCAAGCTTATATTGATGACCTAGGTCTTTTATCTTGTCCAAAATGCTTAAAATGTACCTATCTTCCATCTCTGCAAGTTTTAAACATGTACCTAGTCTCCTGCTCCCTAGACACTAACGTTTGGGTTAGACAGTAGCATTAACGTTATTATCTTGACCTGACGCAAGTGTCTAGTTACTTAAATTTATCTAATTTACAATTGAAATGTATCCTAATGGTTAGCCCAAGTGATTTAATGTGAGTTATTACTCCAAAGGGATTGGTATAAATACAAGATCAATAATCATTCATTACCCTCCTATAAAAGACCTAGAAAAACTAAACAATTAGACCAAAGAGCATTCTATTTATCAAAAGCTTCTCTATTATTCCTATTTCTATACTAGTCATAGGGACTACACATCTAAAGGTCTAAATTATTAAAGGAGTATCCCAAGATCCTGATTTGCCAAGTTACAAGCTAGGCCACTATTGTACTTGCTTTGCACACATTGTATGATTCACACATAAGCCAATGCATAAGGGAAAACTACATTAGTTTGAGGCCCTATTTGGAGTATTAGCTATGTAGGCAATGTCTTTTAACATAAGTATCATTGGGTTTAGCTCGACACCATGTGCTACTAACCCATTTTTTTCCAAGGTCACATTGAAGATGGAAATGCAGGGTTTTACAATTTCACAAGGAGTGACTATCCATGACCCAAATCTAAATGCACCAAAGTGAAGGCAAATTAAAACCCATAAGCATCTAGGTGGTCACATCTTATTTCAATAGATATTCCATACAAGACACTAGTATCAGACCTAGACATTAGCATCGATGTAACTCTCCCAGACTAATGTTGTTATCCAGAGAGCCAGAAGCATCATAATTAAAATTTGAGGATTGTTTCAAAATCCCCTTCCTACCTACTTTCGAGATATTCTAGATCTAGAATTTCATTAGCATCAAAACATACTAAGTACTTCACTACTTTTTCATTTCTATATCTATCATAGTTGTACTTTTTATATTTAGACTATCTCAGTATAATAAATTTAATATATGTTTATATCTAAGTTTAGCATATAATTGGCCTACTATAGATCTAATTATCACCCTTGTGCCATTTCATTTACATATACCCCTTTAATAATATATATAACCCAAATATAGACTCTGTTTTAGGTTTAAACATTTGGTGAGCCTAATCTATGTGAATGAAAAAAGTTTTGATTCCTACAGTATTAAACTATCTAGGGTTTTAGATTGTTGTACTTTTAAATTTCTTACTTTTACTATTTTGCATGCAACCTAGGCATAGCCCTAGATTTGGAGGTGTGCCTGTTAAACATATTGAGCTTCCCCTCCACCTATATAAGATGTCTCAAACCAATAAGGGATCTCATACCTTAGATCATGATGATACTTGTTATCTTTGAAATTAGCAAGCTCAATTCATGGGATAACCCATATGAAACTTGTCTATTTCATAGCCCATAAGCTCTAAGCTCGCTTAATGAGGCCAATCTCTACCTTCTTGAATTTTCTTGACCTCAAAAAATTTAGTCCTTTAAGGGAATTTTTCACCCTGTGCAGTCTAGAAAATTTTCTCTAGACTACACCAAGCTCAAACCATGCAAACCAAAGAATTTCTCCAGACTGCACCTCAAGGTGTAGGAGTGGAGAAATTATCTACCACTACACATGTAAGACCAAATAAATTCTCCACCACTTTACGTGAGCCCACCACCCAATTAGGTAATTAATACTATTAATTATTGTGTTTTTATATATATTGACCCGTGATAATTTCTTTGTAACTTTTTGTTTTTACTCCACACCATTTCTGAGCTTGCCCGCATCCTTCCCTGTCATCATTTCTACATTGGATTGCATTTCACTTTGAACATGGATTTGACCTTTCACTTTAAATCTTTGGGTGCATTTTTAATGTTGTGTTTTCTTTATATTTTTTCCTATTTGCCCTAGATTTTTCTTGTGTCTTATATTATTTTCATTTCTTTCAAAAACCCCATTTTATTTTATCTTTTTGTGACAACCCCCCCCCCATTTTTTGTCTTTCAAAATGTTGTTTCAAAAATCCTCTCATGTTTAAAATACTCCATTCAAAACTTATACCTCGTGTTTCCTTGGTTTTAGACCCTAATTCACTTTGTCCTATTGTATCCTTTCATAATCATTTTGTCATGTCTTGAAATCCCTCAACCCATGTTGAAACCTTTCTTCCCATTGGTACACATCATAGAATTTTCTCTGAGGTACACCCCCTCCCTCACCTATTTTCCAAAGGTGCATGTCAAAGAATTTTCTTTGAAGTACACCACCATTCCTTTCTAAACAGTACACTTCAGAGAATTGTCTCTAAAGTGTACCCTTTACCCAAAAATTGGTACAAGTCAGAGATTTTTCTCTGACCTATACAATCCTAGTTTCACCCAATTTTGGTGCAATTCAGATAATTTTCTCTGGACTACACATAAGGCTTTCAAACCCTATATACAGTTTAGAGAAAAAAATTGTACTACACAAGCTTTATTCTTACCATGCATAAGTGTAGATTTTTCCCACTCCTACTTTTTGTCCAAGGTAGATGAGAAATGATAAATCTAGAGAATTTAATTCCTCTCTTTCAATCGCTTGACCAATGTCAAAAGATTCTCCAACCAAGAAAGCTATGAGTATAAGTTTCAAGGTGTGCTTCTTTCATTTGTAGTTGAATCAAATATAGACCATATTAGAGATATAGATATTGGCCACATTGACATGGCTGAATTCTTATAAAGGCTTGGTAGGGACCCCATTTCACCTCACATGTAGGTGGTTCTAAATAGTGAAATTTATTTGGCTACCATATTCCCTGTATCATCATAGGATTCAGAATTTGTTTTGATAATTGTTGCATATTTTGATAAATAGACCAGATTAGTCAAGGATACAGAAGGAAAATTAGTCATTCACCTTGATGAGGAGTGTTTTGACAAAAATTTCCATCTCTCCAAGATTGAAGAATACTTGGATATAATTGTGGAATCAGTTCAGGAACACTATGATAAGAATTTTTATAAGTGAAAAAGGCATATCAATTTAAAATGGCTCAAGACTCCTCAACATTCCATCGTAAGGTGGCTCAAATACTTTTATCATAGTGATTTATTAGAAGTAGGGGATCTAATCACTCTTTTGAGTAGAGTTAAGGTTCTGTCCACTTCAAACATATTTCAAGAATTGATGTACCACTATATTTGGATCATCAAGAGAGGAAAACAAAGGATATTTTTGGGGAAACAAATTAGTGATGCCATATATCACCAACTTTTTGAGGTGACATCTTCTCTAAATTTATTAATGACTTCTTATTTAGTTTATGCTATAGCTAACATGAAATCCTTTTCAGGATTAACCAATGTTGGTGATAGGAAGAAGGTTCTTATATATGAATAGTATCCATAGTTGACTTTGAAAGAGAGCTTGAAACACTATAAAAGAGTTAATGATGCATTATTTTATAATTTCATTTGCATTTTTGATAAATAACTTGAGAATAAGAGAGTTTTAGATGCAGCATGGGCACAAGTCAACAAGGTGGGTTGTATGCTCTGTTAGGGTGTAGAGCTAAAAGCTTTAACTGTTTGCAGACACAAGAAGAGGATGCTGAAGAACCAGAGGAACCGGCATCGGCAGTATAACCGACGTCGGTCACAGACAGTGGAGAAGGAAACCGATGATGGCAGGAGGTCGGCCGACGTCGGCAGCACCAGGCAAGCAGGGACCGACGTCGATCGCCTGTGTATTTCTAGAACTGTTGTTGACGAACAGTCAGTTAAGTGAAGCGATTGTTTGCATGTCAAATGACAAATTATAGTCATGAGCTACGTGTCTAATTATTGTAGTTAGATTTATATTTTTGTAACCATGGGATTCTATTTAAAGACCCATGAGGCATGTATTGTAATTAATCAAGAAGGCAAGTAAAAGCATTGAAGCAAGTAAGGTCAAGGAGATCTACAGGTGTAAGGTCAAGGAGATCAGCTGAAGCATTCAAAGAGGGATAGCAACTCAGGTTATAGAGTTGGTTTGTGTTGAGCAAGAGAGAGAGGGAAGAAGGTCTTGAGGTGTGGCAAGCCTTTGAGGTGGAAGAAGAAGTGGCATCTTCCTTATTGTATTTTCTTCTAGTAATATCTAATACAAGAGTGTGTATTGTCTCTCAAATTCTTTGTTGTCTCAAGTTTCTAGTTACTTTATCATTCTGGTATAATTCTGTGTTTAATTGCTTATAAGAAAGTAATCAATTTTGCTTCCATTGGATAAGGGGTCACCTAACAGTTGGTATCAGAGCATATTGATTGTTGTAGGTTCTCCTGACAAGTGGTATCAGAGCTACGATTTGCAGGAAGTAGGTTATTGTTTTTTGATTACAGGTCATTCACAGGGTTTTCTGATTGAGTGGGAGTTCAGCAATGGCAGAAGAAATTAAGCTACGAATGGAGAAGTTTAATGGCAAGAATTATCAACATTAAAGGATACAGATTGAGGACTATCTGTATCAGAAGGATTTGTACTTACCGTTGGGTGGGGTTGCATGCAAGCCCACAGATATGAAGGATGAAGAATGGAGTGTTCTTGATCAGAAGGCTCTCGGTTCCATAAGGTTGAGCCTTGCATCGTCTGTGATTTCCAGCTTATCACAGTGTAAAACAACGGAAGAGTTGATAAAGTCCTTGGCAAATTTATACGAAAAGCTCTCAGCTTCTAATAAGGTATATCTTATGAAGCAGCTATTTACTTTGCAAATGCAGGAAGGTGGATCGGTACATACTCATCTCAGTGATTTCCATGGTTTGGTAAACCAACTAGCTTTAGTCAATATTGTTTTTGATGATGAGGTAAAGGCTCTCTTGATTTTATGTTCTTTGCCTGAAAGTTGGGACGGTTTGGTTATGGCAGTAAGTAATTCTACGTCTGCTTCTAAAATCTTAAAAGTTGATGATGTTGTGAGTGTGATCTTGAATGAAGAAATACGCAGGAGAAGCACAGTTGAATCATCAGGGAATGCTCTAAGTGTAGAAAGCAGGGGAAGGCAAAGGGAGAAGATTGAGCAAGGGAAATCAAGGTCGGGAAGGAGATTCGAGTCTAAAGGTATTACCTGCTGGTTTTGTGGAAAGAAAGGACATACAAAGAAGGAGTGTTGGTTGAGAGATAAAGAGAATCAACATGTAGGTATTGAAGAAGCAAAGGATGCAAATATTGTGGTACAGGATGCTCTCATACTTTCTTTGGATAGTCAGGTAGGATCATGGATTTTAGATTCTGGTTCATCTTTTCATGCATCCCCAAACAGAGATTTGTTTCATGAGTATGA
The DNA here is from genome assembly GCA_037957365.1 of Torreya grandis. Lineage (NCBI taxonomy): Eukaryota > Viridiplantae > Streptophyta > Pinopsida > Cupressales > Taxaceae > Torreya > Torreya grandis. Next base: position 457,160 of record JARHVA010000698.1, read on the forward strand.
ACAGGGAGACTTTGGAGTGCTCTATTTAGGGGATGGTATGCCTTGCAGATAGTTGGCAAAGGGAAAGTGCAGCTGAGATTGCAGATTGACAACACATGGGTGTTGAAGGAGGTCATGCATGTTCCAATTCTGAAGCAGAGTTTGATTTCTGTAGGAAGGTTGGGAGATGAGGGATGCACAATAACCGTCACAGCAGACTCTTGGAAGGTTACCAAGGGAGCACTTGTTCTAGCAAGAGGTAAGAAAGTAGGTACTCTTTATCTACCTACTTGTATTATTGATTCTACTTCTGGTGTAGATTCAAAGATGTGGTCTAATAGGCTTGGTCACGTGAATAAGAAGGGAATGGATGTTCTTGAATCAAAAGGTATGTGTTCAGATTCAGAAAGCATAGATAGAGTTCATTACAGAAAAAGGAAATTTGATGCTTTTGACAGGAACAAAGAAGCCTTGGTGTTTATGGAGGAGATGAAGGACAGAGATCAGTCACGGGGGCTGAATAAATCTGAGCAGGGCAGCATGGATAGAGGTTTGATCCAAGAAGAGCTCACGGATGAAAATTTCATCACTTACAGGAACACACAGACATTGATATCGATCACATGGGACCGACGTCAGTCAGCAAGATACCGACATCAGTCATGTGTAGACCAGTAGGGTCGGTAGGTCGGGTAGGAAAAGTCTGATGTTGGTCATAAGGACCAATGTCGGTAGGAGGGACGCCGGCGTCGGCCAGGGAAATGATGTCGACAGTCAGGGTCAGTGCAGGGAATCGACATCGGTCGAGAGCAGACTGGGAGATGGCTGATATTGGTCACTGGAACGGATGTTGGGTGGATATAAGTCTCAAACACCCATGTGGAGGTCAGAAAAGGTATGTGAAACTCATATTCATTCACTTTCTTTATATTGCTTACTGATAGTCATGAACTAGGAAGATGGAAGAAGCAATGCAGGTAGAATCCAGAAACAGTGGGAGCTTGGCATGGATGAGGAGTGTGAGTCCTTGGAGAAGAACCAAATAGGTATTTTTTGGTAGTGTTGTCAGCTAGAATAAAGCACTGGATAGAGGGATGGATTCCCATTTTAGATAAGAGAGTGGATGGACACATGAGACAAAAGGCTATGGTATATGGTCTTGTTTAGGCTGCAAACAATGGAGGTTTGACCATTGTATTTTATCTTTACCAGGTTGGATAATATTAGCTACATTATCCTGTTACTGTATTGTGTTACTTGTTGCAGGGTTTCATATACAGGGAGTTTTCTGAGCTAAGGGTAGAGTTGGTTCAGAAGTATGTCATGGAGAATTTGGGAGCGCAAAATTCTTTTGGCATAAGTGACAGGTATTGCATCACAGGTTTGCATGGTGGTTGGTCTTCAAGAGTGACTTTGAAGAGGGATACAGAGCCTAAGGAACAAAATAGATGGTGTACAAGTACAGGTACAAGTTTCAGCTATTTATCTCTAAGTGGGAGATTGTTAGGGTGTGGAGCTAAAAGCTTCAACTGTTTGCAGACACAAGAAGAGGATGTTGAAGAACCAGAGGAACCGGCATCGGTAGTATAATCGACGTCGGTCACAGACAGTGGAGAAGGAAACCGATGATGGCAGGAGGTCAGCCGACATCGGCAGCACCAGGTAAGCAGGGACTGACGTCGGTTGCCTGTGTATTTCCAAAACTGTTGTTGATGAACAGTCAATTAAGTGAAGCGAGTGTTTTCATGTCAATTGACTAATTATAGTTATGAGCTGCGTGTCTAATTATTGTAGTTAGATTTATATTTTTGTAACCATGGGATTCTATTTAAAGACCCATGAGGCATGTATTGTAATTAATCAAGAAGGCAAGTAAAAGCATTGAAGCAAGCAAGGTCAAGGAGATCTACAGGTGTAAGGTCAAGGAGATCAGCTGAAGCATTCAAGGAGGGATAGCAACTCAGGTTATAGAGTTGGTTTGTGTTGAGCAAGAGAGAGAGGGAAGAAGGTCTTGAGGTGTGGCAAGCCTTTGAGGTGGAGGAAGAAGTGGCATCTTCCTTATTGTATTTTCTTCTAGTAATATCTAATACAAGTGTGTGTATTGTCTCTCAAATTCTTTGTTGTCTCAAGTTTCTAGTTACTTTATCATTGTGTTATAATTCCATGTTTAATTGCTTATAAGAAAGTAATCAATTGTGCTTCTGTTGGATAAGGGGTCACCTAACAGTTGGTATCAGAGCATATTGATTGTTGTAGGTTCTCCTAACATGTTCCTATAATTCCCAACCTACACCTACATCAGGGAAGGAGGATTCAATGAATAACCTTATATGTTACCAGATACCTGAGTGATAAGTTGATTTTAATGGAGATGTGTTGGCAAATGATGAGTATTCATAAGAAGCAATCAGATGCCCATAGACATAGTTTCAAGTTTCCAATTAGCATTGGTTGGTACACATTATCTGCCACCCTAAAGGCTAAGACAATGGAAACTAAATTACAGTGGATTACTCTTAAAAGATTTAAGAGTAGGGAAGATTTTGATTATAGAAGGATGAAATAAAATCTCAAAGAGAACTACATTCATGTGCACATGATAGAGGACATTTGGGTAGAATGTAGAATAGAAGAAGACGTGAGAAAGCTAGAATACAGTCATCTCACTACAAATCAAATTATTAATTCGAAGTTGGCCGACATTCTAGAAGAATTGATAGATGATGAAAATACATTGGATCCATTATATGAGAGTAATCAAGTTGTTTTAACTCCTCTTCCCCCAATTCAGTGGTTGATAAAGGAATCAACTTAAATTAGAGATAGGTTTCAACCTATTCTTGTAAAGACTAATGCCTGGATGGAAGGGCAGGGCATCAAATTAAAGCCTTTCAAAATAGCGTCCAAAGAAGAATATGATGAAGATACTACTAGAAATTGGGAGGAACTAAGGATGAATAATAAGGAGGATGCCTCCACCTCTGAACATAAAGTGAGGTTTTTATTAAAAATAAAAGGTAAAGGAAAGGGCAAAGATGTTGATGTAGACAAAAATGTCCAAGTAGAAAAGGAGGAAAACCCAATCACAAGTGAAGCACCAACACAACTAGTGACTCCTCAAGTAGATACTTCTCAAGTTGAGACTTCATAAGTAGTAACTTCATAGGTATCATCTTCCACTCGTCCCCGCATCATTCTTGATGCACACCAGTTTTTTCTATAGTGCCTCCCCAGACTGTTCTTTCATCTCTCCCTTCACCTACTAGTGCCACACTTTTTCAAGTTCTTTCTCAAGGAACATTAGATTAGGTTTTTGATTCCCTTTCCAATTTTCCTAGTCCTTATAAGTCATTGGGATCTCCCACTAATATATATTTTACCCAACAAGACAGATAAGTTTATGTCAATCTCATCTTCTAAATTGACAACACATATACCATACATTACCATATCAAATATTCTAATGACAATTAAAGCCTCTACCATCCCAACACAAACTCCACCCATCATAACCACTATTCCACTGGTATCTATTCCATTACTAGATACCTCCATTCCACCCACTTCAAAAACCATTGATTTTACACAAACATCACAATCCTTGGTATCCTCTGCACTAGAAGATCCATCTCTTCTTCCTCCTTGGATAATGTCCGAAACACCCAAGAGGAAGAAGCAAGTTGTATCTCCTAATGATTTTGATTTTGGTCAACTTTTGCCAGTAAAAGAAAAAAAAAAAAAAAAAAAGGCCAAAACCATATCAAGAGAAATTTTTGATTCTAGTCACAAGTATGTTGAGGTTGTAGTGCCTCCCAAAGATAGGAACATTAAAGATATTCAAGCATCTGAATATGTAATTAGATAGATAGATCTTGGGAAGCAAACACATGAAAGTGTAAAGGAGGATTTGCAGGTAATAATGGCATCCTTACTCGAGAGATACAACAAGGATAAAATAATCAAGGATCAACTCAAAGCACAAGTAGAAAAATTGACTTCAGTGCTACTAAAGATCACATAATCATCTAAGTTAGTAGAGCCTGTTGTGAATGAAACCATAGAAAAAGTAATTCAACAGGTAGAAAAGATTAGATCTTAAGGTCAGGAAATCAGTACATAGATTGAAAAATTGTTAATGTAAGGTGCTTAATTATTACATTTTATTTTTAAGATTTTGAAAAACATGAGTGAAGTAAAAATGGAAATTTATCAAACACTTGAGACACTCACTCAAGACTTGTAATTAATAGAAAAATATGTTCACACATGGACTCAATTATGCCAATTCAAGCTGGAATTCTTAGTTGAGCAAAAGGTCATTTCAAGCAGGAGAATGTTTATAGAATATAGAGAGGCAATAAAGAATAAGAAATAAATTCATGATAATTTAATTAAGGATTGAAGAAGCTGAATATATGTGCATTGATAAGGGGCTGGAATTTATAGATAAGATTGAAGAATTTCCTTGACAAATTAAAGATGACTCAAAAAATTCCTTTTGCTGAAATGATAGTTCAAGATTTCACTTCATTGATTCAAATATAAATTAAGATAGGAACATTCACACTAGACTCCATCAACAAATTGGTTGAGTTCCAAGTCATAATGGATAAATTACAAAGAATATTGGATAAAATCAAAGATATGTCAGTTAATCTAATAAACTCTATCACAAGGGTCCTTGCCATCTCCAGAAGTACATCAAGGCCAGATCATAATGAGTTTCAGGTCACCCTGAAGAGATACAAATCATATCTGGAGAAGAACAAAAAAGAAGAAATTCTTGTGTCCACAGACACTTAGTTTATTTTCATAGTTATCTATATGTAATTTTGTTTGGTGTAATTTGCACATAGGAAAAGTACACAGTCCTAAGTCAAATTGGACTCTGTCAAAGAATAAGTCAAAGTATTCATGTTTTCCCTATTTTTTTTTATATCTTCTTTGTATAAATAAGAGGATTCTCCATTGTAAATGCATGATCACTAAGACTATAGAAGTGAAACACTGCCAAAATTAAGAAACAATTTTTTAAACTTTATGTTCATATTGTAAATCTTGAATTCCATCAATATAATAAAATCAAGTGATCTTTCAATCTTTGTGTTGGAATAAACTTGTGGTGTGTTGGAAATGTTCTTATGTCTTTTCCATTACATTTAATTGTGCTTTTTATTGGATTGTGGTGTGGAATTTCTATAAAATAGAAGGTGCACGAAGCTGATTTTGAAGTCTTTTGAGCTACATTATCATTACGAAGTTTGTGTTCATTATTAAAAATAAGGTGAAGACTTTGCACTGCACTTTTGTTCCATCCATTCACGTTACATTGCTGACATTATTCTAGTTATTCTTTTATCTAACTAATTTGATATTGGTCATTATTGCTCCATCAAGTAATTTCATGTTTTCATGCTACGTTGTAAGGAACGAAAGGACTCATAGTATAAGTTTTTACGTGAACATCAATTATAAAAAAATAGAGTTGGATGACATGTTAACACCCACTTAGATAAAATCAGTGTAAATAATTACTTGTTGTTTTAGTTAGCAATAAGAAGGGAGCCTCCCCTTCACTTGAGGAGAGATTATATCTCATCACATTGTGGTTGAAAGTACCATTTTGTAACCATTCTATTGGTAACAAAATATTCACCCATTAGTACCCATGTTGATAATAAAAAAAATATTGATAGAGTTATCATAGAAGAAGACTCTGATAATGAACACCCTAAAATAAATGAAAATGAACAAATATACCATGATCAAGTACATGCAATTGCATTGTTTCATGAGCACATTCAAAAAAACCTTGAAGATCTTGATGAAATCTTAAAGTATACTCAAAGAAATAAATTCCAAAACTATGGTGGAAACATCCCTCCCTTTGAACACATTACAATTAAATACATCTAGCGGGGGGATGGATTATGTGTTTAAACCTTTGTTCCCTAAAACTACTATTGATACATCTAACATGAAATTACCTATTGTTTCAACATAAAGACCAATTTCAATGCCTATTACTACTCAAAACATGTTTCATACCCTTTAGTGACTACTCAAATTGCTAATCTAAATCGCATCGGGCCTATATTTCAATCATTCCTTCAAGTTATAAAGACCTTGGAAGATAAGATTATAAACATTGAACAAAATGATTCAAAATCCCCTCATGCCATAGATTCACACGATGTGTTTCATAACCCTCTTATACTTGAAATATATTTACACCCCTTGCCAACTAGATTTGTTGCACCTAAGTTCACATTTTATGATCACAAAGATGATCCTGAACAACATCTTCAAACATTTTATGCAACATGCCTTAACTATGCTTCCAATGATAAACTCTTGACCAAATTATATCTAAGAAGCCTCAAGGACTATCCTTTGAGGTGGTTCTATGATTTACCTCTCCAATCTGTAAAAGTATTCAAACATCTTGCCAACTAGCTTTTAGAACACTTTTCCATTAACAATTCTAAAAAGGTTTCCTATGCTTAAATTACCAAAATCAAATAAGGAACCAATAAACCTATCAGTGAATATGTCTTGATATATAAGACAATCCTAGCCAAAATGACCAATTTGATGGCAGACAAAGAATTGCCAAATATATTCAAATAAAGTTTGCTTATTTATTTACATGAGTCCATTGTTTTTAATAAGTTCAAATCTTTCAATGATTTAATCCATGTTGTATGAGACAATAAAATGAAGCTTATGTCATTAAATAATCTCAAACATATAGCAAACACACTAGTTGCATCTACATCTAATACCAATTTCACAATTAAACCAAGTTATAAGGTAAAGCTTATTGAGCCTAAAAAGAAACAACCACCATGGTTCACATAGTTTCACAGTAGCCTAATCATCTTGTCCTATCTAATGCACCAAGGAGATAATTTACATGTTTACCTGAGTCCCTAGTTTCATTACTCTTGTGGTTACTAGAGTGTTAGCTTATATCTCTCCCTCATCCTATTGAGGTTGATATGAGTCAAATTTTACCCAAAGGATATTATGCAAATGCTTATTTTGATTATCATCAAGGACCAAGACATTTTATAAGTAGATGTTTTACCTTGAAACATAAGATCTAAGATCTTATTGATGACCAAAAATATATATTTGAAGATCCTCTGAGGGAATTAGGGTCACAACTTGGTGATCACCATAAATATAAAATATTTAACAATCCTTTGCAAGACCACTCGAAGAAGGATGTCACATCCCAATTTCACTCTAAGATAAATACCCTGTTTAATCCATGGATTATTATGGATTATTAGTTGATTAACTAATATTTATTTAAGACTGATGATATATGTTAATTATGAGAAATTTGTGTTGCTTAATTTACATCATTAGATGTTATGATTTAGTGGTAATTTTAAATTCTATACTTTGTGATCATGTTTGACTATTTTACAGCATTATTTTATGGATATAATGATGTTTCAGGCTAAATACATTCATTGGCATGAGGTGGATGTAGGATCGATTCTTCCCTCAGATTATGACAGAGGGAGCATATCATCAGAGAGGATTTTAGATGGAGACGTTGGGGGTTAATAGATAATTAATCAAAAAACCCTTGCACACACCACTTAGTATATCATGTTTTGTAATTAATTGTTTAATATGGATAGTGTAGCATGTTTTGTGTACTTTTCTTTTACGTGATTGTTAATATGTTTTCTAGGATGATTTTGATTGCTAGTAACGAATGTGTTGTTTTTTTGAGTAATTTCATTAGTTTAGTGAATGTGTTAGCTTATCTTATATGATGCATTTATTTGACATAATAGTTGACTAAAATGAGTAAATTTGTATATGTAGTAATCATTAAAAAGTATAAACAGATTTTATTGTAATTTATTTACAAATTTAGATAATAATAATTGAAAAAATATTACTATTATATATGTTAAATCTATATTTCAAAGGATATAAATAACATTGTTTTTAAATATCTTGTATTTGATTAACTATTGACCTAAGGTTTGATATATATATATATATATATATATATATATATATATATATATATATATATATGAATACATTGTTTTAATTATTGAGTGATTTTAATAAATTGTTGTATTGTTATATGTGTTAGTGGATAGCATAGTGACATAGAACTATAATCTAAGGGTATTATCATGCAATATAATCATTGTTATATTTTGTTTGGTTGAGGGTCATTGCATGGGAATACATTGGCCATCGAATATTTTAAAGTCTTTGCATGTAATAAACATTGGAGACTATTTGATTAAGGTTTAGTTGGTTGATAAAGTCATTATCATGTAGATTTTATCAAGAATTTAAAATCATTAATTAGGGATTTAGAAGAAACATCAAGATGATTAGGTCATTAATGATTTGTTGACTTCATTTAAGCTTCATTTTTGGGAAAAATATGGGGTTCATTGTGTGTTTGCATGGTGGAAAATATAAAACTAATGAATGATTCTATTGAGTTATCTGGGCATGCATTTATGTAGTTAATTAGGTTACCATACATGAAGAAGAAGGAAATGGCAAGTAGGTTGAGGGAAAGAAATAAAAAGAAAAGAGAGAAGGGTTGTGGGGACACAACACTACACACAGAGGAGATATTTAGAAAAAAAAAAAGATGGTGAAAGAAAGGGGGAAGGAATTTTTTTGGCTCATTAGCATACTTCTAGGTTGGTTATTTATTTCAATTCCTATGAGGACAATATTGAAATGTTTTAAGAATTAGTCTGGTTACTGGGTATTCCTTATTTTTATCATAGAGATAATATGGGTGTATGTAAGGCCATGTGGAAGGCTTGGCTCCATAGAACCCGATATCCACTAAGGGTGACTTGAGAAGGTTGGGGTAGAGTCTGGGGTTTTTATCATTATTTTTATTGGCTTTTATAAACTTTGTCTTAATCTCTGCTTGTGCATTTGAATAGAATTATTTAGTCTTGAAAGATAATTTTGTTATATGTGTATATACAATATGGTTCGATTTGAACCAATTGTTATATATTCTTATATGGATGTATGGATAAAAATTGGGTTGATGTGTCTCTGACTATGTAAAACTATTTGGTTTTTAATTGAGTTTAAATACAAAGGTTTTCTTATATTAAATCAGACTATATAATATATACACATATATGGATATATATGTTTATACCTGAATAGATTTAATAGAGTGTGTGTGTATGTGTGTGTGTGTATACACATACATGAGTATTTATAGGGAATACAAGGGTTTGCAAAAGAAAAATAGAAAGGTTTAAATACACTAGTCATAAGAAGTCTATATATAAGGAATGGATGTATGTGGGGTTTGTATGGAAATTGATTGTTTGTTTTTTTAAAATAATTTCACCCATTTTGATTATTTTGTTTTTATCTGACTCTATGTAGAGGCCGAACACATATTTAATTCTTGTTTGGATTTATCATAACAATCAGGTTCAGACATATTATGTGATACCTATTTTCAGGTATATAAATGTATGACTATAGTGTACACTCAACCTTGTGCATATAAAACATACCCATATACACATTACACTCAAAAAGTAGGGTTAAGTTCTTATCAAGGTTTGATATATATGAACTGTGCTTGTTTAAATATATGACTATGTATTGATGAATATTTGGATCTGTATGAATTTTTAAGAAGTTTGCTTAAGTCTATGGATATATTGGGTATACAGGATCCAATAATGTGTTTTGCATAGTATATATTTGGTTAAGTCTGAGTATCTATATACTCGACTGTGTTGTTGTTTTAAATGTGACTATGTATAAAGACCTATACTTGAAATAGACTTTTATACAAGTGTGAAATTGACTAGGTATAGTCAGATGAGTGTTTAAATTTGTATGAAATGTCAAATTTGAATTAATTAAATTGTGTATTGATTTAAAAAGGACTATGGTAAATTGGTATTGTGTATGAAATCCTATAGATTTCATAGGAACAAGTATTTATGTTTCATTTCATTTAATATATAGTTATGGTTCTTTTTATTTAAATAGATAACTATACATTGAGTAGACATAATACTTTAAGATAATTGTCAGTGGATGTCATCTTAAGTATACTGCATACAAAAGGGTAGTTAATCAATATTGAAAATATGTTCAAATATTTACAAATAATTTACACACACATATATAATTTGGTAAAACATACAATAGTGGACTGTGTTAAATCAGATTTGGTTATATCAGTTATATATACATGTATTTTATATACTCTATTGTGTTGTACATTATTACCATGTGGTGAATGAATGATTGTTATAAATGTTGTAATTATAATAGTGAATTCTAAATGCTTGTTTATATTGTTTAGTATAAAGGCACTAGAATGTTTAAATATAAAGCATCCATTGTATTTAGGAGATTAAATACAGAACATAATTGTATGTTATTGACTGGTTGTTGTTTTATGTGGAATATGAACAATTTATTAGCTAGGATTATAATATTATTTCATGGAGAAATAATATTATAAGATTCTTAGTGGATAAAACAAGTGATTTAGATACACATTACCTAGATGGTATGATATATTGAGCATTGTAATTGTAATTTGTTTCTTATTGGTAATAAACTTGATGCTTGGGTTTTATTCACTTCATTTGATGGATTAAATGAATTTTTATGATATTTTTGTATTTAGCATAATTTTGATTAGCTAAAGAGAAATATGAAGAATGAATCAATTAGTATATTATTATTTATTTTATAGAATCTCGCATTCATGACCCTAATTAAGTAGTGGACAAATTATACTAGCTTAATCAATACCATCAATGCCAGATAAGGATTAATTCAATCAAATGGTGTGTATGAATTTGATTGATCTTAGAGATCATTTATTATTGAAAACTCTGGCCAAATTAATGTTTGATAAACATTGTCATTTCATATGTTGATATAGTTTTCATATTTATGTGATATCATATAATAATAGATTTTTTTTATGGTAGACATCATGTCTTAGATATCTTTGACACACGGGTTTTGGTTTGTTACTCTGGATTTCTACACCATCATTATCTACCCATCCATGAAGGGAGTGCCATCCTCTTGTTTGGAAGATAGTGTGGGGGATCTATGATCAATGATTGGTGTGTAAAAACACTCAGATGATGGTCTCCCTCTTAGCTAGAGTACTATACTTGAGACTACACTTGAGATTACATATTGATACTTAAATATGGAGACTCTATCCAGAGGAGCTTTGTATCATGTTTTATCATTTGTGATATTTTATGTATTGTTAAAAATTGTAACATTTATGTATTATACTAATATAATAAAGACTTTAATATTGTATCAGTTGTACTTATATTTTTACTATTTCATTTATGATGAAATGCAGTATTTATGGTTATTTAGTATTATTCTAGATTTTTATATCTGTTCAGGGTGATCCTTATCTAAGTGGATTAGATAAAACCCTTTTTGGTTAACTAAATTAATATAGTTAGTTAAAGATCTCTAATTAGGTTTCTCGTGGGGAAATCTATATGTTGAATATGCGTATTTACTTTTTTTGAACAAAATTATTGTAATATTTTGGTAAAACCCAGTGGAGTTGTTATATTATGGTATCAAAGTTGAGGCTCAAACTCTAAGACTTAATGTGTCTATTAACATAAACTTATTCTCTTAATAAACAAGAAGAATAATGATGCATGCTAGACTAGGAGGTGAGGGTACTTCGAATACAAAACTCCTTATTGATCCAAATCAGTTTGTAGTTGAGCAAGCTACAAAGTTGGACCAAATCCTCTCAACCATGCAAGAGACTAAGAACCAAATTTTGGCCCTAGAATAGGAAGTGAATGGCCTTGAAGAGGAGAATGCTTAAGAAGAACTTGAAGAACATCCTAATGTCCAAGAACATATTCAAGAGTAGAGGCATGAGGAGGCACCTTAGGATGTAAGAGATCGAGAGGCTACAGAGTTAGCATGTGACATGAAAAAGGTGAATCCACCCAAGTTTCATGGAATTATAATGGGGGATGGAGCTGAAGCATGGCTAACATAAATGGAGAAGTATTTTGAGAATTGGAATTATTATAGAGTCATAAAAGTAGTTTGGGGAGCTTATCAATTTTTTGGTGAAGCATCAAATTGGTGGATAAATAAGAATCTCAAAATGAACCTCAACTCAACCACCATATGAATATTTTGTGACACTATTTAGGTCATGATGGCTTCCATAACTATACTTTGACTAAAAACTTATAGATTTTTAGAATATTAAATAATGGGATTTGTCAATGAATAAATACTCAGATCAATTCACCAACTTTCTTAAGCATGTATCTCAGTATCAGGTAGATGAGAGGTTTAGAATCAAGAAATTCATCATGAGATTGAAACGCCAAATAGGCAGAAAAGTAGATGTGTGTGGTCCATCAACCATGGATTTGGTGTTTGAGAAGGCATTCAAGCAAGAACAGAAGCTAAAATATTGTGTCCAAGTTAGAGATAAGTTCAAAAATATATTTGAAAGTTCTAAACAAAGTTTCAATAAGAACTGGAAGAACAAGAGTAGAGATTCCAAAGTTCAGTTCAAGAATCAGAACACCAAGTTCAACAGTGGTTCAGGGAACAAAAAGCCTCATAATGGTTCCTAGGGAAACCAACAAATTGAAAAGAAAGGATGTGGTTGGAGGTTGCTTCATTTATGGAGGTGACCACTTTGATCGAGAATATCCTCAAGACAAATTAAATAATAATGGTTTATCTTCTCAATCATGTATGTTTCAGTAGCAAATTCATGTAGATATTGACAATCGACAGGTTGAGTATCAAGCTTCACCCATAGAACTATCAAGTATTTTATTCAATCATCCAGTTTCTATATCAATTGATACAAGAGCTATAAAATGTTTCATTGATCCTAGAGTGCTTAAGAAATTCTCTAGAAAGGTTGGAGTAATGGCAAATGCATGGTTAATATAATATGGGGATGAGTCAAAGGTCAAATTTGACAAGTGTCTAGTCAAAATAGAGATTAGATTGCTTGGGTTTAATATAATATTAGATCTTTATGCAACACCATTGGGATCATATGATGTGATCATAAGAGTCAATTGTCTTACAAAGCATTTAGCCAAGGTTCAATAATTTTTTAAGAAGGTTGAGTGTCCAGATGATTTTAAAAATCAAATACAACTTTAGAGTGAGAGAAGGGAGTTGAAGTTGAGACAGATTTCTATAATTCAACTCAAGAAAGCTCAAAAGAAGGGATTTCAAGAATATATCATTAAGATAAATGAGATGGAATAATATAAGTACCCATCTATCGAATATTATCCTTTTCTAAGAAGCTAGATTAAATTCGGTAAGACAATGAATATTTCATCAAGATATGTGGGACCTTTCAAGGTTTTGGGAGTGGTCAACCCTATAATGTATAGGCATGAATTAACACCAACTCTAACTCTTTTGCATAATATTTTACATGTGTCTTATGTTAAAAAGTATATAGTTGATCCTTCACATGTGTTGGATTGGAATGCTTTGTAGGTTCTGGATCCGAGGGTGGTCATGGTAGAACCAATCAAGGTAATTAACACTTGAAAACTTCATTTTTGTAACAAAGAAGTGTCACAGTGTAAGGTCCTTTAGGACCAATACTCTAAAGATAGTGCCACTTGGGAGGACTATGATGATTTTTACAGACTATCTCCATATTTGTTTGCTTGATTTAGTACTGCATATTAGTTTATTTTTCTATTTAACAGTGTCTTAAATTCATAATTTGTGTTTAAATAAATGTCATCAGGATGATAACCAGCAGGATGTCACATCCCAATTTCTCTCTAAGGTAAATAATTTGTTTAATCTATAGATTATTATAGTTGATTAATTGACTAACTAATATTTGTTGAAACTTGATGGCATATGTTGATTATGGGACAGTTGTGTTGCTTAATTTACATGATTAGATACTATGAGTTAGTGGTACTTTTATATTATATACTTTGTGATCATGTTTCATTATTTTACAACATTATTTTATGGATGTAATGGTGTTTTGGGCTAACTACCTTCATTGGCATGAGGTGGTTGCAAGACAAAATATTTCCTTAGATCATGATGGAGGGAGAGTATCATTAGAGAGGATAGTTAGATGGAAATGTTGGGGGTCGACAGAGAATGAATCCAAAAAACCTTGCACACACCACTTAGTATATCATGTTTTGTAATTAATTATTTGATATGGATAGTGTAGCATGTTTTTTGTATTTTTCTTTTAGGTGATTATTAATATGTTTTCTAGTATGATTTTGATTGTTGGTAATGAATGTGTTATTTCATTAAGTAATTATATTAGTTTAGTGAACATGTTATTTTATCTTATATGATGCATTTTTTGGACGTAATAATTGACTAAAATGAGTAAATTTGTATATGTAGTAATCATTAAAAAGTATAGATGCATTCTATTGTTATTTATTTACATATTTAAATAATAATAATTGAAATATTATTATTATTATGTATGTTAAATCTATATGTCAAAGGATATAAATAACATTGTTTTTAAATATCTTGTATTTGATTAACTATTGACTTAAGGTTTGATTTTTAATATATATATGAATACATTGTTTTAATTGTTGAGTGATTTTAATAAATCATTGTATTGATATATATGTTAGTGCATAACATAGTGACTTAGAACTATAACCTAAGGGTATTGTCATGCAATATAATCATTATTCTATTTTGTTTCATCGAGGGTCATTGCATGGGAATACTTTGGACATTGACTAGTTTATAGACTTTGTGTGGAATAAATAATGGAGACTATTTGATTAAGGTTTAGTTGGTCAATAAAGTCATTATCATGCAAATTTTATAAAGAATTTGAAATGATTAATTAGGCATCTAGGAGAAAAATCAAGATGATTAGGTCACTAATCATCCATCAACTTCAGTTAAGCTTCATTTTTGGGAAAAACATGGGGTTCACTATGTGTCTGCATGGTGCCAAACAAAAAACTAATGAATGGTTATGATGAGTTATCTGGGCATGAATTTATGTAGTCTGTTGGATTACCATGCATGAAGGATAAGGAAATGGTGAGTAGGTTGAGGGAAAGAAATAAAAATAAAAGATAGAAGGGTTTTGGGGGACACAACACTACACACACATGAGATATTCATAAGAAAATAAGAGATAATGAAAGAAAGGAGGAAGGAATATTTTCAACTCATTGGCATACTTCTAGGTTGGTTATGTATTTCAATTCCTATGTGGACAATATTGAATGTTTTATGAATTAGTTTGGTCACTGGGTATTCTTTATTTTTATCATAGAGATAATATGGGTGTATACAAGACCCTATGAAAGGCTTGTCTTCCATGGACCCCTATATCCACTTAGTGTGACTTGAGAAGGTTGGGGTAGAGTCTTGGGTTTTGGTCATTGTTGTTATTGGATTTTATAAACTCTATCTTAATCTCCTCTTTCTAATTTGAATAGCATTATTTAGTCTTGAAATATTATTCTGTTATATGTGTATACACAATATGGCTCGATTCAAACCAATTGTTATATATTCTTATATGGATTTATGGATAAAATTTGGGTTGATGTGTCTTTGACTTTGTAAAACTATTCAGTTTTTAATTGAGTTTAAATATAAGGGTTTTGTTGTATTAAATTAGATTGTGTAATATATACATAGATATGGATATATATGTATATACTTGAATATATTTAAAAGAGTACACACACACACACACACACAAATATAGATATATATATATATATATATATATATATATATATATATATATATGCATATAAGAGTATTTTTGGGGAATACAGGGGTTTGCAAAATAAAAATAGAAAGGTTTAAATACACTTTTCGTAGGAATTCTGTATAGAAGGAATTGGCGTATGTGGGGTTTGTATGAAAATTGGTTGATTTTTTTTAAAAACAATTTCACCCATTTTGATCATTATGTTTTTATATGACTCTATGTAGAGGCCGAACACATATTTAATTCTTTTTTGGGTTTATCGTAACAATTCAGGTTCAAACATATTATGTGACACTTGGGTTTGGGTATTTAAAAGTATGACTTTAGTTTATACTCAACCTTATGCATAAAAAACATACCCATATACGAATTACACTCAAAAAGCAGGATTAGGTTCTTATCAGGGTGTGATATATATATGAACTATGCTTGTTTAAATATATGACTATGTATTGATGAATATTTGGATCTATATGAATTTGTTAGAAGTTTGCTTAAGTTTGTGGAAAGATTGGGTATACAGGATCCAATAATGTGCTTTTCATAGTATATATTTAGCTAAGTCTAAGTATTTATATACTCAACTGTGTTTTTTTTTTAAATGTGATTATGTATAAATACCTATACTTAAACTAGACATTTAAACAAGTGTGAAACTAACTAGGTATAGTGGGCTGAGTGTTTGAATTTGTATGAAATGTTAAATTTGAATCGATTACATTGTGCATTGATTTAAAAAGGAATATTATAAATTGGTATTATGTATGAAACCCTGTAGGTTTCAAAGGAACAAGTATTTTAGTTTCATTTCATTTAAGATATCGTTATGTGACTATTTATTTAAATGGATAACTATACATTTAGTATACATAATACTTTAAGATAATCGACAGTGGATGTCATCTTAAGAATACTTCATACTAAATATTGGTTAATCAGTATTGAAAAGATGTTCAAATATTTACAAATTATATATATATATATATATATATATATATATATATATATATTGGTAAAACATACAGTAGTGGACTATATTAAATCAGATTTGGTTATACCAGTTATATATACATGCATTTTATATACTCAGTTGTGTTGTGCATTATTACCATGTGGTGAATGAATGATTGTTATAAATGTTGTAATTATAACAATGAATTCTAATTTTTTTTTATAGGCTAGTATAAAGGCATTACAATGTTCAAATATAAAGCATTCACTATATTTAAGAGTTTAAATACATAAAATAATTGTATGTTATGTACTCAGTGTTGTTATATGTGGAATATGAACAATTTATTAGCTGGGATTATAATATTATTTCATGGAGAAATAATATTATAAGTTTCTTAGTGGATAAAGCAACTGGCGGTTTAAATACACATTACCTAGATGATATGATATATTGAGGATTATTTTTGTATTTTGTTTATTATTGGTAAACTTGATGCTTGGATTATATTCACTTCATTTGATGGAATAAATTAATGTTTATGATATTTTTGTATTTAGCATAATTTTGATTAGCTAAAGAGAAATATGAAGAATGAATCAATTAGTTTTTGTATTATAATTTATTTTACTAGATATCGCATTGATGACCCTAATTAACCAGTGGACAAATTCCACTAGCTTAATTAGTGCCATCAATGTTAGATACAGATTAATTCGATCAAATGGTGTGTATGAATTTGACTGATCTTATAGATCATTTATTATTAAAAAATTTGGCCAAAGTAATGTTTGAAAAACATTGTCATTTCATATGTTGATATAGTTTTCATATTTGTGTGATATGATATTGGAATGGAGTTATTTATGGTACATACTATGTATTAGATATATTTGACATACAAATTCTGGTTTGTTATTCTAGATTATCGCACCATCATTATCTACCCATCTATGAAGGGAGGGTTATCAACTGTTTAGGAGATAGTGTAGGGATCTATAGTCCATGGTTGGTGTAGAAAAGTGCTTGAATGATGTTTTTGTTATGATGTGAATGTGCACCCTTGGATAGAGTTCTTTAGGCTCTCGATCATTAAGTCACAATATTGGGACAACCCCAGGCTATGGGTAACCTATGTTGAGGTTAAACCTCTAGAGTAGGCCAACCTCCTCTTTGATGCTCACCTAAAACTAAAGCTAAACTAATGCTTCACAAGGAAAAGGGTTAGAAAGGGAAAAAATGTCCTAATAAAGTTAACCAGGCGATGCATCAAATTTAAATGAACACTCATCTATGCTTAAACCCACACTAGATCAGTCATAAGACAACTATGGCTTGCATGATCTCAAGATCAAGTTAACACACTAGAAGAGGTTCAGGTAGAACACTAATCCAAACCTATAAGAGCTTGAAAATAATTTAAAGAGGCAAGTGGAAGGCTAATGGACTAGGAATAATTTTCTTCACAAATCCATCAAGCACAAACATACTAAAGCACTAATCAAAGACAAGGGGTAGGCAAAGAAATCATCTCATTACATCAAGAGGTAGTTCTTACAATATTTTGATAGGGTAAAGCCTAGTCAAATAAGCACACTTTTGCAAACATCTCAATGAGCATCCGTCTCCTAAAAAGATGAAAAAATCTAAAATTTTGGGAACCTTTTCTAAGGAAAAGAGAATGGGATAATATAGGAGAAGGAGAGAAGAGAGAAGAGGGAGCATGTTTCAAGAAAAATTAATGAGATATCAGCTTTCAATGGAATGATCTACCATTCTTTGGTCTAATCAAGACGTAACATATCATGAACAAGTTAGTCTTTATTTTTCCCAATATCCTTCGAGTAATATACTAGAAGATAAGAGTTTTGCCAAATATGGTGAGTCATGATTCTATTTATGAAAAGGTCCCTTAGGCACTCTAAAAATATATTACTTGCTTAAGATACTTCTCCAACCACCAGATCTTTATCTTTGATCTTTGTGCCATCTTCTACTTGACTTCTTAAGTATAAAGACAAAATCCTCATATCTATGAACCTGACCTATTTTTGGTTATGTCTACCTTGGATGGCTATCTATCGAGAGCATGGCTCAAGACATTCCTTCATTGATTACACATAGTTGCCCCTTACTTTGAAACCTAGACCTAAATCAACTATAGATGAAAATCAATCAAAGATTATTAGTTTTCTTATAGTCTGTATAGATGGCACTCTATATGATGTTTGGTCCCTTTTACAACAAGTTGCCACCATTTTGGTCTATATTCACTTCATTTGATGGAATAAATTAATGTTTATGATATTTCTATATTTAGAATAATTTTGATTAGCCAAAGATAAATATGAAGAATGAATCAATTGGTTTTTATATTATTATTTATTTTACCAAATATCGCATTGATGACCCTAATTAACTAGTGGATGAATTCCACCAACTTAATTAGTGCCATCAATGCTAAATAAGGAGTAATTCGATCAAGTGGTGTGTATGAATTTGACTAATCTTATATATCATTTATTACTAAAAACTTTGGCCAAAGTAATGTTTGATAAACATTGTCATTTCATATGTTGATATAATTTTCATATTTTTGTGATATTGTATTAGAATAGATTTATTTATGGTACATACTATGTATTAGATTTATTCAACACATAGATTTTTGTTTTTTATTATAGATTATCGCACCATTATTATCTATCCATCTATGAAGGGAGGGTTATCCCCTAGTTTAGGAGATAGTGCAGGGATCTATGGTCCATGGTTGGTATGGAAAAGTGCTCAGATGATGTTCTTGTTATGATGTGAAAGTACACCCTTGGAGAGAGTTCTTTAGGCTCTCTATCATTAAATCATAATATTGGGACAACCCCAGGCTATGGGTAACCTATGTTGAGGTTGAACCTCTAGAGTAGGCCAACTTCCTCTTTGATGCTCACCTAAAACTAAAGCTAAACTAATGCTTCACAAGGAAAAGGGTTAAAAAGGGAAAAGTGATCCTAAGAAAGTTAACCAGGTGATGTATCAAATTTAAATGAACACTCATCTATGCTTAAACTGACACTAGATCAGTCATAAGACAACTATGGCTTGCACGATCTCAAGATCAAGTTAACACACTGGAAGAGGTTCAAGCAGAACACTAATCCAAACCTACAAGAGCTTAAAAATACTTTAAAGAGGCAAGTAGAAGGCTAATGGACTAGGAAGAATTTCCTTCACAAATACATCAAGCACAAACATACTAAAGCACTAATCAAAGACAAGGGGTAGGCAAAAAAATCATCTCATTACATCAAGAGGTAGTTATTACAATGTTTTGACAGGGTATAGCCTAGTCAAACAAGCATTCTTTGGCAAACATCTCAATGAGCATCTGTCTCCTAGAAAGATGAAAAAATCTAAAAAATTGGGAGCCTTTTCTAAGGAAAAGAGAATGGGATAATATAAGAGAAGGAGACAATAGAGAAGAGGGAGCATGTTTCAAGAACTATTAATGAGATATCAACTTTCAAGGCAATGCTCTACCATTCTTTGGTCTAATCAGGACGTAATATATCATGAACAAAATAGTCTTTGTTTTTCCCAATATCCTCCAAGTAATATACTAGAAGATAAGAGTTTTGTCATATATGGTGAGTCATGATTCTATTTATAAAAAGGACCCTTATGCACTCTAAAAATATATTAAATTCTTAAGCTACTTCTCTAACCACTAGATCTTTATCTTTGATCTTCATGCCATCTTCTACTTGACTTCTTAAGTATAAAGACAAAATCCTTATATCTATGAACCTGATCAAGATTTGGTTATGTCTACCTTGGATGGCTATCTGTTGAGAGCATGGCTTAGGACATTCCTTCATTGATTACACATAGTTTCCCCTTGCTTTGAAACCTGGCCCTGAATCAACTATAAATGAAAATCAATTAAAGATTATTAGTTTTTTTATAGTCTGTATACATGGCACTCTGTATGATGTATGGTCCCTTTTACAATAAGTTGCCACCATTTTGGCCTATATTAGGTCTCAAAGACCTATTTTACCTCTATAGAGCTCTACTGGTAATGCTTGGCCCTTATTGTTTATCTTGGTTTAACTCAGGTTGAGCTCGAGCTTAGTTTCATGTATTTTTTGCTAGCTTGAGTCCATTCATTTACTTTACCTGAGTCAAATTTCTCCATCAACCTTAGAAAAAGATGTCCTGACTCGATCCTTTATTCATTAGTTGTCAGTAAATGAACTCAAAATTCATTGACCTTGACCCTCGCTCAAACTATCAAATCTCTTCTAACAGGTTGAATGCATGCCATTAGATATTTTGCTCAAGCTAATGCATTAATGACACTTGGCACTCATGCATTTGGTTCTTCGATCTACTTGTTAGTCTATTTCCTCCCATGCTTATGCTATGTGGTGGCCTCTAAGACCCTTAAACTTTTGAACTGCTCATGTACCATTGATCTTGGATGCTCGATCAAACACCAGCCATTGAACTGTTAGGACCCACTGTTGAACTCCAATGGCTACTTCACAATCTTAAACTTGACATATGTACTCTTATTAAATGACATTCATGCAATCATTAAATTTAAGCTCAAAATATTTGATTTTTCTATGGCTTAAATTTGACATTCATGTGATCATTAAATGTGTTCACAAACCTGTCAAATGATGGGCATGCAGACATCAATTTTAATCTCCAGTGGTCTTTTTAAAATTAAATGACTATTTGTCAGGGCCTAAAATTGATGTTAATGCAAACATCCTTGGATTTTTAAATCCAAACGACTACTTTTAGGGGCCCAAACTTGATGTATGTGTGTTTGTCATGGGAAATTTGAATCCTAATGGTTATTTTCTATGTCATAAATTTGACACTTACACAAACGTCCTATCCTACTTCCCGTGCATTTTCCCCATAATAAATAATTTCCTTGGGCTATTTCCTTTGGATTTTTGTTTAGGACACTTTACTGTGAGAGTGATCCTTCAGGACTTTATCTTTATTGGACCCTTTGGCAAAGAAAAAGCACCCATTGGAAAAAGTGTTTGGGTCACTTTGCTGCAAAAAATGACCTTTTGATAAAATGTGTATGACGCTTTGTTTGGAAAAGTGCCCTTTGGGGTTTCTATTTTGGACCATTTTCTTGTAGAATGACCCTTCAGAAAAATTATTTAGATAATTTTCCCAAAAAAAATGACCCTTGGGATTTTACTATGGACAAAAAGTCTGAGAGAATTTACATTTAGCCTTTTTTGATGCAGATAATTTCTTCGAAAGAAATAAGTCTTAGAGGAAATTATTGCGGAAAAATTTCCCCAAGAGAAATTTATCTTCATATTTTACTTTAGACATTTTGTCTGAAAGAATTCATGCCTTCAAAAACTTTACCTCAAAAATTTTATCCAAAAAAATTCCCAATACTTAGCCAAATAACTTCAAACAATAAGCTTAAAGAAATATTAGCACTTAGCCCAAAAAGGGTCCGTAAGAATTGAACTTGGCCAATTAAAAGGTTTTATACTTAGCTTTTTAGCCTATAAGCTCTTCCAAACTTGTTCACGAAACTATTGTTTGGCCTTCAAAGCTCTATAACTCTGCTCAGATTGTCCATCTTGGCACAAGCTTGGTATGTGGGTCAAAATTATCCAACATCTTTAGCGACTTGTAGGGAAGCATACCTATTATGCTTAAGAACCCAGACCACTTGCCTTGTCTAATATATTTGGCATGGAGTCATTAGCCTCTACAACTAAGCTGGTTTGAAATTAGATACAAGGCTAACCCTTTCCAAAACTTCCTCTTGAAGCAACAAGGATAAAATAACAACAACAAAAGCAAAGGCAAGTGCATGCAGGCACTTGCAGGAAGGAAAAACAACTAACCAACTAAATGAAAGTGTACAAAGACACTTGGATAAAAGCATGAAATTTACTCTAATATGTATAAGGTTATAATTTACCAATACCTTCCACTTGGGTCAAATGGAAAACTTTGAGTATCATTCACTTGTGATAAAATAGGATGAAAAATACCTTGCTTTTGAGAGTTCATGATATGTGAGTTGAGATGCCTAGCTGCTAATCCTTTTGGAATGCTCTCAAGTTGATGAAATGGGACAAACATGTCTCCAATATAGACATATTGGTCTAGTTCTTCAAGGCTTGGCTCATATTGGACTATAGAAGCATCTGTAACCTTCTCATTTGATGCCTCAGTTTTGTGCTCTGAGTGAAGCACAACATGTGATAGCTCCTTTTTGTCATCCTCTAAATCAACCAAGTACCTGATAGGGCATCCTTTTTCTAATATGAACATTGGGCAATCAAATTTTACCTGGATCTTGTATTTTGATGCCCTATCATTATGCTCCTTAGGCACAATCAGATCATAGTTTCCTTGGAGAGGAACATATCCTACTTCTAAGATGTTAAACAAGTATTCTAATATGATTAGAGTTGTAATTGCAACCTCTAATGACTCATTAGGATCATGTTTAAAATGTATATTTTGACCAGCTACTTCTTGGACCTGCTTACCTAAAGGTATAGGTGTGTCATCCAAACTTAAATAGAAATCTTCAAGTTCATCCTAGAAGGAAGCATCCTCTTGGTTATATGCAGGGATGCCAATCTCAACCTCATCAAGACTCAATCTATAGCAACTATATTTGCATTCTTCCTCTAAAGAGAGGGGAGGTTCATATTTATAATGAGGTCTAAACCATCATGATTTTGATGTTCTTTATTGGTATGCTCATCAAACTACATCACTCGAGCACTTGAGATGTCTTCTTCATCAACCTCATTCAAGGGTTCATCTTTCTCTTCAATTGGAAATGAGGGTTGGTCTGACCATCTAGGGTCCAAAACATTACACTTGTTTTGCTCAACTTTATGCTCTGATCTACTTTCCTCTTATTCTAAACTATCAAAGCTATCTTTATTTGGTACCTCATCTTGAAGTGTACCAGACCTCAAACACCTGGTCTTGATCCTCTTCCTGATTTATGTAGAATGGACCTTCAGAAGTCCATTCAAAATCTACTCTATTTTCATCTTGAGGGTTGTCCTCATCAGGGTCCAATTTGTTAGTGTTAAATCCATGCCAAGAAGGCTAGTCTAAACCTAACTTTTCCCCTTTTGAATGAAGTGGACTACCTATAATGATCTCATCATCATGAATACTTATTTTGTCCTTTTTATGCTCATCTATGACTGCAAGCTACTCCTCTATCCTTTGTAAAATAGGTTCTTCCTTTATGAGGGAGATGGTGGGAGGGTGAAGAAGTTCACCTTGCTTGTAGCATAGGAGAGTATCCTTCCAACTAGGGACCTTGAAATATCTCTTAGGCAGCTATTGAGGAAAGGAGAGAGAGTCTTTAAACTCTTGTACACCAAGATCATTGAGCTGAGCTATTGTTACTTGATTCATTTCTTGCACAACTAACCTTTCCTCTACCATAACTAGTTCTTATACTACTTTAACTGACACCTCCTCCTTATTTATGCCCTTCTAAACTAATTTCCATGATGGAAATGAGTATGGAAAAAAAAACTTTTGCTTCCTTTTGAATGTTTATAGGAGAGGGTGGCCTTACAAGTGAGGGGATGACATAGCTCGGGTAAAAAAATTTGGAGAAGATCCATGATGGGATGAATTCATGTTCTTGAGTGGGATTGGGCATAAGGGTAGGAGAGGGAAAACTGACTGGCTTAGGCTTGACATACTCTTTCTCCCATTACTCAAACACTTATTTAATGGATAATTTGCAAGACAATATTTATCCCTTCCATGACATGAATAGGGAATTCTTGTCCAAGCTTGACCCCCTCCTTGATTTTCATGATTGTTCTTCCTTTGTCCAATATTACCTCTCTGAGTTTTGACAAGGATGGACTTTGACAAGGTTGACTAGGGGACTAATTGTGGACTTTTAAAGGTTGAGCTTCAGGCTCTTGGAGGGGGAAGGGCACATAAGGCTGGTCTAAATGAGCCTGTTGCCCTTCATAAGATATTAACATACTATTTGTATTATGGACCATGTTTCTTATCATTGTTATATCCTCATTATTCCAAGGTGACCACTATTCTCCATCAAAAATTGACCATCTATTCTTGACTAACTACAGACCACTCTTTACTTTATTTAGATTATGGATAGGTGATGTAGAGATAATTCCCTAAACCCTGCATATGCCTTCCTTATCACCTGCTATCAAACATTCATGCATCAAAACTCTGTATCTCCTTCTTACCTGTCAACATGGTTATAAGATGAAATTCTATTCTCATATAAATACAATGTATTCAATACCTTTCACTACCTTTCTTTTATGCTTTGAACCCTACACATCTCAATTACACCTCATGACAATTACTCTTAATTATTATGCTCTCACCACAACTCAACTTGGTCTTCTAATCATATTCAAGACTTTCTATACTTAATCCAAGAAAATATGACCTTAAACAAGTTTATCAAGGCTTTATCACACTATTCATTCCATCCTCAATCCATTTTGACAATCTATGTAACTTTCATTACTACTAACCCTGTTTCAGTCCCTTCTTGTAGCCCTATTTTTAGGTTTTTCTCTATTATAAAGATATGTACAAAATATTACTATAAAAACAAACATAAATTTGAAAAATATTTATCCTCCTTTAGTTTTCTACAAATTTTCAAGACAAAACTCCTTCATTAGGTCACTTTACTAGTCCTTTTTCACTCTTTGATTAGGTCTATTCGGCTTTTTAGAGCCATGTTTAGCTATAGTCCTCCTGAAGTGTACCCCCCTATATAGAAATAAACAAAAACCTACACAATATATTATCTCACATTTTCAAGCAACAAATATAAAAAAATTGCTTTTTTCACTGGTGAATTCTTGTCTAAACATCAAAACCCTAACTCTAGGATTTACAGGCCTCTATCTCAATCAAGAGTAGTGTAAATTCAATTGGGAATGCCTTTAATGGTTTCGAGGATAAAAATTAGGTTAAAAATGTATGTAATAGGTCTCCTCACCTTTACAAACCCTTAGGTCACAATTCTTATACCTCTGTTCCACCCTTTTCAAACTATCGTGCACTAACAGGATATTAATACACTGTCTTCAGGGTCTTTTTGTTCACTGTCTTGAACTCATGGGTTTATAAAAATGAATTTTCACTCTATCCAATACAAATGAGAATTATCATGCTCTCATAAACCTATTCCTTCTATTATATACCAATTATTGAGCCTCTACTTGACCTTTCTATCTAACTTCTCCCTTAACAGGGTATGCAACAAGGCTAGTTACAAGTCTAGGCAGGTTTTGGAAAAGTCTAATGATTTCAAAAGCACAAAGAATTGACTAGAACCATGAAAGCACTAAAAATACACCTGAGATAAATCATTATCACATGATCAATTTATCTTGACGTTTATCCTTTTCATAAAGAGGTACATTCATATTTGTATATTGTCTATACAGAGTATGCATGTTTACAACAATATTTCTATGAGTAGTGTGTGTTTCACCAACATAACGTCTCAAGAAAATATTTAATCAATTTACCAAATAAGTATCAAAGAGTACACAGTGCCCATATGAGCCTTACCACTTTCTCCACTATGCATGTACAGAATTTGAAAACATAAAGTTTTGCTAATTCATTTCCACATCATATTGAAAAATGAATATCACCAAGTTAGCTAATCTTGTATATACACATGAATCAAAAATGAGGTAAGAACATGTTTTCAATCCAAACACCATTACTACTTATTTGAAACTATTTATCATTATAAATGACTCATACAATCCTATATATTGTTTTAGCAGACCTCCCTTCTTTCCCCATTAACATGGTCTGCCATGTTTCCTCTCATCTAACCTCCTACTTCAAACTCCCATCATATACATTATTTATACATATGAACTAGACTCTTAATTGTTTATTGATTCAAGAAACCTCCCATTACTTCTTAACCCATGTAGGTTGGTGAACCATGACTGCCACCTCACACTTTCAACATGACATAATGACTCAATCCACTCTTAAGACCTTTTATAAGACCATGAGGTCTATTACATCATTATTCAACAATTACATAACACCAAAACTCATTTAGACCCACTAAAACATTCTCAAACCCTCATTACAAGTTTGAAAATTCAAATTAGGAAAAAAGGTAGGAAAATTGAAAATTCAAATTTGACTCATTGTCATGAATCTTAGACTTACTCTTGGGTATTTCTAAGATGCCCCTGCATTATACTCCTAAGGGAAGAAAAGAACTTGACCTCAATATGCTTTTTCATTCAATTTTTCATACAAATGTGTGTGATCCTTATTTCCACACCTATGCCTTTGCTTCCTCATTCAAGTGCACTTTTGATCTTACTTTTGTTGTTACTCGTATTACTACTTCTACTTGTAGTCACTCTTTTGTATTTGCTTTCTCTCATGATCTTCTTCAATCTTCATGGCTTTAAGCACGAATTTCCATTCCCTTTCTAACATTGATATTTTTGCCTCTTCATCAACATATCTGATCTACATCATATTCTCTTCCTCTTTTGACCATTCTAAGGCATCTTGCTTGTTCATAACCTGGTTATCATCATCTTCTTTCCTATTGTCCTCCATTATATTTTCTTCTTATTTCTTGACTTTATAATCAACCATATCCTTACCTTGCATCTTCTTTTTATGGACTAGTAATTTAGTCTCATCTCCTTTACCTATTCTTCTCTTTCATCAAGCACTTTAGGTGCTTCTTGATTTTTAGTTGATCCAATGAACTCTTCAAATGATCTTATTGTATCCTTATACAACACATCATCTTCCTCTTCAAAATACTCATCAAAGATTACATGTACTTCATTACCTATTGTGCCTTTGTCTTATCTATCTTATACTATTTAATTTTCCTCATTTCTCTACTCTTTTCCATTAATTAATTCATCATCTTGAGGGTGACAAAATGCTTCACCTTCAGTTGTACCTATACTTTTCCATTCATCATCTTTTCCTTCTTTATGGATTGTTGACCATTTAACTTCTTCAATCCAATCATGTTTTTCACCTGCATTCAACCATGAAAAATCAATGTTAATTTGAAAACTTTGAGGCTCTATTGCCTCTATCTCCTCTTCCATGGTAAGTTGTGTTTCCATCTTCTTCAATTGTCTCTCTAATTGCTCCATTACTTGTTGGTTTGCTTTCTCTTACATTCTTTCCATAAAGCTACACTTGACTATCTTCTTGATCATGAGTCCACATTACAAACTATAAACATTCCACATCCTCAATAGCTCTCTTTCCATCCTTGCCAATACATCCTTCATCTCCTTTATCTCTATCTCCATCTTCTTCTCATTGTGGCTTTCATATTCAACCTTATCTCTTACTATTCTCTCTACCTCTCCTTTCATCTTCATTTTGAGTACCTCAATTGGGTACATACTTTCTCTCATTTATTTATTTTTTTAGCCTCACTTAGGCCACTTCCTCTTGGTTCACACTTGAAACCTTTATCTCTTCTATTTCAGACCTCACTTGGGCCTTTCACACACTTGTCCTCCACACTTGGACTATCTCCTTTCTTCTCTAAGCTCTATTTATGAGCTTATCCCCTTTGAGATTGTTAATAGCTCTCTTTTCTTCAAGACTACCACCTTAATCCTTCCTTATCTTATTTTCTCAACTGTCACATACATTAGCAATACATTCAAAACAAATAATCAACCACAAAGTAGATCATATATTCCTTAATTTATTGTCTCAACTTTGTCTTACAACAAGACTCCTTGTAACTACCTTATTGCTTACACAAATATTTGTCAATCATGAAACATGCATTAATTACCAAACCCATACATATACCATCTTTTTCCCAAAGCATCTAGATGGCTCTAATACCAAATGATGTAGAGATATTTCCCTAAACCTTGCATATGCCTACTTTATCACTTGTTATCAAACATTCGTGCATCAAAACTCTTAATCTCATTATTAGTTTTCAATGTGTTTATAATAAGAAATTTTATTCTCATCTAAATAATATTTATTCAATACCATTCACTCCTTTTTTTCTATGTTTCGAAGCCTTCACATCTCAGTTACACCTCATGTCAATTACTCTTAATTACTATGCTCTCACCACAACACAACTTGGTCTTCTAAGCATATTCAAGACTTTCTAGAATTAATCCAAGAAAATATTACCTTAAACAAGTTTATCAAATAATTATCACACTATTCATTGCATTCTCAGTCCATTAAGACAATCTATGTAACTTTCATTACTATTAACCCTGTTTTAGTCCCTTCTTGTAGCCCTATTTTTAAGGTTTTCTCTATTGTATAGATATATACAGAATCTTTATATAAAACCAACCATATATTTGAATACCCTTAATCCTCATTTAGTTTTCTACAAAGTTTCAAGACAAATCTCCTTCATTAGGTCACTTTACTAGTCCTTTTTCACTCTTTGATTAGGTCTATTAGGCTTTTTAGAGCCATGTTTAGCTACAATCCTCTTAAAGTGTACCCTCCTATATAGAAACAAAATAAA
Organism: Torreya grandis; assembly: GCA_037957365.1. Classification (NCBI taxonomy): domain Eukaryota; kingdom Viridiplantae; phylum Streptophyta; class Pinopsida; order Cupressales; family Taxaceae; genus Torreya; species Torreya grandis. Next base: position 486,482 of record JARHVA010000698.1, read on the forward strand.
AAATCCAATTATCTCACATTTTCAAGCAAAAAATATCAAAAATTTGCCTTTTTCACTAGTGGATTCTTGTCTAAACATGAAAACCCTAGCTTTAGGGTTTACATGCCTCTATCTCGGTCAAGAGTAGTGTAAATTCAACTGGGAATTACTTGAATGGTTTCAAGGATCCAAATTAGGTTCAAAAGGCTTTTAATATGTCTCCTCACCTTTAAAAATCATTAGGTCACAATTCTTATACCTCTTTTCCACCCTTTTCAAACTATCTTGCACTCACAGGATACTAATACACAGTCTACAGGGTCTTTTTGTTCATTGTCTTGAACTCATGGGTTTATAATAATGAATGTTCACTCTATCCAATACAAATGAGCATTATCATGCTCTCATAAACCTATTCCTTCTATTATATACCAATTATTGAGCCTCTACTTGACCTTTTTATCTAACTTCTCCCTTAACAGGGTACGCAACAAGGCTAGTTACAAGTCTAGGCAGGTTTTGGAAAAGTCTAATGATATCAAAAGCATAAAGGATTGACTAGAACCATGAAATCACTAAAAATACACCTGAGATAAATAATTATCACATGATACATTTATCTTTATGTTTTTCCTTTTCATAAAGAGGTACATTTAGATTTGTATATTGTCTATACAGAGTATGTAGGTTTACAACAATATTTCTATGAGTAATATGTGTTCCACCAACATAACATCTCAAGAAAATATTTAATCAACTTAACAAACAAGTATAAAAGAGTACACAATGCCCATATGATCCTTACAACTTTTTCCATTGTGCATTTAGAGAATTTGAAAACACAGAGCTCTGCTAATTCATTTCCACATCATATTGAAACATGAATATCACCAAGTTAGCTAATCTTGTCAATACACATGAATCATAAATGAGATAAGAACATGTTTTCAAAACAAAGACCATTACTATTAATTTTAAATTGTTGATCATTATAAAGGACTCATACAGTCCTATATATTGTTTTAGCAGACCTTCCTTATTTCCCTATTAACATGGTCTACCATGTTTCCTCTCATCCAACTTCCTACTTTGAACTCCTATCCTATATATTCTTTCTACATATCAACTAGACTCTTAGCACAAGTCCTATAACTTTTTTTTTATTTAGGAGACCTCCCATTACTTTTTGACCCATGTAGGGTGGTGAACCATGACTACCAACTCACACTTTTAACATGACATAATGACTCAATCCACTCTTAAGACCTTTTCTAAGATCATAAGGTCTATTACATCATTTTTCAACAATTACATAACACCAAAACTCATTTATACCCACTTAAACATTCTCAAGGCCTCATTAAAAGTTTGAAAATTTAAATTTTACTCATTATCATGACTCTTAAACTCACTCTTGGGCATTCCTAAGATGCCCCTACATTAATAGGGATAACTAAAGAAAACTCCAAACCCCTAACAATCCCCTTATCAGCGCAATATAAATTGATAATGCTTTCTTAAATCTTGAAAAGGATGTAATAGGGTAAGCTTAGTCTTGACAAGGGGAAGTAGAGGATTGATTTGAATGCAAAAGATGATGACCTTGGTCATATGCAATGGTAAAAAGAGGACAAGGGTTATGATACGGTTGATAGGTTTTTTCAGGGCCACTTGGGGGGAATACATAAACATTATTTGCCTAATAAGTGTGATGTTGAGGCAGAAGATAAGCATATTTATCAAAAGATGAGGGATCATACATATCAAATTATGATGATTAGGCTTTTAGTTAGGCTACTTAACTAGCTGATAGATGATCAGAGTCACCATTGATGTTTTTATAATGCCTCCAAGGGCTGATTTGGAGAAAAACAACATCAAAAATCCTTCCATTACTTTGGACCTCAGTCCCATCGGGTGTGCCATAAATTGTTATGATGTTAATGTTCACCCTTAAAGAGGGTTATTCAGGCTCTCTCCCATTAAGTCACAATATTGGGACAACCCTAGGCTGTGCGTAACCTATGTTAAGATTGAACCTTTGGAGTAAGTTGGCTTCCTCTTTGATGCTCACCTAAAACTAAAGCTACACTAATGTTTCACAAGGAAAAGGAGTAGAAAGGGAAAAGGGATCCTAAGAAATTTAACCAAGTGATGCACCAAATTTAAATAAACACTCATCTATGTTTGAACCCACACTAGATTAGTCATAAGATAACTATGGATTGCATGATCTCAAGATCAAGTTAACACACTGGAAGAGGTACATGTAAAACACTAATCCAAACCTAAAAGAGCTTGAAAATACTTTAAAGAGGCTAGCAAAAGGCTAATGGACTAGGAAGAATCTCCTTCACAAATCCATCAAGTACAAGCATACTAAAGCACTAATCAAGGACAAGGGGTAAGCAAAGAAATCATCTCATTACATCAAGAGGTAGTTCTTAAAATATTTTGACAGGGTATAGCCTATTCAAACAAGCACACTTTTGCAAACATCTTAATGAGTATCAATGTGCCAGAAAGATGAAAAAGTCTAAAAAATTGGGAAACTTTTCTAAGGAGAAGAGAATGGGATAATATAGGAGAAGGGGAAAAGAGAGAATAGGGATCTTGTTTCAAGAATAATTAATGAGTTTCCAACTTTCAAGGGAATGTTCCACCATGTTTTGGTCCAATCAAGACGTAATCTATCATGAACAAGATAGTCTTTATTTTTCCCAATATCCTTTGAGTAATATACTAGAAGACAAGAGTTTTGCCAAAGATGATGAGTCATGATTCTATATATGAAAAGGACCCTTAGGCACTTTGAAAATCTATTAAATGCCTAGGCTACTTCTTTAACCACCATATCTCTCTATTGGATCTGAATCATGCCATCTTCTACTTGACTACTTATGTATAAGGATAAAATCATCATATTTATGACCCTAACCGAGCTTTGGTTATGTCTATTTTAGGTGGCTATCTATCAGGAACATGGCTTGGGATGTTCCTTTATTGAGTACACACAGTTACCCCTTACTTTGACACCTAGACCCGAGTCAACTATAGATGAAAACCAATCTAAGATTATTGGTTTTCCTATATTCTATATAGATCGTACTCTGCATGATGCCTAGTCCCTTTTACAATAAGTTGCCACCTTTTTAGCCTATATTAGGTCTAAAAGACCTATTTTACCTTTGTAGAGCTCTACTAGCAATGCTTGGTCCTTATTGTTTATTCTGGTTCAACTTGGGTCAAGCTCAAGCTCAATTCCATGTATTTTTTCCAGCTCAAGTCCATTCATTTGCTTTGCTTGAGTTGAGTTTCTCCATCGACCTTAGTCAAAAATATCCTAACTCAATCTTTTATTCATTGGTTATCGACAAACTGACTCGAGATTCATTGACTTTGACCCTCACTCACACTGTTAGATCTATTCTGATAGGTTAAATGCATGCCATTATATATTTTACCTTGGCTAACATGCTATTGACACTTAGCACCCATACATTTGGTCCTTGGATCTACTTGTCAATCTATCTACTACCATACTTATGCCATGTGGTGGCCTTTAAGCCCCTTGACCTTGTGACTTGCTCATGTACCATTGATCTTGCATGCTCGATCAAATGCCAACTATCGATCTATTAGGACCCACTTTTAAACTCCAATGACTAATTCATAATCTTAAATTTGACATCTGCACTCCCATTAAATGACATTCATGTGATTGCCTTTAATGTTCATGTAAATATGTGTAACTATTAAATATGTTTATGATCCCATCAAATTATGGGCATGTGGACATCAATTTTAATCTTTAGTGGTCTTTTTAAAATTAAACAACTATTTATCAGGGCCTAAAATTGACGTTAGTGCGAATGTCCTTAGATTTTCAAAACTAAACAGCTTCTTACAGGGGCCCAAAATTGATGTTTTCATGCCCATCATGGGATATTTGAATTCCAGTAGCTATTTTTTATGTCCTAAACTTGACACTTGAATGAACGTCCTATCTTGTTTCCCATGTATTTTCCCTACAACAAATAATTTCCTCAATCTATTTATTTTGAACTTTTGTTTAGGACACTTTGCTACTAGAGTGATCCTTTGAGACTTTGTCTTTATTAGACCCTTTGGTGAAGAAAAATCACCCTTCAAAAAAAATGTTTGGGGTACTTTTCTATAAAAAATGACCTTTTGCGAAAATGTGTAGGATGCTTTGCTTGGAAAAATACCCTTCAGGATTTCTATTGTGGACCATTTTCTTGTAGAATGAACCTTTGGAAAAATTGTTCAAATAATTTTCCTAAAAAAAATTACCCTTAGGCTTTTATTGTAGATAAAATTTCTAAGAGAATTTACACTTAGCCTTTTTTTATGTGAACAATTTCTCTGAAAGAAATAGGTCTTCGAGTTAATTATTGTGGAACAATTTCCCCGAGAGAAATTTCTCTTTGTCTTTTTCTTTGGACATTTTTTTCAAAAGAATTCATGCCTTCAAAAACTTTGCCTCAGACATTTTATTCAAAATAATTCCCAATAATTAGCAAAATAACCCAAAATAATTAGCCTGAAGGAAATATTAGCACTTAGCCCAAAAAGGGTTCACAAGAATTGAACTTGACCAATTAAAAGGTTTTGTACTTAGTTTTTTGGCCTACAGGCTCTTCCAAACTTGTTCATGAAAATGTTGTTTGACCTTCAAAGCTCTAAAACTTTGCTCAACTTGTCCATTTGGGCACAAGCTTGGTATGCAGGCCAAAATTGGCCAATAGTTCTCCCTCCCAGCTAGAGTACTATACTTGATATTACATATTAATATTTGATATGACTCTTGAGTCTAGAGACTTCGCTCATAAGATATTTGTATCAATTTTTATAATTTGTGATATTTTATGTATTGCAAAAAACTGTAATATTTATGCATTATACTTCTACAACATAGGCTATAATATTGTATTAGTTGTGGCTGAATTTGTACTATTTTATTTATGATGTAATGTACTATTTATGGTTATTCGATATTATTCTAGATTTCTATATCTATTCATGGTGATCCTTAGCTAAGTGGATTAGCTAAAAACCTTTTTGGTTAACTAAATTAATATAATTAGTTAAAGATCACTAGTTAGGTTTATCATGGGGAAATCTATATGTTGAATATGTATATTTAGTTTTTTTTTGAATAAAAAATATTACAAAAATTTGATAAAACCCAGTGGGGTTGTTACAAAGGAACTACAAGTCCAAATGGCATATAATGCACATCCTCCTCCATCAAATTATGGACACCCACTAGATGGGGTTATTGGTACTTACATGCAACATATACCTCCTATGGTTTAAAAACCCTCTATTACTTTTGATAATAGTGAAATTAAGGATGACGACTCTGATCTTCATTTTCTATTCATTTAAGCATAAATTTATAAGCACCCCATATGTAGTGTCATGATTGATAATGGTGCAAGCAAGAATGTTTGTACTATGACATTACTTACACAATTGGTTATACTCATCATGATTTAAACCCATCTACTAGATCAGTTAGAGCATTTGATGGGACCTCCCAAAAGGTTCTTGGCAAGATTGACCTACCTTTATAGGTTAGTCTCTCACATGTGGTTATTAACTTTTTAGTTATCCTTTCCACATGTATATTTGATATGTTATTGGTAAGAAATTAAATACACACTCTTTGAGCAGTACCTCCTATAGTATATGGGTGTGTTAAATACATTCATGCCAATCAGGTAATTATAATTTTTGAAATTCTATATGAGCATCCTCTTGAGGAAAATAAACTTATACCCAGACAACTAGATATCAATCCTACTAAGGATCATTCATCATAAAGGGTAAGCAATAAACAACCCCCTTTACTAGGTAACTAGTACTTGAGAGACCATTACATCAAAGACATATAGTGGATTCCATAGAATCCCCATCTTCTACTACATACCATGATCAGAGATTTAGAGCACCTCAAAATGCACGTATTATTGTTATGACAAAGAAACCACAGATAACTCGATGATGGGTTAAAAAAAACCCCACTCATGTTACTCCTACTATTACTGCATGACCACATAGTCCTATTTTACATATGCAAAGCACCATTGATACCACTGTGATAGATATTACACCTATACATAATCCTCGATAGTGTAACCTTAGTATTACACCAGATTCATAGTGGGGAGATAGATATGGCCATCCATTGAAACACATTTTTGACACTTACATGTTTTATTGGCTTTGTGGCATCCATGTGTTACTTCCATATTCATGGATGGCATACACAATTACTCCTACATCCACATATGTGTCACACTTCTACTTCAGTGTGATACAGGCATATACAAACATAGGATACATTCCTATTTCAAATATTGGGCTTTCCCTCTACTCATGTTATATGGGCATTAGGCGCATCCACTTATTTGGTCTTGATAGACATAAGTTATAGGATTCACTAATCACTCTACATTATCATGTTTGATCTTAAATATGTACTTACACATGTCTAGCATCCATGATTGTCTTACAGACCATACTTGATATGTTGTACACTTGACATTACACCTATCCATACTCCTAGATAGTGTAACCCATGTATTATACCAGATTCACAATGGGGAAATCACATGTGCCTAATATTGTAAAATCCAAATTAGTTTCAAATTCAAAAAATATTGTGTGGACTGTTACCATATGATAAATTTTTTACATATTGATACCCCATAGACTTTTACATAATTTTATTGATCCAATCTATTATACTAGTTGGTTTCATTTTTTGTATGGTTGAGGTGATCAAATTGCTCAATCTTACCAAGTTTTCAAGCTGGACTTGATCATCCATCTTCACTAGGGTTATAAGTATCATTGGTTTGCATGGTTGATTTAATCTTGACTACTAGGTGGTAACTCACTTTTTCTCTAAAGTTGGGGGCATGTTCCTTCCAATCTCTCTCTCTCTCTATCTCCTTAGATATAGGCACTTTAAATATTTGTCTATATTTATCCTAATCTTAGTTTTAGATCCTTACAAGGATACATCTTTTTCAAAATAACTTGCCAATAGGCAAGGCGGTCACATTGACACACGTGTACTCCTAAACCTTGCTCTTTCAAATTCAATCTATTTAAAGTACTTTCAACTGAGATTATATGCACTGATTTCATATTATAACATGCTCTTGATGTTATAGTAGTTTTTCATTTTTTATTTAATTTAATTAACTAACTAAAAATTTAATGAAATACAGGGTTTAAGATGAATACCTGGAGATACAAAGATGATTGTGCACCACTTGAATCCAGTGAATGAGGGAACTTCTTTTTAGCTTGGAAGAATAACCTGCACATAAATAGACAACTTGGACAAAAATAGATTAATAGATAGATGACTTAGTTTCTTCATTAGAAACTAGTCTCAGAAAGTTGTGAACTTCTTCAAATGGATGTCAGCTCACTATTTTCATAATTAAGTGGATAAATAAATTCTTTTATATTTGATGGTACCTATACCAACTACTTATCTCTATGGGAGGTTGTATAAAGCATTGACCCATTCACCTAATAGGAAGATGAAACTCTATAATAATGATAGATAGTAGGTGACCTACTTTTATTAAAGCACCAAGAACTTCACTATGATACTACCAAAGTGGAGGTCATGCCATGCATTTACTTGCTACCTAATTTATTCTTTTAAGGAAGGATTTTAGATGAAATTAAATTATATTTAATTTAATTAACTAACTAAAAATTTAATGAAATACAGGGTTTAAGATGAATACCTGGAGATACAAAGATGATTGTGCACCACTTGAATCCAGTGAATGAGGGAACTTCTTTTTAGCTTGGAAGAATAACCTGCACATAAATAGACAACTTGGACAAAAATAGATTAATAGATAGATGACTTAGTTTCTTTGTTAGAAACCAGTCTCAGAAAGTTGTGAACTTCTTCAAATGGATGTCAGCTCACTATTTTCATAATTAAGTGGATAAATAAACTGTGAAATTACAAAAGATAAAGATGCAATAATAATAATGATTATGATTTAATCTTCATTTAAGCTATCAATGTAATCAAAGTATTCATCCCAATAATCCATAGCAACATTCACATCCACCTGTATAACATCAAGTTGGTTAGAAGTGGCTTCAATCGAAGGAGAATAAACAATGGCACAAAGTGATAACTTGAAGGATATGTCACTCTGATTAGCAAAAATGGGTTAGGATACTATAGGTATATTAGTGATATTAATGACATCATTCATAATGTCAAGCAAAGTCATCTACATAACAAGGCCATGTTTAAAAGGATAGATTATTATAATGGTTTAATGATAGGTTTATAAGATTAAAGGCTTGGGTTTTTAAGAAAGTATGCATTGGATTGATGTTGATTCAGAATGAATTGACATCAATTCTATTTAAAACTACACTTAATTAAAAATAGAGACTCAAAAGATGATAGAGGATAATAAAAGGACACAGAAGGATATAAGTTGTATTCTAAGGGATGGCTAACCAAATAGAAGAAAAAAAAATAATGAGAAACAAAATAAACAAGATAAGTACTTACCTTGAACCTATTTTCAAGTAGAATGAATTCCTTCCCACAAATGCAAGTAATACTTCAAACTCATGATGATGGATGCAAATTGTATGCAACAAAATTTTAATAGAGTGGTGTTAAGGCTTCCTTAATTTTCCAAAAATCTAAGTAGTGTTTTGACGTTTAGAGCTTCAGGTCCATTAACCAAAGGGTTAGTTGGGTATAAATGGATCAATGTTGATCTAGAGAATCAGTGTCAATCAAGGGAAAATTGATAATGATTCACCCTAATTTCATAGCTAAAGGTTTTATCTATGTTGGTTTGTTCTAATAGTGGGTAAATTTGGGTTTATGAGCATGAGGTTGTTGGGGATGGGGTTATACATGGGTAAGGTAGTTAAAAGGTTATGATTCCCTAGGTTGCAAATAGATTTAGGTGGTTAGGGAGGTGAAAAGGTAATTTGAGAAAATAAATTACAAGGTGGATAATGGTAAATAAATTAAACCTTAGGATAGGGATATTTAGGATATTAAAATAATAACAAGGGTTTATGACACTGAATAAATCATATCTAGTATATGAAATTATAGTGTCTACATTTGCCTCTTTTTGTGTAATGGTATGGAATATGCGTCATGAGATAAAAATTGAGAGAGGTCCAATGCCGCAAGTTTATGTGAGGAGGTATCCCCCCTCACACTGGGAGTTGATGTAGTATGAGGAGTAGGTGACGGGTTTGAAAAATTGAAGAGTAGATGGGATGGGCAGATAACAAATGAGATATATGAGCACAAATGCATAACATGAAGTATATGTTTTGCACTAATAGGTTACAAGGTAATACAGGCAAAGATGCCTAAAGGGAAATCCCATAATAAAATTCCACAACTACGAATAGGTGAGCTTAAACAAAGGCTAAAAAGGAGAACAAGTGATAGGCCTTGGTTGACCAAAGAATATGATGTGGTATATATTATGTGTACTACCTATAAATAGTTATTCTCAAGATAAACTGCATGCTCAAGACCCACTAAGGGGAGATACCCAAAAGAGTACATGCTTTATGTAGGGTGTGAAACCAACAGGGGATCTAAATCCACAAACCTAAAATGGTAGAGATCAAGTAATAAGGTAGGTGTGGTAAGGTACCAGCATGAGGCTATGGACAAGACTAGATGCATGTAAATTACAAGTAGTGAAAAATAGGCAAATCGATGTCGATCCATAATGAATCAATGTTCATCTACCAAATTAATGATGATTCAAAATAAATTGATGTCAATCTAAATTTGGGTATATAAGCAAATCTGACATGGAAAGGGATCATTTGATATAATGTAAAATAAAATGACAAGTGATAATTCAAATGACAATTGTGATGTGGGGTAAAATAAAGGCTAATGATAGCAGCTTGAGGTGACAATGATGATCCCAAGATGAGATAGGCCCCATTATTTTATTAATTGTGATTTTTTTATTTGTTTTAGTTTTTTGGCTTTGTAAGATTGGGGGAATTCATTAGGAATAGGATAAGATGGTGCGAGAGAATCAACATAGATTTTCATGAATTAGTGATGATTCATTGGGAATCAACATCATTTCATCTAAAATGGTACCGATCCAGATGGAACAACATCGATCTATAATGGATAAGCATTGATTCACAAAAAAAATGAAAGGCTAGATTATAGTACCTAGGGTTAGACTAAGTATAGTTTTAAGAAAGTTAAGGCTTAGAGGGGGTTTTGGTTATAGGCACGAACACTACTCTGAATGCGATATCAAGTACCACCTCTATTGGAGTGACTATGGGACCAACTCAGTGATGATGATAGGGTACACATAGAGGTTGTAGGCCTAGGAGGAGTACACTACTATTGACACATTCATCAATATGCAAGATTGATAGTTGTATTACTAGAGTGATGGGATGTGATGACTAGGATGTTCTGGCTACCCATGGGGGAGATGACCATCATGGAAGAGGACATATATAAGATACTAGGACTTATAGTGTAGAGAATGATAATAGTACATGTGGATGAGCAGGGATGAGGAACAACACTGACATGATTATATGGTGGGGATGTTATTGATATTACTTTTATTACTAGTGGTTTTGTGTTTGAGCCTCTATATGAGGATGATGTAGAGGGGAGGGGTGTTTTGATTATGATGTTGTTGGATATCTCATGTTATGCACTCCCAGACTTAGTAGGAGGTAAGTTATTATGGATCCTTATAGGTGTGCTCACAAATATGTTAGAGCATAAGATAGTGTTTGCTTGGGAATCAACACTACTAACATAGGTCTATAGGGAGATATAGGGGTGGAGGACCCATAAGTGGTATGGATTGGATGTGATCATAGTTATAGAATATTAGGCATACAAGCACATCAGGGTGGTGCATCCCATTGACAACCCATGGATACGATGGTATGAGACTGATTATAACATTACTTTCCTATGATGGAAGGTTGATTTAGTTTAAGATTTTGTAGATGGTGTTGTCTAGGACCTAGAGTACTACCAAGGGGTCCTTGATGGGTTATGATATGGAGATATTATTTGGAAACCCTATCTCAAATTTCTTACACGGCCTGGATTAGAGGTAGAGCTCACAAATATTTAGAGAGAGAGAGATGGGCTACAAGATGGAGTACATGGATTACTTCCATTTTGGGTGTGTGAGGAGACAATTTGGGTTAGTGTAAGGGATGAGATAGAGCCTACACTCTTAAATCTAGACACCATAAATGTTTTGATAGGGGCCAAGGAGAACCTAGCCAGGTTAGTTTTGGAGGATGCAAGGTGTACTTCAGCATTTCTAACATGGTGGGCATGACAGTTGGCCATGAGGCAAGAGAGGGTGGTGCAACCTCAATAAGAGGGAGTAGATGAGGAGATGAAAGATGTGGTAGACGATGGAGGAGGAGAGGAGGAAATGAGAGATGAGGGGGAGAGGGGAAAGGATGGGGGAGAGGAGTAGAAGATAAATATAACATAGATCATCACAAAGAGGGATACACTGAGGGCCCAATGTATTACCTTATAGGGATAGGTAGTTACATCACAGGGTGCTCTCACTATGATGTATATTGAGTGGGATACATTGTAGATGATATTATATACACTACGGGTAGAGTTTGACTCCTTACAGCTGAGTTATGATTTAGCAGTGGAGGCTCGAGATCACTATTGAGTAGAGAGAGATATCTTGTGAAGGGGATGGAGGCTCTATAAGACATATGGTTATAGGGGTGGTCAAGCCTAGAATAGGGCATGCAGGTATAGTGAGCATAGACAGGTATAGGGAGATAGCAGTAAAGATGTATTACTATGAGCTAATCATTCTATATTGGCATTTAGAGATTCCCCGCTATGATACCCACTTAACCACATAGGGTAGATCATCTAGGTGGACTCACACAAGGTCAGTGAGTATGGGGAGTGTATCATGTGGGAAGGATCAGAGAAAGGATAGAGATAGAGGAGGAGATGGGGGAGGGGATGGGAGTGGAGATGGAGGTGGAGCTCTGAGGAGTATTCATTTTAGTAGGATTCATTTTATCGAGTAACTCATTATTGTTACGTTTATTGTGCTAGCCGAGGAGCCATAGATTTGTATATGGATATTTATGATGTATACTTTGAGCATTACACACACACACACACACATATATATATATGATTCATGATTATGAGTATGCGTTGTGATATTTATATGTTCTATGGAGTTTATTTATAGGTTATAGATGTTTATGGATTATGTTATCATGGATGTTTGTATTTAGATTATGTGATTATGGATTTAGATTATTAAATGATGTGATAGATTATGGTTTGTACATGTCATGGATTTATATTAAAATGTTTATGGATTATGGTTATTATATTGTGGATGTGAATTATATCATGGATTATAGATTTATGGACTTTATACGATGTGCATATGGGTTTAGATTATGGATTTGATGGATTTAAATATTATAAAATTCTAACATGTTTATGGATCATGATTTAGTTATTATGGATGCAATTTAGATTATTTGATGTATGGATTTATGTGATGTTATTATATTAAAATGTCAATGATTAAATTATTATGGATGCGATTTTGATTATGGATTATGGATTACATAATTATGAGTTTAATTACGGTATGAATTATGGGCTTTTATGTGAAAATGTTTATGGATTATGGATGTACATTAGATTATGTATTATGAATAATGTTTATGGATTATGATTAATATGGATGTGAATTATAAATTATAGATTTCACGTTATGAGATTTATAGATTTTTGGATTACTAAACTAGGACATTCTTTGATAAATGTGGCAAATCTATCTTTGAATAATTAATTATCACAAATGTGATTTACAAAAGGTTTTATTGCTCATTACTAGATCATACCATATCTTAAGAAAACCACTTGAAATGAATGCACGTGCATCCTTCACTGAATGCTAATAAATATCCTAACATTATTAGGTTGACTCAGTTCAAGATTTTATTGGTTTGAGATGGAAATTTCTAAGGATTTGCTTTGATAGAAAGTGGATTATTTTAAGAAGATGATCTCATCTTGCATACCCAAAACTAAGGTTGACCCTAGGATCCTTTGGTGCCAATTGATGTAGATTGATTAATGTAGGAAGTCTACTTAATTAAAGAAAGTTGATAAATGCAAGAAGCTTTCTTGGGATATTTAATGCATGATAACCATTCTTCAAGGGAGTGGTTTATATTTTGAGAGATGCTTTTTGAAACAACTATCCTTCAAGGGAGCAGTCTACATTTTTTTGATATTTTTATATATTTTATAGTTGTCTTTTGAGGGATCAGTCTATTATTTTTTATTTTTTTGTAGATGTTTTTCTTTGCTTTTCTTTTGATCTCGATGTTATTTATTTATGGGTTGGCTTTGGGCATCCTAGAATAGTTTCCCAAAGCTTTGTTGCACTAGATAATAATCTTATTCTCAAAATGAATTAGTAAAGAGAGGTATTTTAGGAAATAATGATTCAGAGCTCCTTCCCATTATAGGCGAAACTTATCCAATTAAAGCATGCTATAAATAAAGTAAGGGTATTCATATTCAAGGTTAAAATGGGAACTATTGTCAGATAACCACATGTCTTTATATATCATTATTTGGTATAAGAATAATAGGGATATGGTTTTATCCACTCAAACCGAAAGAAAAGAAACTAAGCAGACCAAGGTGATTAAGACTTATTAAAAGTGGAAAAGATGCAAAGACAATGCATTAAGAGGATCTCGTTCTAATTTTCCATCAAGAGAGGCTAAGTGATATGTCCCAAATTCATATTTATGGGTGATAATGTATGGTCTGAGCAAATTTGGAGAAAAATTTCCCCATTTTCTTTTTCCATATTAATGACATGTTGATTTTCTTTTAAGACAAGGTCACCAATTTTAAATTCATGTTTTTTTAGATGTTTATTATGGGTGTTGGGGATCAATCAATAATATGATTACAATATGAAAGCAATAAATGCGGAAATAAGCCAGATAGATAAGTAACTAGAATTAGAATTAACAAGAAACAAGAGATACAAGAAACCACCATGAAAACTTGTATTAAACTCTTTACAGAAGGAATACAATGAAGAAACTTCTTTCTTCCACACCTCTCTCAGATGTACAGATCTCTCTCTAGATCTCTTTCCCTCAAGAGTCCTCTCTCTCAATTACAATCATAATTCAATCCTTGAATTGTCTATCTTACAATATCTTGTACTGTTCAATGAACTATGAAGATCTATCTCTATTATATAACTATAGAGATTCATGAGCATGCACTTACAACCACTAGATGCACCTCCTAAACAAGGGCTCTAATTACAGTTCTACTCAAAATAGAAATCAGGACTTAACAATCAACAGTTCGTTCCTTAACATGCAAACATTTTGTTTACGCATAGAAATAGAATTTGCATACACAAGTGACCGACGTCGGTCCCTGAATGCCTGTCTATGGCTGACGTCGATCGACCTACCACCGATGTCGACAGCCTCTGGTCTGCGCTAGACCGTTGACGATGACTGTTGGATCCAGCAAGTTGTATTCTGCTCATGGGTGAAGCTTTTAGCTCCATACCCTAATAATCTCCCACTTGGAGATAAACAGCGGCACCAGTACCTGTACAGCAACATCTTCTAGCTCCTCCATCTTCAACTCAATCATGAAGACCAATGGAAGTTGAATGAAGATTCAACTTCTCCTTTGTAACTGGCTTGGTTAACATATCCGCAAGATTCTTATTTGTATGGATTTTCTCCAGCTTCAACTCACCATCCTCCAATACCTGTCTAATGAAGTGGTACCTAAGCTGTATATGCTTTGTTCTTGAATGAAAGGCTGAATTCTTAGCCAAATGAATTGCACTCTAACTATCATTGTATAGTCTATAACTCTCTCGCTCCTTTCCAAGCTCTTCCATGAACCGTGTCATCTATATCATCTCTTTGCTATTCTCTGTGACTGTAATATATTCTGCTTCTATAGTTGACAAGGCAACAACCTTTTGCAACTTTAATATCCAGCTAACCGTCGTTCCACCTACAGTGAAAACATATCCTGTGGTGCTTCTCCTGCCATCCATATCACCTGCCATATCTGAATCTACATAACCATGTAGAGAAGTATTTGAACCACCATAGCACAAGTGCCTACTGCTAGTTCCTTTCATATCTCTAAGGATCTACTAAACTACTTTTCAGTGTTCCTTTCCTGGATTGGCCATATACTTACTTACAACTCCCACTGCTTGGGCAATATCAAGTCTAGTACAAACCATTGCATACATTAAACTTCCTACTGCAGAAGCATATGGAACTTTCCTCATGTACTCTACCTCATCATGTGAATTAGGACATTATTCTTTACTTAACTTAAAATGTCTAGCCATATGTGTGCTTATAGATTTTGCATCCTGCATATTGAACCGTTTCAACACCTTGTTCACATAATCCTCTTGAGACAAAATCAACTTGTGATTTTTCCTGTCTCTCTTAATGTTCATGCCAAGGATTTTCTTTGCTGCTCCCAAATCCTTCATGGCAAATGTGTGAGCTAATTTTACCTTAAGCTCAGAGATATCCTACATGTGTGATCCTGCAACCAGCATATCATCTACATACAATAACAGAATAATATATCTACCATTATCCAATCTCTTAAAATACACACAATGGTCAGATTGACATCTACTGTAGCCATGCTCAGTCATAAACCTATCAAACCTTAGATACCATTGCCTTGGAGCTTGCTTGAGGCCATACAAGCTTTTCTTTAATCTGCACACTAGCTTCTCCTTACCTTTGACTTCAAATCATTCTGGCTGATCCATATATATTTCTTCATCCAAATCTCAATGAAGAAACGTTGTCTTAACATCAAGTTGCTCAAGATGCAAATCCTTAATATCAACTAAAGACAGTATAGTCTGTATAGAAGTTATTTTAACAACAGGAGAGAAAATCTCACCAAAGTCAATACCTGGTTTCTATGCAAATCCTTTCACTACCAACCTGGCCTTATATCTCATCTGTCCATTCTCACCTTCTTTCAACCTGTAGATCCATCTGTTCTTCAGTGTCTTCTTTCCTGCTGGCAACTCAACCAAATCCCATGTTTGGTTCTCTCTCAAGGAATCAATCTCCTCACTCATGCCTAGCTCCCACTGACTCTTGGAATCCACCTGTATTGCTTCATCAAAACTCTTTGGTTCTCCACCATCAGTTAGTAATAAATAGAATAATGAAGGGGAATATCAAATTGGAGGTTTACTTACCCTTTCTGACCTCCTGTTGAGCGTTTGAGACTCATCTGCAACACGCTGTCTGCCCAAATTCTTTGACAGTGACCGACCTCGATCACTTCTAGGCCTGTAACTGGCTGACGTCGGTTCTACCTGACCGACGTCGGTTCCTTCCTGGCTGACGTCGATTCCTATACGACCGACATCGGTCTCTGTACGGCTGACATCGGTTTCTACCTAACCGATGTCGGTCTTTGTGTTTTTCTATCTGTTATTATTTCTTCTCGCAAGCTCATTTTGGACTGTCACTTCATCCAATTCTCCATTGCTCTACCCAGATTGATTCAACTTCTTGAGCTGATCACTATACATCACTTTTTCATTGAAAACAACATCACGACTCCTAATTATCTTGTTAGTTTCTAGATTCCAAAACTTGAATCCAAACTCATCAGAGCCATAGCCAATAAATGTGCACCTCATAGACTTAGCATCCAGCTTCTTTCTATTTTCCTTATCAATGTGCACAAAGGCTTCACAACCAAAAACTTTGAGAAATAAGAGATCTACCTTTTTACATGTCCATGCCTCTTCTAGAATTCCACCATCCAGAGCTATAGAGGGTCCTCTGTTAATTAGGTACACTGCAGTATCCATGGCTTCTGCCCAAAACTCTAAGGGTAATCTAGCATGCAATCTCATACACCTTGCACGCTCCATGATTGTTCTATTCATCCTTTCAGCAACACTATTTTGCTGAGGTGTTCTTGGAACAGTTCTTTGCCTGCAGATCCCATGCATATAACAATACTAATTGAACTTGTGGCTACAAAACTCACCACCATTGTCAGATCTCAGGCACTTCAATCTCTTGCCTGTTTCATTCTCAACCATAGCTTTCTAAATCTTAAATGTGTCAAAAACATCAGATTTCTTCTTTATACAATAGATCCATACCTTTCTTGTAGCATCATCTATGAAGGAAACAAAGTACTATGATCCTCTAATAGAAGCAACTTGAGCTGGTCCCCACACGTCTATGTGAACAAGCTACAATTTGTGCTTCTTCTTTGTTGACCCAGTCTTGAGAAAACTCACTCTCTTCTATTTTTCAAAAATACAGTCTTCACAGAAATCTAGATCTATGCTTTTTAAATCTGGAAACATACCTTTTGACTTAAGAATTGTCATTCCCTTCTCACTCATGTGGCCAAGCCTTTGATGCCACAATTTTGCATCTACATCTAAAGTAGATAATACAGAAGGAGAATTGTCAGTAATACAATTACATAAATAGAAAGTACCTACTCTCTTACCTCTTGCCAATACAAGTGCACCCTTGGAAACCTTCCAAGATTTAGCTGTGAGAGTTATTATACAACCCTCATCCCCTAACTTTCCTGCAGAAATCAAATTCCTCTTCAGGCTGGGAACATGCATCACATTTTTCAACACCTATGTGTTGCCATTCTGCATTTTTAGTTACACTTTACCTTTACCTACTATTTTGCAAGGCTCATCATCCCCTAGATAGACTATTCCAAAATCTCCATGGATATAGTCACTAAAATATTCTCTGTTGGGGGTTGCATGGAAAGATGCACCAAAATCTAAAACTCAAGATTCTATATTAGTATGCAAAGAGAATATAAGAGCATCTTGTGCAACAATACCTGTCACCTTTGCTTCTTCTTTATCTTCATGCTGTTGTCTATTCTCTTTAGGCTTTGACTAGCAATCTTTGCTTATGTGCCCAATCTTTCCACAATTCCAACATTGTGGCTTCCTGCCATTTCTGGATTTGGATCTTCCTCTCATCTTTGACTTAGATCTTGATCTCCCTTTCTTGCTCTTCTCTTTTTGTCTTCCCTTGCTCTCAAAACTTAAAGTGTTCCCTGATGTCTCTTCTGTGCTTTTCCTGTAAATTTCTTCATTAAAGATTACACTAACCACATCATCTACTTTTAAAATATTTGAAGCAGAAGCAGTATTACTAACTACCATTACCAAGCTATGCCAACTTTCAGGTAAAGAACATAAGATTAATAGAGCTTTAATTTCATCATCAAATACTATTTTGACTAAATTTAATTGATTCACAATTCCATGGAAATCATTCAAATGATTAGATACAGAACTACCTTCCTGCATCTACAAATTAAATAACTGCTTCATAAGATATACCTTATTTGAAGCTGAGGGTTTTTCATATAAATTTGCTAAAGTAGTCATTAACTCTACCATAGACTTTGCCTGTGATAAATTAGATATCACAATAGATGCTAGACTCAACCTTATAGATCCAAGAGCCTTTTTATCAAGAACTTCCCATTCTTCATCATCCATGTTTTTGGGTTGCTTTGCAGTCCCTCCTAACGGTAAGTATAGGTCTTTTTGATATAGATAATCTTCTATCTGCATTCTCCATAATTGATAGTTCTTGCCATTAAACTTCTCCATTCTCAGTTTACTTTCTTCTGCCATTGCTTCTCCCACTCAAACAGAAATCCCTGTGAGCAACCTGTAATCAATACACACTAACCAGATCTGAAACACTTGTTAGTCAAACCAAGCTTTGATACCTCTTGTTGGATATCAAGCTCTAAACCTACAACCTGGCTCTGATACCACTTGTTAGGGATCAATCAACAATATGATTACAATATGAAAGCAATAAATGCAGAAATAAGCCAGATAGATAAGTAACTAGAATCAGAATTAACAAGAAATAAGAGATACAAAAAACCACCCTAAAAACTTGTATTAGACTCTTTACAAAAGGAATACAATGAAGAAACTTCTTTCTTCCACACCTCTCTCAGATGTACATATCTCTCTCTAGATCTCTTTCCCTCAAGAGTCCTCTCTCTCAATTACAATCACAATTCAATCCTTGAATTGTCTATCTTACAATATCTTGTACTGTTTAATGAACTATGAAGATCTATCTCTATTATATAACTATAGAGATTCATGAGCATGCACTTACAACCACTAGATGCACCTCTTAAACAAGGGCTCTAATTACAGTTCTACTCAAAATAGAAACGCGGACTTAACAACCAACAGTTCATTCCTTAACATGCAAACATTCTATTTACGCACGGAAATAGAATCTGCATACACAGGTGACCGACGTCGGTCCCTGAATGCCTGCCTGTGGCTGATGTCGGCCAACCTACCACCAACGTCGATAGCCTCTAGTCTACGCCAGACCGTCGATGGTGACTGTTGGATCCAGCAAGTTGTATTCTGCTCATGGGTGAAGCTTTTAGCTCCATACCCTAACAATGGGTGCACTTTATTCATTCCTGATATACATGGAGATAGTCAAGGGCAGACGATTGATGCTCATCCAAGAGATCAAGATAGGTTAATCATTCCTGATGGAAGTCATCCTCAAAAATTATATCTTTAACATAAATGCAAAGGGAAGGAATTTGAATGTCAAAAGGAAGTACAACCTAGGTACCATAGACTAGCGAGAAAGGAGTAGCACTTATAGGGGTTCTAATACTAGTTTGATAAGCCCATAAGGCAAAAGGAACATGAAGATGCCAATTTTTTCTTGATTCATTAATAACATTAGTTATGATTTTGATAAGAGTTTTATTGGATGCCTCAGCCTATCCATTAGCTTAAAGATAGTAAAGTGAGGAAAAAGTTAGCTTAAAGTTAAAATAATCACAAAGCTCTTGAACCTTTTTGTTTTTAAAATATTTTCCATTATCTATGATGATCTTATGAGGAATACCAAAGTGATAAATAATATGTTGATTAATAAATTCCATAATATTGTCTACTTTGGTCAAGATAAGAGGGATAGCCTCCAGCCACTTAGTAAAATACTCAGTGGTGGTAATGATAAATCATTGATGCTAGGAAGATTTAGGATTAATCTGACCTATAAGATTGAGCCCCCTTTGGGAAAAAGGTCAAAAGTCTTGTGCTACCTATATCGCTTGACTAGGGACATGTGATAGGTTGGCATGTTATTGACACTTTACGCATTTCTTGAATTACTCACAACAATCTTGATTTAAAGTGGGCCAATAATAGCCCAATTATAAGATTCTCTTTTCAATGGTGTGATCGCTAAAATTTCCACCACATGAGCCATCATGAGCTTCTTTGATAGCGAGGGCAGATTTATGATTTTGAAGACAACGAAGAAGGATTCCATCAAAACCATGATTATAGAGAACACCCCCTAGTATGAAAAAACATGTGATGCAATGCTAGAAAGCTTGCTTGCCATTTCTAGATAGATTCAAAGGAATAATCTCCCTCAATAGTTAATCAAATATATGTGTGTACCAGAGATCTAATGGATTTTCCTCCACACTATGGATGGAAAGAAGATCAATTTTGGTAAAATAATGTTGATTAATCTTGTGGATGAGGCCAAATAACATAGATTCATGAGAATAAGATGGGATAAATGATGCCAAATAAGTCACAATATCCACAAACTTATTAGTTGACCATGAAATGGCTTGGATAGCATAATACTCAAAATTAGCTAGTAACTGATCAACCAAGGTCTTATATTTATGAAAGGTATCATTCTTACATTTATATATACCCTTAATCTAATTGACCACAAGCTAGGAATCACCATATATATTAAGTGTTTTAATACCTAAGGCTAAAGTAGTTTGGAGAGCTATGATCAAAGCCTCATCTTTAGCATATTATTAGTGCAGTCAAAATCAAGCTTAAAAGATAGAGGTATAGTTGTCCCCCTAGGAGGGATTAGGATAATTCTATCTCCCTGACCATGCTCGCATTTGGATCCATCAAAAAATATAATCATTTGATATTGCAGATCTATTTGAGATGTGGAGGCTATGGATTCATTTGGGAATTCATAGTTAACTAGTTGGTTATCAACAAGAGGTGCCTCAACATGTTGATCAACAATTATTTCAACTTTAACTATTTTTTTATGGATAAACTCAAGATCAAATTATGTCAAAAGCATGAGACATTTGACCATTCATTGACTATGATAAGGCTTTAAATGTATAAACTTTAGGGGATCATTATTCATGACCACATAGGTTATGTGATTAAGTAGATAATATCAAAGCTTGGAAGCTACAAAGCCAACCATAACTTCTATACATGAGAATAACGCATCTCGTAGTCAATAAGTGTGCAATTGATTTAGTAAACTGCATGATCTTCATGTTACTCATCATGATGAGCAATCATGTCTCCTAAGGAATGATTTGTAACAAAAATATATAAGAAGGGTTGCCCTTCCTTCGAGGGAATGAGAACTAGTCGTGAAATAAGGTAGCTTTTAAGATCATCAAAGGCCTTCTGACAACTAAATTCCCAACTAAAATGGATATCTTTCCTTAGGAGGTGATGGAATGGTTGGCATCGACTAGATTATTAGGAGATAAAATGATGAATAGATTACAATTTACCTTGTAAACTAAAAAGTTGATTAAGATTAGATGGGGGTGGAATTTCTAAAATGGCTTTGATCTTAGCAGGGTCAACTTCTATCCCTTGAATAGAGATAATAAAGCCTAAAAGCTTAACCGTCAAAACTCCAAAAATACATTTTTTGGATTTTAGATAGACATGAAACTGGATTAAATGAGTGAAGATTAATTTCAACATTGAAATATGGTATTTTTGTGGTTTTAACTTACCAAGGAGACCATCAACATAATCCTCAAAAAAAAAATAGATGATATCATAGAAGATATAGGTCGTGGCTCTTTGATAGGTGGCTCCTACATTCTTTAGTCTGAAATCATGACTCAATAGAAGAAGGTCCCCCAAGGAGTGATAAATGAAGTCTTATGTTGATCTTATGGTGTGATAAGGATCTGATTATATCTATAAAACCCATCCATAAGTGATAACATTTTGTGCCTGGATGTTAAGTCCATTAATTGTTCAATATTAGGGAGAGGGAAATCATTTTTAGTACAAGTGAGATTAAGGTCATGAAAGTCAGTACAAAGGCATTATCCCCCTATGGGCTTTATGATAGGGATGGTATTAGATACCCATTGAGGGTAATCAATGGGCTGGATAAAGTTAACTGATAAGAGATATTATAACTCTTTGTTGACTAAGAATGCAACATGAGGGTGCATTTTTGAAGCTTTTACTTTATACGTTTAGCATCAGGGAATGTGACAATGTTATGGATGATAATAGCATGATCGATACCAGGAATATCACTATAATACCAAGCAAATGCTTCACTATGATCTGTTAGAAATGCAGTAAAATCTTGGTGCTCTTGAGGATCTAAATATTTATTGACCTTAATTATTCATGAAGTCTCATGAGATCCTATGTTAATGTATATGGTGGCCTCATTTAATAGACTAGAGGTTTCAGATGGAAGAGATTTGAATAGATGGGAATCATTTGTGCCTAAATGAGTTAAGATCGACTCATCATCTTGGCTCTGAAGAATAGAGATGGTGGGAAAATCCTGCCCTATCATGTTTGGGTAGGATAGAGGAATGGTTTTGACCTCCCCATCATGATTATAGACAATCAGTTCTATAGTGATAGCATTGACTAAAAATTGTTTATAGGAATGGATATGATGTCATCTGTCGAAGAAGGGGTGTTAGACGATGAGGACGATGTGTCTTCTTTAAGGATAGAAAGGAGAGTAATTTATGGGGTAGTTTTGGGGTTCTTGTTAAAACTAAGGTCATGTTTTTTATGGGGTTTCCTAAAATCTCCTAACGTAACCTTATGTGGGTCTTTTTCATAGCATCCTATGCCAAAACCCTTCCAAGCACACCATTAAATGTATGTTTTTACAAAGTCAGGTTTATCCAAGAATGAAAATTTTGAGGTAAATGGTTTAACATGGGTCTAGTTACCAAGACCTAAATAAGGTTGATCAATTCCCCCATAGATTAAATGGGTGTAGAGGAAAGGTGGACTAAAGGGAATAATTTCTCATAAATTTGGATAATATACATGTTGTTTGTTTGGATGCCCATATTCTTGGGGAGTGAGGAGAGTATTGAGTGTTAATAACTGATACTCTCTAATCAATAGTTACTAAAACATGGAATCAATGGACTCCTTGCCAATCCTTGATGTAGGGATTGTTATACTAGAGGATGCCTCATTGGATGATGATGGGGTGGCATTTTATAATAGAATTAAAATGTCATTTGGTTGTAAGGTAAGGTTACAAGTTCTAAATGGATGGGGATCTATTGAGACAATGTCAATCTTACCTCCATATTTGAATATAATATATCAGTGCAAGGTAGAGGGGATGCAATGCATAACACATATCTAGGGACATATTAACAATATGTTGTATTGAAACTCCCCTTCTATTACATAAAATAATTTAGGAAGAACATGTGTGCTTACTTGGATGTGAAGGATGACCATTCCTAACACATGGGCAATAGTATCATTGAATGCTCATAAAATAGTGGAGGATTAGGCTACAATAGTTTTAGGTAATTGTAGTTGTTGAAACGCACGAGAGGAGATTATATTTATACTTGCATCATTATCAATCATTACTCATTTGATTTGAGTCTGATAAATTAGGCAATGATAAATAGTGATGGATCTTGATCATTAGGTTGTAACAATGATATTTATGAATCATATAATGTTATGGCTAATATATTTTGAAGCAATATGATGAAAGTCTATATAGATTGGGGTTCATTAGCTTGTATCTTAGTGGCCAGCAAGGCTTCTATAATATCCTCATGATCCTACGAAGAATTTTCGATATGTTTATATAAAGACATCTTGATCAGGAGTTGATGAAGCTACTTTAGAACATATATCTATATTAATTCTAAAGCATTATTGTTTTGTGCTTTCCCCAAAATATAAATTTTAGGTTTCAAAGCGAGCATTGTAAGATTATTTGTAGTAAGAGTTGGTGCTTTCACAGTAGTCACTTTGGCTTTATCATTATTATGGATCTTATGACCCTAGGTTTGGGACCGCATAGCTATGTGAATTGTGTCTATCTAAAATAAAGGGGGATTTATCATGTTCTCAAACTCATCCACATCTAGAGGGTTTAGGAGGGGTTATTATTGATCTTTATTACATATTTTATCTTTGTTTGAAGTTTGTTCTAATATTGTTGGTAGTATACTACTTTCTGAGGTGGACATGACCCTAGTAATTTGACTATGGAGATGGTCATGATACAACTATTCCATTAAAATATCTTCTTATTCTAATAAGTTTTAGACCACAACTTTTAACATGTTACAAATCTATGTATCATGACCTGCTATTCGATGATACACTCACTTATTATTTTCTCAATACCACACTGGTCTCTAAACATGAGGTTTAACAGGTTTTATGGGTGGTAGAGTGATAAGCGATGTTTGGAGAAATTGATCAAGGGTCTTAGAAAAAGACCCTTTCAATAGATCCTGACTAGGTTTTTTGATCTTTGAAGGAACTAGTAGGGAAGTTGTATTTGATTTTGAACCTCAATATTTCAAATTGGTTGTTTGAACATTCCCAATGATAGGTACTTTGTGTTTGGGATAAGAATTTACACCTAAACCTTGTGGATAGTAGGGGTTTAAAGGATTAAGTATTGGCATTATCACGATGGGAAGATCCCTTTCTAATGGTACATGCACTTTAGTAGAGGATTCTATGATGGTGGATTTTAGTCTTGTTAAAGGATGGGGTCCCAATATAGATGCTTTAGTTTGAATGGGTGGCAAGGGTGCCCTCCCCTTTCAAATATGATTAGGGGTAGCAGGTATATCCTCTTTAGGAAGTTCAATCCTAATGGGATGATGTTGCAAGGACTTTCCTTATGATGCCTCAAGGTTTTTATTTTTGATACCTATAACTTTCCCCATAACTTCTCTAAGATTTATATCTTCTTGAGTAATGAGGGGAATTGGTCTTGAGTTGGTTTGAGACAATGTAGTAGTTTCCTCAGGGGTAGTAAGCTAGAGAGGATAGGTATGCTAGATGTAGGTATTGAGATGACATGAGGAATGGTATGCATATCTTGTGGAATATCTAAATAAGCCATTTCCTTTATAGCCTTTTCGTCCTTTATTTCTAGTTGATCATCCTGATTATTTTTAATAAGGTTTCCTCAAGTGGATCCTAAATAATGAGATCTAGAAAGCTTGAGTGAGTTTTTGGGATAACTTCACATAATTCAGATGGTTTGAAGGTGTCTCTTGTAAGGAGATCTAAAACAAAAGTAATACCAACTTATTTAGGCAAAAGTTGATCATGGATTTTACTGATCACATGGGTCTCATGGTTTGAGGTGGATCCCAAATTAGCCTATATATAATTTGACATGGAAGTTTGGTTAAGGAATGGATGCCTAAATATGTCTATAAACTGATTAGGGGACATGTTAGGGCTATCTAGGGGACATGATGGAAGTTGAAAAAGTTATTTTCCTTAAACTAGTTAGGCTTAGGGCAAGATTCATCAAGAGGTCTCACCAAAGGAAGTTTGATGGGAGTTGCCTTTAAAATCTTGTCCAAGATAGACACATAGGATTCTCCTAAAGGTGTATACTATCATGGAGGAAAACATGTTAATGGTTTTTGATATTGTGGCTGAGAGGCACATGGCTTAGATTGGATTTTTGCTTGTGGTGGTGCTGATTTTAAGACTATGGCATTAGTAGCTCCTTTGGTCTTATTATGGTTAGTCCCTTTAGAAGGATCAGGGTTGAAGTTTTTACTATGCAATTTTACTTTCCCTTTTTCCAAGGCTCTAATTTATAGCTTGTGGGCCATAGAAAAGGCCTCATCAAAGGTTTTTAAGGATTGCACCCATAACATTGATGAGATATGTTTAACACATGATCTCATAAATAATTCAATTAGTTTGGGTTGTGGAAGGGAAAAGGTGATTTGGTTAATGAGACTAATCCATCTGGCCATGAAATTAGTGATAGATTCACCATCAAATAATCTGATGGCATAGAGGTTGGTGATAGTTACTTTTTTTTGCAATGTTGATAAAAAGTGCTCTAAGAATATTTGGGCTAGCTACCCAAAAGAGAATAAGGAATGATGAGGAATCGAGTTATACTAGTCTAACGCTGGTCCGCCTAGTGACATATGAAAAGTCCTGAGAAGAAGAACATCATTGTGAGCTATAAGATAGCAAGCATGTGTGAATGCTTAAAGGTGCTACTAATAATCCTCCTTATTTTTAAACTTCATAAAATTCAAAAGCTCCCACTGTGAAGGGTGTGATCCAATGGGGACAACTGGATTAATAGGTTTGTTACAAATTTGCTCATAAGTGATCATATTTTTCTTCCCAAAGGCAAAGGCTTCCAAATTAGCCATCCTATTCATGAGGATACCTATAAGGTTTGGTTGGGTATTGTATTGAGGAACACTTACCAAGACATTTTGTTGCAGATGTTGATAGGTAGGAAATAGAGTGAAAAAGGGTTGGGATAGAGGGTAACCAACTAAGGTGGTCATAATTAGTTGGGTAGCTACCACATACTGTGGGGATTTGAAGGGTATATAAGTAGACCCAATAGCTTACATAGTTGTTATGTATTAGGTGGTTAATGGGATATGTTATTGAGGAGGTTGACTTATGCGGGCTTGTTACAAAGGATGAGTTTGGGGATTTAAAATTATGTTACTTTGGATAGGCAAGAGAGTTTTTGGGATTAAGATAAATAAATTCTAGGGTGCCATGGTAAGAGGTAAAGTAGACGTAGGTTGAGGTGCAGTGATATTTTGAGCTTGGGTACTAGTTCGGGATGGACCACTAAACACTATCAGAGGTGGATTACCTAATGGTTACATAGTGTTAGTATTATAACTTGCTGAGGGAGGATTGTTGTGGGAGGATACCATAGTTTTAGTGAACCTATCACTTTCCTCTAGAGGCATGCCAAAAGCATTCCCCAAAAATTGTGTGTGGGGGAAAGTGGAATGCGGATAGTTTGGGTGTTAAGGTAATGGATAAGTGTGATTGGATTGCTATCCAATATGGTGGTGAATTCAAGATCACCTTGACTATAATACTGGGGAATACCATCCCCCATGGACTTAAGGGATGTAGGAGGACTATGAGAGTTATACAAGGATGATGTTGGGGGTTCGATTTGCTTTAGCAACTGTTATCACATCAAAACCATGTAGCAAAGAAGGAAAAATTTGAAAAAATGAAAAATAAAATCACACAATAATCTTTTTGATTATCTTGAATTTAGTGAAAAATAAAGGCACACACACTACAAGATGTACCTAAAAGGATTTTACTTTTTAACTTTAAAGTGTGATAAAAGAAAAGAAAGGTTATCAAAGGTCCTAAGAAATGGCAATCTATAGATGGTTTTAGGTTTATTTAGGCTTAAAATATCTTTGTACTAAAATCAATACATGGATTGGTATTGGGGCCTACCCCCTCACTTCACATACCACAACGTAAGGGTGTCAATGCTTATCTAGTATATATCAAATAATAAGGGTTTATACTCAATCATTGTACTAAGTTGGTTCTCCCCTTAGTGATGAAATCTAAGTAGGATAGTTAGGAATAAGATTACCACTAGGTGATGAAATCCCAGATAGTTCCTTTATGTCCATGTTTGATGAGTTGATTATGTAATTGGTTTGGTGTGTGTGTGAAATAAGTGATTGTTATGATAAATTAACCCACCTAGATTATTTTATATGAATTACCTAAGCAAGCAAAAATGGATGCAGTCCTTTTTAATCTTTAGAAAGGGAAACAAATTTTGAATTTTATTTTGAATGAAGATAATAATCAAGAGAAAGGGAGAAGAATGGATAAATTCACAATGAATTATAATAAGAAAAAAATGAGACCTTAGGGGTCCCTTCGGGCGTGCCAAAATGTTATAGTTTTTATTTTTTCTTTAATTAATTGACTTACCAAAAACTTAATGAAATACAGGGTTTATGATGAATACCTGGAGATATAAAGATGACTGCACACTGCTTGAATTCAATGAATGAGGGAACTTTTTTTGGCTTCAAAGAATAACCTGAACACAAATAGACAACTTGGACAAAAATAGATTAATAGATAGATGGGTGAGTTGCATGGTTAGGAACCAGTCCTGGGAAGTTGTGAACTTCAAGTGGATGTCATTTCATTGTTTTCACAATTAAGTGGATAAATAAACATTAAAATTACAAAAGATAAAGATGCGATAAGAATAATTATTATGATTTAATCTTCATTTAATCTATCAATGTAACCAAAGTATTCATCCCAATAAGCTGTAGCAGCATTCACACCCTCTTGTATAGCATCAAGTTGGTCAGAAGTGGCTTCAATCGAGGGAGAGTAAATAATGGCACAAAGTGTTAACTCAAAGGTTATGTCACTTTGATCAGCGAAAAGGGGTTAGGATACTATAGGTAGATCATTGATATTAATAACATCATGCATAATATTAAACAGAGTGGTTTAATGATAGGGTTCTAAGATTAAATGCCTATGTTTTTAAGAAAGTATGCAGTGGATCAATGTTGATCATGTAGGATCGATGTTGATTCTATTCAAAATTACACTTAATTAAAAATAGAGACTCAAAAGATGACATAGGATAATAAAAGGACACAAAGGGATATAAGTTGTATTCTAAGGGCTGGATAACCAGATAAAAGCAAATAAACTAATAAAAAATGAAATAAACAAGATAAGTACTTACCTTGAACCTATTTGTAAGCAAAATGAATTCCTTCCCATAAATGCAAGCAATTCTTCAGGCTTGTGATGATGGATGCAGATTGTATGCAGTAGAATTTCAATAGAGTGGTGTTAAGGCTTCCTTAATTCTCTAAAAATAGAAGCAAAATTTTGAGGTTTAGATCTTTTGATCCCTAATCCAAAGGGTTGGTTGGGAATAAATGGATTGATTTTGATCCAGAGAATCGATGTCGATCGAGGGAAAATCGGCAATGATTCACCCAATTTGTTAGCTAAAGGTTTTATTCATGTTGGTTTGTTCTAACCATGGGTAAATTTTGGTTTATGAGCATGAGGTTGTTGGTTATGGTTTTATATGTGGGTAAGGTGGTTAAAAGGTTAAGATTCCCTAGGTTACAAATAAATTTAGGTGGTTAGGGAGGTGAAAAGGTAATTTGTAAAAACAAATTACTTGGTGGCTAACGGTAAATAAATTAAACCTTGAGATAGGGATATTTAGGATATTATAATAATAATAAGGTCCTAAGACACCTAATAAATCATATCTAGTATATAAAATTATAATGTCTACACTTGCTTTCATGTCAGTCACCATTAAATCACTCAAGTTGGGCACATGCAAAGATAAGGTGTGCATACACACCAAAGTATGCATTCCTTTCCTTTAAACAAGTAATTTTAACACTAGATTGAAGGGGGGGGAATGTAGATGATATTTTTTTACCATATATTACCTTAGTATTATACACTTTGAAAACTTAGACCTTGGTTGTTCCTCTCAGTTATTAACCTTTCTCACTTCTGCAAGTCTCACATCTGCTCTATCTTTGTGCCCCTTGGCCTATAATTTTTAGTCTAATTAAGCTTATATTGATGATCTAGGTATTTTATCTTGCCAAGAATGTTTAAAATTTACTTATCTTCCATATTTGCAAGTTTTAAACCTGTACATGGTCTCCTACTCCCTAGATACTAATATTTGGGTCAGACAGTAGTGTCTATGTTATTGTCCTAACCCGATGCAAGCATCTACTTCCCTGAAGTCATCCAATTTACAAATAAAATGTATCCTAATGGTTGGCCTAAGTGATTTAATGTGATTTATCACTCCAAAGGTATTGATATAAATACAAGATCAATCTTAATTCATTCCTCACCTAGAAAAGATCTAGAAAAACCTAGCAATCAAACCAAAAAGCATTCAATTGATCAAAAGCTTCACTATTTATTCCTATTTCCATAAAAATCATATGGATTACACATCTATAGGTCTAAATTATTAAAGGATCAGCCCAACATCATGATTTACCAAGTTACAAGCTAGGTCACTGTTGCACTTGCTTTGTACACATTGTATGATTCACACACAAGCTAACATGTTGGGGAGAAATACATTAGTTTAAGACCCTCTTTAGAGTACTAGATATGTAGATAACATCCTTTGATAGAAGGGTCATTGGGTTTAGCATGACATTGTGTGCCCGCTAACCATTTTCCCCTAAGGACATATTGCAGATGGAAATCTAGGGTTTTGCCATTTCACAAAGAGCAAAAGTCCATGACCCAAATCTGAATACACTAAAGCAAAGGCAAAGGAAAGCCCATAAGCATATAGGTGGTCATATCTTATTTCATAAAATACTCCATATAGGACACTAGTGTCAAACTTTGACATTAGGATCGATGCAACCATCCCAAGATGAGATTATTGTCTAGAGAGTCAGAATCATCAAACTAGAATCTGATGATTGTTCTAGAATCTCCTTCCTACCTACTTTCAGCCTATTCTAGATCTAAAAATACATTAGCATCAAAACATGTTAAGTACTTCACTTCTTTGTCATTTCTATATCAATCATAGTTATACTTTCTATATTTAGCCTATCTCAGCATAATAAATTCAATGTATGCTTATATCTAAGTTTAGCATCTAATTGGCTTGATATAGATCTAATTATCACCCTTATTCCATTTCATTTCTATATAACCCTTTAATAATCTAGATAACCCCAATCTAAACTCCATTTTAGGATTGAAAATTTGGTGAACCCGATTCACATGAATGAAAAATTTTCTAATTATTACGTTTTTAAAATAGCTAGGGTTTCAAATTATTGTACTTTTAATTTCTTGATTTTACTATTCTACATACAACCTAGACATATCCCTAGATTAGGATGTGTGCCTATTGAACATAATGCACTTCCCCTCCACCCATCTAAGATGTCTGAAACCAATGAGGGATACCTTGGATCATGATGATACCCATGTTGATAATGAAAAAAATATTGATAGTGTTATCATAGAAAAAGATTATGATAATGATTACCCTGAAACAAATGAAAATGATTAAATAGACCATGATCAAATGCACATAATTTCATTGTATCATATGCACATTCGACAAAACAGTAAAGATCTTGATGAAATCTTAAAAAAAATTTACTTGAAGCAACAAATTCTAAAACTATAGTGGAAACATCACTTCCTTTGAACACATTATAATTAAATACATCTAGTGGGGGGATGGTTAATGTGTTTAAATTGTTGTTCCCTGAAACTATTATTGATACATCTAACATGGAATTACCCATTATTTCAACACCTATTATTGCTAAAAACATGTTTTTATCCCCTTTGGTGACTACTCAAATTGTTAACCTAAATCCCAATGAGCCTATAGTTCAATCATTATTTCAAGTTAAAAATACTATGGAAGACAAGATTACAAACATTGAGCAAAATGTTTTAAAATCCCTTCATGCTATAGATTCACAAGATGTGTTGCATAACCCTCTTGCACTTGAAATCTCTTAACACCCCTTACCAATTGGATTTATTTAACCTAATTCACATTTTATGATAGTAAAGGTAATCCTAAACAACATCTTCAAACATTTTATGCAGAATGTCTTGACTATGCTTCCAATGATAAACTTTTGACCAAATTATTTCCAAGAAGCCTCAAAGACTATACTTTGAAGTGGTTTTATGATTTATCTCTCCAATTTGTAAAAGTATTCAAACCTCTTGCCAACTAGTTCTTAGCGCACTTTTCTATTAACATTTATGAAAAGGTTTCCTATGCTCAAATTACCAAAATCAAACAAGGAACCAATGAATGTATCACTGAATATGTCTTGAGATATAAGACAATGCTAGCCAAAATGACCAATTTGATGGCAGACAAAGAATTAAAAGATAAATTGAAGCAAAGTTTGTTTGCTCTTTTACATGAGTCCATTATTTTCAAGAAGTTAAAATCTCTCGATGATTGAATCCATGTTGTACGACACTATGAAATGAAGCTTATGTCATTAAATAAGCTCAAGTATGTAGCCAACACACTAGTTTCATCTACATCTAGTACCAAATTCATAATTAAACCAAGTTACAAGGTAAAGCATCATGAGCCTAAAAAGAAACAACCACCATGGTCAACAAACTTTCATAGTAGCCTAATTGGCTTGTCTTATCTAATGCACCAAGGAGACAATCTACACATTTACCTAAGTCCTTAGTTTTATTACTCCTGTGGTTACTAGAGTGTCATCTTATATCTCTGCCTCATCTTATCGAGGTTGATATGAGTTGACCTCTACCCAAAGGATATGATTCTAATGCTTATTGTGATTATCATCAAGGATTAGGGCATTCTACAAGCAGATGTTTTACCTTGAAACATAAGATCCAAGATCTTATCGATGACCAAAAAATTATATCTAAGGATCCTCTAAGGGAATTAGGTTCACATCTTGGTGATCACCATAAATAGAAAATATTTAATAATCATTTGCAAGACCATTCTAAGAAGGAACCAGAAGTCCAAATCACATATAATGCACATCCTCATCCATCACATTATGAATACCCATTAGATGGGGTTATTGGTATTTACACGCAACATATACCTCCTATGGTTAAAATACCCTCTATTACTTTTGATGATAGTGAAATTAAGGATGATGACTCTGATATTCATTATCTACTAATTCGAGCATACCTTGATAAACACTCTATACCTAGTGTCATGATTGATAATGGTGCAATCAAGGATATTTGTACCATGACATTACTTACATATTTGAGTTATACTCATCATGATTTACACCCATCTACCAGATTAGTTAGAGAATTTGATGAGACCTCCCAAAAGGTTCTTGGCGATATTGACCTACCTTTATAGGTCAGTCCCACACTTGTGGTTACTACATTTTTAGTTATCCTTTCCACGTGCATCTTTGACATATTATTGGGAAGACCTTCAATACAGACTCTTTAAGAAATACCTTATACAATACATGGGTGTGTTGAATACATTCATGTCAATCGGGTAATTACAATTTCTAAAATTCCATATGAGCATCCTCTTGAACAAAAGAAATTTATACCCAAACAACTAGCTATCAAGCCTACTAAAGCTCATTCATTACAAAAGGGTAAGCAACAAGTAATCCCCTTTACTAGTCAGATAGTAATTGAGATACCATTACCTCAGAGACTTATAATGGATTCCATAAAATCCTCGTCTTCTACTACATACCATGATCAGATATCTAGAGCACCTCAAAATGCACATATTATTTTTATGCCAAAGAAACCACACATCACTTAATGATGGGTTATAAAAAACCCTACTCCTATTACTCATACTACTAATACATTACCACATAATCCTATTTTACATATGCAGAGAACCATTGATGCCAAAGTGATAGATATTACACCTATATATAACCCTCGGTAGTGTAACTCGAGTACTACACTAGATTCATAGTGGGGAGATCACTATGGCCATCCATTGGATGAAATAATAGGATGATCTTTCTTATTCAAAAATTCCAAAAATACTAAAAAAAAAATTCAAAACTCCAAAACTACTATTGAAACTTAAATGTTCTATTGGCTCCATGGCATCCATGTGTTACTTTCATATTGATGGATGGCATATTCAATTACTCCTACATACACATATGTGTCACATATCTACTTCAGTATGACATAGGCATCTACAAACACATGATACATTCATATTCCCTTTATTAATGTAATATGGGCATTGGATGCATTCACTTCTTTGGTCTTGATGCATACAAGTTACAGGATTTAATGATCACTCTACATTATCATGTTTGAGATTACATTTGTACTTACACATGCCTATTATCCATGATTATATCTTACACAATGTACTTGATATGTTCTACACTTGACATTTTTTCCTAACATATTTGATCCATGGGCTACTATGGCATGTTTATGTTGGTTGTTTATGCTTTACTTTATGTACTCTCTTGAGTGTCTTGCCTTGCTATTGTTTTCTTTTTCAAGCATTTGAATATGTTCTTTTGTTTTTGGCCCTCATGCCTATATATGCTTTTATTAAAATTTTCATGTCATTATTTATGATATGGACAATTGAATATGTCATCTAGACTTTATGAACATTTGACTAAGTCATGTCCCTTTGATTGTGCGGCATTTGAACATACACATTGTTTATAGTCTCCTTGGACCATTGCCTTTTGACTTGATTTTGAGTGATCTTATATGTGTGCTTGTTTGCTTATCAAGCTTGTATGGTTATATTTTAGACATTTCCATGATATTTATGATGCATCTTAGGCCTACATGTGATCACATTGGTCTTATGTGCTTCAATGATATATTTACCTAGACATGTTTATTGTATATGATGCATGGTTACATTCACAGATTATACAGTTGTCTAATTCTTTTAAGGTGAGGTAACTATTGGTTCCTATATTTACCTCACCTCAAAGGGGGGCATATTAATTGGGAAATTTTACAAAATAATGTTCTTCACTCTTAGTAGCACAATTTACAAATTCAGTGGGGCCATGCTTTGGAAGATTTAATATATGGTACTTATATCAGTTTCCAAATTCAGTGGGGACATGCTTTGGAAGCATGTTCTCCACACTCATTAAGTATATGGTACTTACATTAGTTTTTAGATTCAATGGGTCATGCCATATTGCAAAGGCTTGCACACATTCATAGTACTTAAATTCAATGGGGGCATGCTTTGGAAGCATGTTCTCCACACCTATTCAATATTTAGCATCATCTATTTTCAGTGGAGGCATGTTTCCAAAACATGTCCTCCACATTGGTACTTATATTAGTTTTCAAAATTCTCTATATATAGTAGGGTAATGTTTAGGAAGCATGTTCTCCACACTTACATAGCTATCCAAATTGGCCAAAGAGCATAATTATATGATTCGGATTCACAATTATGGTAGAATTTTTTACAATGGTAGTATTGTTATACACAGTTTCAACATGAGACATATCTAAGATGCATATGTTATACAACATGTGCCTAATATTGTAAAATCCAAATCAATTTTAGATTCAAAAAATCTTTTATGGACTGTTACCATATCATAGACTTTTTTGTACTGATACCCTGTGGACTTTTATGAACTTTTATTGATCCAGTCTAATGCAGTAGTTGGTTCATTTTTTGGTATGGTTGAGGTGATCAAATCACTTAGTCTTTCCAATTTT
This sequence comes from Torreya grandis, assembly GCA_037957365.1. Classification (NCBI taxonomy): domain Eukaryota; kingdom Viridiplantae; phylum Streptophyta; class Pinopsida; order Cupressales; family Taxaceae; genus Torreya; species Torreya grandis. The sequence continues at coordinate 522,055 of JARHVA010000698.1, forward strand.
TCACATTGGACTTGATCATCCAGCCTCACTATGTTACAAGTATCATTGGGTTTCATGGTTGGACTAATATTAACTATTAGGTGGCTACTCACTTTTGCTCCAAAGTTGGGTGCATGTGCCCCCCTCCCCCTCCTCCCCCTCCTCTCTCTTTCTCCCTCCCTCCCTCCTTAGATATATGCACTTTAAATATTTCTCTATATTTATCCTAATCTTATTTTTAGATCCTTACAAGGATACATCTTTTTCAAAACAACTTACCAATAGGCAATGTAGTTACATCGACACACACGTGTAATCCTAAACCTTGCTCTTTAAATTTCAATCAATTTCAAGTACTTTAAACCCAAATTATGTGCACTAATTTTATATTGTAACATGTTCTTAGTTTTAGGTCAGTCACCATCAAAACACTCAAGCTGGGCACATGTAAAGACAAGGTGTGCATACACGCCCAAGTATACACTCATTTCCTTTGAACTAGAAATTTCATTACTATATTAAAAGGTGGGGGTGGAAAATGTAGATGATATTTTGTGATTATTTACCACCATAGTATTTTACACTTGGAAAACTTAGACCTTAGTTGTTCCTCTCAGTTTTTCACATTTCCCACTTTTGCAAGTCTCGCATCTGCTCTATCTTTATGCCCCTTGGTCTATATCTCTCAATATAACCAATTTTATATTCATGACTCTGGTCTTTTATTTTCTTTAGAATGCTTAAAATTTACTTATTTTTCATCTTTTCAAGTTCTAAACATGTACCTATTCTCTTACACCCTGGTGTTACATCTTGATTTTCCTCTAGACTCATTAATCTATTTATTATTGGATTATGTGGTTAGAGATTGGTTAAATTAATGCTTTAAGTGGATGGATTAATAGTATACTAATTATGGATAGTATTTAATACTTATGATCATGATACTTAACTGGTATTTAGTTATTCTTATTCTATTATGATACATTTTGATCATGATTATGCAGTTTATTCTATTGCAATAGTTTATTATGATTATTTTATGATACAGTCTAACTATTATTCATTTGTACCAAGGTGGATGCATGATGGAGTCCACCCTCCTAATTATGACTGAGAGAGGGTATCATCAAAAAGGATGGAGTAGATGGAGATGAGTGGGGGAAGAGAGAATGAGACGAGAACCTTGTACACACCACATAGAATAGATGTCTATTTGTTATGTGTTAGTTGTTAGATATTATTGATCATAACATACATTAAATTACTAATGTGTTTTATTCATTTTTTAGTGCTAGTTATCATGAGTTCATATGGTTTGTGGTGTCTGAGATGTGCTTGCATAATCTAAATTCTTGATGGTTACAAATCACGTAACTAGTTATCATAATTCATGTGTTAGTGTCCTTTGTTTATCTTGTTAGAATGTGAATGCAAACATGTATATTGAGTTGCAATGGTAACTTTTTGGATGCATACATGATTGCTTATTCTATTGTCCTAATGTTGTATATAACTCACTACATAGGTGGTTATGTATTGATAGCTAATGGAGATGCTTTATGTTTCATTAAATTGTGTCAATACCATATAGTTAACAAATTTACTGATGTTCTTTAGGTGGCATGTTTAAATTTAAATGAGAATTGCATTAGTAGAATGATACATTGAATTACTGCCATTAGTCATGTTTGATTAAATTGAGGTCATATTTTATAATGTTAAGGAACATGATTGTTTTATTAGCCAAGGACTCACCTTAAACTATGTTCAAGCTTTTAAACGTTTAACTATTTTGATTGTGCATAATTATTGTGTTGCGTAAAAAAGGCAATCTATGTTAGATTATGTTTAAAACTTGTGAAGGCATGATTGTTATGTTTATAATCAAAATCCCTTTTGATCTATATCATTTTGCATGGTAATTTATTGGTAATCCAGGAAGATTACATTGTTTATAAACACATATAGATGTGTGTGTGTGTGTGTGTGTGTGTGTGTGTGTGTGTGTGTTTGCATACGTGCATATATATGCGTTCATTTATAAACTGTTATATATAATTAGTACTAAGGCTTAACACTACATGACATTTTACTGGGTTGTGTATTCTAATATTGGTAATTAATTAATACTTGGAACATATATTCTCTTTGAGTATGATTATAAACATATACTGATATACGTTAATGCGGTTATAATATAAGTCTTATTTGGTATTAAGCTTTAGGTTTGAAGTGATTTGCATAATTACGAGTATGATGGTAGTTAATTTATGATTACTTAATAGTAGTTATTGTTGGGATTTTTACAAAGGATTTATGAGGGATTAAATGACCATTGTGGAAACAAAGAATAATGTATGTATTGACTTGCATTTTATGTAAAATATGAACCTAGATGAAAATCTGGTTTGCATGCAAAAGATCATAAATTCTAAGAGTGAAATAAATGAATATTAATGTTGTTTATATGATAATTAAATTAGTCATATTTATCTATAAGGCTTTACTTAAATATAGTTAGCTAATTTATATTAATTAGAAGCATGAGTTGTAGTGTTTGGTAAATAGTGGTTTACATGTGTTATTCTGTGTTGTGGCATTTTTAATAGAAGTCTATTATTTAAATCTGTTGATTTAAATATCAATAAATCTGATATTAATGATGCTAAGCAAGTAGGGAGATAGACTTATTTACTTACTTAGTGCCACTAATAGGTAAAATAAAGTTATTCAAATGAGTTGTGTGTGAAATTGACTGATCTTGAGATTTAAAAAAACTAGATTAAAACTTTGGTCAAAGTAATGTTTATAGTTTGAGCATTGTCAATTCAACTATTTGATTTAGTTTGCATGTATTTCATGATATCATGTTAGAATCTATTTCTTTATAATATGCTACATGTGATAGTTATCTTACAACATAAGGGTTTCTAGTTAACTTTTTTTATTTCTGCACTATCACTATTTATCCATCCATGAAGGGAGGGTCATTCCCTTTTTGAGAGATTGTGTAGGGAATCAACAGTCCATGGTTGGTGTGGAAAAGCATTCAGATGATACTCTCCCTCCCCTTCCATTAGTAAACCGATAGAGGCTTTACTCAAGATTATTTTTGATATTAACGAGTTCTTTGAGACTCATATGTTCTATGGGACATTGTATATTTGTAATCTGATTTTTAGTTATGTAATATTATATAATTATACAATTGATGTTAATAGTATAACAATAATAGTTGGTTGTATGTATCTATACTTGTACTATTTAAATCAACATTAGCTGAATATTTAACTTTGATAATTTTGTACTTTATTATTTTGAACTTATGAAAGCAAATCAGCATATGTTATTAATGATAAGTAGCTAGAAGTATCAAAAACTTAACATGTTGGTTAATAGCATATTTTAATTTAAATGATGCATTTACTTAAGGATCATTAGTGTTGAATCAATTTTGCTATTGGATTTTTTAAAAAATAACCTAATTCTAGTTAACCTTCAGGGGTTGTCATATTGTGGTATTAGAGTTAAGTCTCAAACTCTTAGACTTAACAAGTCCATAAATGTATTCTTATTATTTTATATTCAAAAATAAGAATGTCACATCATAAACCAATTGATGAGGGTACATCAAATCCCAATAATGTTAACCCTCTAGCTGACCCAAATCAGTGTCACTAAAAAAGATGCAAAGCTTGATTAGTTTCTCATAGCCATGAATGAGACTAGGGATATAATAACTTCCCTTAAATAGGAAGTTTATGAATATGTTAAAAAAAATAAAAAGAATAAACCTAAAGAGCATCTAGTTGAACAAGAAGTTCCTCAAGAACCTAGACAAGAAGGGGCACCTCAAGATGTAAGAGCACCTGTAGCTATTGATCTTGCATGAGACATTAAGAAAGTTAATCCACCCAAGTTCTATGGAACCATTCTGGGAGATGGAGCTGAAGCATGGCTAACTAAGATGGAAAAATATTTTGAGATTTAGAATTACTTTGAAATTATAAAAGTAGTTTGGGGAGCTTACCATTTGGCTGGTGAAGTAGCTACATGAAGGGTAAATAAGAAATTAGAGATGAACCTTGACTCTAGTATCACTACATGGGAATAATTTGTGACCTTGTTTAGATCATGATGGTTGCCCCAACTCTATTTTGATAAAAAATTGATAGATTTTCAGAATCTAAAGTAGGGAGACTGGAAGCAATTCTTCAAGCTACTAAAGTACATTCCTCAGTATCAGGCTGACAAAAGGTTTCGCATCAAGAAATTCATTATGAAATTAAAAACCAAAATTAGATGTGAAGTGGATGTGCATGGGCCATATACTATGGATTAAGTCCTTGAAAAGGTAGTAAAGTGAGATCAAAATTTGAAGTCACTTACTCAGGTCAGAGAGAAATTCAAGAAAAGGTTTGGAGGTCCCAAAAAGACTTTCAAAAAGAAGAATTAGAAGAGGAGTGGTAACTCTAAAAATTAATTTAAGAAACAGAATGCCAACTTTAGTAGTGATTTAGGGAACCAGAAGCTGGAAAATGATTTCAAAAGAGGTTTTAAGAGAAATCAACAATATGTTATAAAAGGGCCATCTGGTGGATGTTTCATCTATGGAGGTGATCATTACATTAGGGAATGCACTCAGGGAAAATTAGTTGGTAATAATAAAGGATCCACTCTACAATAGGGATCTTTTTAACAGAGAATTCATGTAGTTATTGACAACCATCAAGCTAAGTTTCAAGCTTATCCTATTGACCTGTCAGGTACTTTATTTGGTCATCCATTTTTAATTTTGATAGACACAAGAAATACAGAATGTTTTATTGCTCCTAATATGTTTAATAAGTTGTCTATAAAAGTTGGAGTTATGGTAAATGTATGGTTGGTTTAATATAAGAATGAATATATGGTCAAGGTCGATAAATATTTGGTCAAAACTGAGATCAAACTACTTGAATTCACTATGGTAATGGATCTATTTGTAGCTCAATTAGGGTCATATAATGTGATCATAAGAGTAAACTATTTAGCTCAACATAAAGCTAAGGTAGATTGTTTACTTAAAAGGGTTGAATGTCTAGATGATTTGGGTAATCAGACCCAAATTCAAGGAGCAAAGAGGGAGATTAAGCCTAGATGGATTTCAATAATTTAGTTGATGAAAGCTCAGAGAAAAAAGTGTCAAGCATTTATTATAAATATAAATGAGATGGAGGAATCAAAGGAGTATTCTATCTAAGATTATCCTTTTCTCCAAGATTTTCAAGATGTTTTTCCTAAATAATTGTCAGGTTTACCCCATAAGAGAGAATTTGATTTCTTAATTGACATCACTATATGGTTTGAACCATAATATAAAGCCCCCTGTAGAATGATGACAACTAAATTGGTGGAGTTGAATGCTAAACTTCAAGAGTTGTCCAAAGATTTGAATCGACCAAGTGTGTCACCTTGGAGTGCAACAGTTGTGTTTGTTAAGAAGAAGGATGGAACCCTTCGCTTGTGTATTGATTACAAGAAGTTGAATAAGAAAATAATCAAAAATAGGTATTTGTTACCTTGCATTGATGATATTTTTGATCAAATGTAATTCGTAACTTTCATTTCATTAACAAACACTTTTCAAGATTTTTTTGGTTTACATCCTTTATCACAAATTTTGGATCAAACTAATCCATTGGAAAGATCTTTAGGGTTGGCTATTATTATCCCACCATCTTCAAAGATGCTCATTTATCCAGATGATATGATGGGTCAATCATTTTCTTCATCGATGTTAAGGGTGATAATTGCAAAATCCACTATTGGGTTGGCCATCCTAGTATTTGTTACCTTGCATTGATGATATCTTTGATCAAATACATGGAGCATCAGTTTTTTTTTAAGATTGATCTTTGAGTAAGATATCATCAGTTAAGGATTTATGAGGAAGACCACTTTTAAGAATCATTATGGGAATTATGAATTCATGGTTCTTCTTTTGGGCTAACGAATACACTGACAATATTTATGAATCGTGTGTTTAGGGATTATCTAGATCATTTTGTGTTGGTCTTTTTAGATGATATCCTCATCTATTCTCAATTTGAGGAGGAACATCTAGAGCATTTAAATTTGGTTATACAATGGTCATGTAAGCATAATTTTTTTGAGAAGTTATCAAAGTGTTCTTTCTTTTAAGAAAAAAGTACAATACCTAAGGTACATTATATATGCATAAGGAATATTCGTGGATCCTTCAAATATTAAAGCCATTATCAAGTGGAAAACACCTTAAAATATCCATGAAGTTAAGAGTTTTATGGGTTTAACTAGATATTATAGGATGTCTATTCCAAACTTTTCTAAGATAGCGAATCATATTACCTCTTTTAAATAGAAAAATTAGAATTTTGTGTGGTTTCTGAAGTTTGAGGAAGCTTTTTAGGGGATGAAAAGAAGACTTACCTCGGCACCACTATTGAGAGTTTTGTATCCAAATGGCCAATTCTCAGTAATTGATGCATCAGGAGATGGTATTAGAGGAGTTCTCATACAAGAACATTCTATTATAGTTTATGAGTCCAAAAAATTGAAGTTGTCTGAGGTAAATTATGCCCCACATTATCTAGAATTGACTGCAATAATCTTGTTAGGGATTAGCTTTTACATTGTGTAATTTTGAGTGTTTATCAAGAGGTAAATAGTAATTGGATAGTTAGTTTATCAGTTATCATAATATTATTATAAACAATATTATTATAATAGATAGGAATATATTTATTGAGATATATTGTTATGTTTTATAAGAATATATCGTATTTAGTGTTTTGAATAATCATAGGGATATTGGGTGAGATATTAGTGGAGATATGTTCTCCATGAATATATGAATAATATTCCTATAAATATTTATGTCTGGAATGATTTATTATCAAAGTATGAATAATAGATTATCAGTCTTTTAATTATTTAGATTGTCTATGTTCAAATTTTTGGTCTTTGAGCTCAGATCTAAACCAGCATTATTATCTGGTATTAGAAAAACTATGGCTATGGGACTATAAGAGCATGTGAAGGGGTAGTAGTATAGTGTTTTGTCCCTGTACATGGTGAACTTATTATTTGAGGGTATTAGTTTGTAGAATAGTATAGACAATAGAAGCATGGGTGCAAGCTTCATTTATTTTCCCTATGTATGGAGTTTTGTTGTAGTAGCAAGACATTATTTGTGAATTCATGCATTCTGCCAACATCTTCATAGAAGATTTCATGTAGTCCTAGTACTTGTCAATATCAATCTTTGGCACCTAAGAAATATGTATTTTGCATTCATCGTTAGAGATTGACCTTTGTAAAAATGAATATTTTGAAATCTTGAAGAGGCATCTCAATCAAAGGCATAATATAAAGTGGGATTTTTATTCATTTTCAACCTACACAGAAATCTACTCGGCTAAAAATTATACTAGCAACAATCAAATTACTCTAGATAGACATCCAACATGATAGTTATCTATTGTGTGAAGATTGACCATTATATCTCGTTGTAGATCAATAATTTCCAAAACTATGGGTTTTACACAAAACACTTCAGACCACGTTCATTTGCATCCTATAAAATTTGAGGGCAATTTTATTATCCAATCAATGACATGTTTTATGGGGAATCTATCTTATGTTATTTCAACACTAATATATTTTGACTAGACTCAACAATTTTACATCTGATTATGTTTAGCATAATGCCACAGATTTCAAACTTGAAGCATTCAAAATTGGTAGACTGCGTCTTTCCTAGGGACTAAGATTTGAATCTACATTGGACCAACCTGTGAGCATGTCATGTAAACCATCATCTTAAGGTATGTCCATCATCTTGTCAATAGATGCAAGCATTCTTTTGGTGCATCAACTCACTTGCATCTTTCAAAAGAAACTATCATATCATAATCTCGAAGTTTGTGTGCATCAATAGTTTGATTTTTTTGGTCCTAGCATTAGTGGTTAAAGTCATCCATTCTCAAGTTAGTGAAAGTTCTTTTTTATAGTGATTTATGGTTATTAGTGCATTTTTGGGTTCATGTCAATTTTCTAGTTTTTACTCATATGTCTTGGGTAATTTATTTTAAGTTTAGTCTAACTATTTTTAATGTTAACAAGAGTCCTATCATAGTTTGAGTTTTATATAAGCTTAAAGGTTTATGAGTTCATTGTAGTGTTTGGTTTAAAAGTCTTGTTTAATATAACTTGTGTTTAGTTTTATATTATTTCTATGTTAATATTTAAAAGAGCCAAAGTAATGTCATTGTCAAAAGTAAAAGTTGAAATTCTAGAGTCAAAGTTTTTTAATTCCATTGTCAAATTTGTAAAAATAAAAAAAAATTGCCTCACTAATGCATTTTTGCTTGTGCGCAATGTCCGAATTGTGGGGGGAGGGGTTTATCATCGAGAAATTTATGAATTTGAGTTCCATAAACACATATACTGAGTAAGCAGTATTACATACTAAAGGAAGGAGGAAATGGAGGCTACAGGTTTTAGAACCTCTCGTTAGTCACCAACGATGGGGCCCAAGAAGATTTGGTGACATATGTAGTGTAGTTTGTCTTTGTAGTTTGTCTTTTCATAATTTTCATTGTATGTTTTCAAAATAACGAATAGAAGAATATGCCTATTCAATATATGTAATTTATGAAAATTCCAAACATATTTCCCTAATGTAAAAACAATGTGAAAGGATAGAAAGCACCAATGTAAGTTAGTTCAAGGATCTTGAAAGGGTTTGTGGAAGAGATCAAGAAAACCACAAGAGGTGAACAATAGATAAAAAGAGGTTCATGTTCATGTCAAAGTTTGTGGTAAACCTATAAAACCATGGGAGGAGTGAGGCTCTCTTTATATCAATGTCATGAATCAAATATGGCATGTTACAAGGGGTGAGCATGCTACAAAGGGTGAGTGTGAATATTTTTTCACCATGTAAAAAATGAAGGAGGGAATGTTTGGAATTAGATTTTACATTGTGTAAGTTTGAGTATTTATAGAGATGTAAATAGTAATTGGATAGTTAGTTTACTAGTTATCAAAATATTGTTATAAGCAATATTATGATAATAGATAGGAATATATTTGTTGAGATATATTGTTATGCTTTATAGCAATAATCGTATTTAGTGTTTTGCATACTCATAAGGATATTGGGTGAGATATCAAGGGAGAGATGTTCTCCATGAATATAAGAATAATGTTCCTATAAATATGTATGTCCTAAATGATTTACTATCAGATTTCTTGTGAGACTATGATTTTGACATCAACTACATTAAAAGCAAAAAAAATATGGTTGAAAATGCCCTTAGTTGTCGAAGGTATATAACAACTTTGGCTACTATCAAGAATAGTTTTCATGACTAGGTGGTGAAATTCTCTATGGGAGATTAATTTTATGATCAAATAATGCTAGGATTGATCTAAAATACTAAGGATCCTAAGTACAAAAGTTTCAATTTTTAAGATGATGGTTTGTTGAGGTATAAAGGAAGGATTTATGAACCAAATAAGGATAATTTAATGAGTGTAGTACTAAAATAACTACACAATGCTCCTTATTCAAGCCATCCAAGTGTGAGTATGATCTTAGTAGAGCTGAGACCATTATATTTCTAGAAATGAATTAAGAAAGATACAACATATTTTGTTCATAATGTTTAGAATGTCAATGAGTAAAGGTTAAGCATGTGTATCATGTTGGGTTTTTATACCCATATAACATACCAAAATGGAAGTGGTAGGTCATTAGCATGGACTTTATCCCAGAGTTGTTGATGTCTTGAACCACCATGACATGATTTTAGCAGTTATTGATAAACTCATCAAGGTATCTCACTTCATTCCTGATAAAATTTGAAATGATGCACCTATACTTCGAAAGAGATTTGTGAAAGAAGTGTATAGATTGTATGGGTTTTCAAAAAAAAATAGATAGGGACCCAAAAATAACTTCTAGATTCTGGTTGACTCTCAATTTAACTTTAGGTACTTAGTTGAACTTTATTATAGCATACCATCTAGAAACTGATGGACAAATAGAGAGGGTGAATTAGGTTTTAGAAGATATTCTAAGGATGTACTACATAGACCAACAGTAAAGATGGGAAGAATATCTTCTTTTATTTGAGTTTGCCTACTACAACTGATATCAATTAGCTCTAAATATGGCTTTGTTTGAGGCATTGTATGGAAAAAGGTGTAGAACGCCAATTAGTTGGGACAGGTTAGAAGACAAGGGAGTCTTTGGTCAAGATATACTTCTTGAAATGGAAGAGTAGGTTAAGTTAATAAGACAAAGGTTGGCTGAAGTTAATGATAAACATAAGAGCTATGTTGATTTGAAAAGAACAACAAGGTAGTTTTTAGTTTGATATAAAGTATTTCTGTGAGTTAAACTATTAAAAAGCTTGATCAAATTTGAAAAATCAGCCAAATTATCTCCTAGATATGTGTGACCCTTTGAGGTCTTATTAATTGTCAATCTTGTGGCATACATGATTACTTTGCCACTAGCTTTAACACTCATACATAATGTTTTTCATGTATCTTATATTAAAAATTAAGTTGTTGATCCTTTTCATGTACTGGATTGGAATGCTTTACAGGTTCTAGATCCTAGGATGGTCACAGTAGAACCAGTCAAAATAATTGAGACTTGCAAACTTAGCTTGTGTAACATATAAATATCACAATGCAAGGTCTAGTGGAACCAATATTCTAAATATAGTGTTACTTGAGAAGATTATAAATATTTTCATAAGCTATTTTCTTGTTTGTTTGTTTAGTATTGCGTTGGATATTATGTTTATTTTATGCTAAACACTTGTTTTAATTCAAAACTTTTGTTGAAATAAGTGTCATCGATATGATGATCAGATTTAGGGGAAATAATGTTACATCCAAATTTTTCTCTAGACTCATTAATCTGTTTATTACTATATTTTGTGGTTAGTGATTGGTTAACTTAATGTGTTAAGTGGCCAAATTAGTAGTATGTTGATTATGGACAATGTTTATTACTTGTGATCATGATAATTAATTGTTCATATTTTGTTGTGATATTTTTTTATCATGATTATGTAGTTTATTTTGTTACAATAGTTTTTTATAATTGCTTTATGATACAGCCTAACTATTATTCATTTATACTTAGGTGGATGTAGGATGGAGCCCACCCTCCTGATTATGATCGAGGTAGAGTACCATTGGAGAGGATGGAGTAGATGAAGATGAGTGGGGAATGAGAGAATGATACGAGAACCCTACACACACCACATAGAATAGATATTTGTTTGTTATGTGTTAGTTGTTAGGTATTATTGATCACAATATGCATTAAATTGCTAATGTGTTTTCTTCATTTGGTAGTGTTGGTTATCATGAGTTCATATTATTTAAGGTGTTTGAGATGTGTTTACATAATCTAACTTCCTGATGGTGGAAAATCATGTAATTAGTTATCATAATTCATGTGTTAATGTCCTTTGTTTATCTTGTTAGAATGTGAATGCAAACATGTGTTTTGAGTTGCAATGGTAACTTCTTGGATACATACATGATTGTTTATTCTATTATCTTGATATTGTATGGAACTCACTACATAGGTGGTTTTTTATGTATCGACAACTAACAGAGATGCTTTACATTTCATTAAACTGTGTCAATGACATATAGTTAATAAAGTTACTAATGTTCTTTGGGTGGAATGTTTAAATTTAAATGATAATTGCATTAGTAAAATGATACATTGAATTATTGACATTAATCATGTTTGATTAAATTGAGGTCATAGTTTATAATGTCAACGAACATGATTGTTTTATTAACCAAGGACCTACCTTAGACTATGTTCAAGCTAATAAAGGTTTAAGTGTTTTAATCGTGCATGATTTTTATGTTGGATCAAAAAGGAAATCTATGTTAGAGTATATTTAAAACTTTGTAAAGGCATGATTATTATGTTCATAGTCAAAAGCCCTTTTGAGTTATATCATTTTACATGGTAATTGATTGGCATGTTTATTTTGGTCTAAGACCATCATGCGGATTATATTGTTTATATGGTAATTAATTTTGGCATATTCAGGGGGAATCTAGGGTTCATTAGTCATTGAGTTTATAGATTTTTGGAGTCATAATGTGAAGCTTCTTAGACTATTTGTGTTGCATGGCTTGGTCATTATGGTTGTTTTCTTTTGATTAAACTAGACTGTCGAAGGTTTCTTGATGAGCTAGCATTCCAAAATTTTAGAAATATATTGATGGCACTGGAGATTCCTTGGTGGAAACCAAATTTTGTGGAGTATTTTGGGGTTTTAGCATGAAAGTTAGAAAAAATAGAAAGATATATGGAAGCTAAGGGCTGGAAAATGAGGATAGGTCTAGGAGAGCTAGGTAGAGAAGATTTCTTGGATTTTACTCTAGCTAGTTTTGTGTTTGAGGTAAGATTTGCTTAAAAATTACATTGTGGTTACCATTTTTGAATATGAATTGGTATGATGGATATGTCATTTATTTTTTAATTGAGTTAATGGGTGTATAGAGATTTTTTGTAAAAAAATAATATAGGGTAGTATATGAAGATGGCCCTAAGGATGGGTATGACCCATCCGCAAGGCCATGTACATATAAAACCCATCTTACTTAAAAATGACTGAGAATGGGTCATATTCATGAATGGTGGTTAACCAAGGGTAGCATCTTGTTTATTTTCTAAAAAGAAATGAAGCTAGTCATAGCTAGTTGTAGAATTGATCAATTCTATTTTGTGGTTCGAACCCTTCATAATTTTTATTGGATTATTAAAGGCTCGACTTGAATAAAACCACATATAACAATATATTGGTTGTGTTTAATTCAGATTTTGGAGTTAAAGGTTTAGGTTAAAAGGAACTTTTGTTATTAGAAATGGTATGCTATTGAAATGATTTTTGAGACTTTACTATATTTAGATAAAATAACTAGGATCATTTGTAAATGACCCTAGAGATGGGCTTGACGCATCCACAGGGTCGTGTACAAATGAACCCTAACCCTACCATTTTATAATGGTTGTGTAAATATAATAGTTTAGAATACAAATTTGATGGTGTATATTTTATTTTGAATAGTATAATACATATATGGAACTAGGGTTTTGATTTAAGTTGTTTAGATGGAAAATATGGAAACTCGGGTAGGAGTAAATAGATTGTGTTTTGATTCTCTTATTTATTAGAGATTTGACTTTATTGTCTCAATTTTGGTTAATTGGGGAATTTGAACTTGATCTGTGTGTTGATGTCCTTTATTACTATGAACCTTTGGACTATTGAAGTATGGGTGTTTTGAAAAGAAATTTGGATTGTGAAATAGATTGAGGTTTATGGTTCAAATATTTTAAAATATATTCATGACTATGTTTATCTAGAATAAATGTGCTTTTGAACGAATAAAATTATGAGTGATTATTATGGTTAGAGGATCAACTGATATATATAATAGTCGAGCCTGTAACTATTATTTAGCGATAATGAGAAATCTAGGGTTTCTATTCGTGATGGGAATTATATATGATTGAGGACTTAAGTTTTTGATTGATTGTTTTTAACCAGTGGTTTTAATGGGAATATTATTATGACTATCTAGTTATAAATATCTAGACATTGATTATTCTATAGTTTTGAAGGAATTATTCAAATTGATTATTGAACTCAAAATTATATAACTTTCTTATGTGTGTGTGTGTGTGCGCGCACATTTATAAACTATTATATACAATTAGTACTAAGGCTTAACCCTACATGACATTTTACTGGGTTGTGTATTCTGATATTGGTAATTAAGTAATACTTAGAACATATATTCTCTTTGAGTATGATTATAAACATATACTAATATACATTAATGTGGTTATAATATAAGTCTTACTTGGTATTAAGCTTTAGGTTTGAAGAGATATGCATAATTACTAGTGTGATGGTAGTTATTATAAGAGTACTTAATAGTAATTATTGTTGATTTTTTAAAAATGAATAATGAGGGTTTAAATGACCATTATGAAAAGAAAAAAAATTGTATGTATTGATTTGTAATTTATGTAAAATATGAACCTAGATGAAAATTTGGTTTACATGCAAAAGATCATAAATTTTGATAGTGAAATAAATTAATATTATTGTTGTTTATATGATAATTAAATTAATTGTATTTGTCTATAAGGCTTTCCTTAAAGACAATTGGTTTATATTTGTTAGAAGCATGAGATGAAGTGTTTGGTAAATAGTGATTTACTTGTGTTATTTTGTGTTTTGGCATTTTTAATAGAAGTCTTTTATTTGAATCTGTTAATTTAAATACAAATAACTCTGGTGTTAATGACATTAAGTAAGTAGGGATATGGACTTACTTAGTAACATTAATAGGTAGAATGAAGTTATTCAAATGAGTTGTGTGTGTAAAATTGACTGATCTTGAGATCTCAAAAAACTATATTAAAACTTTGGTCAAAGTAATGTTTATGGTTTGAACATTTTTAATTCATCTACTTGATTTAGTTTACATCTATTACATGATATCATGTTAGAATGTATGTCTTTATGATATGTTGCATGTGATAGTTATATTACAACACACGGGTTTCTAGTTGACTTTCTCAATTTTTACACTGTCACTTTTTCTCATTCGTGAAGGGAGGGCCATTCCCTTGTTAGGAGATTGTGTAAGGGATTAATGTTTCATGGTTGACATGGAAAAGCATTTAGATGATACTCTCCCTCCCCTTACATCAGTCAACTGATAGAGGCTATAGATGTTATTTATGCATGTTATGTCTAGTTTATTTGTATTAATCGATTTATATTTCAGTATATACAGTCTTTTTCTATACCCAATTTTATATCAAATATAATTCACAAGTGTATTTGAGTGAGTTTCAAAACGTACATGTCATTTTCAGATGTAATTACAAGTGGTGATACTATCTCAGACTAAAAAAAATACAAAGATAAAACTAATTTAATTCAAATAATAATGCACTAAAATCTTGTCTAATTCCACCAGACTTGTCCTAATTGACACATGCTCTAAATTTTTAGATTCAAACTAGTCACAGGTCTTTTATAGCTTATTCACATCACTACAAGTTCATTGGGAGCATCTTTTTTATAGATTTTATCATTCTATGACTATGCCTATTGTTCATACTTTAGCACAATGCATTGTATGATTATTCACTCACCTACTTTTACATTATTATATTAATAGATACTTGAGTTGTTGAATATACTAATGTTACAAGTTCTCTATGTAAATCAACTTTGCTTATGCACACATGTTTTTTATGTGTGTTTTTTTACTTTCATATTTTATGTGTATTTGATTTCTTTAGAATGTGGACATTTGAACGTGTCCTTAATTATCTTTGAGCTTTCATTGCATGTTTTTATGTATGTGAGTGACATTTTGAACATTTCTTTTGTATGTGGTCCTTTGGTCTTTTTGCATGTTTTGTGTGTACTCTATGTGTGTATAGCATGGCCATGACACTTAATTGCTCAGTTTTTTATTCCATGATGGACATCATGCATCTTTTTAATTTTTTGATGTCATGATGGATATCATGCATCCTCCCTAAGTTGCTTTATATCATTTTGAAATGGTCAATATATGATCAATATTAACTGCATTTCTCATTGCTAACATCTATCTTGATATGACATAATGTAAGTTTATTTGTACATGCATATTACATTACCATGTTGCCTAGTTTATATATAATGATGGCATGCTCTATAATGTTATGATTATTACTAAAAATTTCAATGTTTTCTATAACATCATTTGCATAATTTTTTATTTTGAGCTAAGTTATTGCATAGACTTCATAACTCATCTCAAAAATGGGACATACACAGTGGTTTGTTTAAGAGACTAAGTTGCAATAGTACACTGCATAGATAAAAATTTATAGATTTTATTCTATTGATCATAGTTCATACTCATAAATTATCTAGAAATCAGTTTCAAATAATAATACTCCATTTGAAGAAGGGTGCAAGACAACCATGTCCATAAAATATATGTAATTGTCCTAGTAGGTAAAAAATAATGATTTTTAGAATTTATCAAAATCACATTCAGTCACATGACAATTTACAATAGATGCACAATTGTTTTAGATTTTAACACATTTGTTTAAGAATTTACTCAATTTGGGGCCATTATGCATGGCATGTGTTATAAAGTTTTGGCATAATCTTTTGCTTAAAAATTCACATGATATTACTCAGTTTTTAAATCTATATACACCCAAATATCAGATTAGGAGCATGTGCACAGCACATGACCACCTCTTTGTTCAATTTTAACCAATTCTACAGGAGTGGAAATCCATGTATTTTTTGTATACACCAGACTCGAATCATACTACTTTTTCACCAATTTTGCATCAGAAATGAATTTTATTCCATCTACAATGGTTGATTCATCTTTTTGCTCCAAAATAATCCATTAAAATTTATATAAAAATTTCAAACTACTTTAACATTTTGGATATGTAATGATGGAGTCAAGCACACCTTGAATTCTTAAACACATTCTTCTATCAATGAGCATGGGGACATGCACAGTCCAATCCAAGTATTTCAATGAAGAAGAAATCTCCAAGGTCCTACCCTATATAGTCATCAATTTTACATCATAAAAATATAATGATTTGCATACCCAATCATGTGTATTCATTACTTGTTATTATATCTATAACTTTCTTATCTTTACTTTCAGATCTTCATCTTAAGTAAAGATTGATTTATACATGTTTCATTGAAAGTTTGCATGAAGCACAGTTCAACGTTATGGCTTATATCTAAGACTGTTCTTCATAAGTTAAGATATAACTCTTTACCTTTTACTCTTGTTAGAACAATTAATGTCTAAGTGGTAATTATTAACTCTTAGCTTACATTGATAATTAATTAAATAAATAATAATATATTATTTATTAATACAAGGTAGAAACCTCGTGAAAATAAATAATATTATTATGGTTATTTAATATTTATCAAATATTTTAATTAATTAAATTTATTGGGATGGATGGACTCGTTATTTTTACAACAGTCACCTCCTTTAATATTTTAATATAAATAGGGTTTTACCCTATTATGAAATTATATCTCGAATAGGAAATTTTTATCATATCTAAACTTATTAAATATATGAATTTCGTAAAGCACTGTGTGAAGAAGGGAGAAGGAGAAGTTTGTATTGGAGTGCGGGGTTTCTCAAATTTATGAATTTCACATTGGTGGTTTTTTTACTTCTTTGATGTTTTTCCACAATAAATACTTGTGTTATGTGTCAATTATTTAGTATTTATTTATATATTTTATTAATCAATTTCATATCTAGATCTTATATATCGGTTTATCAATTTCTACATAGTTTTAAAATCTGGTGAGTGGATTTAATTGACAAGCATATTGCAATGAATTGAAATAATTGAGATTTTATTCAAATTAAAATATGTATTTAATTATTTTAAAATCCTCTTTCCAACCTGTCTATGGCATAGAGGAAGAATTTTTTTTGTTTGATCTCTAAGAGGTCTAGTTTCTTATTATTTGTACTTAGTGGTTTTATCTCCTTCATTTATACGTGCAAACACTACCATGGACTTTGAAGCTATTAGTTGGAGATCCGAGAATTCTTTTTCAAACACAAGGATGTCATTATCAACTTGAAAAAATACAAAAATAAATTTTGGGTCAAAATAAAAAATAAAAAATTCTTTAATTATCAAAATTAAAAATCTGGAAGATTAAAACAAATTTCAAAATTTTTGGTGGTCTGTACAACATTTTGGGCCCTCTAAAGCTTCTATAGGGGCATCATATTTCTACCTGGCAATTCACAACAAAGAATTTTTTATTAAAAAATGTATTTTGAACGTCTAACATATCTTGTACTAGTATTTTAGGAAGGTTGACAAATTTTTTAGGTCTATTGTGACCTATTCAAAGTGTTGTAAAAATCCAAGCTTTTGATTAAGCATCATTATTCTCCAGGCTACATGCTACAAGTAATTTTATTTCATATAATTTTCAATAAATATTTAAAAAATAATTATTTTCTAAAATCTTTAATTTTCATACAACCCCGGCCCCACTAGTGTTTAATTATTTTTTACTAAAATAAATAAATAATTTTTTTAATTTAAAAAAATTACATGAACAGTGAATTTAATTATATATATATATATATAATAATTAAAACAAAGATTTAAATATCACTTAATACATGTAAAAAATTAATAAAGGGTTCCAGAAGGATTGGTGGTAATAATTTTGCTAAAAACTTGCAAACATGATGGTCATGTGTTCAAATAAATCTTATTTGACTTAGTCAAATCAATTTTTTCAACATATTTTATTTTTTGGTTTACGTGCCAATATTTCATGCATCTAAATCTGAGTTAACTTGTCAAATTTATTTTGACTTTCGATCTAGTCAATATTTTGTTAAATATAGTCGTGTAACTCTCTAAGTTTTGGCATCTTTCGGACACATCTACGTGATCCATTTTTTGTTTTGAAACCTTATACAATTAAGTTTAGAATATTTTTAATAATAATGTATAGTGGTTGTTTTAAGTATGACTCTTTCGACATCTAATTTTGTGCCATTTTAAATTAATTTTTTGCATTATTTGATATTTAAATTATGTGGTTAAATATAGTTGCACTTGTGATTTACTTTATTTTATAATCAAATTATAAAAACTCATTAAAAGGTTTTTTTAATTTTTTTACAGTGGTATTTTTTTACGATATTTGTGACATCCTATTTTGTCACAATTATTTGTAATATTTTATTTTGTCTAGCTTTAAATTGAACAATTATTATGTGTTGACACTTTCAAATTAATTTTCTTATCAATTTAAATTAAAATTCACACTAAAAGGTTTCATTTTAAGCATTTGTTTGTTGTCCCATTTAAAGAAAAGTTATGATTTTGTCTTTATTTTTCTTAGATAAATCTCAAATGTTTAGTAAAAATAACTATAATATATAAAAAAATTCATGTTAAAGTTGAATTTATGACTCGTAAGTTGTAGAATAATATCGTTGGGACTAAAAAGCTTTTTTTTGAATGATATGTGATCCATGAGCTTACCAATGCATTTCAACAAAAATTGTAATAAGCTATGTCCATTATCTTGCATAATGATAAGAATGAATTCCTTCTCCACATCAATTCTCACGAGTCTCTTATTAATACTTGAAAACTCCTTGAATCCATACATGAGGGCACTCGTCTATTGAAAATTATTAAGTTAATCTTTGAATTGCTAACTACACCTATAAAAAGTGATAAAAAAAATTGTGAATTTTTTTATTAAAATTAAAAACATTAAAGCTTAGTTAGATATATGTATTTGTAATTTGATTCAAGATCAATTAATTTATTTTATCATTCAATTAAATATTCATGAAAAGTTTAGAATTTTCATTTCAATTTTAAATTCTAAGTATTAAACTTAGCAAGATATCCCTAACCTTACCACCTTGTATGCTCTCTTGATTCAAGAAAAACAAGTTACAACAAATTTTAATTCTTAAGAGATTGATACTCAGGGACTTCACACCTTAGATATTATTTTTTATAATAATAATAAAAACCATAAATCTAATCTTAATTCTGGGCCAAATGAAAATAAAAAATCTGGTAATAAGAATTATACATCTAAATTTAATAGAAATTACAATTTGTGTGATAGATTTGGTCATAGAAAGAAAACTTGTTATAAAAATAAAAATAATATTAATAATCAATCTTCTAAAAATAACAAAAGAAACAAATTTAATTAAAATAAGCAGAAGAATCAAAATCCTAATCAAAATAACAATCAAGATCAAAATGTTATTGTTTTATATACTACTTTATTTACTTCAAATGAAAATGAGTGAATTTTAAATAGTGGTGCATCACACTATATGACTTACTTATCTAATATTTTAAGTGATTCTACAGATATCTCTTAAAGAATTTACTTAGAAGATAATTCATTTTTAGAAGCAATTAAATATTTAGAAAAAAAAAAAAATCCAAATGTTGTTATTGCAAATGATGTTTTTATGTACCTAAGCTTAAAAAAAATTTGTTATCTTATTCTCAATTTTAAAATGATAATTTTATTATAATATTACTTAAAAATAGATGGTCCATTAGAAATCAATTTGAGTCCTTGATTGTTGAAGGTGTTCAAAAGAATGGTTTATATATATTTTCTCCTTCTTTTATATATTTTCTTTCATCGCATAATAAGAATAAATTTTAATTATGACATGAAAGAGTATGACATGTTAATTTTAGAAGTTTGCATGATGTGTCTACAACTATTCTTGTTGTTGGACTTTTTTTTATACCCTTTTATCCTTTAAAATTGATTCATAGCGATGTTGTAGGACCTCTTAAAGTTGTATCTCTTAATGATTTTCTATATTTTATTATTTCTATTGATGATTAGAATAAAATGATCTTTTTTTTAATTAAAAAAAATTGGTGTTGTCTATATTCAAAGAATTTAAAATTAATGTTGAAAATGCATTTAATTTTTTTATTATGAAATTAAGAACCGATAATAATGGTGAATATATTAGTAAAAAGTTTAATTCTTTTTGTATTAGTTATGGTATTCAAAGGGAATTAACAACTCCTTATTCCCTTCAGCAAAATGATATTATTGAAAAGAAAAAACACATCATCATAGAAATGACTAAAACATGTTGCAATCTATAAATATTCATATGGGTCAAAGCTATTAATACTACTATGCATATTATGAATAGAATCCCTACTTAACTTTATTCATTTTTTTAAATCAATAATACATGTATACACATAGCATTTCATTTGTGTTGATAAAACTATTTTGTTATTAATTTAAAGATATTAACCATATTGATAGTGTCTCATTTATATTATATTTGTTATTAAAATGATTTGGTATTGATTCTTGAAAATAACATATTACAATTATATTGCAAGAGATATATTTGTCTTACATGATAAATCAAAGAAAATATATAGATATTTTGATTATTTTTAATTCAATTACCAATGAAATATATTATATGCATAACATTATATTTAATTTAATAAATTACGATAAATGGTAAGAAGATCATGGTCAATGAGTTTGGATCTTTTTTGTTTCAATTGCTTAGATACTCTCATTTTATTATTTTATCATTTGATTGTTTATGCTAACATCTTTATATGTTTCATTTGATAATAATATATGTTATGAAATACAAAGTGTAAATGAAGTTTTTATTATTAGCTCTTCATCATTTACTTTACTAAGTATTCTATTAATACATCTCTAAACTTATTTTTTTCAATCTCATATCTAGTTGATTGGATGATGGCATTTTATGTTAAAATTATCTATATTTGATGTATGAGAGATTATACTTCAATCTTTTGTTAAAGCATATTAAATTTGAATTTTTTTTGATAAAATTCAAATGATAAACTAAGTTATTGCTAATATGATATATAATGTTAGGTTAAACTTTGTATTATAGTATTAGTAGATTATTGTATGTGCATCACATGATAGTTAGGGATGCTTATCTTGTTAATATTGGAGACGTCTAATAATAAATTGTGTACAATAATTTATAGTTTTTTACTAACTTTATAATCAAAGTAGTGAACCTGTTTGCTTAAAATATAGCATGATTGTTTTAAAATATATTTTACCATAAAAAAACATATGTCATATTTTTATGTATATGGTTATTGTAATGCCAATCATATTATGTTATCATGAATCTATGTTTGGATATATGTTTAAGTTGTTTGTAAGTGTAGAACACTAAAAATTTAAGCATATTGAATTTTATGTGCATTTTATCCAAAAGAAAGTCCTCAATGATGATATTGATATGTAGTTTTATCTTATGGATGAACAAATAGTAGATATCTTCACAAAATCACTTCGTGTTACCAAGCTTTATCAAATTCATGCAATGTTGGGCCTCTTAAAGTTGTCATTGAGTGGGAGTGTGTATGATAATGTCATTTCCTGATGACCATGTGTTTCTTTTTTTTCTCTTTGTAAAATATTGTAAACTTCGTATGGAAGATATGTGATTTCAATAAACTGTGTGAAAGTTTTTATTTTTGTACCCCAATACATTAAAAGCATACTTTGTAATGGATGTCCTTATGTTATAAAAAGCTCCAAATATGCTTAGTGATTATTCATGAGAAACTGTGAGATGTAGTCTTATGATCATGTTAGTCTAAACCTACTTTTGAGTAGTTTATAGATTATAATTCTTTTTGTTTTAAAAGGTGGTCTTTGACATGATGAAGATTTTTAAATCTTTCAATTATGTACATAGTATAATTCATTTTTTTGAGGTGAGTATGACATTTCTCTCCACTTAGCATTAAAAGAGAGTATTAGAGCAATTAATGTTTAAGTGGTAATTATTAATCTTTAGTTTACATTGATAATTAATTAAATAAATAATAATATATTATTTATTAATACAAGATGAAAACCTCGTGAAAATAAATAATATTATTATAGCTATTTAATATTTATCAAATATTTTAATTAATTGAATTTATCAGGATGGATGGACTCGTTATTTTTACAATAGTCACCTCCCTTGATATTTCAATACAAATAGAGTTTTACCCTATTGTGAAATTATCTCTTGAATATAAAACTTTTATCACATTCAAACATATTAAACTTGCAAATTTTGTGAAGTGTTGTGTGAAGAAGTGAGAAGAAGTTTGTATTGGGATGTAGAATTTCTCAAATATATGAATATTATATTGGTGGATTGTTTTATCTCTTTGAGATTTTTTCACGATAAATACTTCTGTTTTGTGTCAATTATTCAATATTCATTTGTATGTTTTGCTAATCAATTTCATATCTAGATCTTATATATTGGTTTATCAATTTCTACAACTCTAATATTTTTCACTTTATTGCATTACTAAAATAAAAAGGGAACAAATGTAGACACATAAATTAACATTTATTTCTAAGAAAATTTATGTATGACTATTCTTTAGACACACATAGCTCATACCCAATTCTACAGTCCTTGACCGTCCTTCTTTCACTTCTATATGGATGACCCTTGCCTCTTAAGTAAATTCTAATTTTAAATATTCCTATTCACCATACTAAGTAGCCTAAAATCAATATGAGACCAATCCACACTTTTAGTTTAGTTGTCTTTACTCTTCAGAGAAGGCCACTCCTTTAGGACTATCCCACTCACCAATAGTGTTTGATTCTATTGGTCGCATCCTCCTACCATGTAACGACTAGTTGCTTTAATTAAAATTTACCAAATAAATTATTTATTAGTGTAGGTTTTTATTTTTCCCTATTTATTAATTAGGGAAATTGTATTTTTTGTGCATACATCGAGTTTTCTTACATTTGTGGGATATGCTAGCTTATATGGAGGTATGTGTCATAAGTGTCATAAGTAACTCCCTTGATGGGAGTTACTTCTCTATTCTTAGCACCTTGTCACCACCTTTCATGGAGGAGTTACAGTCTATTCTTGGAGTGCCTTGTCCACTTTTTGTGAAAGAGTTACTTTCGTACTCTCCTATATGTATTCCTCACTTTGGCCATCTCATGTTAATCAGATTTTGGTTTTCTACATTTTGACTTGTGTAATTTAGCATCTTGTGTAATTTTAAATTGCTTTAGCATTTATGTGGTGTGCACTTGCTTTATCTCATGTGATCACGTCTCCATTGCATTCACATTATTTAAATTCTGGCAACAACTCTGATATAGTATCAAAGCCACTCTGGTAATCGTGTGTCTAGTTATGCTATTGCTATATCATCCACAGAGGCAGAGTACAAGGGAGTTGTTAATGCAGCTACTGAGGCTATTTGACTTCAGGGGATTCTTTCTGAGTTTGGCATTCTTATCAGGCATCCCACCATCATTTATTGTTACAACCAAAGTACCATTCAGATTTGCAGGAATCCAGTTCAGCACCAATAGACCAAGCACATAGAAATTCACATGCATTTCATTCGAGAGCTTATTCATAGTCAGGTCATTGACTTGATATTTTGTCAGTCTTTGGAGCAGGTTGCAAACATCTTCACCAAACCTTTCACTGAGAGCAAGTTCATTCATCTACGAGCTCTTCTTGGGGTGCAGTCCACATCTGTAGCAGCATCATCTTCGGGGGGTCTCACTAGCCTCTTCTTTCTTTTATGTCTCTCTTTTGGGGGGGAGTTTTTTCCTACGGATTTTCTCCTTTTCTCTATCTTATGGGAGATTGCATTTGTACATGGGTACCTCATCAGGCCTAGTTGCCGAGACCTATTTTATATTTTCACACTGCCCACCTAAGCTGCGCTTATGGGGGGTATTAGTGCAGGTTTTTATTTTTCTTTATTTATTAATTAAGGAAATTATATTTCTTGTGCATACATGGAGTTTTCCTACATTTGTGGGATAGGCTAGCTTATATGGAGGTGTGTGTCATAGATGTGTCATAAGAATGTCATAAGTAACTCCTTTGATGGGAGTTACTTCTCTATTATTAGCACCTTGTCACCACCTTTCATGGAGGAGTTACATTCTATTTTTGGAGTGCCTTGTCCACCTTTTGTGGAAGAGTTACTTTCGTACTCTCCTATATGTATTCCTTACTTTGGCCATCTCATGTTAATCAGATTTTAGTTTTTTCATTTTATCTTGTATAATTTAGCATCTTGTGTAATTTCAAATTGCTTTAGCATCTATGTGGTGTGCACTTGCTTCATCTCGTGTGATCACGTCTCCATTGCATTCGCATTATCCAGATTTTGGCAACAACTCTGATATTATCTTGTGCGGTTGGCAAGTCTCAATTGAAAGAATTTTGAAATGATATCTCTAAAGCCACATTTCTAACCATTATCCACTAGAGGCTCATATGATTGAAAAATACTAGAATATATAATTGCATATTGAGAGAAAAACACCTATTTGTCCACTTTAAAGTCCACACAACCTTCGTAGCCTTGAGCTAAGTTAGAATACACCGCCAAGATCATAGGTTATTGTTAAAACACTTAATCACATTAGGATTACACTAGCATATAACATTACACTAGTATTTCACACACACCACCATAACATAAGAGAAATACATAGAGTTTGATCCCTCTTCAAAGTATTGGTATATAGGCAACGCTCAACACAAAGGGGTTAAGGTCAAGTACAAATTCAACCACTAACCTCTTTTTCCATTGATTTTATTTTACCTCGTGACTTATTGAGCTAGGGTTTCAAGTAAAGAATAAGGTATACAATGACTTTTACAATGAATCATGTCAATTCAATCACATACATAAAATCACCAAGCGAAGGCACATAGGTCCAAACTTCCAAAAATTGAAAAAAAATCATTGGATATTTACGCACCCTAAGGACACCAACGTAGGCCACCCCTATATGATTATAACAACCTTATCCTTGATTCAAGCGAGGCCTTGTTCTTGATTCACACCATCATCATATAATCAAACATTTACTTTTACAGTAGCATTTACAATTGTGCACATCTAATTTCTAACTAAGTTTTATTTCTTTGGCACTTTCCCTTTTTGGCATATTTCTAAATTTAGTAAATTACAAATAACTTTGTGTCATTTATTGTATATTTGTAGCACTCCAATTTTACTCAATAGTTTGTCATAATTAAGATTAACATCTCTCTCTTTCCTAAATTTTGATAAAATAACATGCGCTTTACCATATAACAACTCAATCTCTAGTAATTACTTTTCATCTTGATGCAACACATGGCATTGGCAGTAACATGGATGGATTCGATGTAGCAAAACATTTAATTCATAGAAGGTACATGGTTGCAGTATGGATGGTTAGGACTGAAGTCTTTATTTCTTTGTTGACTTGATATGTTCTTTCACTTTTATTTTAGTTAGATTTATTTTTTCCCAGTTGTGCACAGTAGGAGAGTATAGAAAGTAGTTTGTGGGCACTTCACCGATAGATGGAAGAATGGATAGACAACATTAGAAGCTAGACCCAAAGGCAAATACATGATTTTGAAGGGTGGTACTACCATCTAGAAGTCAAGTTGGTGGTGGAAGAAGTCACATAGGTAACTTAACATTCATGTGCATAGAATGGATAGGATATTGTGTGTGATAATGATAGGAAATGGGTTAAAGCATGTGGAGGATAATATCATATGAAGAGTAGGTCTTACACAACTAGGGAAACATAGGACGAGCATAAATGTTAGCATCAATGTAAGGTAGGATTTGAATATACCTTTCTAACTATAAAATAAAGAATGGTGATTTACACACGTGTTAAAGGAAGTGTCAATGTTTGATCTAATAAGTCATTGAAGGCCATCGTAGTGTCAGTCCTTGGGCCCTATTTGTGCACAATGCCAACTTCACTACTCGATTGTTCTGTAATGTGTGGATTTTTATTCACTTATACCTATAACTATATGTTAGTACAAAAATACAACTCGGTTTCATTTTTGGTATTTTCCCATACCTATACTTGATTGGTGTGTATGTATTATTTTGTCTTGTAGTCTTTACACCCATGTAAATTCATTGGGATTCTACTTGATGCCTACGTAATTTAATGAGAAAAAACTATTATAATATTTAGAGGAAATAGAGTTTGAAACCAATAAAACATACATTACATTTATACATACTATTTTTTTATGTGAAGACAATAAAATTGTTATGCTTGAGTACTAAATTTAATATTATTGATTGGTACATTATAATCAGCTTGTATAATCAATTGTTTGTCATTGTTCAAATGGACGAAGAATTTAGATGAAAGTTTTATTTATTTGTAGCTAATTAATATTGGAATATGTTACAATTAATATCAATAGATATGTAGTTAGTTTCAATATTTTAAAATTACTATATTCTTAATTTCAAATTTGAGATTTGATGTTTTAGATGTTGTTTAATTAAAGGGCATGATGAGTATAGAAAATGAAATACCAAAAACTCTTTATAACTTTAGAACCAGTCTTTGTTTACTGTTTGTATGATATTCATTATGTCCACAAGTGTCCTATTGAGCTAGAACATCAGGGTTTCAACACCAACCACTATATTTGTGCGAGTTAATTTTATATGTGACACTTCAATTGTTAACAACAATCCCTTCCATATGAATGGTTCCTAAAAATTATAATATCATATCATCAATATTTCCAATTACTTTTATATCATCTTTACATGTTACCTAAAGAGTCTTGGTACATTTTTTAATATTTTACCACCAATTATTTTTTTGTGTTTATTTTTTTATGAAAAAGGAGGATTAAATTTTAAAGTTAGATATTAATGTCCACTACTATACTTGATTGGCAAGTAAATTGCACTTTGGCTTGCAGTCTTTACACACATGTGTTTTTGTTGAGATCCCACTTGCCACCTGCACCTTTGTTGTTCATCCTCTTCACATTATCATTCATTACTCGAACATCTATTCTGCCAACTATCCTGGAATTATATATGTTTTTATTTCCTTCAGATCACAACCACTTAACGTGTTTTTAACAAAGAATAATTATGTTTCAATATTTTTTATTTTGAATCAAAACTATAGAGAATTATGGAGTGAATCCCCGTTATACAGTAGTACTCTTAGGTTAGAGTCCAATTATAATGAAAGCTAATTAAAGAATAAAATGTCTAAGTGTACTTTTAATTTAGGATGTAGTTACTTGGGCATAGTCACAATGAACACTCCATTTTCTATGGTAGTGTTCAACTTCACTACTTTCACACAAACAAGCTACAGTGAGGGAAAGTACCCGATTCAAAATATTTACAATATCGAAAGAAATCTTGTGTAATATAAATAAATAATTTATATATAATTAATCAGTTACAAGGTATGCACAATACTCTTTAGAGTGAGGATAACCCCAAATTATTAGCATGTGCCTTACCATATAATAAATACGTTGACATTAAAAAAAAATGGGCCAAACTTTTTCAAACAAAATTATTTGCTTAATAAAGGCTACACTACTGTATTGCATATTTCTTAGTGCCTCCTACAAAAATATTCGTGTGATTAGTTTGCACTATTAATTTTTATGACAAATGTATATAGCAAAAAATTTCCTGCTTCTTAAAGTTTTTCCATTGGTAAAATTATTTTTATTCTATTTTTTATATTTATATTGAAGAAATGCAAATTACAAGAGAGAGATCTAGCAAAGCTGCAAAGAGAAGAAAATACAAGGAAGCCAAGCCAAAATAGCCAACAACCTGGCCAGAAAAAAGCTGTCCAAAAAAACAATGACTAAATATGACAACTTTAGCTCACAAAAAAATATTACAGGATAAACAACATAAATGCCATTATGAAATGATATGTTGCTTAGGCCAACTTGTGAACTTTTTCATCTGCTTTGTGTTCAATGCTTGAGCCTTTGCAAGTTGCACAATTTGAAATTTGATTTGCTCGAGCTGATAACCAAACAAGATATTCTTCTTGGATAAGCCCTGCATATACGACAACAAGGAAGCAATCCACAAAATGATATCAAAGTAAAGTCAAAGAAGCACTGATTCTAGATGAAATTTAACATTAGAGAATATTGTTAAACATCTGATTTTTCATAAATGAAATAAAATGCCCTGTCTGATAGAATCAACTATCAAATTATTGTGTAATCCAAATCCCAGTAATACTTCCTTCCATGTTAACTGATGGCCAAAGATAGCAAGCAGATTTTTAAAAATATCAAACCATTATTTTTTTAAAAATAAACAGTCCCAAAAAATATGCTTCATAGTTTCTTTACATGTGCAGAAAGGACATTTAACAGGATACACTAAGATGCACTTCAGTCTATCTTCCATATGAAGCTCAAAGTGTAGAATCTTCCACGCCATAATTTTTGTATCCTCATCAACGTTAGTATTCTAGATTTGAGCGCTTAGCCTAATCCAAAAATTGTTCTTAAGTTTACATTTCCACTTTTGATTCAACCATGGGTTAATGTCCATTCGAAGAAGTAGTGAAAGATATATTTTCTTTAAGGGAAATTGTCTAAAATGCCCATATATAAGCCAATGCCAATCCTTGAAAAATTTGCCCTAAACTGAAGTACGCATTTTTATTATGAGATTTTCAGAGACTAAAGATTGAACAAAAATGATAAGCCCTTCAAGATTCTTATTAAGCATAAAGTGTTCCATAATAAAGACCCACGATGACCAACTCAATGAGCTAAAGTCCCAGATGTCATTAAATTCATGAACTCCTTTTTTGAATAACAAATAGGCCTACTTAGGAAATGCCACAACCAAAGGTTGGTCGTGATATTGGACATGTCTATTCCACCAAATGGATGAAGTGGAAAAACTAAACCCATGATGTAAAGATGCTTCCTTCCACTTAAGAAAATGACTAACCTTTTGCCATGTCTTCCAAATTTATCGTAAAGCTGGAGATGCCTTAATGCAAAAGAAAGGCGTAAAAAGTATTTTATCTAACTAGCTAACTTCCAGCCATTTACTTTTAATTACAGCAGATTTTAGTTTGTATCTTACCAAAATTTTCCAAGACTCTTCACCTTCAACTACTCTGACAATCCATTTAGCCGCTAAACATATCTCTTGAGTTTTGGGATCAATAACACCCAATCCACCTCTCCCTCTCTGTTGTATACAATTAGACCATGAGGTATATTTGACACCAGAACTGCCATCCCATTTGGATGAAATAAATTGATGAGAGATCTTATTTAAATCCTCATACCCTTTGTTTGAAGGCATCCAGCATGAAGAAAAATAAACATGAGATGCAAGGAATATTTTATTGACAACTTTGATTCTACAAGCCAATGAAAGAAACTTATTACGCCAATTAAAGAGTTTGATTTTGAGTTTATTAAGAAACCATTTCCACATCTCACTAAGAGAGACACCTAGACCGAAAGAGATGCCCAAGTATTGTGTGATCTTACCATGTTTAATTTGTTTCCATTCTCTAGGAATCCATTGGGAGATAGGGCCGGCTTGAATCATTAAAAACTCAAATTTTTCATGGGCTAATTGTGAACATGAAATCGAGTAATAAAGATCCAATATATCAAGAGTATTATTGATTTTTGCTTCTGAATTCTGCAAAAAAAGCATACTATCATCATCAAAGTGGGAATTAATCACACATGTATTTTGTGGAATAGAGATGCTTGATATAAGATTCAATTGATTATCCTTTTGTAATAAATAAACAAGAGCATCTGTTGTAAGAACATATTAAAAAGGAACAAGTGGACAACCTTGTTTGATAGAGCATTATAGAGTAAAAGGATATGACATATGGCTATTAACAATTAATTGAGCATTGGAGTCCTTAAATAGCATTCGAACATGATCACAAATTTTGGGACCAAAACTAAGCCATTGTAACATTTTGAGGATAAATCTCCAACCTATTCTATCATAGGCTTTATCAAAATCAAGCTTGACCATCAAAGCATTTTAACTAGTCTGTTGAACCCATTCACTCACCTCCCAAGAAAGGATTAAATTATCAAGAATAAATATGCCCCCCAAAAAACCAGTTTGTTCAAGTCTTACTATGTCTTGAACCATTGGTTTAATTCGCCTAGCTAAAGCCTTAGCAATAATTTTATAATAAGTATTTAGTAAGGTAATCAATCGTCAACCAGAGATGGTGTCCTCATTTCTTCCTTTAGGTAGAAGTTTGATAATTCCTTTGTTAATAATAGGGCCTAAAGAACCTTTATTGAAGGCCTCTAGATAAAAACAATAAAAATCCTCTTTAATATGAGGCCACATAGCATGATAAAATTCCACTGGGAGCCCATCTACACCTAGGCTTTTGTTCAAAGCCATAGAGAATAGAGCATGCTCAAGGTCCTCTAAAGATAACATCTGGTCCAAAAACTAGATGTAACCATAATCAATTCGGTTAGGAATGCAATCTTTGACAATATCTTCCAAGTGCTACAAATCATCCCAATGATGATCCTCGCTGAATAGATTTGCATAGTACTTTTAAAAAATCAAATTGATCTCATTTGAATATGTATGCAAAGATCCTTGATCATCCTTGATAGCAATAATTTTTTCCTTTTTGTGTTTATTATTCAAGTAATCAAAGAAAAAACTAGAGCCTTTGTTACCATCTTTAATCCAATGAAGGCGAGATCTGATTTTAGCCCCCATACATCTATAGTTATCAAGATTATGCAATTATGTCTCAATCTTAGCAATAGAAGCTTGAATATTAATGTTACTAGGATCTACATTTAGTTGTTTTCTTGCATGTTCTAATTTCCCTTTAAGCATTATTTCCATATGCCTACGCTTCTAGGCTACTCTCCTACCAAAATCATGTAAAAACAAGATACATTGAGAAATAGCAGAACACCACCAATCGATCCATGATCCCCCATCTTGAGGCTTGGGGGTAGAATCACAAATACCCTTCAAAGTAGCTATACAATCAGGATTCTTAAGATGAGATATATTAAATTTATAGGGAAGGGCATGTTTAGCGATAGGCATTTGAGAAGCATAAAAGGTATAAAAGATCAGAAAATGATCTGAAAGGGTTGTAAAATAATCAACTTGAACCAAATTACCCAATACAGCCTGGACCAAATGCAGGTTAGGGGATAGATAAACCCTATCAAGTCTACTTAATTTCCTCTCACCTCCTAATCTATAGTTGGTCCAAGTATACCAACAATTAACCTAGCTGGAAGATTGATTAAAAATAGGATCTACAACACCCAAAGAATTGCGGCAAAATAACCATTTATCAAATTCCTCATTGTTGAGTCTAGCTTGGTTAGACTAGCTATGATCATTATAATGTTCAACCATATTAAAATCACCGCCTAAGACCTAATCAGCATTGGGTAAATGCTTGGACATCCATTCCCAAAGGACATTACGATCTTTCACATTATTGGGTGCATACACAAAACAAAAACCTATGGGCAGACCATTGATAAAGATAAGGGCCCAGACACAATTGTGTGAGGGGTCCTCCCCTTTATCAATAATATGCTTTGCTAACCATGGAGCTATTCCCATAACAACACCTCCTCTGCCCTCACTATGAGATGTATGTAGAAAAATAACATCTCTCTATACATGAAATAGTGAAGCCTCAAGCCAACTGCCACTAACTTTGACTGCTTGCAAAAACAAAATATTAGGCTTCCATTTGATAACAACTTCCTTAACTTTACCTTTCGGTGAGGGAGAGAAATCCCTCTAACATTCCATGATAGAACATTGCACTTAGTGGTAAAGATGATAGGATAAGATCATCTTCCTGAGGCAACATATCAAACTGATTGGCAAGAGTAACTTGGTGATCTTCATAATGACTATCTCTAGTAGCTAAAGAGGGGGACCTTGACCTATGTCGTGGGGAAGATATAGGTTTACGAAACTGATCCTGGGAGGTAGACAATGGAGAAGAAGAGATGGACTTATTTACATTCTAAATTTGAGAAGTACGAGAGGAAGAAGGAAGTCTGACATGAGAATAGGAATGAGAAACCAAGGGGATAGAAGGACCAGAAGGTTCTTTCCTTTTTCTGACTACTTTTCATTCATCGGACATAACTGCATCTTTGAAGGATGAAACAACATTGGATGGTGGCTCAATGGATGGCTGATTTGGATGACTATTAGGGGAAGCAACAGAAGGTTTAACAGGATTAGGTTGATCCTTTTGACTAGGTAAAGGATGAGAAAGTGACAGAGAACCTTGAAGGACCGAAGCAGAAACTAAGT
This sequence comes from Torreya grandis, assembly GCA_037957365.1. Taxonomy (NCBI): domain Eukaryota; kingdom Viridiplantae; phylum Streptophyta; class Pinopsida; order Cupressales; family Taxaceae; genus Torreya; species Torreya grandis. The sequence continues at coordinate 554,930 of JARHVA010000698.1, forward strand.
AAGGTTGGATATATCTACTTTTCTTAGTACGGTAATCGCTTATTAAATGTCCTTCCTTCTGACAAAAAAAACATGCATTGGGCTTAATTTAATATACCAATGGTTGTTCTAACTCAAAACCAAGGCCAATCTGCTTGATATTCTCCTGTAACTGTTTATCTAAATCTACTTCCACATAAACCCTAGGATGCACTCTTAAGCTAGCGAACTTATCAAAATTAAGTTTGCACCAGATAACTTTACCCAACGGTGACATAATATCCTTCAAAAATGGTTTGAAGGCTAAATTTAGATGGGATAGTTCAATCCACATAGGATATATGGGGCTGGATGGCCCTTCAAATGGAAGGCAAAGCTCTAGGGTTGCATATAATAGAGTTGTCCATAAATAACCCAAGTACCATATTGAAGCACTGCTTGAGCATGCTCTACTAGTTTAAAGGTGTAGGATACATATCCTTTCCCTAACCCTCTTAAGGATTCGATTTTCCAATCTTTGTTTTCCCAATTCATTCTAGCCCAACAGTAAAAATCAAATTCAAAAGGGACACCCCTTAAGAAAAATAAAATAACAGAGCGATTTTGGCATTCAGTAATAACCTCAATAACTTCGTCTGAAAGCAAAAATTCTAGGGTTTTACCTACTTCAACATTGGACAGGCCCTCTTTCGTAGTGACGCTTTTGTCCTTTTTATTGGTTGGTACAAAATGAAATGACTATTTTCTTGAGAAATAGACCTGTTTTCAATTAAAAAAATAATAATAAAATTAACATTGCCCAATAAAATGCCAAAATTAAACTTTATCCATATTCTGAGAATTCAGTAGCCATTTCTTGGCATTCCCGTGAGCTCAACGTGATGTGAAATCATGCCGCTTTATACGGCCTTACCATTCTCCATTCGATTGCATTTAGTGTAATATATATCTATTATTATGCCCTAAAAAAGTAGGCGCCTCAATGGGTGAAGAGGGAATTATATTGTTTGGGTATAGTTTGTTTTAATACATGTTTATTTTTAAATTGCCTTTTTTTTTTAATTACTTTTAAGTATTTAGAATCTGGTTTTGCTCTTTCGCTCTCGGTTGAGTTTTGTGTGAAGTTTTAGGTTTTATAACATGTTTATTTTGTTTGGATTTTTTAAGATTAATTTTTATTTATGTAGTATGTTTTTAGTTTTTGAGGGGGTTTTGTTTTTTATTATATTATTAAATATTACATAATCATATATTAATTATACATTGTATAATAATATAATAATTATAATAATTTTTCACACATATAATATAGTTATATGTGTTACATACTATATTATTATTATATATTAATATTATAATTATTGATATTAAATGTTATTTAAAATTCAACAAAATGATTAGATTCATTTGGAGAGAGAGGAGAGCGCTGTATAAAGCATTTATGTTTACGAGATTTTAGGGTTTCCCTATGTTTTCACATCATCGATCTGTCTGGCTTAGGCAAGAGTTATTGACAATGCATTTATTGTGTTGACTCAGGTTTGTCATTCGCCCATTGGGTGGTTTGTCACCTTTTGTATATTAAATGACCACCACCACCCCTTCTGCATTATTTGATGCAGGGATCACTGGTGGGAACTAGAGAAGCCATGGCATCGAAACAAGCTCAAAAGTTTATCTTGAAAGTCTACCATGAGGTATTGATTCTGATTTTGATACTCCTCTATTATATGTGGTTCTGAAATTATCAGAGTTTGATAAAGCTTGTCATTATTTTAAAAAATTTGCCCTAATTGCTTATTTTATGGGTTGAGTTCCTTCGGAGAACCTTTTGAAACAATGGGTTCCCAACCACTGACAATGTCATGGGGTAAAACTAGAAGGAGTCCAAAACCTCACTAAGGGTTTCTTCTTGTTTCATTTCACAAACCCTAAACATTGCAAATCCATTGTTAATCATGGCCTATGGTTTATTCATAACACTTTGGTTATTTTTTCCCATTGAACTCGAGTTTTTCAAGTCTCTCAACAAGCTAAGCTTAAAATCCTAGTATGGGTAGAATTTTTAGGCTTACCTCTTCCTTTGTAGAACTTTGTCGACCAGCTTATCAAACCTTTGAGTTATTTTATCTATCATGAACAACCAAAGTTCTATGCAACCCAGCCTCAAAGAAGGGTCAGTATCGAAATAGACCTCGCTAAACATCTCAAAATGTCTATTGATATTCAAGTAAGTAATAATCGATTCTCTCAGCATGTGCTCTATATTAACCTCCCAAACACTTATTTCAGGTGTCAGGCTTCAAACTACATGATTAGATAATGTCCTCTAATGGTCCCCACTCCTTTGGTCCCTCAAGACAAAAGTGGATCTAAGGCAAAACCCCAATCCTCTTATGGGTGGACCACGGTTTTTGAAAGAAAAAATAATGTTGGTCGTGGCAATGTTAGACCTCAACCAGCTGTTTACCAATCCACAGGTGTTACATCTTGATTCTTTGTTAAGCAAACTTACTTGATTATCTATGGCTATTTATAGTTGATAATTTGATTTGGTATTTATTAACTAAGCTTTGAGATATATATTATTATGGGACAGTTGGATATTGTTTAGGTTACATAATTACATTGGTATGAGTTAGTTGTAGTGTATATGTTTACATTATGATCATAGTGATTTGTTATTTCAATAGTATTTATGATGAATATATGTCATGATGTTATAATCTAACTACCTATTTGTTATGAAGTTGACGCATGAGAGACTCATCCCTCAGAGCATGATGGAAGGAGAGCATCATCGAAGAGGGTGACATAGATGGAGTTGTTGGGAGATGATAGAGAAATCGACTAGAACCCTGAACATACCACATTAATAATACATTGTAGATGCATAATAGAACGGTTAGCATAGCGTATTTAATGTTGCTTGCATTTAGAATTATTTGCACATGGTTAGTTTAGTTTAATTGTTATATGGAACTTATCTTGTGTGTTTGTGTTCTTATCGTATTTAAAACTATTAATGTTTTGTGATTTGCATAATTAGAATGAATTTGGATTTATTAACTAATGAATTTATTATTAAGTCATTATGACATTTGAGGTGCTAATTTAATTAGCAAATATATTGATTATTGAAATTAGAGATAAATTGAATAAAACATGATAATTGATATTTAGGAGGGAAAAACAAAGAAGAAAAAACAATAATAAATAAAGAGAAAGTGGAAAGATTTAAACTTAGAGAAAAATAAAAGAGCAATATAGGGAATACAAATGATAAAAATAAAGAAAAAAGAAAAGAAAATAAAGCTATGCCCTTTTCATCATAATATAATAGAAATAATATATCCAAGCAAAGAGAAGGGATGCACACCATATAGAGGAATCAAAGAGAGAAAATAGAAGAAGAGGAAAAAGAGAAGCATAGTAGCGTAGAGGGGAGATGAGTTTCGAGAGGGTTTTATTAGGTAGGCAATATTCTTGTGTAATCTTTGGATTTTTGTATGTTTCGATACATTGAATTGTGTATATTTTTAGAGCAAACTATTTGTATGGAAATAAAGAACTATATATACATGTCGACCTATTAAATAATATATTTTTATGCAATGAAAGACATATATACAGAGATAGGTAGATAAAACACAATGCTATGTACATATCAAAGTATTATATGGTAGGAAGGTTTTGGATATCCATCAAAACTCAAAGATATAAGCAACGATCCCAAATATATTATTAAGTAGATATACAATGAATTTGTATATATTAAACCTTTAGCAAACTGTGTGGTGATTTACTTATGAATTTATAACTAGAGTTTGTGCAAAGTTGAAGGAGATGGCGACCCATTAAATCGAGTTAGGAGTGAAGGATGATTTGTATAGGAGAGATTATAACAATGATATGCAAATATTATACACTCATTTATTTTAATATAACAGTGATATGCAAAACTAGAGTAAAGTTGTTCGCTTAGTGAGTAAAAATTATTTAGAATAACATGAAATCTGGTAATAGCAACTTGGTATGGTGAAAAGTATTTATAAACCATGCTTTATAAAGTTGATTGATATTACTTGTGTTATTAAAATATGCTAATTTGTATAAGCATCAAATTAATTAAATACATACCTCAAACTCAGAGAAATAAAATAGAGAACTAAATTGCTATGTATAGTGCATCAAGTAGTATATACAATCAACAATTTAGAATATACAGTGAGTAAATAGTTATGTTTGTAAACTATTATACTAAGTATCTAATTGTATTGGAATATATATAAAACTTGGGATAAGTATCAAAATTCCTAAATATGAGTTTTAGAGGATACTCACTGACTTATATATTTGGGCAACTTCCTTATAATAAAGGAATTTGATAGAATGTTTACAACGATCATTGAATATAAACAAATAATTATAACATCATACCCTCAATCCTTCTTTATCGTTGTTTAAAGGTAAAGCTATAACATAAGGTAGTGCCATACCCTTGATCTAGTATAAAACTCCTCCTCTTTGTGATCATTTTCTTGGCTATTTAGAAGCGAGTATGAATCACACTATGGTACATATACACTTCTTCATCCAAGGTGAAACAATGATTTTGTCTATCTTTACCTATTTAAATGGTAATGGTTATTCATGTTAAAACTATTATTTCTCATGAATATAATTATTTGTTCATTAATATTATGAAAATATCGATATATTTAGTAATAACTTGTCAATAAGGTTATATGGACCAAGTAATTCACTAAGAATCGTAAAATACTATTTGCATCTTTAAACCATATCCATATATATTGTTGAGCATATTTATATATAAAGGAAGTATATTTGTGTAAAGATTTATGAGTTATTATAAGAGAATAATGTATATTGGTGTAATGGGTTGTATGCCTATAAGTTTTGTTGATAGATATAAAACAACTGGTCACAGGACTCTGAGAGTTGAAAAACTGTGTCAGCGTAAATATAGACTCCTAACCTAGCATTTAAATATAGGATCATGTTCATACAAAACATAATTAAGATTATGGAACTTTTGATTCTTGAAAGATAACTAGTTGTTTTAACATAAGATTATGTTTTCATTGATTTATAACTACTTATTATGACTAGTTGTGGTATTTAGTAGTTGTGTTAAGAACACTGGACTATGATAACATGGGTTATCATAGGGTGCATCATATGTGGAAATGACTTATAGTAGTTATAAAATTACAGTTTATATGTATATTATATTCGAATGGTATAAATTGTAGTTATTATTTATATTATTTACGTGATAGATAATATTGTGAGATTCATCTATACATTTGATGGAATAAATGTATGCATTTAGATTATTCATGTACTTAGAATGTTATATGATTGCTAGTAGAATGTAATCTATGTGAATCTATTAGTTATATTATGATAACCAAATCTTGCACTGCGGATACTAAATAAGTAGTGATACGGTTTTCACTAGCTTACTAGCATCACAATGCCATATGAAGGTAATCCAATCAAGTGGTGTGTATAAAATTGACTAATCATTTAGATCATTAATTATTGAGAACCTTGGCCAAAGTAATGTTAGTGAGACATTGTCATTTCATGTGTATGATTTAAATGTTTGTGTGATATCTTAATTAGAATGGGTTTATTTATAATACACTACATATTTAGTTTTAGAAATCATACAACACATGGATACTAGCTTGGCTCTCTGGATTCTTACATCGTGTCTACTCATCCATGAAGGGAGGGTCATTCCTTGATGAGATTTGCGTGGGGGATCGATGGTCCATGGTTGGTGTAAAAAAGCACTCAAATGATACTCTCCCTCCCCTTAACAGTACTTATTTGGAGACAGACTTGAGACTACTGCGGATATTATAGTTCGGAGAACTTATACTCCATGGAGACATGTATCTTATATATGTACATTGTATTATATTTATTATTGAAACATTATCATGATGAGTTGTAATTACTTACTTATTATACATTGACAATAATGGTTGTATGGTTATACCAGTCATAGCTATATTCTGTAATTACTTTTTATATTTAGTTATGATATGTTTCTTATGATAACAGTGATCTATGATGTATGATGTTGCATGCTTCGTTTATAGTTATCACACTTAGAGTATTTTATATAGTCACTAATTAGATTCTCATGGTGTAATCTAGCAAACGTATACGATGTTTTAAATTTAAAAAAAATGTATTTGTAGGTAGATCCCAGTGCGGATGTTACGTGTGGTATCAGAGCTACGACTCGAACTCTAGAACCTAATGAGTCTGCTAAAATTTTCATACCCTTATATTTTTAGAAAGGAGAATGGTGAAAGCTAGAGTATGTAGAGAGGGTTCATCAAATGTCAATGATAATAACTCTATATTTGATCATAACTGATTTATCGCTAAGCAAGCAACAAAGTTAGATCAAATTCTCATAGTCATGGATGAGACTAGGGACCAAATTATAGCCTTGGGGTAGGTAGTTAATGGTCATAAAGAAGAAGAACATTAGGATGAACTTAAAAAACATCCCACTAAGTAGAAAAATCCTTAGGATGTGAGTGCTCAAGTAACTGTAAAGTTGGCTAGAGATAGGAAAAAGGTGAATCCACCTAAGTTCAATGGAACTATTCTAGGTGATAGAGCTAAAGCATGGTTGACTAAGATAGAGAAGTATTTCCAAATTTGAAACTACTCTAAGGTCACTAAAACAACATGGGGAACATACCAGTTGGCTAGTGAGGCAACTACATGGTGGGCCAACAAAAGATTAGAAATGAAGCTTAACTTGACCACCACTCATTGGGATCAAAAGAAGAAAAAAATAATAAATAAAGATAAAGTGGAAACGTTTAAATTTAGAGAAAAACAAAAGAGGAATATAGGGAATAAAAATAATAAAAATAAAGAAAAAGAAAAGAAAGCTATGCCCTTTTCATGAGAATAGAATATAAATAATATATCCAGGCAAAGAGAAGAGAGGCGCACCATACAAAGGGGTCAGAGAGAGAAAATAGAAGAAGAGGAAAAAGAGAAACATAGGAGCATAGAGGGGAGATGAGTTTTGAAAGGGCTTTATCAGGTAGGCAATATTCTGGTGTAGTCTCTAAATTTTTGTATGTTTAAATACATTGAACTATGTTTATTATTAGAGCAAACTGTTTACATGGAAATAGGTAGTTAATGGTCATAAAGAAGAAGAACATTAGGATGAACTTAAAAAACATCCCACTAAGTAGAAAAATCCTTAGGATGTGAGTGCTCAAGTAACTGTAAAGTTGGCTAGAGATAGGAAAAAGGTGAATCCACCTAAGTTCAATGGAGCTATTCTAGGTGATAGAGCTAAAGCATGGTTGACTAAGATAGAGAAGTATTTCCAAATTTGAAACTACTCTAAGGTCACTAAAACAACATGGGGAACATACCAGTTGGCTAGTGAGGCAACTACATGGTGGGCCAACAAAAGATTAGAAATGAAGCTTAACTTGACCACCACTCATTGGGATCAAAAGAAGAAAAAAATAATAAATAAAGATAAAGTGGAAATGTTTAAATTTAGAGAAAAACAAAAGAGGAATATAGGGAATAAAAATAATAAAAATAAAGAAAAAGAAAAGAAAGCTATGCCCTTTTCATGAGAATAGAATATAAATAATATATCCAGGCAAAGAGAAGAGAGGCGCACCATACAAAGGGGTCAGAGAGAGAAAATAGAAGAAGAGGAAAAAGAGAAACATAGGAGCATAGAGGGGAGACGAGTTTTGAAAGGGCTTTATCAGGTAGGCAATATTCTGGTGTAGTCTCTAAATTTTTGTATGTTTAAATACATTGAACTATGTTTATTATTAGAGCAAACTGTTTACATGGAAATAAAGGATTGTATATACATGTCGACCTATTAAATAATATATTTTTATGCAATGAAAGACATATACACAGAGATAGGTAGATAAAACATAGTGCCATATACATAGCAAGGTATTATATAGTATGAAGGTTTTGGATATCCATCAAAACTTAGAGATATAGGCAATGATCCCAATTATATTATTAAGTAGATATACAATGAATATGTATATATTAATCCTTTATCAAAGTGTGTGGTGATTTACTTATGAATTTATAACTACATTTTGTGTAAACTTGGAGGAGATGGCAACCTATTAAACTGAGTTAGGAGTAAAGGGCGATTTGTATAGGAGAGATTATAACAATGATCTACAAATATTATACATTGATTCATTTGAATATAATAATGATATGCAAAACTAAAGTAAAGTTGTTCGCTTAGCGAGCGAAAATTGTTTTGAATAATAGGAAATCTAGTAATAGCGACTTAGTATGGTGAAAAGTATTTATAAACCATGCTTTATAAAGTTCAATGATATTACTTGTGTTATTAAAATATGCAGAGGTGTATAAGCAACAAATCAATTAAATACATACCTCTAACTCAAAGAAATAAAATAGAGAACTAAATTGCTATGTATAACACACTAAGTAGTATATATAGTCAACAATTTAGAATATACAGTGAGTAAATAGTTATGTTTGTAAATTGTTATACTGAATTTAATTGTATTGGTATATCGCTATATAGAACTTGGAATAAGTATCTAAATGCCTAAATCTAAGTTTCAGAGGATATTCACATACTTATATATATGGGTGACTTCTTTATAATAAAGGAACGTGATAGAATGTTTACAACGATCACTGAATATAAACAAATCATTGTGGCATCATACCCTTAATCCCTTTTTATCGTTGTTTGAAGGTAAAGCTATTACATAAGGTAGCAAAACTCATCCTCTTTGTGATCCTCTTCTTGGCTATTTAGAAGAGAGTATGAATCACACTATGTTACATATACTCTTCTTCTTCTAAGGTGAAACAATGATTTTATTTATCTTTACCTATTTAAATGGTAATGGTTATTCTTGTTAAAACTATTATTTCCTGTGAATACAATTATTTGTTCCTTAATATTATGGAAATATCAATATGTTTATTAATAGCTTGTTAATAAGGTTAAATGGATCAAGTAATTGACTAAAAATCGTAAAAGACTATTCACATCTTTAAACCATATCCATGTATATTGTTGAGCATATTTATATATAAAGAAAGTATATCTATTTGAAGATTTAGGAGTTATTATGAGAGTATAACATATATTTTTGTAATGGGTCATATGCCTTTAAGTTTTGTTGACATGTATAAAACAATCGGTCACAGGACTCTGAGAGTTGAGAAAATGTGTCAACGTAAATATAGACTCCTAACATAGCATTTAAATATAGAATCATGTTCATATAAAGCATAATTAAGATTATGGGACTTTTGATTCTTAAAATAGAATTAGTTGTTTGAACTAAATATTATGTTTTCATTGATTTATAACTACTTTATTATGACTAGTTGTGATATTTAGCAGTTGCACTAAGAACATTGGACTATGATAATACGGGTTATCATAGGGTGCATTATATGTGGAAACAACTTAAAATAGTTAAAAAATTGTAGTTTAGATATGTATTATAACCGGATGGTATAAAATGTTATCATTATTTCTATTATTTATGTGATAGATAATATTGTGAGATTCATTCATACGTTTGATGGAATAAATATATGCATTTAGATTATTCCTATGCTTAGCATGTTATACAATTGCTAGTAGGATGTAATCTGTGTGAATCTATTGGTTATATTATGTTAACCAAATCTCATATTGCAGATACTGAGTAAGTAGTGATACAGATTTCACTAACTTACTAACATCGCAATGGCAGATGAAGGTAATTTGATCAAGTGGTATGTATGAATTTGACAAATCTTTTAGATCATTAATTATTAAAAACATTGGCCAAAGTAATGTTAGCGAGACATTGTCATTTGATGTGTATGATTTGCATATTTGTGCAATATATTGATTAGAACGGGTTTCTTTATGATACAACACATGTTTAGTTTTAGAAATCATACAACACATATGTACTAGCTTGTCTCTCTGGATTCTTGCACCGTCATTATTTACTCATCTATGAAGGGAGGGCCATTCTTTGATGGGATTTATGTGAGGGATTGATGGTCTATGCTTGGTGTGGAAAAGTGCTTGAATGATGCTCTCCCTCCCCACAATAGTATTTATGTGGAGACAAGATTTGAGATTACTGTAGATATTATAGTCCAAGAAACTTATGCTCCATGGAGCCATGTATCTGATATATGTACATTGTATTGTATTTATTATTAAAAAAAGATTATGACGAGTTGTAATTACTTATTATACATTGACAATAATGGTTGTATGTTTGTACCAACCATGGTTGGATATCTATAATTACTTTCTATATTAAGTTATGATGTATTTTTTATGATAATAGTGATCAATGATGTATGATGTTGCATGTTTCATTTACAGTTATCATATTTAGAGTATTTTATATGGTCACTAATTATATTCTCATGGTGTAATCTAATTAAAGTATATGATGTTTTAATTTTTTTTTAAATCATATATTTCTAGGTAGATTTTAGTAGGGATGTTACAACAGGGGGGATTAGTTCCTCAGCCCCTATTGGTAAAACTCCCACATCATCACAAGTTAAACCCTTGCTTCCCATCTCTCAGTCTTCATAGACAGTCACTTAGTTTGTGTCTTCCCCATCTCCTGCTCCTACAACTCCTTTGTCACAACCTCTTTTAGGGGTGAATGACTCAAATTCAAATCAGGAGCTTGTAACCCTTAACTGTAAGGATATTATGCATCACTATGTAGTCCCTTTCCCTTTGCAGATGAGGATTATGTGCCAAATAAAAGGCAACCCTTCAATTTTGAAGAATTTTCTCTTTCATGCTTGGCTTTCAATCGATTTGTATCCCTCTCTAACCTCTTTAAGGGAAATGATATGAATTTAGATGTTTTCCAATGATAGTTTATTCTTGGAATGTTTGAGGACTCACTAAACTGACTAATAAGTATATGCTTAAGAATAATTGTCATCATTTTGCTCTCATGAAAGTTTTATGCATGCAAGAAGTCAATTTTTTTGGGTTTTTACTTCAATTTGTAGTTTGCTCTATCTGGACTAGGACCCTTTATCTGGCCATTTATCATGAGTCTGGCTGTGGGCAAGTTGTCACCCTACTGGTGCCTGACTTGACTTAAAAAATCATTTTTTGGGGTTTTGACCCCACCCATCAAGTGGTATGAACTCTTTTGGATTTTGATAATTGCATCATTGGCCTTGTCAACTTGTATGCCTCTAATGATGTTGTGGAACACACCTTACTTTGGAGATGGTTGGTTGATTCCCTCCCAGATGCACATTGGATTCTTTACGGTGACTTCAATATGATTGAATCTACGGAAGACAAATAATGTTGCCTTCCTACGAGATGGTGTGTAGGAGAACATGAAGCTTAGTTTTACAGGTGAAATAAACTTAGGGTCTTCAACCCAAATCATCATATAAGGGGAGATTCAAATTCTTTGTGGTTCACATGGTCCAACTTTTGTTAAGGAGAAGATCGAGTCTTCAACATCTTGACCGTGTCCTACTCGTTGAATAAGATATTTTCTTCTTTGCTCATGTTCATGGTCGACCTATGTCTATGATTCCTGAATATTTCTTATCTAACCATCATCCTATTTGTTTCTTCTTAGAATAAAATTCTCCTTAGGTTAAACCCAAGGGTTCTTAATTTTACCTCAACATTGCCCATCTTAAACATGAACAAACTTTTGAACATTTCATCGTCATTTAGATCTTGGCTCCCAGATCCATAGGGGACACTGGATGGATTGAGTGGTGGTTTGATGCTCTAATTCATACCACTTCCTTCCTCTAGATCTATGACAAACAAGTGGCTCTTTTCAAGTAGCACATTCACAATGCCATAAATCATGAATACCTTAAGGTTTCACAAGAATTAGAAGTTGTGCCTTTAACCCCACATTTGTAGACTCAGGCTGCCATGCAGAGACATAAACTCTAAGTTGTAGAGGCTTATAAGGCTAGAGAATCTCAACTCCAAGTAAGGATGTATTGGTTAAATGTAGGAGATAAAGAAACTAAGGAATTTTTTGCTCTCCTTCAGTTAAGACAAGTTGATGAAAAAATTAAATCCATTAGAATTGCTTTAGACAGGCTTACCAGACTACTGGATATCCTCCAAGCCTTTGTGCATCACTACCATGGTATCTTTGTGGTGTAACCGTCATCTCCTGCTCATGAGGTTGTCGTCTCTTAATGTCTTGTTATGGTCCCTTGTAAGCTCTCATAAGCATAAAGAGTTGCTTGTGATAGACCTCTTAGTATTAATGACCTTAAGGAAGTTGTTATGCATATGGCCTCTATTAAAGCTTCAAGTATTGATGGCTTTCCATGTGAATTTTATCAAACCCTATGGGATACAGTTGGCCCTAATCTCCATAGAGTCTATTATGAAGTTGTCGTAACCAACTCTTTAGGTCATATCATCAATCAGGGCAACATAAAATTCATTCCCAAGGTAGGGAACCCTGAGGTAATTACTAACTAGAGACCCATCACTTTGCTTAATGTTTCCTACAAAAGCATAGCCAAATTATTAGCTCTCATAATCAAACACTTGCTTCCCTTAATTATGCGAAGTGAGCAAACTGGTTTCATTCAACATAGATATATTATAGATAATGTTATTGATGTCTAGGAAGGTATGGAATGGGATAGAATATCTAACTAGAAAGCATTGTTCATGAAGATTGATTTTAAGAAAGACTATGATTGGATTGAGTGGCCTTTTATCATAGTTATGCTATGGGCTCTAGGGTTTGGCCCCAAGTTTGTTCACAATGTCAATATGTTGTTTTAGGATGTTGGGGAATGTATCACCACTGATGAATCTAAATATAAACACTTTGAGCTTCACAGATCCATTAGGCAAGGTTGTCTCCTTGCTCTTGCACTTTATGCTTTGGCTACTAAAGGTTTTAGTTGTTTATTGGCCAATTATGCTTCCTAGGGTCTGGTCAATGGGATCTCTCTTCCTAATTCATATCAACAATTACTCAATGGATACTTTGTTGATGATTCCTTCCTCACTCTACAAGAGGATGAAGACTCTGTCAAACATGCCATGAAATGTTTAAATATATTTTTCCTTGCATCTGGCTCATCCATTCAATGGCGTAAGACCCAATGTTATTGATAATCTCTGTCACCCAAACTCCTTAGTTGGAGGGATATATGTGGTAATAGATCATTCTGGGGTCTAGTTTAAATTCTTAGAGATTTCATTTGATTTCAAAGCCTATCTTACAGAATTGTGGTCTTGTGTGGTTCAAAGAGTAGACAAAAAAATCTTATTTTGGATCACTAGGCCTTTAACTTTGGTTGAAAATTTCCAAATTTGTTCTAAGGTGCTCATAACTACTCATGTTTACTATTTGTGTTTAGATCCTTCTAATGCCTCCTATGAGAAGCTTGAAAAGCTTCTACAAGACTTTCTTTGGGCCAATTCTCAGGGGCACCAGTGTTTTCATCGAGTCTCTTGGGCTATTTGCTGTCAACTTAAAGAAGTTGGTGGGTTAGGGCTTATTGACATAAGCATTAGGGGCTTGCTCTTAGGGTTAAATGGATCATCTAAAGCATGGAAGGAGATGAAGCTTATAGAATTATGTTGAGGCACTGCATTTCTCAAGGTTGCCCATTTGATAGAAAACCTGGCAAGGCATTGGCTTTCACACAACATTTATCTAACCGATGAAAGTCAACATAGGGGGCAGGTTTGTCATGCAATATATTTGGAAGGCCTGGGAAAAGCTCAAACCCCACCTCATTTGGGTGGGGGATGGGTTTAGAAGTGGTATTTTTTTGAAATCATAGTCATTATGGTGGTCTCTCTAGTTGAATTTCCACAATGTCCCCTTTGTCATGGTCCCTTGGATAAAAAACTTGAGGCTATTTAAGAAAGGTATTCTTGTAGTTGGTGATCTATTTTGTAAGAACTCTAGGGATTAGATTCCTTGGCCTATGCTAAAATATAAGTTCCATCTTAATTAGAAAGATGTAGAATCCATTTCTGAATTGCATAATTCCATGGCTGATGAATACTTGCACAAAATTGGAGTTTCCTCTCTTATGCCATAGTGGAAGGACTGGTCCTAGCCTAAATCCACACCATTTCATCAATACACTCCTCAACTGGGTTACAATTTGTTGGCTCCTTAACATATTGACATTGATGCCTTTAACAATCGATGGTCTCTCCAATCCTTCCATTGGGTTTGGGCCCAAAGATTTGATAATATTTGGGCAGCTTGTATTGAGCCCAGGAAAAAGCTTATTTACTTTGGTGTATCCTATACCAGGGTCTGCCCATAGGGAATAGGCTCAAACACACAGGGGAGTTAAATCCCACTTGCCCAACTTGTTATCACCCATAAACCATCAAGCATCTTTTTTGGCTTTGCACTCATGCCCAATCAACTTGGAGATGGATCCACACCCTTTTCAAACTCTTTAAGCCTGAAATGTTCACTTGGAAAATAAATCTTCTTGGAGACTCCACCCTGTTACTTGTAAGATATAACATATTATGGTAGATTTTTTTATACTGATGTTTTGTTTCAAATTTGGAAATCTAGAAATCAAACATATTTTAATAATGAAATTATGATTTTTTTTTTGTAACTAATAAAGTTGTTATGATTGCTAATGTTTCCCTTCAAATTTAGAATCAAATAGATAAGGTCCAACTCGAGCTTCATCATCTACAACTCCTCCTGGACCATTGGGGGAATGCTCCTTATGCAATCAACAATGAGCCAACTGATCCCCTTTGTCACCACTCCCCTCCTAAGGGTTGTGGATATGGGGGGAGGTGCCACCTCTCCCATAGCTAGAGGTCTCAAAGTTGGAGGAGCTCCTCTCCTTACTGGCCATCTCCTCCCAGAGGATCTAATAGAGGCAATAGAGATGGTGGTGGGGGGTGGACACCCCCTCCGCAAGACAAGTTCATGTGGTTGGTGTTAGCCATCTCTCCTCCCCACCAAGATTCTTAGGTGCAACATGATTCTAAAACTAACTAATGGGCTAATGGTTGGGACCCCCTCCCAATTGATGAAGATCCCTCAACCTTGTATGGCGGGGGAGGAAAGCCTTAGGACCCTTTGCTAGTTGCCATATTCGCAGCTGCTGCTTAGTTATTTCCTTGTTGTTTGTGCTATTTCATTATCTTTTTTTGATTGATGTGTACTTGAGTTAGTTTAACTTTGGTTATTGGCTGGGTTGTGACCTTTATTAGACTTTTGTTTCTTCAAAGGCTCCCTTAGCTCGATTTGGCTTCCGAGGTGTGACTTTTCCACCCTTTTTTCTATGATTAGTGTTGTACTACAAGTTTTTTTAATTAATAAAAGTCCATTTTTCAATCAAAAAAATATTATAATTATTTATATTATTATATATTGTTATATTATACATATTTATAATATTATATATCACAAAATATTACATCCATTATGACATAACTTTCACCTTTGTGCCAAGTGTTACTATTTATAATTATTGTGTTATCGTTTTCAAACTATTTTTACATCAAAAGATTTCAATCACCACGAAACTAATGTGCAAATGGAGCCTTTATTTTTGACCAATTAATATTGTAATAAATAAACCCACTATACTATCTTTTATATTATTCTTTTCAACAAGTATGAAAGTTGCATGACGACACTTGTATTAAGTTGTCGAAACTACATGTAAATTTGATGGCCATGTGATTGTGTTAGTAGAATATTCGTTGTTGGAGCATTTTTCTTCTTTGTTAGTGAATTCAATTGCACTTTCATTTGAAAGACATTGTGACATTCTGAAACTGATCTTTTGCTCTTATTTAGCTACGTGAACATTTTGTGCTCTTTATGGATTGTGACTAATCTTTGTGGTTCCTTATTGGTCCTCTACACTGATATGGTCTCATGGACAAAAATAAAGTCAATATCATTTTATTTCCTAACAGATCTGAATTTTGATCCTAGTAGCAGGTACTAAAGCCACTTCACACCAATTGTTTTCTAATATTTTATTATTCACTTATAACTATATTTTAGTACCAAAATACCCTATCATTGCTCCTCACAATCAATACTTAGTTCATCTTGAAATTTGTGACCATTTTCATGTTCATTAGTCAAATTCAACTTAATTTTTACAATCATCTCTATTAAAAATATCAAATTATAATTACTTAATATTTTGTGCACAAAAAATAAAACAAAATCAATGATCATAAATTTCGAGAGAGATACGACTCCATTACCAAAAGGCCTTCGATGCAACTTTGCACCTTCGAGACAATGCTAATTTTGAATGTAAAATAGGTGTCAATATTTATGCTGAACTTTACAACACAACAATCAAATCCTAACGTTCTTCTTCTTAGATCGTAACCCTAAGGTCCCTTCAACGATTAATATCTTAATATACTCAAAACAAAGCCTGATTTGATGAAATGTTATATGAAGCATTGTGTAACAGGTCTCTGCAATAGGGCTCAGTTAGAAGGGAGGCAGGTGCAGAAGATATGGTTAAAGGAGAGGATGCAATAGCAAAGAAGCGCAACAAGGCCACCCGCAAACGGTTGAGGAAGGATTTGGCCACCTCTTCCGACCACATCAATGGTGTTATTGCTGCCAAACGCCGTAAAAAGGACCAAACGCGTCGGATTTGTAGAGTAAGTACTTGTACCACTTTTCACTTCCTTTTTTTTTTTTTCCCTCCATTTAACTCTTCTTGTTAAATAAATAGTCAATGACAGTGTTTTTCTAAGAATATGCGGTCAAATTGCTCAACTAAAGGTTACCATTCAACCTGCTTCGAAATACATATTTTAAGCTTCCATAGAAGAATGCAATTTCAGAAAAGGAAACGAATTACCCTATTTAAGCTTCCATATTGATTGGTGGGTGGACACATTTGTAATTTTACTTTAAATGATGCAGTAGACTGTTTTGGTTTCGTGGAGTACACTAAAATCAATTACAACTACTGTTGCAAGAGGGTTTCTTATAGTTAGGATTGCTGTTGCAAGAGGGTTTCTCATAGTTGGGACGGGGGACAGGGGACGGGGGATTAAAAAAAATAAAAAAATATTTATGCTTTTAATGGGCTTGAATGTGTTTAATCCAGGTGTGGTATAAAAAATTATAATCTTTATACCAACAAATTCTCTATAATTTTCCTCTTTATTACATATCATAGGCATAATTCTATCTAAACAGTAGTTCTATGATTATTCTTCTACTATCATAACCACAGAAAAATAGTTACCAATCTAAAACTAGATTATAATCCACATAAAAGCCTTCATTGCTAATTTCGGCAGCTTTTCATTAAAAAATGTGGCGGCAAAAAATTAGAGGCCTAGGGAATTTTTTTTTTAATAAGTATGTTTTTTTTGTTGGATCCTTAGATGTCCTCGTTTCCAGTAGATGTCCCAGTTTTTTTTACCAATTTTTGTGTTGTGCTCCCGTCCACCTTTCCCGAGACACCCTGGGATGTTACCTGGACTTTTGGGGATGCATTCCCGCATAACACTGGGGTTTCTGGATGGAAACTGCGTAACAGACTTTTGAGGAATCAATGTGTGTGGTCGCTCTTTTTGACCTATCAATAGGATGATTGATGATGCTAAGAATGACCCAAAAGATTGATTCTCCAAAAGTAGTTTAGGCTGTTTTTATCCAGAAACCTTATTGCATCTGTTTTGAATTTTTAATATACCTTTAACTTTAAGCTAAGATATGAACCATAGAGCTGTATTGATAATTGAAAACTTGAGATAAACACTCCTATGGGGGTAACTATTACTAACTAGTACAGATATCTTAAATACATCTAATTGAAAAACACCAAGATATGTCAATACGGAGGTGCATTTATTGGATTTATAACATACCACATTGATTAATGAGCCTAGTACCTTCTATGCAATTTTTCCACTGATTGGTGACAGATGGCGTCAATCTAGCTGCACCAATGAATTGGGCTCAAAAAAATATTTTCGAGAAAAAGGGCTTTAAACTCCACCATATGCCCAAGATATATTATTCTTCAATGGGCTTCTCCAAACAAGAGAATAAACTACCATTATGGCCAAATGGATGTCAAATTAAAGATTGAAACTGCTCTATGCTGGTCAAATGTACGCCAAATTTAAGGCTGGCCATTAGTTGTTGACATCTTACGGACATTACAGTCCACCACCAACCATGGCTGCCATTGTAGGTTACACCTATCCGTGCAATTACTAAACTATGGAAATAAATTCAGTCTATGGAGTCAAGGGCCTATGGTGTAATGGGGGACCTTTGTAATAGTGTCCCAGATTGAAAACATCTCACTGAAATAAGAGGTCCAAATCTTCAGCAGACATGTGGTGAGGTTGTGGTGCACTGTGCAACAATTATATGGTACATTCTTTTGTGACCACTGCTCTCAAATCCAAACAGAGTGGTCGAAGCTTACCCTACACCTCATTATAGGTGGGCCATAACCTTGCCGAACGTTACCTCTAACAAAAAATTCAGTCTGTGGAGTTCATAGAATTCATGAAGCACCTAGATTTGCACCAGTTTGGAAAATTTGCCAGTTGTTTCTAAGGTATAACACTTTTCATTTTGTGCCCAGATGTGCCATTCACAGACTGGTTTGACACTCATTAATGCACCCGGTTTAAATATATGAATGTGCTGGTGTTTATAATGTATCTAGGTTAAACATGAGTGAGAAAGTGTCCCAGAGTAACCACACCATGCACGAAGACAAAAGAGTTGGCACCTCGAGTCTTTTAGATGCCTTCTGGAACATGGCAGATCTTGGTTAAGATTGACTTGTATTAATGAACTTATCCTCTAGCCTCTCATAGGCTACACACATTTTTTGTGTTATGATAGTGCTTTGGAGCACAATCATATAAGCCTCTAAATGTACTTTTATGGCCCTGGCTTAATCTAAGTTGTGAAACGGTCCTAAAAATAATGATAAATTTATTAAATGAAATAACGCCACATAGTAATAATGTTTGATTTAAGCATTCTTCTCATTGATGTACATGTACCCCAATGCTTGAAAAATGCCCAATGGCATCAGCAGACATAGTTTCTATGATGCTCTACTAGTTCATTTGCGTAGGCTATCAGAGTCACCTCAAGTCCTAAAGACTCTTGTCATGGTTTCATTCCATCATTATGTGTTATGTCCAATCTCCAATTTGGCTAGTCATGTGTTTGATAAGAAACCATTTTTCTTGTCAAAATGCCCCCTATGGGTCTTAGTCTGAAAACTGGTTTGAGCTCTCTTATCATGGTCTTACTCCACAATTGGGTTAAATTCAAATGGTCTTACTCCTAGTGTTGATTATACCTTATAGTAGGGTCTTACTCTACTCATGGGTTGCACCAAACTATCTTACTCTAAGAGAAGGTTTATCTTGGATTCAATGGTCTTACTCCGCTCATGAATTACATTAAACTGTCTTATTCCAAGAGTGGGTTACATCTAGATACTATGACATGTTACACTTATGGGTTACAACAAGTGGGAGACGCTCAACGTGATTCCCTGATGGGACCTAAGCACTTAATCATATTCAACCAAAGCAACTTCAAGAAGTACAGGATTGAACAAATCTTACCTGAGTAAAGTTCAGAGTCAAATAAGTCCATAGACTGATCATGTCTCTTACAAGACTCGAATTGGAGAGTCAAAATACCTTGGTCAAACTGAAAAAAGAGATGTTTTACTTGTCAAACAATGGCTACAAAAAGTCAAAGCCTTTCAAAGCTGCAAGTTTTGGTGAAACTTTTCTTTGACTGGAAAACACAACAAAGTTCTTCCTCCTAGATGGTCAGTACAGTCAAAGATAGGAGCTAAAGATTGACCTAGGGTTAACTTAGACCTAACTACACCTAAGATGGGGTTAGTTTGAAGCATATAAATACAAGACCTCACACTTACTTCCAAAGAGAGCTTCCTTGTGTAGAGTTATAATGCTAAATTGAATAAGAGAAGTTTCTCATAGACCGATGCATCCTAAGCAAAACCATTGTGGATAAAGGGGAGGTGCTGCCTGCATAGCAAGAGCGCCAACAAAAACTCCAATTTGGACACAAGCTGAGGAAGCCAACTACCATTCAACAAGTGGTTTGAAACTACAAGGAAGGTAAAAGTTATCTGTCTTTTGTCTCTCTATTTGTGTTTGATTTGGTCTTGTTATTATCAAGCTCCCCTTAGTATCTAGGCTTGGGAATGCTTCGTCTCAATCTTGTTTTTAAATGTTTGATTTTACTAACAAGAGACTAACGCATCTTTTCCCTTGGATTCCTATTGCATACATAATGGCACGCCCGGTGAGACCTTAGCCAAGATTTTTACCACAGATTGGTTTTGCGTTTTGCATTTCAAATTTTCCTTAGACCTAGTTCCAAGACCTTTGAAGATCACGCTCACGTTTCACTTTTAGACCTCTTTGCAAGAGGTGTGTTTTCTGTGAAAGTTTTAGACCAAAACCAAGTTTGTTCCAAGTTCCTCTTTTAGACCAAGTTTTAGACATTTGCATCAATAAGACCAACTTTGTTTTCGAGAGACTCTTCCCATTGCTTCAATCAGGCCTCGCTATACATGTAGCAGAACCATGTATAATTCAGAAAACGAAAACATTGCCTCAAGTGACCCCTATGGAGATGACATAGCATATGCGATGAATCCATATCCTACACATGATGTCTACTAGATAGAGTAGGCCCAAGACCCATTAGCCCATTATCTTTCCAACACACTGTTTTATCCAGGCCAAAACCAAGACCAAGACCAAGACCAAGACCAAACCCTGCAATATCTTGCTATTGTACCACCTAGCATAGAACCGGTCCAACAACAACAGCCTTACTATGTGACTGCTCCAACTCAAATCGCTTATGTTTGATCGTCACCTTTTGGAGAATAGGGACGAAATCCTTGTCACAGTCGTAGAAGTAGGTGCTAAATTCCCGACTGACTTACCCCCCGAAAGTTTATTTAGCTTGGTTAGAGTTCCTATCAACGTGCCGACCGTTAGACCATTTGAACAGGCATCTTCTAGACATAGTCAGGTCCTCATACCGATGAATAACCAAGACCTTGCTGCGCTTGCAAAAGGAAGGGTAAAATTGTTGACTAAATGGCATAGATGCAACAAGCGTACCAAACATACCTCAACTTGGTTAGGAATTTGAATGTCATGACCATGACCAATATGCTGCTCATTGAGTTAAATCTATCAATTGGGGTGCAAAATGACTCATGGGGTTATACCAATATGAACGTGGACCCATTCGCATGAAGTACTCAAGTTGGGGACATATTTAATACCTTGGTCATTGGGGAAGAAATTGTGGCTCCCACACAAGACCCTTTGCAGAACATGGCGGATAACACACGTGTATGCCAATCTACACCAAGTTGGGTCGCAAATACAAATTAATATGCCACCGCAACAAGTGGTGAATCCATCGGAAATGTTGTCTAATCAACAGTGTATCTTTGTTAGTCAACAACAACTGGCAAGTAGTCAACAACAACAACAATAGTGACAACAACAACAATATAATGGTTGAAACCAAGGCAAAAACGACCCATCTGATCAAGAAGCTTATCATGCTGTCACATTTGACTACAATAAATTTGTAGGTTCCATCGCGGGCAGTCATATAGATACCATCATGATCAACCCTAGGCCAACAGACCAAGACCATTGCCTAACAATGCCTATCAACCTTCCTATGCCGATAATCCTCCTTTGACCTGTGATCGCAACCAAGCGCAACAACAATCAAGGATTACCATCCCAGGCCATTCTCCTTCCTCTTGTTATAATGGCCCTTTACCCATTCTGGATTGCACAATCGCAACTTGATGGACTAAAGTCACCATTCCAGGATCACAACTACCTTATATTAATGAGCCCATTCAATCTACCATACCAGCTAAGAGTAAGTCAATTACCAATGCTAAGGAGAAAACATATGATATTGTGGAGCAACTGCAAAACACTCCCACACAAATCTCTATTTTAGATTTGTTGCGTACCTCTACCATCCACAAAAATATCCTTACAGAACTCTTGAGCCTGTCACAAGTGCTAAATGACATTACACCAGGGAAATTCCAAGCTTTGGTCAGACACCTAGCCCTTGGCCAGCAATTGACCTTTGACCATAGTAATATGTCATCCCTGGGACCTCTCCATAATAACCCATTATATATTGAAGTTGTCATAACGTGACATAAAGTTAAATGAGTCCTCATAGACAATGGATCAGGGCTTAATATTGTGTCTCTACGGTTAGTCAAGCATCTGGGATACTGGCAGCTGGTCTTCAGCCAGAGACAATTACCATCAAGGCCTATGATAATGAAGAGCGAGAATCACAAGGAACAATTTGTTTGCTAGTTGTCGTTGGGACCTTGACCCACGACACACTTTGCCATGTGTTGGATTTGGATTTATCATACAACTTCCTTCTATGTCGACTTTGGATACTTGAAATACGAGCAATACCTTCCACGTTACACCAATGTATCAAGTTCCCCCATTCTGGGATGGAGGTAGCTATTTCTGCACACCAACAACCATACCATATCTGCAAACATTTGGAGGTCGAGTATGAAAATTATAATTACCGTTTTGGTCTAGACCCTAAGCCTAAGAAGGACAAAGACCTACTTGTTGAATTGTCGGATTCTAATTATATAGACCTTGCTAGCCTTGCCTCTACTTCCTC
This sequence comes from Torreya grandis, assembly GCA_037957365.1. Taxonomy (NCBI): domain Eukaryota; kingdom Viridiplantae; phylum Streptophyta; class Pinopsida; order Cupressales; family Taxaceae; genus Torreya; species Torreya grandis. The sequence goes on from JARHVA010000698.1 coordinate 577,747, forward strand.
TGCGCCCCCTCCTGAAATATCTAACCATTTTATTGTCTCTAACAAAGGCTCAGGAGAATACCTTACGCATAATGCCTTCCATGTGGCTAACCTTCCACAGGCCCCTAAATCCTATGGAAGATACAAAGCCAAAGCCGCTCGCATGGAATGGCGACAAAAGGGAAAGTTTAACAGCCAAATGCCTATTATTTTCACACTGGACACTAGCCAAGAACAAGACCCACTTGCCGAAGATGAATCCTAGCTTTACAATAATGAATTGGCTAAATGCTACCAAAGCAAAAAGTATCCCATCCCTAATCGGATTATAAATAATCAAGCTCATGCAGGCAGAGGCTTTGGGGCAAAGCAACAAGGTGCTCTTGAGCCAATTTCTACAACCAAGTACAAGGGAACTCACGGTATTGGATTTAAACCACTTGGGGGTGACCCTACATACTACATCCGTGTTCCTACACCAATGACTAGCGACGATGATGCCGACAACGATGCAGAGTTCAATTATAGTATATACGAGGACTTAGTCAATGTCAACCTATTTAACCCTCATGCCATATGTACCATCATGCCTATTATTTGTCCTTCGCCACTTTTCCTTCATCATCCACAACTCATCAACTGGGACCAACAAGAATCCATAGTGTCACTTGACGAGTTTGAGAATGATGAGGCTATTTGTGACTTTCTAGGCCAAAGAGACCATATTCCGCTTGGAGATCATAAACAAGGTTTCTCTATCAGATTGGATCTTGGTGCCTATTTTGGAGAGTGGGTGAACTTCCTTTTGCCAAAAAGAAAAAGAAAATCAAACATTGAGGACCAAAAGTGAAAACCTCTTTGAGGCGCTTTTGGACCAAGGTAACAGTAAAGAAAAAGGCCAGTCTCCTAGTGAAAACCTATTTTATGCGCCATTAGATGGGGATGTTAACCCTACTTTGACTGAAGTCCAGGATGCCACCAACGCCACAATTATATTTGGGTCTGAGACCAGTGAAGAAGAACAATGGGCCTTTGAATAGATTGTTTGAGATTGTCCCGAGGTATTTGTTACATGGCCCTTGCCACCATTGGGTGATTTTGATTCCTCTTGTTTGGGAGAAATAGATGAGCCAGTCCGACCAAAGGACTTTGATATTGCCAATCAATTCACATCTTTGCTGACTCTCCTAGAAGATGGTTCTACACTCCTTGTGAAGGACAGTTATGAGGTCAACATTGGAACACCGGCTGATCCAAAGTGGATCAAATTCGGCGTGTCCCTCATTGAGGAGCATGAAGTCCTTATAGCCCTTCTTAGGGAGTTTGTTGACTTTTTTGCATGGGCTTATTCTAATATGCTAGGGTTGGACGCCGCCTTGGTTGTACATTTTGATGCCAAGCTAGTCAAGCAGATCTTGAGAAAAAATGCATCCTCGCATTGTCATCTTGGTCAAGAAAGAACTAGAGAAACTCTTAGACGTAGGATGCATTAGATCTATTGATTACTCGGAGTGGATCTCCAATATTGTGCTAGTCAGTAAAAAACCATAAGGTATTAGATTGTGCATTGATTTCTGAGACTAAAACAAGGCCTGTCCAAAGGACGACTTTCCCATGTCGAATATCGACATGATTGTTGACTCCATAGCTGGGTATGAAATGCTTTTCCTCATGGAGGTGGCGAGCCTCTGCTAGATATATAGATAGGGCTAGCTCGGGTGGGCAAGATTGAGTGTGTTGGTTGGGCAACGACATAGACTATAGAGCCCCTCACCCCAGATAATATAATCAAATCAGAATTGCACCAGAAGACCAAAACAAGACAACGTTCACCACTCCTTGGGGAACATTTTGCTATCTAGTCATGCCTTTTGGCCTCAAAAATGCAGGGGCAACGTACCAACGGGCCATGATAGTAGTTTTCCATGATATGATGCATGATATAGTTGAGGACTATGTTGATGACATCCTGGGTAAATCCAAGACCCGTGTCGAACATCCAGTTATACTTCGAAAGATCTTTAAACAACTTCGAGAGTATAAGGTTAGTTTAATCCTAAAAAGTGTGCCTTTGGCATAACGTCTGGAAAATTGCTAGGCTTTATTGTCTCTCGTAGGGGCATTGATGTTGATCTAGCCAAAGTCAAGGCCATTACCGAGATGTTGCCGCCATCTACTTTGAAACAGCTATGCAGTTTGTAGGGGAAAATACAATCAATCAAAGCTTCATATCACAATTGGCTGACAAGTGCCACCCATTTACACATCTACTGAAGAAAGGCATTGTTTTCTCATGGAATGTGGATTGCCAAAAGGCCTTCGACCAATTGAAAGAATATCTAGCTAATCCACCTGTTTTGCTGCCACCTATGCCAGACAAGCCATTGTTACTCTACCTCTCTGCAACTGAAAATGCCCTGGGGGCATTGTTGGCTTAGCATGATGAACAAGGGAAGGAACATGTCGTCTATTATCTAAGCCACACATTGGTCGCATATGAGCACAACTATATGTTGATTGAGAAAGCTTGTTTAGCTATGGTCTTTGCAGCATAAAAGTTGCGCCACTATATGCTAAATAATAAGACCATTGTCATTGCCAATGTAGAGCCGCTCAAGTATTTAATATCCAAAATAGCTTTACAGGACCATATGGCTAAATGGATTATACTTCTGAGCGAGTTCGAGATTGAATATGCTGACCAAAAAGCTATCAAGGGGCAGATAATTGTAGACCAGCGTGTCGAAGCTCCTCTCCCTGATACTCAACCACTCACAATTTGGGTTTCTGGATGAGTTTATCATTACTATAGCAAAAACATCTCCAATGAAAACTTAATTTTGATGGTTCTTTCACATCTCATGGGTCGGGAGCAGGATTGTTGTTCATTACACCATAGGGGGATCTTATTCCCAAGTCCTTTCGAGTCAACTTTCCTTGTACTAATAACATGGCTAAGTATGAAGCACTCATTGTAGGGCTTTGTTTAGCAGTACAATGGAACATTCAACATCTTCTAGTTTATGGAGATTTACAGCTTATCGTTAATCAGATCACAGACCAATTCTAGCCAAAGGACGAGATGCTGATACCTTATAAGGCCATGGTGGACACTCTCAAGCAATAGATCGCCCATCTTTAGTTTGAACACACACCTCGGGTCAATAACAAGATAGTGGATACTATGGCTACAATTGGTTCTATGATCCACATCACAGACAAGGCAAGAGACTATTAGTTCCTCGTTTAACATCTTGCACCAGCGCACGAACCATCGGCCGTTGAAATGATTTGTGATATTCTTGGTCCCAATTCCACCTGGGATTTCGAGCTATATATTTTCCTTCACAACCAAGCCCTTCCTCTAGACCTTTCCCGTAAACAACGAAAGGCTTTCACCCACCAAGCCTCTCGTTATACTTTACTTGGACCTACGCTCAATCGTAGAAGCTTTGATGGAACTCTGCTTCATTGTTTAACCTTGGTAGAATCTAAACAGCGTTGAGAGAAGTGCACGGAGTTTGTGGGGCCCGCACTAGTGGGGCCGTCCTTACCAAGAAATTATCGCATATTGGTTATTATTGGCCAACCATGGAAGCAAATGCAACTGCTTATGTTAAAAGGCGTAAACAATGTCAAAATCATGCCAATTTGATACATGCTCCAACCCGAACGCTCAAGCCAATGTCCACGCCATGGCCGTTTTCATTGTGGGGACTCAATCTCGTGGGAAAGATCAACCCCACCTCTGATGGCCATAAACATATCCTTACCGCCACTGAGTACTTCACTCTGTGGGTGGAAGCCATTCCCCTCAGTTATGTGACAGACAAGCAAATTTTCAAATACATTTTCAATCACCTCATTTGCCTCTATGGTATCCCTTCCAACATTATAATTGATAATGGCAGTTTATTTAAAAACAAGGATGTCAAAGCCCTTTGTGCCGAATTCAACATTACCCAACATTTTTCCATTGCATATTACCCAAAAGGTAATGGCCAAGCAGAGGCATCTAACAAGACCATTGCCAAGGTTCTTAAGAAGATCGTCAGTGATGCTAGCCGTGATTAGCACTTGCAACTCTTGTGCGTTTTTTGAGCCTACCATACCAATTTTCGCACTCCAACAGGAGCCACACTGTATTATCTTGTTTATGGCACTGAGGCCATTCTTCCTATCGAGGTTGAGTTACTTTCTCTGTGCATTTCATTGGAACATATCCTTGATGACAAGGATTACAAAGTAGCTCATCTGCAAGAGCTGAAACTACTGGACGAAAAACGCATGGCCACTGTGAATAGTCTTCAAGCATACTAGAACAAGTTACGTGGTCAATATAACAGGTTTGTGAAGCACACAGAGTTCGAGCTTGGTGATCTTGTACTCAAAGAAACCCAGAAGAACACCAATGTCGAACATAAGAAAATGGGCAAGTTCAAGCCTAATTGGTTGAGACCTTATGTGATTGTTGCTAACTATGGTTATGGGGCATACAAATTGGCTACACTAGAAGAAGATGAACTTGCCGAAACAATGCACATAATACATCTTAAACGCTTGTTCGCTTGAGTGACCCAAAGCATTGTCTATGAGGACTGTTTAAGTTGTGCCGTAACATCACCTTCTTTATACTGTACCACATACCTTTCCTCCAACACCTTCCCTATTGGCTGAAGTTTGCTTTACCTTCCCTATTACCATTTTGACCTTGTTTTCGATTCATTGATACTTCAGACACTTGTAGTGATTGGATTCGGATATAGTTTTAGCGGTTGATACAGTCTTACGACTCTTTGAAGCACATCCTCAGGGGCAGTATGACAGTGGTATGGGAATTGCATCCTTCATTTCAGCAAACATTCTTTACCTACCTATGATGTTGTTTCCTATAGCCTAGGGGCAACCTACCTGTGTTGTTGTTTCTTTTAGCTTAAGAGCAACCCTTTTACCATGCCTTGCCTTGTTTTATACCTTGTCATTTGTCTATTCGAGAACATGTTACTTAGTCAGATTCCTCGCTGTAAGGTGAACTATAGTGGCTTGAGGTCCATTTGGACTATGTAGGCAGTGCTCAGTGTTTTCTGAGGTCAGCTCGGCTACCCTTATTCCCACGCTCTCATCGTTTTGGGAGCAACCTAAGCCATGCTTTCGCTATTTTGCGAGTTAACCCATTATGTATCTCCTAATTCTCCATTGAGTTGAGATGCCAAGAAAACCCAAAAACATGGAAATATGCTTGAAAAATATCTAAACAAGCCTCCAACACTAGGCCATTCAGATTGTGTCCATGCTACTTAGGGCGTGCATCTCTTAGTTAACAGGTATAATTGAAGCGTTCACATGGGTCACATCATGACCATTTGCATTTGCCTGTTCCATTTTCTGATAGTGTTCCATCCCATTTCTAGGAGAATTACATTCGGCCTGAAGTCCATGTTGGAACTCATATCCACGAGACTATGTAGGCAACATCCATTTGCCTAGTGCATTTGGAGTCAACTCGGCCAGTCTCGGTGATTGATTTCATTCGCCGTTTTCTTGGATCATTCCTTCTTATAGGTTTGTCTCCAAAACCCTCTTGTCGTTTTGTGAGTTATTTACGCTTTTGTCATTTTGCACGTAATTTATGCTCTCGCCGTTTTGCGAGCTTATTCTTGTTCCAAGCCTCAAACATAGTGAACACTCTGAACCAAATTCGTTTGTGAGCCCTTGCCTTTTGTCTTTCAGAGTGGTTTTCGCCTAAACCACTCTTGCGGTTTCGTGAGGTCCTGTCCCTGACGTTCTCACAATCGAGAGCATCAACCCCCTTTATTTCATGCTCTTGCCATTTTGCGAGACCATTCCTATTTTCCTCTACAAGTTGATCTCTTTTACTTGTCATCAATGGTCTTCTATTCCACATCTTGGGAGAACTACATATGCCCTGAAGTCCATGTTGGAACTTGTGTCCATAGGACTATGTACGCAGTCCAATTGCTTAGTGCATTTGAAGACAGCTCGGCCACCCCTTCCTTATTCTTCTATTCCCCTTGACTGTTTTAGTGTTGTTCCCTATAGCCTATGGGCAACCTTTTGCCGATCCTACCTGTGTTGTTGCTCCCTATAGCCTAGGGGCAACATTTGTGTTGAGCATAACACTTCTATTACACATGCACAAATAGTTAGATTAGATGTTTGCGTTAGATTAGTTGTTTGTTTATTTGCTTTAGCTTAGGTTGTCTATTGCTCGTGCTTTAACCCGATTGTTTATTGTTTGTGCTTTAGTTTGCATTTGTTTTATATGCCTTAGAGTGGTTGTTTGTTTCATGTACCTTAGGGTAATTTATTTATTGCTTTGTGGTTTTGAGTGTTGTATGTCTAAGGACAATTAGTTTACACTTGAGTCTTGCTTACAACTTGGGCTGAGTTGTTTACATTTTGAAATTAGATTGTGTTTTTTTGCTTCCCTTACCCTTGGTTGCCGTAGGATTATTATATTATGTTCACACTTGAGTCTTGATTAATCATATCTTGTACTTGCGCCGTGAATATTTGTATTCATTCATACACTTGATTTATGACATTATATTCACTTGGGATTTGATTGTTCATATTTTACACCTGAGTGGTTTATATTTGCATTTAAATTAAGTTTTCCATGCTTAAGATACACATTGTTATTATAATTGTCTATAACTATGATGCATAATATTACAAGCTACAACAAAAATCAGTGCAAATGGAGTTATCAAGCGGCGTTCTCAGCAGTACTTCCCTTTGTTCACAACAAACGTACCCAAACACCACCCAAACACGGAGTAATAAAATCACAAATGAATAGTAGTCATTGCTAGTTAGGATGTGCATCTCCATACTAGCAAGTAGCCCAAATTCATACCTATCCTCTATGCCAACTTACTGTTAATTCGTGATTATGGGTTCATTGCATAAACTCCCTTTGCTGATTTGTCACAACGGGGCGAATTATTTAGACCTTCACCGATCACATCCACCTTATTGGGGCCAAGTAAAATATTATCATGCTTACATCCGCCCTACAGGGTCACCTTCACTATGCCAATGATTAGAACCGTCTTTGGACAAATCATTATTTCGACCCATCTGCCCTATGGGGGCATCTTCACTGTGCCACTGATTATAACTGCCATTGGGCAAATCAGTATTTCCACCTCTTTCCCCATTAGAATGTATTGTTTTCTTTTTTTGAGGGTACGTTTGATGATGCTATTTGTTGCCCGATCCCTCGAGGGGGCATTCAAAGCTCATCAACCACTCTCCAGGGGATTAACCAAAACATAACGACCTTTTCATTCTTTGAGAAGACTTTACCATGCATGTGTCTCGCAACGCTTATTCAAACAAAGGCAAAATGTAGACACTCCTTTTTAGCCCTATTTGTGTGTAAAACAGATTTTAGACTGGTTTCTACCAAACTATGCAAATTAAGCTTAGAAATCCCCCAAACATCTCAAATTCATCTGCACAATGGACGTAAGTGCCCAAAATTGCGTCAAAGCAACCCTATTTGGGGTATTACCTTGGACGCAACGATAACCTCCCACAGATTCATCTCCAGTCAGGGTGCGGCCTAGCAAACCGACATTTTAGACCAATTAAGCAAGACACTTCAATTCTTGAAATGACCAAAAGCCTAATCAAATTTAATTAATCAAGTAAATCAAATTAAATGCTTGGTTAAATAATCCATGTTGAATTAGTGAATTTATAATTTCCAAAAATCAAAATTCAATAAATATCAAAGGGAAATGAGGTCATGATGACATCATCATCCTCAAAGTCAAGAATTTCAAAACATCAACATAAATGCCTTACAAATCAAAAATGTTGAGCCATGCCTCCATAAATGCATAAGAACATTATTTATTGCATTTGGACTTCCAAGGTTGACCCAAGGTTAGCTTAGACCTAACTGTTAGTAATTTGAACTGCCAAGGCCAAATTACTACCCCTACTATTTGAAACTTTTCTCAGAATGGTCAAATCCCCTATACAACTGATCAAACTGATGAATTATAGTCTAAAGGCATGAACAAAGGGATATGTAGGTAGTCAAAGTATCAAATACAGTCATGATGAAGACCTACAACAATATTACACAATCAAGTGTGTTCCAAGACAAGCAACCTACAGGGCTAAAGGAGGAATGATTTTGTAGGGTGGTTAAGAGCCAATGAAGAATTAATCAAGCTACAGTCATCATGCTTACAGAAAATGTTCCCTACAACAGTCTCCTATAAACATTCTTTGAATGAGAGAACTATGATAAAGTGAAAGATTGATTGGTGGCTAAATACACTTCATAGATATACATGATATCAATCTAGGGTTTGAAGGCCACGGTGACAAGATGAAAGCACGGGATCAAAAGTAGTATACAAGTTTATTTTTTTGAATTTTTTTTCCAAGTGGACTCTTTCCTACGCTTTTCTTTTCTAAGTGTTGTATTCTCAAAATTTTTTTGGGCTAACGGTGGGAACAATTTCCTCGGACTTTTTGTCCAAGGGAAAAAGTCCGAGGAAAAGGAGATTTCAAGGACTTTACAATAAGTCTGAAAGAATTACAAAAGAGCAGTTCTTTGGTGAAGAGAAAGTACACTTACAAGAAACTTGAATGGTGTGTGCCCTTCGGGAAGGTCCATTCCAAAAATCCCGAAGGGTATGTACCCTTCGGAAAAACTCAAAATGGAAATTCGAAGGGATAGTTTCAAGCGAAGGAGACCTTTTACAAAATCTAGAAGGGTAGGTACCCTTCGGGAAAGTTCAAAGGACAACTCTGGTGGGTCACTTCGAGAGGTTCAAAGGACACTTCCATTTTTCTCGAAAGGTAGAAAGACTAGTTCAAATTTCTGAGGGGCAGTTCCAAAAAACCTGAAGGGTACCTACCCTTCGGGAAGGTTCATTTACAGAAAACCTGAAGGGCATGTACCCTTCGAAAAGGTCCTTGGCAACAATCCCGAAGGGTATGTGCCCTTCGGGAAGGTTCACTTTGTAATTTCAAGGGACATTTGCAAGAATCTCGAAGGGTATGTGCCCTTCGAGAAAGTTCATCTACAATTTCTCTGAAGGGTATGTGCCCTACGGAGAAAGGCAAGCTAGAGGAGACAATTCCTTCGGACTTTTTGTTCGAATGAAGAAGGAAAAGACACACAGTTGCGGACAAAAAGTCTGAAGAAATTCCTTCGGAAAAGGTAAGACAAGTTCAAAAGGGAAAGTCATAGACAATTCCCGCGGACTTTTTGTCCGCAGGAAAGTGGAAAAACAAAAACCCTGAAGGAAATATTTCCTTCGAACTTCTGTCCAGGGAAACAATTGGGACAAAAGACAAAGACCCGAGAAAAAGTCCAAAGGAAATTAACAATTTTCCTACAGGGGAATAACCAGGGTAAAGTCTAAAACAATTCTCGTGGACAATTTGTCTGCGGGAAATTGATTGTGCAAAAATGCTCGAGTAAATCCTTGACTTCATATTGAAATACACTGGAAAGGAAATACATAGGGAAAATAACTGAGGAAAACTCCAAAGGGTAAGATAATTCCCGCGGACAATTTGTTTGCTAGAAAACAATGAAGGAAATGTAATTCCTGTAGGAAGATCACCAAAGGAAAGACAAAGTCCGGATAATAAAGCCTGAAAAGAAAGGATGAACCGTGGGAAAATTGACACAGGAAAGTTATGGACAATTTGTCCGAGTAAATCAAGGAGCAAATAGAGCCAAAAAGCCATAAATAGATAAGGCCGAGGGAAATGCATGCACAAAAACAAGGGAACCGAGAGCAGGATGCCAGGAAATAGCAAACGATTCAGTCTAAACGTATCTCTCACTCAGCAAGATCCTTGTCCATGCAAGCAAGGGCTATTTACAGTGGACTGGTCAAAGCTTTAGTTGATTGTTTGACCAAAATCATGCTTCTCCTTGATTTTCATGCAATCCAAAGCTTTCAACGTTTCAGGCAGTTCCAGCGGAGTTCTGCATTTAGGATGTGGCGCAGCTTTTCATGCAAGTGGAGTTCATTGGAGGTTGATTGGTCCTGAGTTGGAGTTGACTGGACGAGCTTGTTACTCATCTTCCTTGTTTTTCATGCAAACAGGGATATCTCTTTCTCCAGCTCAGCTTTCAAACGAATCAAATGGAGTTCCTTATTTAGAGATTTGGTGTAGTTTTCCATGCAAAGGTGAAGTTTGACTTTCAATGGGCCCATCGTCCATTCTTCTACGCCAACCTTGGATTCATGCATGTTTGAAGATTTCTTGGAGAGTGTCTTGTTTATTTTAAGAGTTAACCTTTCAAACTTGACCTCACCGTGATACTTCTACACCAATGTTTGAAAAGGCATGCAATTTTGTAAAAGAAAAGTTTTTATTGAATATTCTAAATATTGTCAAAAGGTGTTAAGTCTTGAGTTAATTAACCCAGGCTAACCCTTTTCTCTTTTAGAACTACACATAAGTCTATTTTCAGGGCTTGGAAAAACTTATTTATTGGCTTAATCAAACCACCATTTAGAAGGGCCCTGAAGTTTGAAGGAAGAAATTGTAAGCTGGACCATTCATCAATAAATAAGTTATTGTTCTGAATTTAAGTTTTGATAGAAGATAGTGTGTAATTTGATTGTGCATCAACGTATAAGTGAGATTTATCTCCTTTTGCAGGGCCTTTTCTCACCTCTCTCCCTTTTTCACCCTTTTGCAGGTCATTTGAAGAGGTTTTCAATCCTTCATCTGAAATATTTATGTTTAAGGACAAAATTATAGATTTCATTTGATAATGTGTGCATTGATTTCAGTAACTTCAGAGGGTTTAGACAATTCAGGGGTATCACCCCCTTTTAATTAGATTTCCCATTTTAGTTTCCTTCTCCCTTTTCATCTCAAAAATCACAAAATCACAGTAGTCAAATTTATTGAAAAATCTAAAGGGAATCAGCTCTCTTTGGAGGTTCTTCTCATCAAAGAGTCACCCACACTCTGAGAAGTTCCAATTGTATCAGTTGGAGTGAGGGTGTGTTTTACACATCTTCAAGCAGGGTGCACTCCAGAGTGATAACACTAACTACATCTAGGTTGGGGTTAGTTTGAAGCCTATAAATACAAGGTCTCACACTCACTTCCAAAGAGAGCTTTCTTGTGTAGAGTTATAATGCCAAATTGAATAAGAGAAGTTTCATAGACCAAAACCATAGTGGACGAAGGGGAGGTGCTGCCTGCATAGCAAGAGCGCGGACAAAGACCCCAATTTGGACACAAGCCGAGTAAGCCAACTACCATTCAACAAGCGGTTTGAAGCTACAAGGAATGTAAAAGTTATTTTTCTTTTGTCTCTCTATTTGTGTTTCATTTGGTCTTGTTATTAACAAGCTCTCTCTGGTATCTAGGCTTGGGAATGCTTTGTCTCCATCTTGTTTTTAGATGTTTGATTTTACTAACAAGAGACTAACGCATCTTTTCCCTTGGATTCCTATTGCATACACATCACATTACGTGGAAACTTTATAGGGAGAGCGAGTTAATTTTGAGTTGTTGGTTGACCTCACTGCATCTTGTGAGGCCATAGCCCATTATGCTTGCAGATTAGTCAAATTATCTGAGGGAAGATTCAAGTTGGCATTACAACTTTGTTAAATGGTGCACATAAAAGATTTTAAAACATTGTAACTAGAGCTCGGATGCATTAATATTGCGTGGAATCAAATAAGATTTTCCAATTCGAGAAATTTTGTTGTTTGGCAGGGTCATGGCAGGGCAAACAATCTGTTGAAGAAAGAGAAAGAAATAAATTATATTAATGTCCATGGATGACCAAAATTAGTTCAATGGGACTCGAAGATACAACCGTTAACAATAGAAAGTTCAAAGAAAGAGAACCCAAGAAACTAAACTAGATAATATGAAGTAAAGCATTGTGCCACTAACAAAGGTGGTAATGGAACCAATACAAATAGCAATGAGGGGCAAACAAGAGCCTCCAAAAGCATGTGTTGACGAAGGCTGGTAGACCTCATTGGAAATCTCTTTTTGTGCTTGAAGTGGAGGGGTTGTTTGACCCAACATCAATCACTGTGAGAAGATTTGATAGTGTTTGTCGAGGAGTACCCAGTGTTGCGGAGGGGCCGGGGTGGGAGATTCTAGGGGGAAGCAAAGCACTTCCTCTAGTAACTCCCCTAGCATCCAAGGTCGAGGTACTTCTCACAATACAAAATAAATTGGTAATGTGAGTTTGTCCTTGTGGTTTGGGGAGCAACCGGTAAGTAGTAGGTCCATGTCACCAGGAAGGGGCAAAGCCATGTTGACGAGAAGAAGCAAAGCCACGGTGCCGAGGGAGAGCAAAATGGGAGATATGAGTACTTTGAGTGGTAATGATATGCTCAGAGAAGCACCACCTAACTATTTATTAGCTCTAATGTGTGATGCACCGGTGTCCAAGGGGCGCTTGGTGCTGCCAATCGTTTGGATGGGTTGGAAGAAAGAGGTGATCAACATGGGGGCTCTAGAGCCTCTGGGCTCCTCCGTAGGGATTTGCGCCAGAAGGTGACAACCTCGCGAAGATAATGAGCTAGGCACCATTGGTTTGGATATCTAAGAAAGTTGATAGAGAGTTGGTCGAGTCCCTGTAGAGGCAGTGATATTGTCCTCGAATCTCATTGTAAATGGGGCATCTGAAAATGAAGTGTTCCTTGATCTCCACCTCTTGGAGGGAGCAAAGACAGCAGATCCGATTCAGATGAAGAATGTGGTGATTTGTTTCAACCCATAGCTGGTGAGAGCACACTCTAATTTGGCCAAGGGGAAACCTCAAGGCATGGGACCAATGGTGCTGGAGATAGTGAGGGCGACAAATAATACCATCCACTACTTGTAAGAAATGCTTAGCTTAGAAAACAAGCTTGGCGTTGAGCAGCTCAAGGAGGAGATCTAGGTGGTTTGGATATACAGTCTGTAGATGTCCTCTATACAGCTCTAGTGATGACGTCCTTTGCAGGAAGGAGCTTGGGAGGTGTGTCTAGGGAATACATGAGAGGGGTTAGCCGATCCATAGAGATGGCAATAGAAAGAAGAGCAACCTAGTCTCAAAGTACCAACATTGGCGGTGTCTGGTGTGTACCAGTGAAGCAATCCTCTCTGAGGAGCAAAGTGCTAAGTATAGATATCTCTCATGACCAGAAGTTGAGTCCCCTAGGGACCCGAGTCTGTGGATGTAGATATTAAGCCTGAAAAGAGTCTCAAAGGTGTAGCGACTGGGCAACAAATTTAGCCTAGACAATGTGCTGAGGAACTGTCTGCTTGCAATCGATCATGTGCTATAACATAAGAGTTTGGCCCTCTTAATATGGCCCTAGTCAACGGTCCCCAAGCTAGGTCTCTACACCTTTGAACCATATAAAACTTTAGGTTTGATGATTGCATCAAAAATGCATAACTTGGAAGAAATGTCTTGGAAGTGGATTTGAAAACATTGACGTTCTAAAATAGAAAGAGAGGCATACCCCTTGCAAAGGCGCAAATGAGAAGTAGACTTCATGCTAAAGCATGACCCAAATAATTGAACCCCCAAATAAGTGTAGGTTGATGTGATCTCTAGAAGTTCCCCTTTGTAGAAAAACTGGAATTTGGAGAGAGTGCTTGAAGATATTGAAGATCATAACCTTAGTTTTACTAAGGATGGCCACAAGCTGTCGGAGTTCGCAAAAATGAGCAAGGGCATCAAGTTGCCGTTGTAAGCCCTTCTGAGAGGAGCACAACAATGCCGGTAAAAAGAAGGATAGCTATAAGCACCTCATGCAAAAAACAACCATCATCTATATGAGTATGCTGCCGAAGGAACTCCCCTAACTCATCAATGTAGATGCTGAAAAGTGTCGGTGAAAGAGGGCATCCTTGCTTGATCCCAATGGTATTCTTCACAAAGTCAGAAAATCCGTGTGAAGTACGAAACTGCCCAAGAACCATGTCATAAAGCCTTAAAGTGGTGGTAATCAAAGAATCTGGAATACTGATATCTCTCAACTTCTTGAAAAACAGGTGTCTTGGAACCAACAAAAGACTTTGAAAGACCTGTGACCAGCTTCTTCAATAATAGCCTGAAGTGTGAAAATGTTGTTGATAGTCTGATAGTCCTTTTTGAAGCCAGCCTGTCCCCTAGCTCTAAGATTATTCCTTTCTAGGTACTCTGACAACTGCATGTCTAACATAGTGGCATAGAGTTTGGCAAATGTATGCCCTATCATAATGGTCTAGTAGTTGCGAGGGATAGAGAGATCTCTGGACTTGTGAAAAGGGTGAATAATGTGATGGGACCATGGCTGAGGGAAACCTGAATACACCACCTTATTAAAGAACGTGACAAGGGGAAAGGCAAGGGAATCCACACCATATTTGATGAACTTAGCTTTGAGACCTTCACAATCAGCTGCTTTGCTGGTGCATAATTTCAAAATAGCTCTTTTGACGGAAGAAGTGGAGAAAATAGAGGAGGATGGCGACGGGGTGGGGGAATTGGCAGCAGGATGGACAAGAACATCATAGAGGGAACTAGCATAGGAGACCCATGTTTTGGGGGTGATGTCAGAAGTTGTGGTTTTTCTTGGGAGAAGAATACACAAAAAGGTCTTCGGTGAGTGGTGGAGATCAGCAACGAGTGTAAACCGTCTAGATGCGAGAAAATCGAAGTCTCCAATGAAGTGATTTACATGCAGCGTCATACCACTGGGTCATGGGGGAAGGCTTGCTCAAGGGTTTGGGCTGTACATGGTGGTAATCAGAACAAATATATATATAATGTATGTATGTATGTATATATGTATTTTTTTTTTTTGATTTGGTAAATTCTTCCTTTTTTGGTTTAACATTCGGCTTAGTTGCCACGAACAATAGGTATCTCGTCTGTCAAATTCACCCGGTACTTGTACCTATCTTCCTCCTTTGGATTACGCCATACCCAGCGAGGTGGATGTGGAATTTTACCCAATTTCAACACTATATGATGTTTTCTGGGAATTGAACTGGGGGGTCCATCATGGAAGCCTCGATACTCTTACCACTTGAGCTCATCCCATTGACACAAGAGCAGAGCTTCAGTGCTTTTCATAATAGAAAGTTCATTTAGAAATCAGTTTTTCTTCCAATCTCAAAAAAACATATTTCAGATTTTTTAGGCAAATTTCCATTTCCAGATTTTTTTCATTTCATATTTCAGCTAGTAATTTTTATGGCAGATTCCAGTTCAGTTTTATTCTCAGATTTCTGCTGGGACCATTGCACTGAAAGCGTTCTCTTAAATTGAATAAATATGGCAGTCCACGTTTAATTTTTATTAATTTGTGGTCTGCACAAGGCAGGAATTTATTAGCATTCTGACAATGTCGTGTTTGCTAAACTGGTGGCAACATTATTGTCACATAATAATGCACAGCTTATACAAATCTGAAATTGGTTTAGCAAATTGCTTGTGAAATATCATTTAGGTTTTCTTGATACAAATAACTGTGGATATTTTTTGCATATGTGATAATATGACGCTGTTATCAATTGCAAGTCATCCAATTTTTTACTTTTTAGGCATTTTTCTGTCTCAGAGAATACATCCACCACAATAATCATCAGACAGACATAGCTCTCCTTTTTAACAGCTTTTCTCCATCACACTAGGAGTCGCAATATGTCTAAACAGTTCCAAATGTGAAGTGCAATTGCATTGTCAGTGGCAACATTATTGTCACATAATAATGCACAGCTTATTTAAATCTGAGTTTCATTTAGCAAATTGCTTATGAAATAACATTCAGTCTCCTTAATACAAATAACTGTGGTTATTTTTGCATATGTGAGAATATGATGTTATCATTTGCAATTGCATCCAGTTTTTTAGGCATTTTTCTGTCTCAGAGAATGCATCCACCACGGCAAACATCAGACAAGTAGTTCTCCTTTTTAACAACTTCTCTCCATCGCACTAGTAATTACAAAATTGAAAATTCTAAACAATTGCAAATTTGGAATGTAGATGCATTATTACAAATTGTATGACGAGCAAAGGAAAATACATAATCAGGCACATGAAGAGAAAAACAGAATAATCTCCTATATATTTATGACACAAAGAGGCATAGACGCCCACAAAGGGGTATTTAGGAAGAATCTCTATACTTGTACCATGTGCCCAGACTATGCTTCCCCTTTCATGCCCTTTGATACTCTTGTATATAAGAAGAAGTTATCAGTTACCAACTGTCCATCTTCCCCTTTATTAAATTACAGTATAATGGATCCTAGTCTGCACTTTACTTCCCCTTGTTACTCACCATAGCACATACCTCTTCAATGAACTGACTCATATAGGTCAAAAGCCACAGAGGTATACATGACACCACCGGATCTGGTATCCTGATTTGATAAGAGGATTGAAGGAGGTGAATAAGCATGAGAAAAAGAGAAGGGGTTACAACTAACAATAACACCCCAGCTAAGATGGGTCCTACAAGATTGCTGCCACAACAGTTCCCTTTGGACGGAGTGCCTAGTCATCGTGTCACTATAAATGAGATCAAAATGAAAACTTAAGGGCTTAAGGATACAGGGCAGATCTTTTGGTAACCAATGCTGCCAAGTATAGAGAAAGGAAGAGAGAACAGGAGACAAGGGTGGTCAATACTACTTACTCAGGAATTACGAGCATTGCTTCGACAAAGATAAAAAATAGAATCATTTGCCCCTACACAATGAGTAATTCGGTTTAGATCACCAGATCTGAGTTTGGATTCTTCACAGGAGAAGCCTATATTTGCTAGTCACCTTTTTCACATGCACAAAGAAGAAGTTGTCAAACTTAGAATCCAAACACTGGATGTCTCTAAGAAGCTGGTTATGTCTTCCATGACCTCCTTTTGTAATTGGAGTCATGTTAAGCTTCTGTATAATGACTCTAGAACCTGCCTCAACAATCAAGTCCCTTATTAACAAACACAAAGCATTCTGTAATTCTTGTTTAATGGTTATTGCCCATGCTATATTATCCTCCTATAAACCAACGAATGATAGAACTGTTAATGTCCATTAGAACCTCCAAAGCTAGCTTCCCCCAGAGTTGCCTTTCAATGCTCCATTTATATTATGATTCATATAGGATTCTCCAGGCAGGTGCCATGAATGTCTATCTCCACATTAATCTTTCCTATTATGGCCAACTGCATTGTTGGGTAAAGATGTTTATGGTAACTGTTATCAAGCTAACTCACCCTTTTACTAAAATTGTTGGATTTCACATGTAAATGTAAATGTAAATGGTTAGTAACTGGACGATATTGACCTGCATTATGCGTACTTTTCTGATACTGAATCTGCACTTACTAAGAGAAATTAATTAATCTCGACTTAAATTAATAAAATAATTTGTCTAGGAAGATAGCATGGTCAGTAAGTACTTTGTTTGTTTTGCTTATCCTTTATGTATAACAAACCGGATTTT
Organism: Torreya grandis; assembly: GCA_037957365.1. Taxonomy (NCBI): domain Eukaryota; kingdom Viridiplantae; phylum Streptophyta; class Pinopsida; order Cupressales; family Taxaceae; genus Torreya; species Torreya grandis. Next base: position 595,208 of record JARHVA010000698.1, read on the forward strand.
GATGTATAGTTTACAGCTTATGTAAAAGTCTCTCGGAGTGCCTTCATCATTTTCCATATTTGAGCATTTCCATATTTTGTCAGTCATTTGTTTGCTAGTAATTGGAAATTTTTCTAACCGTTGAGTTGGCGAATTATCATGTCTTCCCATGATTTTTTTTGATCAGCTTCAACAATATGTCATCCTGCAAAAATATTTGATCCAAAGTCATAACATTGTGCACACATGTCACCATGCTATCGAAGCAAATTCATCAGATTAATGATTTTATCCTTCACTCTAAATTGGCTTGAGCTTCAGTGTAACTGTGCATCTATGTACATTTCTCATACATATACATGTAAACGTTTAGAATGATTATGATCAGGTGCATATTCTTAGTATGCTATAGGCAGGGTAGATGTTCACTGCTCACATATTTGCAAAGCTTAGAAAAGCAAACTGTTCTTGTACATCTGATTCCTTTTGATATTTGTCTACTTCGAGTTTTGTCTGATGGTTACGCCTATGATGTTACAGGGTATTTGCTATTCACTCCCAACTCCCGAAAATCCTTTTAATGATGTAATCGATCACAGTTCTCATAAGAAACAAGGCGGCAAGAAGAAAATAATTTCTAAAGCTGGAGCTAAAGAAAGAAAACGTGTGGAAAAGAGAGATGATGTACCTCAGGAAACATCTGTTGCTGAAGAGGTGATTAAAAATTCGATCCAATAAAGAAAGAAAAGAAAAAAGGATCTGATGGATGATATGGAAGTTAGTCAATTGCAGAAAACCATCTTCCAATTTAATAAAGTTTTTAAGCCAGCAGATGATGGTAATGAGTCAAAGCAGAAGAAAGATAAACTAAGTGGTAGAACATCTTCACTTGGACAGTGCAGAATTGCTGAAGGTCTATGCAATTTGCAGATAAATGCCATCCCAGAGATGGTTTTAAAACTATCCTTGGATGCAATAAGGAAAATAAAACTTGAAGATTGCATAATTCCAGCAGAGGTTCGGAAGTTAACTTTGAATAATAAGTGGGGAACAGAATTTTGGAAAAGCATTTTTAAAGGGGTCAAACATATTGGGAATATCCAAAGCCTCATTTGATTTAGAGCAAACTACTTGGATAGTTTATGCTGCTGCTTCTCATGTTATAAATAAGCTGATGAGGGAGTCAGTTATTCGTGGTCCTATGGTTCTGTACATAGTAGCTTCCCAAGAACATGCACGGAAGGTCAGTTTATGGTGTTTACCGTTTACAATTTCTGAAAAGCTTGCTACTGAAAATGAGTGTTTCTATGGGATCTTCTGAAAGGCTTCAGCATTTTTTTATTACATTCAGTTTTTGTTGAGTGACATATATATTGCTTTTTGATTTTCTTTGGAAAAGTTCTCAGTTGTATCTGCTATTAATATTTATAAAAAGTAATTACATTGTTATGCTTTGTTACTATCCAGTCGAGTAGGACAGTAAATGCTGTGTAAGTATTTATTTCCTCATTAATTGATCCACTTCAGGCGAGAATGGTGTTTAAGCCGCTCAAAACAATTCTTGGCATACATTCAGTAAGCTTGCATCCAGGAGCTTCAATGGACCATCAAGTTGAGGGGTGAGTCTTGTTTTAATGTAGGATACAAATTGTTGACCAGCAAGTAAATATTTTGATAAAGAATGATGATCTTTATGGTCTGTTTTCCTTGATATTTTTTCTGCTGATCTGCCTATTAATCCTTGAGAAATAAATGTTCAAAAATGCAAATATAAGTTTTTGAGAATACTGGGCAGGCATGGAAACTTTCAGAAATCCATTCTCTCAGTATCTTGTTGCCAAGGGAATGTGTATCATGATCAATTGGCTGTGAATTGATCATGGGAAGTAATTTATGTGCAATATATTCCATAAGGATATAGTTACTATACATCCATTCAATCCAAGTTATGTCTGGCAAATAGTCTAGAATGCTTAAATTGGATTTCTGTAATTCAGGATTTAATATCAGTGTTACTCAGGGATGTGTCCCCTAGATTTTGGTGATGTCCCGAACATCCTGGATGTTTCGGGGGCTTGGGGACTTGGAGGGGATGACCCCTATTTTTTTAATTAAAAAAATAAATTCTGACACTTCTACTTTAAAACAGAACCTCCCGCCCCAAAAAAAAAGTTGTTATTTTTACGAAAACGATGAACCCTAATCTCGAAAGTACCCTGAAAAAAAATAAACAGAGTTTAAACTCCTAAATCTAATTGAATAAAGTTAACATATTTAAATATTAATTTTTATATATTATTTTGATAGCTGCCCCCCGTGTCTTCAAAATATGGGAAATTTTTGCTCTATTAGAAAATCCACCCCACCATCCCTTGTCTCCGAGACTGAGGTAACTATGGGATTTATGCTATGAGTTTACTGACATTGTTAAGCTTTTCAGTTGATAGTTGTTGCTGGAATGAACATTGGCTTGGAATTCCAAATTTGGATTACGCATTGTCATATTCAGGCTTTTGGAGGAGCAGTGTTGTTCATCTCTTTTTTATTGCAATTTTATTTTGAAGGGTTGCTGTGTGTAGTCTTATCTATGACACATCCTTACAGTTTCAACATGGATATGGATACAAAAATGCCTCGGAAACATCGAGGAATGTCCTCAAGCATTTACTAAATGTTGATGTGTGGGAAACATTTTTGGATGTTATTTGGTAGTTTCTTTCAAAAATCGTATATTTATATGCCCAAATGATTTAATTTTTTTAACATTTTTTCTGGGGTGGGACCCTTTTGAAAGACAATGACAAAATAAAATAAAATCACTGCATAGGAACAAGGGACACATAGAAATAGCACTCTTTAAAAAACTTGTGAATAAAGTGTTGGGTATTTTTTTTTCACTTTTTCTTCTTATTGTCTTCTGAGCAAAGTGAGAGTGCATGTTTTGATCATTGTATGGGTGAATATAGCACATTGAAAGGCCAGAGAGTGGTTTTGCAGGTTTCTAAGCAGGTTTGCTGTTGGAGAATGGGTTTTGCAAATTTATTCCTTATTCCTTTCTTTCTTCATATCTTCCCTTCTTTTTGGGTTTAATGACTTCATGGTTTTCCATGGAAGGATTCTCAAACCCTTGTCAAAGTATTATGTTAATGGAGATAAAGCTTTGTCTAACCAACCTATGGAGGGATTTCATTAAATTGTAAACCATATTAGTAGGGAGTACTCAAGAACGGTGATTCCAGTTTATGTGACATCAAATTCCAAGGCAGATGGTAATCATTCAACTTGCACTCGTGACCAACCATAGGTTGGAGACTGCCACTGCTCAAGATATAGGAACTACCTAAATAGTCTAAACAACTAGGAGGATGTAGGCGACTAGTCTCTTGTAGACACCTTCAAGGTTAGAAACGTGCAGACAATGTGGGAAGGTAGACTATTTGCCTTAGAGAGGGCCATTGAGTCTTTTTGTGACGGGAATTTTGCCTCTATAAAATTATTTGGCAGATTCAAGGAGATTGTGATAAAACAGAGCTCTATGGCAGAGTTTAAGGTCACGGTTCATGAACATTGTCAAGGCTTTTGTTGGTTGGATAATTTGGGTAAGGGAAGCAAATGAAATATAATATGCTAGTTATTGGGTGTGTGACTGCTCATTCATCTCTGGTATTCTAGAATCTCTTTGTTATGCAGGTGGTTGGCGAGTCAAAGGATGTGGGCAAATCGAAGGATAAACCAAAGTTAGCTGACGTGAACTGGACTGCAAAACAAATCCAGTAGAAATAGCAGGATGAGACAAAAAAAATTCTGAGGGAATTGGATGACGCAGTATAAATGATAAGGGTGGACGAGGTTGAGAGAAATGACGAGCAAACAATTTGACTTAAATGAGGGAAACATACGAGCCCAACACATGCAAAGGGAGAAGAAAATTTGGTAGAAACTGAGGGAGGACATATTTACCACCATTGGTTTCTAGTCATCATTTGATTTCTATTTGCCATATGCTTCTAGCTTCCTTCTGGTTTCTACATGACATTGGCTTGTTGATCCGGAGCCTAAAGGTGATCTGGGGGTCAACACACTAAAACAAGTTTCCAATGTATTATGCGTGGAAATGGTTTTGTGAAAGAAAGGGAACAACGATAACTATCAGAGTGCCGTGGAAAAGAGAATGAAAGAACAATAGAAAGGGAATTTCAGAAATACTCGGCGATAGCATTTTGAGATTTTAGAGCTTAGAGGGATTTTCTTTCCTTTATACCAAACCAATGGCCCATATCTGAAACATTACTTCCAAATTCCAACCATCGAATACACAAAGTTCAGAATGAGGGTTGGTTCGGTGTAGATATAGGAAATTTTTGTTTTGTTTTGTTTTGTTTGTTTTAAAAGCTTTTAAAAAATAAATAAAAAACACAAATATTTTGAAAATATATATTATATAATAATTTAAAAAACTCTGATTTTGAAGTGATCATTAAACTCAAAATTTGGGTGTTTGTGATTACATATATTGACCCAATCTAACTAGCAATATCAAAAGTTCTAAATATCTCAATCATATAGACAATTAAGAAGAGAATCAATATATGTATTGGTAAGTCTTTTTCCATCTATGATTTCACTATGTGATTTTTTGTGGAATAAAAGATAACATGCACAAAAAGCACATTAAAATTGCGAGACATTCGTGGATTTTAATGGAATGGGAGCTATCCTGCACAACAAAAAAATAATAACAAAAAAGGACCTCACATTAAAACACGAGGGTAAAATGTAAATAAGGGAGTTAGATGGCCAAAGGGAAAATCTAAAACCAGCTTGTCAATTCTCACTTTGCTATGGTAGTCTATAACCCAAACTGATCTTCATTGATCATAAATATAAACTGTATCTTTATAAAGGTGCGACTCAGGTAATCTCTACAGGGCACTAGAGCAAAGCCTGGATGTGAACTAGAGGTATTTCCATCTGGGCTATAAACGCTTGGTTGCTAGTCGAGCAATACCCGAGCAGATATGTAATATGTCCACTGGGGCTATAGATGCTTAGTTGGTAGTGGACCTATATTACACTAGGGAGAAACTTGGGTAATCTCAACTCAAAGGTCTGCAATTCTCTTGATCTTTGATAATGCCCAAGTGAAAGGAAATGAATACATGGTAACATCTAAAGCGAAGGTTAATAAATACACTACAAATTTACACACTTAACTTCTTGTGATACAGGTTTGAACCACTGGAAAGGACACTGCTGGAAATAAATATATTGATACTTATTATATTTTCTCATTAATCATTTACTCTGAAAAGATTTTAGTCAACCAAAAATTCTGGATTCTTATGATATAGCAAGAACATCATCTCAGAGAGTCACCATTTGTTGGCAACAGCACACCCAATTTTCAGAAGTTGGCACAGCTTCACAATCTGAGCAAATTCTGTGCATTTTCATGGTTCTAGTTTATGGTAGTTCTTTAATTTTGCTTGAAAGTTTTGGTGTTGTATATATATTTGCTAGTGCAACTCGGTTTTCTTATGATAATTTTCAACTTATTTGTCAATTGGACACATCATTCTCTTTATGTTCCATAGATTGCTTTAAACACTTTTATTTTCAATCTTTTATGCTTTGAGTTTATGCAACTTTGTTTTAGAATAGTAGATGGGATGACTGTCGTATCTCAAACCCGTGAAAAGCCATTAGTCAAAGTTCAATGGGAAACCAGCATGTGACATGAGGACAAGTTGTAGACCATCATATTAGTATTGTCATTGTTAACGTCTTATTAATTACATATATTGGTAGCTGACGTTATGTTGTTAATGATTGTATTATCGGCTTTTTGTAGTATAATAATAACTCTCTTCAGTATGTTCAGTTCTTGACTGTTGTGTTTAACCGACAACCATTGGGTTGTCTTGTCATATAAATGGCATGGTCTACGTTGTGGTAAGGGTGCTGTGTATCATTTACTCCCTCTATTGAACAACTTGTATCGAGCACTACCTATGAAATAAAACTTAAATTACTCTCAAGCTCTTCTATGCTGCATTGTGGTATGGATAACAAACATTCTGGGACTGTTGCCTTCCTGAACGTTGTGTCAATTAAAGTTGGTTCAAAAGGGAACATCAGTCAACAATACTTAATTGACAACAACACATATAGGATGGAAACGTGAATGGGTCAACCAACATAAGAAGCAGTTGAAACTCATCAACAAAAATTGCCTTCCCTACTCTTTGCAGCTCGTTGTTTCACTTCTGGCCTTCATATCATATATATAAGATTTTTTTGGGTCCTCTTTAATTCTGAACGTTTTTTAGGGTTTTTTTTTAATGTTTTTTATTTAACAAAAGAGCTTGAACTAGATCAGATAAATCTGGAAGACTCGAAAAATTTGCATCGAACTGGATTCGTCCCAGATCAGGCCGAAACTGGTAACTATGATTTGTAATCCTTACAGCTTGTAATGCAATCTGATATGGTATCAGAGCCAATCAGTTAGGAAGACTGTGAAGCACTGTGAAGGAGACAATCTTGCGTGGTGTTTGAAGTGAGAAATATCATGGTGAGGGACGAAACATTTGGTATGGATGGTGCATCCTGTGTGAAGATCTTTTGGGAAATCAAAACCTAGACTGAAGGAGATTCTTAATGTTTGCTGTTTTCTGTTGCAAGAAGAAGTGGTGTAGTACAGGAAGTTGTAATTTTTAAGATCGAAAATCAGATCTGAGCATAAATAATAAAAGATTGCTGCATCCATATGCCTGAAAGTTCCTGGGTGCAGCCTGTTGCTTAATGCAGCCAGCCACCAAGCAAATATACAAGTTCCTGGATTTTTTTTTTCAATCCACACAAGTATCTGAATGTGCATGAGAACTGCTACTTGCAGAATTTTGGTGCAGCTATAGAAGCTTGGTGCAGCATTGGAAGACCAGAAGTAGTACAGAGGTGTGGCATAGAATCCTGGGCGCAACAGCAGTTTAAAGATATTATTTTTAAACCTATTGTGAGCAGCAGGAAGAGTGTTTGCTGAGGTAGTGGCGTGAAGTGCTTGAAGCACAGCTGCTGGAGATAGAGGCGCAGCCTGGTGTGTGGTTGTTTGGAGGCACTTCTGTAAGAGGCTTAAGAAGAAATTGCCAGCAGGAAGGACACGAGGTTGCTGGGAAAGGCATGGAGGAGGTGGTGTGGCTAGAGAGGTGGTGTGGTGCGAAAGGAAACACAACTTGTAGTTGGAGAATGGTGCAGCTGTACGGCGCTGAAGTGTCCATACCAAATAAAAACAAAAAGAATAGCAAAGTAACTTTATTATAAAGTTTTTGAATAGTTTCTGTTTATGCATATTTAGGGCAATATATTTAATATTTTGGATTATGTTTTAATCTTATAAATTTGATTTTAATATGTTATAAAATTTATTAAATATTTGCCTATCGTCTACCTGAAAGACTGTTAATTCTGTATCTTGTGATCAGAATGATATTTTGGCCTGAAAAGTTGCTAGTTTATTCATATTGATTAGGCAAAGCTAGTGGTGGTGGTAGTTTGGTCTGAAGAGTCATAGTTTTTTGCATTTAATTGGTTTTGTGGTTTCAGTTCTCTAGTTGTAAGGTCAAAATGGCTAGTATAAAATATTTATTACTCCCCGAGTCGCAAAAATTGACTGGAAATAATTACAGACTATGGAGTTATAAGATCCTAACAATTGCTGAATATAGGGATCTTGATAGAATTATTCTTGGTAAGACCAGAGACTGACCTCAAAGACTGTAAAATGACATAAGGAGGCCTTAATGCTTTGAAAATTGTCAGTTGCTGATACCCTAGTGCCATAAATAAGAAATGTTGTTGCAGCCCCGGTTTTGTGGGAAACTCTCAAAACCAAGTATCAGACTTCAGAATTCAGAAGAGCTTTGTATTTGAAAAATTTGTTGTATTCCTTTAATTTTTAGGAAGGGGGTTCTGTTTCTGAATGCCTCTTATGTTTGAAGGATCTCAATGATCAACTATCTGCTATTGAGAAGCCAATAGATGATTAGGTGATGTATAAATTGCCATCGTCTTTTGATTTGTTTGTGGAGTCATTGCATTTGATTGCAGAAACTCAAACACTTGATTTCGAGAATTTTTCAACACTTCCCTTGTAGAAGGAATGGAGGCAAGATTAGACGGAAGCATCAACTTTATTTAATACAGAGAGTGCATTAAGTGCATAGTTGAAAGGTAGAGGTAGATTATACAGTGCTAGCAATTTGTCACATGACTCTTTCAATGATGATTAAATCAAAGTGGAAATGTTATTATAGTAAAGACCTTGGGCATTTCAAGAGAGATTGTCGGAAAAGATAGCATGACCTGACAAATGGTCAAAAGAGATCACGATATGCAAATGTTGTTGAAGGAGATGAACAAGAGGCAACATGTGATTTTGCATTTGTGGCATCTTAGAACCAGTCAGATGAATCTAGAACATGGTACTTTTACTCGGGTGCATCCTGACACAATACGTGTCACAGAGATTGATATGTTACTTTCATTGAAGATAAGACTAGTGAAACTATTTTTTTGGGTGATGGTTAGACTCATTTTGCTAGAGGATGTGGGGATGTTTGGATTACGTTGAATAATGCTCTCAATTATACATTTAGTAATGTTAGATATGTACCTAACATGAACAAAGACCTTTTGTCTATTAGTGAGATGGGAGATCACCAAAAACCCTAGTCTTTGTGTAAAGTTTCAAGGAAACAAATGTATGGTAACTACTCTTCATGATAATAAGGTAATTGTTGTTGGTTTTGGTAAAAGGGGTTGTATAAATTGGTTGATCTTAAAGCAACAAAAGAACATGCACTAGTAGCAGTTGAAAGTACTAGTGTACTTTGGCATGAAAGGTACAGTCATCTTAATTATCAATATTTTAAATGTACCAAGACTAATATGGTGAATGGACTTCCATCCATTCAGGGGAATTCAAAATGTGTGTATGGGATGTCAGATGGAAAAATAGATTCTGTTGGTTCCCAGTTGTACACCTCTTGCACTCAGCCTTGCACACTTGGGTAGTATGACAAACAAAGATGAAAAACCCGCAAATATGTCATTATAGCTGGGGAAGGGTTTAGCATCATGATGGATTGAACGCAGACAATGACTGGAAGACATCAACAGAGGGTATGGTTAGTTCCTTGCTATTTTTGGCTCTGCTTGAACCAAGGTGAGAGGACCTACGGGGTAGCTTGCTCGCATGGAGGGACACTACAGTTCAATCTCCATGGGGATTTTTGGCACACAAACAAACACAAATCTGATTGGAGCATAACCAAGTTTGCACACTCCACCCAGGAAGGGTTGTCACACGGAATGAACAAATGCTCTAGGCCAGACACAAGCTACTAAAGACAGATGTAAATATGATTGCAACCTTAATTTTTAAAGAAATTTTCAACAACAGAGCACCAAATGGAAGACTGCAATGCTAAGCTTCAAAGAGCAATATATAGACACATTTTATATATGCAATATTGATGCATCTACAGACAAATAACACTTAAAATATGCAACAGGGTGTATTATTTGTAGGGTAGGATAGGGTAGGACGAGTTAGGTAGTTATAAAAGAGTGGTGTGGTGGTGTGGTTTTTCAAACAACAGGTTCTCCTTCAACAGGCATGACATCATTCATTTGCAAAGATTAAAAAGACAGAAATACAAGCAAAGGAAACTAACAGGAATGATTTGCATTCATTGGTGCCAATATAATGCAAATATTCAGATGATTCTTGAAACCCTAAAGCATACATTGCAAATAAAATTTCAAATGCTTTCTCCTATCAAATCCATAAACCCAAGGTGCCCTAAAAGGTTGTCAACAACATATCCCCAAATCACAGTGCATAAAGGAATTTGCAACTTAGATCTATGCCCAAAACAACTGCCACCATTGATAAGCATAAAACTAAATACCCAATAAGCAGAGCGTGAAGAATATTTCATTCCATTTCATTGATAAAATACAGTAGAAATCACAACTATTTTTTATTATCTTGCAAGCAAATCTTACATGCATCATTCAAAATGTGATCAAGGGGAGAAGCACAGTGAGTTTGCTCTTTGAACAGGAGAGACATATACAATGCTCTCAGAGTTTGCTAATGGCTATACAACTGCAACCACCTTAGCAAGAGAGACAAAATGCACACACAGCAAGGATCTTGAAATTTGAAAGAGCCTAGATCTAGAAATAACAACCAACAACCTTTGAAAAGAGGACAAGCCCTCTTTTTATACAAATTTCTCACCCATTTGCAACTTGCAATATTGCAAACTGCAATCAGCTCTGAAAATTTTGCCAAGATGCTCTAGCTCTTGCAAGGGAATCATTGAAGCAACTGCCTATCCATGTAATCTAAGTGACAAGGTTTGAGTTCGACGAGGATAAAAATCAGTTCGAGTTCGATTTCGAATAAAAATCGGAAAAAAATTGCCATTAAATTCAAAACGAAAAAAACATAAAAAATAAATAATTAAATATAATTTTAAAAAATAAAATAAAAAAATTAAAATACATAATTAAGAAAATAATAAAAAATAAAAAATAAAAATAAAAATAAAAATATCTAAAACAAAGTAAAAAAATATGAAAAAAACAAAACATAAATTATAATTATAAACAAAATAAAAAAAAGCAAAACAAAACCCATTTAATATTTACAAAGTAATAAAATATAAACATATAACAAAATAAAATAACCTAAAAGCTAAATTATAAAGAAAAAAAAATATATAAACATATAAACTAAACGTTAACACATGTTTTAAAACAAATAAATAAAAACAAAACGTACCTCTATGTCCACCGTGGACGATCAACCTTGTTGCCGAGCTGCTGTTTGGACACCAGAGTTTAACTTTATTGATCATATTCATGACATTGTTAAAACATTTGTAAGTAACCCGCCAAGAGGCAATTAAACTTGGATAACTACCCATTAAGGTTATAAAACTCTGTTTTTTGTATCATTTTGGGGTTGGATAGAGACACCTGGGATACATATTTTGATATCAAGGAGTAATATGTTGTATGCGAATTCATTTTCGGTGAACAGTTTGTATATTGCATTTTTGTTGCTTTTCAAAGTGAATAGAGGTTTGTGCTCATGCTATTTCTGTGTTCATTCTAAATAGTGGTTGAATAATTAAGGGTTTTTTATATAGTATTGGGTGGTATATTTTTTGATTGGATTTGTATGTGTCGTTTCCATTTACAAAGTTTGATTGGGAATTCTATCCGGGTTATTGGAAGCATCTTTGTCTGTGTTGTTCCCAAAATCAGCTACGCTCGTTTTGTGGACAACCCCTACGAAACTTGTCCTTTTCGTAATCTACACTCTAAGTTTGTTGATCGAGACAAGATTTTCTTGATCTCAAGTGAAGTTGTCTGACATCCTAAGAAGGTTTACGACATTCTCGCCACGATTTCTTGAAAATCATGAAACCTGTTGTAGTCTCAAACTGATCAAAATGTCAATTTTGATCATTTTGAGGGTGTTAGTGAATTGTGATTTTGCTTATGTAAGGTTGGCACTTTTTGCCGCTTTTACATGGTTTTTGTTTTTCTACATGCTCGAGCGGCACTTTTTGCCGCCATTGCATGTTCTTGTTGTCGGCACGTGTCAGGTAGGCTGAATATGCCCCCTGAGCAAGATCTTCAAGATCTTGAACTTCGAGTGGCATTAATGACCACTCGTGCTGAGTATTAGAGGCTTGTTTTGGAGCTTTTAAATGCATTTCTTTTTGTCATTTATTTTATCAAAGTTTCCTTGACCCCTTTTCGCAACCGCTCGACCGTGGTGGCGGAGGAATATTTCAAATTCGCCGCCGCCAAGCTTAGGGTTTCAAACTTGCCAAGTAAGTTGTTTTTGACTTCTAGGGTTTCATTTTTTGAGCGATATCTGCTGCAGATTAATATTTTTGTTTTGCTTTGTCGAACCCTTATTCTTTTATGCATTTGTGTACTAATTTTTTTAATATTTAGTGGGTCAAACCGGCGAAATCCGTCAACTTTCATTCGTGCCCTAGGTTTTTGATGAGTATCGTCGGTGGTTTGACCCGACTAGGGTTTACCCCCCAACATGTTGGTTGAAAACCAATTCTTCCCAAGACATTGTGATGACGGCTTTATTAGCTGCTCACATATTCCTGTTAAGGACAAGTTAAAAGCAACGTCGGCATTTTTTTAGCTGCTTATGCATTTTAAGCATGTTCTCAAGTGAAAGTGTATAGGCTGCGAAATCCGCCGTCCTTACACGAAAAACCTCCAACTCCTACCATATGCATTGTCGGCAAAATTTGTCGCTCAATCATCAAAACTTGTGATTTTCTTGTTACCTGTAGTGTCAGCATTTTTTGTCACTCCAACATGCAACCAATCTGCAATAGCAGCGAATTTTGCCGTCGATGCAAATGCACAATATCCCTCACATGCAAGGGCCGCAAATTTCGCCGCCCATGCAAACATTCTCTTAAATTTTTTTAACTCTGGGATATTTTCAATTTTGTTTTTTCGAGCCCGCTTTCTTCTGATTTTTTGGCTTGCTCGCACTTTAGCCCTTTCAAGTGAGTCTCCATAGTCGTGATCATCGACATGCAATTTTCTCAGATTGTTAGTATTTTCTCTAATTGCATGATCATGACTTTTTGTTTCAGTTTTTTCTATGGATCTTCTTTCTTCATCGACATCTTTTTGGTAATAGCTCGTTCAGATGACTGAGTTGTCTCCGAAGAAGTCGAAAGTGATGAAGTACAAATATAAAGGTGTTTTTCCAATCACTTTAGTTACTTCTAATGTCGATGACATTAGAGATACAAAGATTGGCCATGTGGACATGGCTGAGTTTGTGGAGAGAACCAAGTCAAGCAATCTCATCTTTGAAATGAAAAAGATCATTGACAGTAACATTCATTTGGTATCTTCTTTCTCGGTGGCAGCTCACAACACGGAATTTGTTCTTCAGTGTGCTTAATTTTACAACAGAGATACTAGGGCTGTGATGGACGCTAGTGGCAATGTGATAATCAGACTAGATCTCGAATTCATTGATAAAGTGTTTATGTGCCTTCGTGCTACAGAAGTGATAAAGCTTGATTTTGTTGAAGCACAAAAAGAGTATGACAAAAATTCTGAAAAGGCAAAGAAGGTAATCAATAATAAATGGCTCAAGACGTCAAGGTCAAATTTGTCAAGGTGGCTACAGAGTTTTCCTAGAAGTGACTTTAGAGAAGAAGTTGGTGATCTAATAACTCTTCTCAACAGGATAAGAGGTTTGTCCTCTTCCTCACATTTTCATGAATGGATGTATCCTTTCATCAAGGTAATACTCCAAGACAAACAAACCATCTTCTGGGGAGAACAAATCAGCGATGCTTTGCATTTATAATTGACGAAGGTATCCACTACTTTCAAGTTCTACATGACTTCTTATCTGGGGTATATTGCAGTTTCAATGAGAATCTTTTTAGGTCTAACATCAGAAGGAGATAAGAGAGTAATCCCTATGTATCAATACTATTCTCAATTAACATTGAAGGGTTTTATTCATTTCAGGAGAGTAAATGATACTTTTTTTGCAATATTCTTATGTCTTTTTGATCCTCAACTAGAACAAAGAAGAGTGTCAGATGAGACTTGGACAGTGGTTAATGATTTTGGATGCATGTTCTTACAGTTTCTTTCTTTCTCATACCTAAGGGTTGGCTTTTTCCAAGGTCATCCTTATATGCTTCCAAGATTTCCCTCAGACAAACTGGTCTTAATGGAGTTATGCAGACAAATGATCGTCGTGCATAATAAACAAATGAAGTTCAAGAAGCTCGGTTTCAGGGTCTCAGTTGAAATTGGTAGGTATTCAGTATTAACTGCTTTGAAGGCTAGGGCCATGAAAACTGAGATGCAGCTTGTAACTATGAAGCAATTCAAGAGAAGACCAAAGTTTGATTATAGGGGCTTGAAAGACAAAATCAAGAGAAAAACTCAATTCCATGAACCTATGGTTGAAGATGTTTGGGTAGATTTGAGAACAGAAGATGTCAAAAAAATGGACTACAACAAGTTATCTCTTGAGTAGATTGAATATCTGGGACTCGCTGATATTCTTGAGAATCTAGTGGATGATGGAGAGTTGATTAATGACAGATATAATACTGAACAGGTTGCTAATGTCCATCTCCCTCCAATCCAATGGTCCCAAAACGAGTTAACCTCTTTGAGGAAAAGATTTGAACTTATATTGGCAAACACCAATAATTGGCTAGCAAACAAGGGAATTGCTTTGAAAGAATTTTTTACAGGGTCAGAAACTGAGATTCAAGAGGAAACAAGAAGAAAGGTGGAGAAGAGGACGAAAAACAAAAGTGATGTTCCTTCTTCCAAGCCACATAAGCCTAAGATCATATTTGTGACGAAGAAGTCAAACGCTGTGGAAAAAGAGTTTGAAATAGAAGATAAGGAAGTTGAGAAACAGAGCACTGAAGAACTGACGACGGAAGAGATGGAGATTGAAGATAAGCCTACAAATCAACAAGAGGAGGAAACTTTGTCTTCACAAGAGAATGTACAACAAGAAACGAGAGTCTCTTCTCCCCTGTTCGACACACCTGTTGTAGCTCCTTTGTCTATTTCTCCTATTAATATTCCCTCTTCTGAATGTCCCTTTCCTTCCAAAATATTTTTTGACAACCCTCAAAACACTTTTGAAGATGTTCTCCGTTCTTCAAAGTCTATTATTAGTTTGTCCTTCTCATCTTTTGATATTGGAGATACTTCTATTTTTGATCACTTTGTAAAAGGTGTAGTTTTTACTAGAACTCCACCTATTGTTTCTATTACATGTGCAAGTGCAATTTCAATGACGTCAACAATGGGGACAAACCTTAATGTGAGTACTTCTGTGCTTCCACCATGGTTGTCAACTTATACACCAAAAAAGAAGAAACAAGCCATCTCCCCAGATGACTTTGATTTTAATAAGCTGGTGCCAGTAAAAGCCAAGACCCCAAAGAAGCCATAGGTTCTTTCAAAAATGCTTGGGGATAAGGGACAAATTTCTGGAGATTGCAAGACCTCCACAAGATGCAACCATGGAAAATTTTGATATGAATGATTACTCTATCTCTAGAGTTGAATTAGGCAAGATAACTCATAAAAGTGCCAAGAATGATATTCAGTCAGCGATGGATATCCTGATTCAGAAATTTGACGGGGAGAAAGAAATGAAAGATCACTACAAAGCAATGGTGGAATAGTTGACTGCAGTGGTAAAGAAAATCACTTTCAGTTCAGAAGCAGTAACTCGTGAGGCCGTTTCTATAGAAGACCCCATCATTCAGAAGCAAAAAAAACTCATCTCAAAGGAAAAGTACTTGAAGAGTACTTAGACAAGATGTGTGCACAAGGAATTTCCCTACTTACTAAGCTATCTGAGAAGACAGATAAAATGAAGAAAATAAGAGCAGAACTTGATGATCTCATTAATGTTGTTTCTCAAGATATTGAAAGCATAGAAAAAAATCATGATAAATGGGTGGAGACGAGAAAACTGAAAATAAGCACTCTAATATCAATTGGCGTCATTACTGATAGAGATTTTTATACCGAAACTAAAGAGGCATTGACATATAGGAGCAGTGTGCTTAAAGATTTGATCAATGACCTTGAATCTGCAAGGAAACTCAGTGAACAAAGTGATGTCAGTCTTTTGCATAAATTGGAGGAGCTACCTTGCAAGCTTGCATCATAAGATAACTAATTTATCTCGGCAGAAGAAATGATTCGAGAATTTGAAGATATGTTCCAGAAAGAATTTGAAGATAAAACATTTTCAATAGCCTCTGTGGACAATATTTTGGACAATCAGTTAACTCTGTATAATTTAAAAACCAAGTTAACTAGCCATGCAAAATCAGTCACCACAGTAAGAGATGCCATACTTAGAGCCAAGATGATTTTCAGGAACACTGTTAGTCCAGACAGTATCGGGATGCAAGCAACTTTCACTATGTATGATGGACACATGAAGAAAGATGGTGATACGAATTGAAGCAGTATCTTTTTATCTTAGTTTATTTTTCATTTTTTAGATGTACTTTTGAAACAACTTTGGACATTTTTACATGTATTTTTTTCATATGTAATTACATGTAAAAAATATGAAGTCCCAAGTCAATAAGTACTCCTATTTTTGAATAGGTCAAAGTAGTTAGGTTTTTCCTAAATTTTCTCAAGGCCTCTTCCTATAAATAAAGAGGGCCTCTATTGTAATAAGGATCTTTGAGTTATTTAAATGAAACTCTGCTAAAATTGAAAAGCATTTTGAGACTTTGAGTTCAAATTGTAAATCAAATTTTATCAAGTGAATGAGAAAGCAAGTGATCTTTCAAACTTTGTGTTGAAATAACTTGTGTTGTATTGGAAATTGTTCTTATGTCCTTTTCCTAATACGATCTTATCTGTTTGATTAAATAGTAGTGTGAGTGAAAATAATCTGGGAGATGTTTTAATTTTGATTGTGGAGACTTTGTGCTACAACAATTATCTTTAGTTTGTGATTTAGTGTTTTAAAGTAAAGAATATTGGAAAGGCTTTGAACTACTATTATCTTTTATGATCATATATTTTATCGTAGTTTTCGGTGAAGACTTTGGGCTACACCTCATTCTACTGTGTTCTAAGTTTTAAATCAGCAAAAGAAGCAACGATAGACTTTGTGCTCTCGTGGGTATCTTGGTTTTTTGGTTAGTATCAAGAAAGTGTTCTTTTATTTTGTAAACATCATTTCTGAAAAAAGAGAAATGAATGATATGGTCTCACCCCTAAATTAGTATTTAGTTTAAATTAGTTTGTGATAGTTTATAGGGAACCTCCCCTTGCTGAGAGGAGAGATTTATCTCATTACACTGTGGCTGATATAACCATTTTGCCTTAAGTTAGTTGAAGACAAAATATTCACCCAACAGTCTGAACTCAAGTTATTTAGAGGTTAAACTGGTAATTCACGTTAGACGTTGCACATGGTTGTAATTGATCTAAACTTATGTCATTTTGGTTACAAACTGTTTGATTTTAATTTATTGCAATTTTTATTCTGTTCCATTAATATTTAGAATATATGTCTCTATATCAATATTTTAAATATTTAGAATTAGCTAATTTTATTTTCAAGTAAAAAACCAAATTTTAATTAAGTTTTAGGCATTTAGATAGGTAACCCTCACTGAGCCCCGAAACAAGAAGGTTTTAACCCCTTACTGTTGCCCTACACATTTAGTGTGGTCAACAACACTGAGGAGACATTCTAGTTCTTTAAGGAGTGGATAACATAGTTGACTTCATCAATAGTGATCTCTTTTTGACACAAATTCCTAGGCACACGATGGAAGCAAACAACCCTAATTTGTGCTACGTCCTTTGAGTTAGCATGAGAGGAGATCAAATCTTATAGAATTAGAAGAAAGGTTCTGAGATCTCTGATGGCTCCTCAAAGGTCACCTTCTTCTTGACCCCTTCCCCCATGTCAACAGTCTGTACCTTCTCTCTGGCATGTTTGGGCTTGAGAATTTTGAAGAAAAATATAGTCCCAATATCCCCCTTTTTAATTAATCTAAGCCTAGATCTCAACCTGGCACCTTGAATCACATGTGTGTGATGAGATCTAATTTCGTGCTTGGTATTAGCCAGTTGTTCCTAAAGCATCAGATCATTTGGTTTAGATTATAGTTTCTCTTCGATCCAAATGAGATTTTCTTGGATTCTCTTGCTAGCTCTCTTTCTCAGCATGGATTTTGTTTTTCCAGGGAAAAGCTAGTTTCAGGGGGTTGATGGTCTGACAAGGTATAAAGGAGGACATTAACGACATTCCCTTCTTCAGGTGGGTGGACAACAAAGGACTCTCTGTTGAACAGAAACCTAGCAACCCTATAATGAATTCTATTTTTCGCTTTTTGATTGTTATGCTAGGTGTACCAAATCCTCTGCTAGCCTTTTTTTTTCCGTTTCTACAATGGGTCAACAAGATTTAACATTCTCTTCATTTTACACCAAAAAAAAGAGTTCATTTCCCTTCCATCCAAATTGCAGTCGACCTAGTTTATATTATTTTTCCTTGACCATTTTGGAATCCCCTCCAACGATGCAAGGAACATCTTTCATATTTCCAGCTAGCCTTTCCCACGATTTTTCTCTTTCATTATAAGAATTGGGCCTATAGAGAGAGCATAGGCCAAATTCATTATTGTTTTATTTCAAAACCACCTAGACAGCTCTTTTACATGGGGAGCATCCAGAGTCAACAGTAGCTTCCTTCACGTTTTGAACCCTGTTACTTTGACCTCTTGTGAAAAGAATAAAGTCAACATCAAATCTTGACCAATGGAACATTCTAACTACAGCCTTCTGTCTTGGGCTTCGAATCCCCTAATATTCCAATTTTTTTAACTTCATTAATTTTTGGGAGTATTAAGGGCCCCTTTAAATCCAAACCTTGGATGGGACAATCTATTAACAAACCTGTCCATCTTTCATCTTTATCCTTTTTCCCTTGTCTCAAATCTGCTATTGGGGTTTCTTTTGGTTTCATTTTTTTAACATCTCTCCAATTTCCTTCTTTAATTTTGTTAGTTGCCTCACATTGCATATGTTTGGACCTCCATTCATCCTCTCGACTGTCTACCTCCTCTCTGTCAAGGGAAGTCTTCAGTCTTTTGAGCTCGTCATTGGAGTAAACTGGGTAGATTGAGAGGGAGTAGTTGTTACCTCCTTCCCAATTTGCCCAAGGATCTCTTGACCGGCATTGGAGTTGAGCAAAGTTTAGTGGAGGCATTCTCTTCACAATTAGGCTTGGGACTCTTTCTTTTTCCCAAATTCCTTAAACGTTTCCATATTAACCTCCCCAACATTTAAGGCAATTGCAGAAATAGTATTCAGCCTCTCATCCTGAGGGTTTACAGAAAACACCTCTTGGGATTTTGGCGTTTGGCAACTATTCTGGTGAAAGGGGACTAGGGCTCTTGAGAAACATAAGTCTTAGCATTTGGAACCAAAAGAGGGCAGTTTTTCCTTTCATGGCCATCTTGTTTGCAGAGAAAACAAGCATTGAGATCTCCTAGGGCGTGAAGAGGGGAATTGTAAACTCGCTGATTGATTTCCAACTTCATAGAATCGGGAGGCTTACTGCTAAGGTTTAGGACCATAAGTATTTTCGCATTCATATGAGGAAGGGTAAAATAAGTTTCTTCAACTCATAATCAAGGTAGAACTTGAGTAATAAATTCTTATGAAAATTATAGAAGTGTTAGTAAAGAAAAAGGAAATGAAAATTTGATTAAATGGTACCTTAGTCAAGGTGTCTCTATGACGGGATCATCTTGATTTCCTAACCTATAGGATAATGATGAAATTCTATGTGAACAATGAAGAGGTTTGAAGTAGAATGGAAATTTAGGAGCTTGGAATAGGAAATTGTGTTATGGAACAATTATGGATCAATTTTTGGGGGAGAAAGTATATGTTTAATTCCATAAAATTCCAACTCAATTGAGGTCAATTCTAGGTCCTTAACATCATACAATGGTCCTTCCTCATTTATATTGGTCCTCATCTCAAGTTCTTCCTTGTGTGTTTTGGACTCAAGTTGGCCTACAACCAAAGTTGGTGCTAGTTGAAGGTTCATACAACTCGTTCGTGGTGTCTGAACCCTCATGATTATTCTGTCAGGCTTATTATGTTATGGCTAGAATGCTGTTGGATTAGTTGACATTGCTGTAAGCTTAATGTCAATGTGGTGCTTTGATTTCCCTAAAGCACCACATCTAGAGGATTGTAATTTTCCAGCTTTGGATGTCTCTGTGGAAGTGTACCTGGCTTCCTCCTAGGATTGTTCAGCGGAGCTTTCTTAGTCCTGGCCATTCTTTTGAGGGCACCATCAGACTTTGCATTGGACCTTTTATGGTAATTGAGAAGGATGGTGGCCCTTCTTTTACTCTCGACTCTAGGCAGATGAGTATCTTGTTCTTCATCAGCCCCTTACTTTTGTCATTGTTGGCAGTTCTTTTTGATGAGGTTTGTCCTTTGACAGGGTGGTTCTTATTCTATTGCTTCTGCACATACTAAATTATATAGGGTTTACCCACCACTTATTTTTGTTATTGCTTCCTAGTTATAAATTTTAAATACTTAATATTTTTTTGTTGAAGTTCTTTCAACATCCCGATGAGCTGTACTTAAGTTTTAATTTTAAATACTTCCTATTGTAGCTTGCTGTACTTTTGAGTCCCTTGAACCTACTTTGGTGATTCTTGGACGAGCTCGCTCTTTCTTCTTTATTAGGTGTCTTTGGTTTTCCTAATGATATTATGATTGTGCTTTGGCTTTACAAGGTGGGGCACTAGGCTCACATGGTACATCAACTTGAGCTCAGATGTGTTATATATAGTTGGAAAGCTCTTGAAATATAATTTACAATGCTGTATGCTTCATTTTACTATGAGTCTTATAATTTCTCTTACGACAGTTTCTATAACAGCCTTAGGATTCTAATGTTGTAACAAATATGATCTCCGAGTTTGTCCACAACTTTTGTCTCTAAATTTCATGGTTCCATACTGTTGTAGAAAGACTTTCTATTAGCACTGTCAAAATTCTTAACGGATTTGTTTGGTTTTCTATTCTTAGGTTAATAATCACCTCAAATTTATAACTGCAGAAAAAGATTTTAGATGACTCAATAGTATGCTTGATGGTTTGATCCATTTGTTTCAACAAAAGCTGAAAATAATAGCTGATGTTTTACAGGCTGAGGATATGCATACCAGAAATATTGGTCTCCACTCCTGAACGACTTTTGGAACTAATTGAATTAGAGGCGCTTGACATATCAAGTATTTCTTTCTTGGCAAGCTCCCATTTCCACCTTATATCTTTGAAGTTCTTTTCGTATACTTATGCAAACATTTTGTAGACAAGAAGTTTTTTACACTTGATCAGGTTTGTCTAGTTCTAACACAATTTATTTCTTGTAAACTGGATTCAATTCATCACACTCATGTAGGATATGTACTAGGCTCATAGACAAATATATTAGGGGACACAATAGCTGGAGAGAATAATTAGATCTCATTAATACTGCAGTAGAATGATAGACGATCTGGGAATGATAGACTCTCTCAATGTTCCATATTGTGTGAAATATGTTAATATAAAAATATATTGTTATATATCATTATTGAGCTTCAATTGCCAATATTTATTGCTAATATTAACCCCTCACCTAATGAATGAAAATAGATTTGACAGCATTTTAGCATGCTGAAAGCAATGGGATACTTATATTTACAAATCTGTTTTTATACCTGCAGCTAAAGAGAAGATTAGGAGAAACATTAAAAATATTACCTGCATTCATATCATGGGAAGGACTTGATTGGAAAGATAACAATGGAGTCTAAATACATATATTTTTTTAGATAGATACGGGGTTTTGGGTGGCCCCCAACCATATAAAGTTTTTACCAAAAAACCAGCCAAAGTATGAAAAGGGCATGGCTGAAAACAGAGACCAGCAAAGCCAACTAGGTGGCAAGCCAAAACAGAAACCAAAACAAACATAAGAAACAGTACCAACAGAAAAGGGTTTAAAAACCCCAATGCAGCCCCAAGGCCAACTAGCAGAAAATGGATAACCAAAAAACCAGACAACAGAGAAACCATACGCTTACTCAAGGTGGAGCCATGTCATCTAAGTCTCAAACAAAAATAATTTCCTTGCCTTTGAATTCTGTGGTAGAGGCCTCACCAATTACAGAGCACTTGTGTTCCTGAGAAAAAACTTTGCACCCACCCACAAAATCTGCTATGTTGTTGCTATCAAGTTTGCCCTGCATCGCCTTTGAAACGACCCTTCTTGGTGATTTCTTGAGCTAGTGAGGAGCTGCAGCCGTGCCACGAGCCACCCTTTTAGTCAACTTTTTAACTACTGGCACCCATGCTCTTTTATGTCGACTTTACTTCCGTTGAGTTATTTTTGCAATTGGGCTTTTTATTTGTGCCATGCGTGGTAGGGATAAAAAGTGCCCTTTTGAAGAATTCGAAGAACAAACCTTTTGCTGGAGTTTTTCAACAAAGCAAACTAGGAGCAAAAAGCGGGTTTTCAGTGCACGAAAAGTTGACACCGGGACCTGACCAATTCCATTCGAGCCGGTGAATGACAAATTGAGTAGAGGACCCAAATCACTTTTGGCAATGTCCTCCAAGAGACCAATGCGATGCTCCAGTTTAACGAAAAATGTGATGTCTCCTTTTCATATAATTTTAATAATTAATAAAATTGTTCGAATAGTGATTTTAATCATTCAAAAATATAAGGCAATTAATTCATTATTAAAATAGAACTATCTTGGATAATTATTTAAATTACTGGAAAAGTGGTTTTAACCATTTGAAAAATTAAGGTAATTTTAATGATTATTCTAAGGGGCTTTATAATTAATAAATTGAAAAGTGATTTTTATCACTTTAATTATTATAGCAATTTAATTAATTATTTGAGGACCTAATTATTTAATTTGCCAAAAAGTAATTTTAATTACTAATTTATTAAGGCAAGTTATTTAATTAATTCAAAAATGCTTAAAGTAAAATTAAAAGAAATGTCGGCTTGGGAGTGAAAGTAAAGAAAGGAAAAGATATTCTAAAAAGAGCAAGTGAGACTTATGAGGTATTTTACCTCTCCAAGGTGGTTCACCCTCCTTTGGAAGGTACAAATACAAGGTGAAGATCACAATTGAAGACACGCTGAATTTTGATAATTTGTTCTTCATGCTTAAAGAAACTATTTGGATGTATGCCCAATAGAAGTTTGCTGCTTTGGCGTTGATCAATCTAAAAAAGGTGTGTTTTGACACCACCTTTGCTAAGGATATATTGTTCTTGCCCTAGAAGTGGGGCGATTTACTTTGTGGAGTTCGTGTGAAGTTTTGTGAGGGTTTTGAGGTTCATTTCTTGCATGTTAACCTTGCTTAATATTTATCTTATTTTTGAAAGTGGAGCGAACCACTTTGGAAGCTTGGATCGAGGGTTTGGAGGCCTCTTTTGGTCTATTTTATGCAAATTAAATATTTTGATTTTATTTGTTAGTTTTCTGCCTATTGGTGTGAGGTATTGGAGGGGTTTTGTGAAGGGTTTGAAGCCCTAAATCAATAGAAAAATAAATAATAATTTTTAGAATTATTATTTAATATTTTTGACAGGTTTTGAGACTTTTTCGCTTGCGGAAGGCAAAATATTGCTCTCTTATTTTTCTGCTAATTGTTTTGCACTTGGCAAGTTGGGCGATTGGCTTGGAAAGCCATTTTTGGCCATTTCTATGCCCAAAAAGGTTCGTTGTATTTTTATAGTATTTTTTGGGCACTTGTGGTGATTTTTGGCAAGGGTTTGAAGCAGAAAAACATTTAGAACATCAATTGTATTTTTGGAATTAAATTAGAATTTTCAGCCATTATGGCATTTGAACTTAAGAAATTTGGCAAAAAAAGTACTTGTTTCGTATATTTAATTTTTTGATTATTTTTGCAAGTATTTGGTTAATTTTGGGACAAGTAATTGGTTGAAATACATCTACAAAACCCTACTATTGTGGTGTCTAGGGTTTTTAGGGCTTGACAAGGGTTTTTGAGCTTATTTTGCAAACTAGGGTTTGCTGATTTTATTTTCAGAATTGTGGAATTTAGGAGAAAACCCCTTTGTAAAAAAGACACCAAATTAGAAACCACTTCAACGTCAGAAAGCAACATCATAAGGTTTGAAGCAAAGCAACCACCTTCGAGTTGATGTGGCTGTGAATGCCTTATTCCAGGTAATCGTTTCCCAACACCAGCGAAATTGCCTCGAACAACTCCCCTGTTGGCACTGAGAAGATATTTTTTATCCTTGCCCAAGATATCCCCTCTTCAAACGCTATCTCCCGGATGGAACTACTGCCATAGACAGTAGGATTGGCCAACGCAATTGCAACCCCACGATCCATGATAAAACCCAATAGCACTAGGAGAAAACAAACCACAACCTAGGTGGAAAGCTAGAGGAATACAAAAAACACCATTCGGCTTGAGGATATCAAGCCATATCAAAGCCATTAAATGAGATCAAGTGTCATCATGGAACCATCTCGAGGCACACATGCCATGGTCCTAACATCACGCAAGCCAATTAATTGACATCCTTTGCATTTATGGAAAGATCATCATTGTGGAAATAATCATTATGGATGATTAAGGCGAAAGATTTAATAAAAAATTTGGCCCTTACACTAAAAACACCGATAAATTTAGCAACTGCTAAACTAGAGAAAAGACATTGTCGATAAGCGAAACATTCCCCTAATTTGTAATTGTTTTTTAATTTTTTAAAAAACAATACAAAAAGAATGAAAAAATAAGTTAACATCCCAAGTCAATGGAGATAAGGGATGGAAAATCCTCCTAGGTTTTACACAAGTTGTCCACTATTTGTTTCTATTTGGTCAATGCCACAATTGGCCGGAAAGTCAATAGCAACATTTGCTTTGCAGTAGCAATGTTTAGACTCTATAGAGGCAAAAAGAAACAACGTATCCCAAGCACCAGACAAAATGTTTCCCAGCTTCCAAGTTTTGTCAACCTTTTTTTGAAAAACAAAATTGATAATCTGGGAGTTCCTTTCGATGATGAGTTTATCGATATTACATTGGATTGCAAGTTCGATCCTATTAACTAGGACTTGAGCTTCTGCTTCATTGTTGGTGCCATCTGAAAGTTCCCTGGACATTGCCCTCATCAAGGATCCATTGCAATCACGAAGAATATGACCAGCCCCTGATGCATCCGGATTTCCTCTGGAGGCACTGTCAACATTCCACTTGAACCACCCTACTAGTGGAGGGGTCCAAGAGCTCTTATCCTTTCTTACTTTTTTTCCAGCAACTACTGTTGACCCATTAACGAGGATCTTAATACATATATTATTGGCAAGGAGTTAGTTAAATAAATCATAAATATTGCCAAAGTTATTTCAACCCAAGGCAATGTCAATGAATAGTATTATGGGACCTTGCTAAAGTATGAAGATCATGTAGAGACCCATAGACCTAATTAATGTTTTATTGTGAATGTAATATAAAATCCCTACGTCATGAAGTTAGCATTATGCAATGTTACTTTGATGGGCCTATGTTGTGAAGTTTAAGCTTAAATTACTTTCCATCCTTTGATAGTTGTCATAGACTTCAACATGTTCTGTATATTAGTCCTCATTCCATTCCAATATAAGGATTGACACACATCATATAGTTTTTGAAGTAACTAACATGGTCGTAAGGTGACGAGTTATGGCTCTCTTTTAGCACCTGCATCTTTTTTTTTTTAATTTAAGGATAAACACCCTGATTTGGGAGCATGAATAATTGACCTTTTTTGGCTTAGTGCCAAGGACCAAGGGGTATCCATTCTACCAAATACACCCAAGACTCGAACCCATTCTCATTCCTTTTATTTTAGTTATCTATGGGGATTTGTACCTTGGAACAAATGTGATATCACATCACCCTTGCCAATTTGACTACAACCTCTTTGATTGCATCTTAAATTTTGAAATGGGGGCCAAGTATATGCGTTCCTTGAATTATATGAGATATTCTTCATTTAGGTTTCTTCGGGAATTTGTACCTTGGTGGATGGCATAACAAATGTGACATACCATTATCCTCACCAATCGAACTACAACTCCTTTGATTGAATCGTAAATTTTGAAATGGGGGCCAAGCATATATGCCCCTTGAACCACAATATATTCTACCTAGAAAATCTAGGATACTTCTTTATGTGGTTCACGATGCATTGTGCACAAATTTCGATAATGCATTATGGAACCATAAATTAGATTGAACACATTATATTTTATGTTTTTTACAAATTAATGTGGCGACATAGTTATTTTTCCCTGTTTTATGCAAAATTTCAAAATCAAAAAGTTTTGAACTTTCTTTATATATTTTTGTTGTTTTGTGGATAAGGTGTTATGGTGGACCAATTTTTTAATACTCTTGTGGTCTGTCTCAACACTAAACGCTATGCTAGAAATTATGCCAAGATGGTTGAAAACATAAATAATGAATGCATAAAGAAACGATGTTACCTCAAAAACAAGAAACCACAAGAATGTGAGACACAAGATTGATAAGTGGGGAAACTGAATCAACGGAAGAAAACTCCACTTGTATTAAAAAGACTTGCAACAATAATATATTCCAAGTACAATCTTAGTAGAAGAAAAGACAATGAGAAAGAGAAATGGGCCTCAAGCCGTAAGCAAGTGGCTCAAAATCTAGTGTTGTACAATGAGAGATGAGAGGTCATTAAATAGAGCTAGAGGAAGGAAGAGAAAGATACAAAGTATCTTATCATGACTTGCAGAACCTTCTTAGTATGTGTCAAATATCCTTAATCCCCATAAGGTGAGGGGGAAGTGTGGAAGGAGTTATATGTGACATGCAACTCCAAGATTCCCCACAAAAGGACAAAATAAGTGTGACATCTCTTAAAATTAGAATAAATGAATTTCTTATAATAAGAAATGCACAACTAAAATTGATTTAAGATTAACCTAAATTAACCTAAATAAAGATTAGTCTCCAACACTCCCCCTTAAACTTTATTTGGGGTTACAAAAGGGGACAAAATCTTAGATAAAGAAGGGAGTTGACATTACATAAGACTCCCTCGCTCGCCTTTAATGGAAACTTACTTCGAGAGGAATTACGATAGTTTGAGAAAAAAGAGAAGAAGAAAATAAGTGTCACAAAAAGTTATGCAAAGATGAAATGTGTGATTATTGACAATCTCCAAGAAGCTTTTTTGGACAAGAAGGTCAATCCGCTTTGGAACAAGGACCAACAAGAAAGGAGATGACAATAAATGATCCACAATATCTGCAAAACACACAAGATTACACTAATCTTCATGTTAAGTAAATAAACTTGTCATAAAAATATGATCTACATACAATGAATGTAATAATAACAGATCTAAAACAAGGCAAAATAAGTAAAAAAATAACTTCCATGACAAAGTGATGTATCCTGCACGAAAAATAAATTAGTCAAAAATAATTAACTCCAAACAAAGCATATTTATATGACAACTTACAAGTACAAAAACAAGGAATGCAAAAAGAGAAACAAAGAAAATTTGTTGCTTTTCGCAAAAGATATTCTACTTGAAGCAATTAATGAATTATCAAAATAAGACACATCAAAGTCTCGAGAAGATACCATATATTTAGGAATCCAAATTGGTTTAACCTGTGAATGAGGTGTTTTAGAGGTTTTTTAACAATGCAAAATATCATGAGTTGATTTACCACAATATTTACATGGATGCAATTTCCAACATTTAGTAATATCATGCTCATATTTACCACAATGTTCATAAATTGTATTATTTTAAACCGAGGTATCAACACAAGAAGTTATATAACTAAAAGCATTATTATGCAATGTCCTTTGATGAGGGGGACAATACGAATTCACATTAACATTATAAGAATTGAAATCAAGCCCGGCAAAATTTGCTCTAGGTTGAAGCAAAATTTTCAAGACTGCCTCCACTATAACCCATTGAGTGCGTAATTTTCAAGGCAAGATTAAGAAAATGAGTGTGCAAAGGAATGCATTGGTTAGGAGAAGTACAATTTGGCCTCCTTGCCTTTCTCTTCATGGAATTCTTCTCTTTATTTGACCTTTTAAATGCTTAGATACCATGTTATAAATTATGCCAAAATTGTTAAAAATAACGTTGAAAACATAAAGAATGAATGCATAAAGGAACAATGCTACCTCAAAAGCAAGCAACCACATAAATGTGAGACACAAGATTGATAAGTGGGGAAAACTGAATCAACGGAAGAAAACTCCACGTGTATTAAGAAGGCTTGCAACAACAATATTTTCTAAGTACAATTTTGGTAGAAGAAAAGACAATGAGAAAGAGAGATGGGCCTCAAGCCATAAGCAAGCGCCTTAAGATCTAGTGTTTTAGAATGAGAGAGGAGAGCTCTTTAAATAGAGCTAGAGGAAGGAAGAGGGAGTTACAGAGAATCCCATCATGACTTGCACAACCTTCTTAGTATGTGCCAAATGTCCCTAATCCTCATAAGGTGAGGGGGGAGTGTGTGACAAGTGTGGAAGGAGTTATATGTGACATGTAACTCCAAGACTCCTTACAAAAGGACAAAAGAGGTGTGACACTTCATAAAATCCAAAATATTTGAATTTTTTATAATATGAAATGCACAATTAAAATAGACTTAGGATTAACTTAAATAAAGATTAATCTCCAACAATTGCCTTTACATAGCCAAAGCATGCATAATTGACAAACATTTCCTTATTGTATGTGGACCATAATGTCACTTTTGACTTAAGTTTGCAACAATCCTGCATAAACATTGCTTCAATATTCCATCCCAAAGGATGACATTCAATGATGAACAGCTTGGAAAAATCAGGGGTAGCTAGTTCTAGAGTCAATAATCCAATGCAATTTTCTACCAAAATCATTATACATAAGGCAAAAATTTGATGTTTGTTACAAAGGAGCCTCCATTTACATTTTTTGTTCAATTTTCAATATGTAGATGCTCAAATACATGCCTACAATGCTATAGATCAGATTTTATGCCCCTTTACGATAGTACCAAGATGTGATTCTTCTTATTTACAAATTCAATGGTGCAACAAAAGTAGTATGCTAGTACTTTAACTTGCATGTGACTGATTTTACTTCTACTTGCTGTTGTAAACTAAGAACTATGCTTGAAAACAACTTATCATGGAATTTTTTTTTTGCAAGTGCTGGAAATGAAAACAGCACAAATGAAATGAATAAACGGGTAAGCACACAAAACATATCACACAACAAGAGGGACACATGATATATTTTGGAGAAACCTAATGTGGGAAAATCCAGCTTGTAAATGTGATATACCTCCTTATGTCAACTGAAATCAGCAAGATTACAAGCCATTGCTTTTCTTTGAAGTCATCAAGAACATTATGGGTCACATCAACTACTCTACAATGCTTCTCCTTGATTGATTTGCTTTGAACTCAATCAAACTTTATTCTATCTCCTACATTCAGTTGAAATGCATGCAACGTCCCTTTATGCCAATTGATTCATCTCTAGATGAAGAAGGCACATTTGCAAGTGCTCAATGTGCATACTTTTGCACAATTTGGGTTACAAACCGTCACAAATTAGCCCAATAGTCAATTCACCTCAACAATCGTAAAGGGGACCCACTTTATCTTCTAATCTCAGCGTTTTTCCTTTACCTTTGTTGTATTTGACAAATTCGGGAGGTGACATGTTTGACACATTCGGCATGAGACGTATCTGTCTGACACATTTAGCAGTTTCCAAATTTTATTGCTAAGCCTGTTCCTTAAAGCTGGAAGGTCCTTGAGGGTTTGAACCATCCTCACAGTCTCTGCCAACTTCCTCTAACTCTGTTTCTCTGCACTGCGTCAGTTTTCCCTCATATTTGAGTCTTTGGCCTTCATTGTGGAAGGCGAGAGTGAGTGTTTGAGTGTCTTAGTTATCATACAAACCATAGAACTGAACTACTACTGAATTCAGTTATTTCAACTGATTATTTTTTGATCACTTCTGCTCATAAATCAAATGGTAAGATTGAAATTCCTAAGTAGGAAGGTCATGATCCTTACAAGACCTTCAACTGTGATAAGAAGATGAAGCACCATCTCTTTTTGAACCTCAACAGGTCAGAGACTCAAGTGAGCAGTCAATTTCTGTCACTCGATTAAACCTTGAAGGAGTCGCATGTAAGTGGTACAATTGGTGGCAGCAGAAATGGAGGGATTTGCAATTACATGGAAAAGGTTTGTTGATTTCATGATATGGTTTGAACCTCCACACACTGATCATCTCAATCTACTTGTCCAACTTTGCCAAGCCTAATCTTTTGATGATTTTTGTTTTCAGACTGGGAGACCTTACCAATCTTTGTGAAGAATGTTCCCAAACATCTATTATTGAAAACCTATATTGGAGATCTTTGATCCAATATTAGGGATGAATCGTGCATGCATGAGATAAAACCTATTCAAGATGCAATGCATAGAGCTCGTATTAGTGAGCAGAAAGGAGATATCAATCCAAGAGTAAAAGCCATTCTTTCAACTAATTGAACAACCATCACCTTGGCAACGAATTTTAGCCAAAATGACAACAGGAAGGATAAAAAATATTTCAACCAGAAGGAAGTGGTAAGAAATTATACTTTTGGGACGCCGAGCAGCAAGATGGAAGTGATAATGATGTGGGAAGTGTTGATAATGTGAGGTTGATTCCAGATGTGGATTCCTTCCTATTTTCTAGGCTTTGGACTCATTAGATCTTGCTATATTATTAAATGGAATTCTTGGATGAAGGATTGCGATATTTTCTCCTTTATGAGTTAATACTAGAATTTAATAAGCACACCTCTAAAATCATAACATAGAGATGTGCATAAACACTTCTCTAACATAGAGTGTCGTCTACCTTCCCGTTCTTTAGTTCAGATCATAGGGGAAGACACACATTACCAATATTCTCTCCACTTCTTTGCGACTGCTTCCTCAGCCTGGAGGACAAGCACACGTTATGAGTTTCTTCGCTACCTTGGGAGTTTCTTTGGCCTTGGATGTTAGGAGGGATTCTAGGGGGAATGCTTTGACTCCCTGATGAGCATTCGTAGATCCTACATTGGCATTTTCATAGCGATAGATGGTGACATAGTTGATTCCTCTATTTTGGGCACGCTTAGAGACGTTTGATGAGGCTACCATCTAGTCTCTCTAACTTTCATTGGTCCATGCTCTTTGGGGGGTTATTTTTCTTTCTCCTCCTACACATCTATTTATATTGGTACCCTAACCACACGTGATGGGGCTTTACTGCATTGGGATTACCCCGTGATTACTTTCAGTGTCTATGTTCTTTTGTTTAGTTAGTCATTGTTTCCTAGGGTCCTTTTATCCTAGCATTTTCTATTATAATTGGATGTATTCTCGAGTCCCATTGACCTACTTTTGGTCATCCATGGACATCATTATACCTTCTTTCTTTCTTTCTCTATGTTTGGATGACCTTCGGCCTTGGATTTTAGGGTAAGCCACTGGGAGGAGCACCCTGCTGCTTCTCGAAAGTGTTCGTCTAGTACCTCTTAGCCTGTGCCATTCTCCCTAGGACATCATCAAACTTAGCATTGTCTCCTTTATGGTGTTAGATGATGATACTGGCTCTTCTGTTCCCGATTCTGATGCAGACTAGACCTTTGTTCTACCTTGGTTCTCTTCTCTTGGCCTTGTCAGTGGTTCTTTTTGACATGAGGCCTTCCTTTATTATGTTTCATTCTATTTACATGGCTGTTGTATATACCGACTTGTCTAGGGCTTACCTGTTTGGGTCCAACTCTGTTTGTAATTTTGGTTTTATTACTTCCTAGTTTTAATTTTAGATTGTAAATATTTGGTTGTTTATTTTACATTCTTGATTGGCTATTGTAACTTTCCTTTGATTTTGAGCCTCAATTGACATACTATAGTCATTCATGGACATTGATGTTATTTTCTTCTATTTTAAGTTAGTCTTTGAAAATTTCAGGTTGTTGATGGCTTAAAGAGTATTCTGAAGGGAAATTTTGCTGAAAATCTGAAATCTTTGAGATTTTATATTCCTGGAAATCCACAAACAGTTATTTTAAGTAATACATACACTGGCATGTCCACCGCTCTAGCTCAGCATATACTTGACGATCCTATACAAAGAGTGTCATCAGATAGCTGTATTATTCTTCAAAGTGCCTGCATTGCTCAAGCTGTTTCTGTGTTTACCTCGGAAGACAAAAAAGTACAGAAGGTATGCTTTCTTGGCTTATATCTCTGTTTTATGAATATGTTAATGGAGAAGATTTAGGTACTCATTTTCCTGAATGAAAGATTTATGCAAGGTTATATGTTTCCTAGTGCTCACAAAGTATTTTATTTTTCAGCAGTATTCTTGCAGTTGGTATTACATAGAAGTTTTTAAAACAAGACCTTAGATGGGCATTAGGGTTTATAAACTTTTGATGAGGATATCGCATAATCCAAAGGAAAATATAATTCTATGCCATCACATACTACCTTTAAACAAAGGGCATATCTAGTAAACAAGTCAAATATGAGATGATTGAAATCTGAAGCTTTAGCTTGTGACTGATGAAGCTTCTCTAAATGTTGCATTTACATTCATTTATAGGACATAAAGATATGAATACTATAAAGTCAATTAAGAGCCGTACTGAAAGGAAACTATGCAGTACAAAATACTTTAGTCAAACCATGTCCTGGAAGAATTGGTGGTTCACTCACCTTATTGACAACAACTGCTTCCTGCCTATAAATTTTTACTATGTCTGTCGCTGCTGTTCATTTGCCTAGTTTTGTGATAACACATTTGCAACTCAAATATCTGCTTCTAGGTTGTTTGCGGTTAACTTGGGGATGAGACATCATTGCCGGTTGTATTACTTGATCTTAAGGAGGGGGGCACATTTACATTCATTTACAGTGCATTAAGATACGGATACTGTAAAGTCAATTAAGAGCTATACTGAAAGGAAACTATGTAGTACAAAATGCTTTAGCATTGGTGGTCCACTCACCTATTGCCAGCTACTGTTTCCCGCCTATAAATTTTTACTGTCTATCTCTGCAGTTCATTTGCCTAGTATAGTGATAACACATTTGCAACTCGAACGATCTGCTTCCAGGTTGTTTGCAGTTTCCTTAGGGATGAGACATCATTGCTGGTTGCATTACTTGATCATAAGGAAGGGGGCACATTTCCAAACCTTCATCTAACATCTTTAATAGTTGAAGGGTGGAGTCCAACTGAAGGATGTATGATAAGTTGATAACAACCATCATGATGTAAGTGATTAATGCAAGGCATCAATGATAGTACATTTATGCTTGTTGACCAACATGCCTTGAGGGTGGGTTCCCAAGTGAAGCAATGAGGCGGAATTGCATACGGTTTCTCCTTTTACCTTAGTTCCACTTGCAGAAATTGACAAATTTGATCCATGTACAATGATATCTACTGGCTGTTGATTAGACATACAGGTTAAGGAGTTACGACAAGATGCATGCACCCAATCTTATCAACCAATGCTTAGATCTTTATTCAAAACAACTCATTGTACCTTCAGGTGAAGATTTGAGCTAGGTCATCTGCTTTCTATATGTTTGTAAAAGAACGAAATTAATATTTTTGGGAAGTATGGTTATGGGCTTCTACTTTAAAAGATATTCATGTGAAGACAGATTGAAGAAATTTCATACTATTGTGGTGCTACTAGATTCTTCATAAAGGGGAAGGATCCAAGATGCACAAGTGTCACAGATATCTGATGCAGTACACATATTTTGGGTATATGCAATTTGTCAGTGGAATTTCATTCTTTGTCTACTCAAACTGATTTTTACTCAGCCTGTCAGACACTCAAGATCCCTTTTTAGTTTATTTGCTTTGTGCTCATGCAGCTGTCCATGACTACAGATCATAGAGCTGCTAGGTTACACTTACCCAACAACCTAGTCAACCACATGAAATGAAAGAAGCTTAGCCCAAAGCCTGCATTTTAAGAAAAGGAAAAAAGACTGGTTTGGAAGCCAAAAGACGCCTTAGAGAAGTAGAAAGGCATTTTCAAAGGGCAAAATCATGATCAATTCTTTGTTGATAGAGAATCTGTATTGGAATGGTTTCCATGGTTGAAGCAAAAGGAAACACTTAATAAGGCATACGGGAAAGGAAAAATTCCCCTTACTAGTATTAACCTCTCCATGGAAAACACGAAACCTGCAAGATCAATCTCAAGAAGTAGAGAGGGTGCTGGAGAATGAAGAAAGGTTTTGCATTGGGGAAGATCTTGTGGCTTTAGATAAGTGAAACTGAGGAGACCGTAGAGGTAGACTCAAGGAACACCCCAATGGGGACATCCAAGAGGAGAGTTTGAAGGAATCCCATGTCTTAGACAGTCGGAAGAAAAATCACAGTTACCCAACATGTGTAATGGTAATCCCAACCACAAAATCACAGCGCATTACAGTTCCTATGATGACCAGAATTAGAAAATCCAAAAATGAGACTATTCAATTACATACCTAGGCATATCTAAGTAATGGACAAATATCACAAACTAACTGATCTTATTATGTAATGTCCCCAAATGGGATGAATTAGCAAATAAGGGATTTCCCCCAAATTCCCCTTAAATTTGATCTAAAAATTTGTAAACCTTAGTTGCAAATAAAATTCACAAAATCTTTATTTAATGCACGAAACCCTAGATGCCAAAAATGAGGGTTTCGTAGGGTATTTTCTGCCAATAAAAAAATCTGAAAATAAATAATAAATTTCAGATTTAAATCCCATAGATAAATACCTTTTTCTTCCCTTCTAATGCCACAAATGATGAAGGAAAAATCAGTTTTAACCACAAATTTTCTGCGGCTGTTTGGAGGATAAAATATCTTCGAAACCCTTGCAAAAATCGCTTCCCACCTCTGAAAAATAGAAGAAAATACCAGTGCTGAATTTTGGCCTCTAAATCGCCAAATTGACCTCCCTAGGTCAATCGTCATACTCTTGGGAGCCTTGGAAAAATAGCAGAAAAATAGGATGGCTATTCCAGCCTTCTTCAAGCAAGAAATTATTTCGAAAATCATTAGAAAAATTAATAATAATTTCTGAAAATTATCAATTAATTTTTTGTCTTCAATATCCATCACAATAGGTCCAAAATACCTCAATAATGATTAGAAAAATATGGAATAATTGTAGATAATAATTTATGAATATTTTGTCCACAAAATGCCTTCAAACCTTAATGTCCACTTTTCCAAGTCGTTCGCTCCACTTGCAGAATTGCTAAAATAATTTTAGCAAACAAAAAATGCGAAAAAACACATAACCAAACCCTCAAAGCAATCACCAAACCCTCACAGGTAGTTGGCTCCACTTTTAGGGCACATAACAAGCTTTCCGTTGCAAAAGGTGGTGTCAATAGACACCTTTGTAAGATTGATCAATCACCAAGTAGAGCAAATCTATTGGGTATGCATCTCGATAGCCTTGTTCACGCATGAAGAACAAGAATATCAAAATCAACATATCTTCCTTGAAGCTTTTGCTATGTCTTTATAACTTTCCAAAGGGTTTGAACCCCTTTGGGAAGATAAACATCTTTCCTTACCTTCACTTTAGCTCCCATGCTAAAAATCTTCCTTTTTGAAAATATATTAATTATTAGCCTTAATTAAAAAGAGTAATAAAAATTACTTAAGGCCAATATATTAATATTTATTTCACTTAAGCAAGTGGTTTTTACCACTTATAAAATATTTAATTAATTAATATAATAATTGCCTTGTGATAAAATTCACTATTTTGACAATTAATAAATAATGAATAAAATAACTTTCTCCAATAAGGGCCTCTTTAGTCTATGGGGAGATAGACTAAAGGTCTTCATACTTGTTTAATTAAGAGGGAAAAAATGGGGACATTACATATTACAAGTGGAAGTGGAAAATCCTCCACCAAGGTGCCATGAATCTTTTAATTTGGAATTTCAGAGGCTTGAATGGTTCTAATAAATGTTGCCTCTTGAGGCAATTGATAAAGGAGTAAAAGCCAAATATTGTCATGATCCAGGAAACCAAAGTAAGTGAGGACCACCTTAAAAATCAAATACCGACAATTTGGAATAGATGTGAATGGGTAGCTAGAGATGTTAATAGTTCTGCAGGAGGGATTGCAACTCTACGGAACCCCATCTGCTTCTTAGGTAGATTATTGGAAAAATCAAACGATTTAGTAAGCATCTAGTTAAAACATCTAATTGGAAGTATGCACAATATGGTAATTTTGTACTACATGGTCCAATAGAGGTGGAGGAGAAAAAAGACGGTGGTTGAGTTAGAACCATTTAGAAGGAACCGTGAAGATTTGAATTGGGTGATAGGGGGAGACTTCAATGCAATTTTGAAAATTTTGGAAAAAATGTGGATCAGTAGTAATTTGCCAATCCAATTTGGATTAAACAACTTCTCCCAGGAAGCTGCCCTCACTGATATCGAGCCATCCAAAGAAGGGTTGACATGGAATAATAGAAAACAAGGGAATCACTTAATCCTTGATTCAATGCAAATATTTGGGTTATCAACAAGCAGCAAGGATCTTTATGTACGCTCCATTACCTAGAGGATTGACTATTTTGAACTTCATCAAAGCTTGCAGAGATGTGATACAACCATTTTTAAGGTGGCAAATAAGGAATAGAAGGCTTGAAATTTTTCGGGAAGATGCCTAGCTGGAAAGGAGATCTCTAGGCAGTTCTAGGGAATATCAAGAAAGACTATGCAATGGGACGGTGGGGAGCCAAAGCAAGTCACTATCTAAACGAATATGAAGGGTTTTGGAAATGGAAGGTTCTATCTAAATTGGCCAAGTGACTTAGATAAAAACAAAATTGGAAGTCTCATAGAGAAGATGAATACCTGCTTTATCCTTAAATTGGGTAGGAAGATAATTTGACCTGGGAAGGGCTCCCAACTAGAGAAGTAAACTTGAAAGCAGCCTACAGATGGGTGCTTTAATCCTACATCACTAATAATGATAGCTTTCTAGACAACAAAGTGTGGATAAGAGGAGGATACCAAAAACAAACTTGTTCTTGTGGCTAGCTATATTGAGGAAATGCATGGCTTACGAAAAGCTAATGAAAAGAGGCTTACATGAGCCATCAAGATGGCCGTTGTGTTCCATGGAAGAGGAAACCGAGAAACATTTCCTTTTCCATGTTGTTCCTTTGCCTAAAAACTTTGGGGGCTCTTCTCCAAATTCAATATAAGTTGGACCTTGCAGGAAACAGTGGACAAGGTGATCTTGGAATGGAAGTCCCCCTTCAAAAGAAAACTTTTAGTCAGTTTGTGGAGGGTGGTGCCATTTGTAATAATATGGATCGTATGGCTAGAAAAAAACAAGTGAATTTTCAGAGAAAACAAAAGGTTAGATTAAGAAATATGGGGAAAAATTGAAGCATTTATCTTTGAAATAATAAATATTAAAAACCAAAAATGCAAGAAGGGATGAGAAGATTATTCTCTAATTAGTGGAGACTCATTTCATGGCCAGGTGAGAGCAGGCCCCTTGATAAAGGGTTTGACAACATGAAAAGAAATTGGAAGGAATAGGTTGTATGGATCTCCCTTCCCAAAAGCTATGCAAAATTGAATTTTGATGGCGTTGCCAAAGGAAACCCTTTCCCGATAGGGGGAGGGGAATTTTCAGAAGCTTAGATTGTCATCTGATCCTAATCTACTCTATAGCTATTGGAGTAGATGCCAACAATTATGTAGAAGCAAGGGTGCTTATGAACGGTATTTAAATCGCAGTTGTAAAAGGATGGGAAAAATTGATAGTTGACGGGGACTCAAAAATCTTACTCAACGCCATGAGGGAAAAGTAAAAACTTGGAGTCTTAGTGAGATAGTGGATGAAGCTAGATGGTTGTGTGGTAAATTAGAATATTTTCATTTCCAACATATAAATTGGAGCAGAAATCA
Source organism: Torreya grandis (assembly GCA_037957365.1). Lineage (NCBI taxonomy): Eukaryota > Viridiplantae > Streptophyta > Pinopsida > Cupressales > Taxaceae > Torreya > Torreya grandis. The sequence goes on from JARHVA010000698.1 coordinate 632,955, forward strand.
GGTGGCGGATGTGGTTGCAAATAAAGGGGTGGGTCTTTGTGGGAAATTAGGGGCCCCAAAAGCGACTTGGATGCTCCCCCAACCTCCCCTTCCCTTGTGGCTGACCTTGTCCCAGCCCACCATCCCATCTTTAGATAGTTAATCAGTTTGGATTAATTGGGCCTAGGAAGCTTGTTCTTGATCTGTAAACACCTAAGTACGATTGTTCAATAGACTGCAAAATCACAACATGCTGTCCTACTTGATGTAAACTCCAAATTGATGGTTTTGAATTCTTTATGACTTGGAATTAGTGTAGTGTGCTCTTGGAAGCGTGAAACATAACTTGCAGTATAGAAAGAAGAATGTAAACAATCATGAACAACAAAAATAATAGGCGTAAGACATGGACACAAGACTTTTGACTTGGAAAACCACATGGTGGGGAAAAACAGTTCAAAGTGGCAATTGCACACCTTCCTTATACAGCTATACAAAGAGATTATAGAACAATTACAACAATCACTCTGCTGCTTGGTCACTTAACTCCTCTCTGCAAACTTTCTTACCACTTCTACAACCAACTAAACACCAAGTATCTCACTCACACACTCATGCCCCCAATTGGATTGATTCCTTCTCATCATGCTCGAGGCAGTGTCCATTCATGCTCTAAAGGACTTCCAAACGTCTCATAATTGAAGAGACATCGTCATTTTGCCATTACTCCACCCATGCAATCAACTTGGGTGAAACCGTCACTTTATGCAGTCCTACAGTTTCATAACTATTGCACAGTTACACAAGCACCCGTGTTAATTGGTAGTTACAAAATCGCTGCTTGCTGATACGATGTATGCAACTGATGGTTAGAAAACTACCTCTGTATATACCTGCAAATTTGTTACCATACGAGAAATACTCATTTTAATGCTCTGCTTGCTGATTGAACCCAGTTGTTCTCTGGTTGTATGATGAAGAGGTTTTTGTTTTCCTTCTCCCTACGGGTCATACCTTCCTTCTAGGAGGCTTTTGCTCCCACAAAAGCTTAGCGGGCGAGTAAGAATTTGGAAAATATATCCCCCTTTCTCTTACAGGTACCATCATGCTTGCCTTAGTGTCTTTCCTTTGATGTTGACATGCCAAGATTTTTGTGACCTTCTTTAAGTCTCCCCGACTTTTCATTGCAACACTACATCCTTCTCCAACTCCCCTTGTACATCTAAGACAAATTCTTCTATAGAGGCTAGCAGCCATCCTTCCTCTTCCTCATCCAACATGGATGTCGTACACAGGTGCAAGTTCTTACAATTTACTTTTGAGTACATCCTTATGAATAGAAGTAGATCAAAGCTTGAAAACATTATCTCCAATTTGCTCCAAGATGGTGAATGGTCCATACCTTAGAGGTGTAAGCTTGATAGCTTGTCATTGAAGTCTTTCTTTGCTCAATTACAATTATGTTTTATGTTTTACTTTGAGCTTATGCTCCTTTCGGTGTAGATCATATCTAGCCTTATACTTGGCTCGAGACTACTTTAATTTTTCTTTCGCTTTGAGATGGATTTACTTAATCCTCTCAATGAATATTTTTGTTCTTGTCACCTCCAAATCTTGTTCTTCGCCTTCTCTCTGTTGTCTCATTGCAACATCAGGTGGGTTAGTAGGCAAATAACCCAAATATGTATTGCTTTGTTGTTGGAGTGTTGGATGTATTCTAAAGACTCATCCCAAGTTCTTGGATACTTGTTGTAGCATCTTATCAGTTGTATTGAAGTACTATTTACAACTTTTGTTTGTTGAAAGTCGTGTTTCTTTGGCATTTGGTATCCATCTTGCTCCACAAGGTGGTCCAACATTACCTGAAAAATATGGATTTTTTAACTAATACAATGGACTTAGATAAATCAAAATGCACCCAAACATTAGAAAATAATAACCCCACTGTTTCATGCCCTTTTATTGTCTTCTTACATGCAATCAAAACACACATTTTGCTGAATCTATCTACAATAACATATAGTCAGTCATGGCCATTTTTAAACATTGGTAAACCTCGCACAAAATCCATAGGGATACTTTCTTGTGGTCTAGTAGGCATAGGTAGAGCCTTAGAGGCATGTGCAATCCTCCTTTCTTAACCTTAGGTTTGTTTGTACAACACAATTGACATCCTCTAATGAATCTAGCTGCTACTTCTTGCGTATTGGGCCAATACACTTACCTTTATAAATGAGCCACGGTCTTTCCAACACCATAATGGCCGGAAACTTTGTAAGTATGTGCTTCTCAATAATAGAAGTATTTCTACCTATGGCACACATAGTTTATCCAACTTGTAGAGTAGCCCATCCTTGAGGTATTATTCACCTTTGCCTTCAACATCAACTTTCTTGACCTACAATTGTTGGACTGTCTCCCCAAAATTTGCATATTGTGTGCATGTTTCCTCATAAGCCTATTTTGTGAAAGGTTCAAGTTGTGAAGTTGTTGCCAAAGCTGGTTTTTTTTTGGGTGTTTGGTGGCTTAAATAACACACTACCACAACATTTGTGCTTGTTCCTTTCTTGTACTTGATCACCAAATGAAATTGTTGAAGAAAACCCATTCATTTGTAGTGTCTTGCTTGTTACAATTATTTTTTTCACTTTGCAAATATTGAAGAAGCTTGTGGTCAATATGCATCGTCTCTTTTCCCAATAAACAATGTTTCCATTTCTTAATTGCTTGGACTAATATGTACACGTCCTTATCATAAACATGATGCCCTTTTATTGTTGAAGAAAATACCTTTGTGTGACGACAAATTGATTTAGCTCCTTGTAACAAAACTGGCCCCATAGCATACTCACTTCCATTTGTTTCAACTTTGAATCGTTGCTGCAAATTAGGAAGGGGAAGCATTGGTGCATGGCTGATTTTATATTTGAAAGATGAAAAGCATTATCATGTTCCTTACCCCAATGAAAAAGCTTATCACTTGCTGCAATAATATGTAAAGGTGCTGCAATGGTGGAGAGAGTTTGGAATAAAATTTCTTATGTACTGTATTGCTCTAACAAAACTTCTTGTCTCCATGACACTTTTGGGTGGGGGCCAATTAGTGATAGCGTCAACCTTTGCTAGATTCACTCTCTTAGTTCTTTGTCCAACCACACACCCCAAATAGACTAGTGATTGTTTTGCAAACTCACATTTCTTCATTTAACACTTGCAATAATTGTTTCAAATGAGTCAGATGTTCTTCCTGTGTAGCACTGAAAACCAAAATATCATTTAGATACACTATGACACCTGTATCTATGAAAGGTCTCAAAGAATTCTTCATCAATTTCATAAATGTAGCAGGGTCATTACATAAACCAAAAAGGAAGTACTAACCATTCATACAAATCCTGTTTTGTCTTAAAGGTTGTTTTCCATACATCCTCCTTCCCCATACGAACTAGATGGTACCCGGATTTGAGATCCAACTTTGTGAAGTAGTTGACATGTTGAAGTTGGTCCAACAAGTCATCAAGTAGTTGACATGTTGAGGCCAATTTGCGATCAGAAAGCTTGAAGGTTAAGCAAATATACCAAAACAAATTTGAATGCTATTTTGTTTCATAAAAAATAAAACAAAACATAGCTTTTGCTTTTGAAGCAAATACTTAAAATATTTTAATTGAGGCTGAAACCTGCAAGATGTTAGTAAGGGTGAAAAAAACCCTCAAAAGGATAGGTAACAATAAACAATGCATGATCTCACTCTTGCACGTCTATTAACACACTTGTACCTTATATACAAATGTAGTTGAAAGACAGAAACAATGCATGATCTCACTCTTGCACGTCTATTAACACATTTGTACCTTATATACAAGGCTTAATACCACTATTTTGATACCATTAAAGAGAGACTTCCAAGATCAACTATTAAAATATTGAATTGTAAGCAAATAATATGCGATTAAAGTACAAGTTAGCTTAAAATCCATAGTATGAAAATTTTGAGACGGCAAGTTGTCAAGTGGGGAAACTGTTTGACGAAAAAAACTGTAATGTTCCCTTCTCTTTGATGAAGCATTGGAGACCCGTAGCCTAATTTTCCATTTTTTGCAAAGGCTAAGGGAGTTGGAAGAAGAGGGAAACATTTGGGTTCTAATTGTAAAGTTTCAAAAGGTGCTTTTGAGCGCTAGTTTCAAAAAGTGCTTTTAAGTACTACCTTTCTTATCTTAACTTAAAAGAGGGGCTTTTAAGGGGCATGTGGGAAAGTAATCTTATAAAAGAGTTATCTTTTCTTACTTTCATAATCCTCCCTCCAAGTTGAGCACCACTTTTAAGAGGAAGGATATAAAAGAAAGAAAAGTCATTGGAAAAGATATGGAGAATTTGATTTGGAACTGCCAAAGGGTGGCAAGCTGTTAGGGAGCTGGGCGAGTAGAACCCCACAAAGGTCAGCAAACTGTAAAGAAGGGCAGCACAGCATTTGATGAGGCCAGCGATTCGTATCTAGGGTATGACGAGTGGATTTTGAGGCTTTCTCAAGCCTAATTTGATGTATGACAGCAGCAAACAGGAATTGGTATTTGATCATAATTTTCCAGCCCTAAATTTGTTATAAAAATCTGTGTTCAAGTGGATAGCTTTGGTTGTCATATTTGCCAGTTTTTCTATAATTATTGAGGAATAAAATAATATTTTTGTGCCCTTATTTGGCACTTCAGAAATCTGTACTTTTCAGTTATCTAGGGTTTAATTGCTTTGGCTAGGGTTTTACCGTGAATTTCCAGAAATGGATAATCTGTCCCTAAGGGGACATTTCAAAAACTCCACGTTTAATAAAAGTCTGAAAAAATTATACCATTCTCACATTACAATCTTCAAGAAGTGAGTTTAAAGAAACATTAAAGAGTGAGTAGATAGAAGAATATTAGACTTAGGCTTAAGAGAAGAGACCTATTGAATGCTATATATAAAGTGAAGAATGTAGGAGTTGCTATGTAACTTCCTCATACTAAGTGCCAACTTTCAATGGAGGTGATGAACATGTGGGAAATGGATTCTCCCCAGAAATTCGGCTGTTATTGCTGCAAGAATCAAATGCTTGGCACGACTAAACAAAATAAGCTGGATTGATGTTCAACATCATCCAAGATTCTGTTAATGTTTGTATAAGACAATGGAACCAAATGTGTGCCAACCCTAGAGAAAAATACATTGCTCAGCTTAGCATAAGAAAATATAACATGCCCAAAAGAGGAGAGGAAATTATAGAACAAAACAAGAGATAGAATGTAGAAATGGGATTGAGAAACCTTGATCCCTCTTGAAGGGCTTCCAAAAATATATTATATCAAAGGCCATTAATACAAGATACAACCAACAAGATACAATGAGATTAGATTCAACTCTTGCTTATATGCAGCCTCAATGATCATCAAATTCTTTATTGATGGGTGAGTTGGCAACATTTTGATTTCAGCTAGTGTGTGTTAAAGATAACTGTATTAACCTCATACAACAATTAAGATAACCTTAAATATGCTCAAGAACTAGTGTTAAACCTACCGTTTGTCATAGTTAAAAGGTTTGGAGGTCTAATCTTGTGCTTGTTTATTAAGCATGTTTCGAGAATGTTCATTCCATAATGCTATAGTGTATGATTCAAGTTTCTTTATAGCGAACATTGTCTAGACAAACTTTATTGCCCATCCACTTTGACTTGAGGACATTATGCCATTTCTAATCTTGTCAGGCTTTTTGCTTCAGGTGATCTAACTTTATGGCAAGAGGTGATTAAACTTATGGTCCTCATCAAATTTAGATGTTAGGGCAACTTATTCTTTATAGAGCGCTCCTTTCCCTCCAATGATAGCTCCACTAGCTCCTCTTAGTTCAAGTCAATCTGCAGAGGTTTGATAACAATATTAAACTTAACATTGGTGATTATACCATGGTTGGTGTCTTTACAATGTCTTCCCTGGCTTTGCTGATGAGGACTAGGGGCTTATGTTCTTCCATGCTTTCTCTGATCACTCTTCTTTTCTATACATTTTGTTCCTTTCACCTTTTATGTATCTCATGGATATTGCAAACTTATAGCTAGTCACTTTCTTTTGTATTTTTGTAGGTGTTTTTAGCTTAAAATTTTTGTTTGGGTAATTCCCCTCTTTATTATTTATTTATTTATTGCTTTGAATAAACCTATTGAAAGCACAAGAGCTCTTCTAACCCACAACAATAGCACAAAAATCCTTTTCTTTAACCAATCTGATGTCATCTGATGGGTCGAGAACACTTCTGAATCCTACATTGTTAATTCAAGGTATGTTGTGGTTTTACACCAAGAAGGATAAGAGAAATCATGGCCAACCACAAAAATCTGTAGCAAATATTGTCTGGCCCAAGGTGAAAGCGTTTGTCTAGTTGGCAACTCACAATAGAATCCTTACTCATGATCATCTCAGGAGTTTTGGCTTTTGTGGACCCTTGATATGTGTAATGTGCAAGCTAGCGGAAGAAACAATCTCCCATCTCTTACTCCATTTGCAAATGGTGGTCAATATTTTGGTGTGGATCCTACGAAAACCTGATTAGAATTGGGTTTGGTTGGAGGATGCATTCTCACCATTCCTATCTTGGTCGGTCAAAAATATTGACCCTGGGCCCTGAGCACTGTGGGCAGCAGTTTTGGCCTGGGCCCTTTGGCACATTCGGAGATGCTAGAAAGCGATTATGTTAAGTGACAAGGAATTCTAGCTGGACAGATTTCTCTCTGCATCGGAAATGGGCATTTGAGAAATAGTCACATCAAAGTGCCATCTTAGAAAAGGCAGTGAGAACTCCAAATATGTCAAGGATTGGCCAATTTATATCGGTCCTTTAGTAAAATTTTTGTGGGGTAAGAAGCAAAAAATATCTTTTGTAAAGGGAGTCCCTCCAAGGATGAAAAAAAATAAATCTTGATAGGGCTCCCACAGGGAACCTCGAGAAAGCAGGGGTTGAAGGCTTGTTCTCCAGTGAGCTTGAATGTCAGTCTGCAAGGGACTGATGATCTGTCTAAAAGCTAGGGGTCTGTTTGAAGGTTAAAAAATGGTAATTGCCAATAGGGCAAAACTCCTTGAGGTTGAAGGGCACTCCATGATTATCATGCATGGCATGCAAAAGGGAAATGCCCTAAATTGGTGCTTAAATTATATCCTAGCTGCAGTGAAGAACATAGCCTTGGATTTTGAGGATATTTTCTACAACCATTGCTATAGGAAGCTAATAAACCCAATAACCTATAAGCAAAGAAAGGCTTGTAGCAAAGCCCCAATGATGCATATGATAGTGATACTCATAGGTGGGAAGGCCTTGTTGAGGCTATCCAAAAAAGGCCCTTCTTCACTGATTGGCATTTGGCACATTGTCATGACATCAGTTGACATCATTGCCTCGATAGCAACGATATTCCCCCCTTCCCCATTACCTATTATGATTTTCGCCTCGTGCTCTCTGTATTTGGATCAGCTGCTCTTTTATTCTTCTTGTGGGAGGGGCACTGATGGCTAGGGTATGTGGTGGGAGGCATTAGAGAGGTTGCAGGGGTTGATGTGGCCCCGTGATGTGGAAGACATATCAGAGAGGTAACCTTAGAACCTATCAGGGATAGATCTTGAGCAACACATTAAATTGTCTTCAAATTTTTTAATTAACCTGCTTTGGTCATTGTCCAAATGATTCTTAACCCATAATTTTTAGAGCACATAGGAGTCAAGGGGAACTTGATTTCTCTCATGGAGGCATTTGTTGAGAACAAGGGGAAATTAACCGAGGAGGAGGTGCTTCAAGAGTGGATTACTGGCAAATTGTGTAAGCAGGAGGGTGAAGAGAATGAAGAGGTGCCTAAGGATGAAATGTAACTAGTTGTGTTCTTAGGCATGGAAGAAATTCTACCACTCACGACTCAAGGCAGCAACCTGGAAAATGCATTGGACAGTCTGATGGCAAAGCACACAACTCTGAAATATTCTGTGGGTAGCCTTGATTTTCAATTGGTTTGAGGGAATCTCACTTTTACGACTTGTTCTCCAAAGCTTCCTATGGATCACCTGGACAGAGGATGACGAGAAAGTAGTAGAGGATGAAAAAAGAATGAGGATGGGGACTCCTGCAGGCAGAGCCTCATCAAGAAACTAGCAGAAGAAGATGGTCCTAGTAGTCGGAGTAGCAGGTTGTTGACTCAAAGTGGTGTGTTATCATACATGAGATCTTCCTAATCACAAGACTTGCAGGGGTTTGATTGTGAGTAGAAGGGAGGCGTAGACAAGGAGGACCATCATTTTTTGGCTCAACATTCCGTAGGGTAGAGGAGTAAAGGACTTAGCCTCTGTAGCATTGTATCTGTATGGGGAGGCAATGTGCTTGGCTAATAAGGCTTGAATAGCTTATTATGTCTTTTTTTGTATCGAAGTGTATAGGAGACATGCAGTTTTTTGACATTGTTGGTAGTTCTCGCCTAGCACAATGCTACTAAGTTAGCCTATGTAAAAGCATTACACTGTGAAATAATATATTTTTTTCATGGCTTGTGATGGGGCTTTAGACTGTTTCACTTGATTTTTTATTTTTATCTTTATGATTTTTAATAGAGCCAAGGACTTGTTTTCAACCCCCATTTACCTAATAAAAAATAAAACCTAGAGATGGGAGTTTCTTTAGGTAGTCCCTGCTTTTGCTATCATTATTATCTGCGCACCAAGTTACTGGTTTGGGTTCGAGTTCAAAGAATTAGGTTCACTGGTACGACAATTTTTTTTTGCCTTGGGCATGGCTTGAGTTTGGCCATACAAAAAATATATAAAAAATAAAAAATATATAAATTCTAGCCTAATAAATAGTAAATTAGTGACATTGTGATTAACCACATAGTATGCATATTGATATAAAAAACAACATATGCAAATAATCACACGATACTAACTGAATGCCAAATGTCATGATAATCATTAATCATAAATAGTAATAATAATTACATCAAACTTAATGTTCATAGTCATCATGGTCTTCATCGAGAGCATCAACATCAACATCATGATGTGGTTCATTAGAACCCCAAGGACTAACACTTCTTCCACGCTCGTTAGCTAAGCTGTGTGTTGTTGAAGGAGTGTCATGTCAACTAATGAGTGGTGGTAAATGGAAGCATCCAAGTCAACATCCTCCGGATCTATATCGCAATGATTTGACGTCCCTTCCCTATACTCTGGGTTCTTATGCAATAGATTACGCAAATTGGAGTGTATGTAGACCAACTCCTCGACCTTTTTGCCGTGAGATTGTTGCACTTTTGTGAGTGGATGAAGTTGTATGTGCTCCTATTCCGCTCACAAGAAGATGAATTCGCAACCTATATTCAAATTTATAAAAGTAAAAAGTTAAAACTCAAGTCTTAAACATAAATTTAAAATTTTTAAAACTAAAAGAAAGTTAAAAACTTAAAAAATAAAAAAACTTACAAGTGACAAGACCGTGATTGCAAAAGGTTTTAGGTTTGATGATCCTTGGCCATGGAGGTACCACCATAGATGAGCATCCTTCTTGGATTTGTCCCTAAGAGCACCAAGGCCACCGTGGGGAGATAATGAAACCCCCAAACTTGTTCATAACCATGTCTTCTATCTTGGGATCGTGGAAGATCCTTGAGAATGCCAATTTATAACCTTTAGCCACTTGGACACCTTTGTATGGTGGCACTCTCTTCGACAAATAAATGAATTTCTTGCTATAGAACTGAGGAGTCAATACAAATGCAAGGAGATGTAGTGGGGTGGTCATTTTGTTCCACTACTCAACAAGGATTGAATGCATTTGTTTGAAAAATATCTCCTCAGGGTCTTGTTCTTTTGCATTAATGATGACCTTCATCTTCTCAATCATTGAGTTGATGCCATCATATTTTTTTCCCAAATATGGCTGATCCATGCTAGTGAAACAGATCATACTCATAATGGGCTCAATGAAACTCAACAAATAATTTACATGGGCCCACCAATCATCATCAAGAATCATATTTTTCACTATTTGGGCCCGCGCTTTGCTTGACTCTCTCCATATACACTCTACATGTGGCTGATAACCATGCTACTGAGTATTCATCACACCTTCACAAGTCATCTCAAGATGATTGTGTGAGAGGCGAATCTGGTCTTAACAACTTAATACAAAATTAAAATAAAATAAAAAAACTTGTGAAAATGTACAAGTACTAGCTTAAAAAAATTAAAATTTTAAAACAAAAATAAAATTACTAAAATAAAATGAAAATCAAAATTTATAAGTACCTTTAATAGTGCCAAAGTCGAGAAGGATTTGAAGATGGCTTGAGAGAGGTGATGGTTGGTGACAAACATTTGAATCTCCTTAGACTTTGCATACACATGCTTGATCCACTCAATTTTTCTCCTCTTTTTTTGCAACATGAGGTTGAGCAAGTGGACAACACAAAGTGTCCAAAAAATGTGCCCATACCTTGCCTCTACCAAATCTCGTGTTCTTGCAATTTTTTGCGTTATCCGCAACAACTTAGAGAACATTTTGAAGCTCCTCACCTCAGTGGATTCGAAGAGGATGTTGGCGATGAATTCAACATACTTCACACACCCATCACAATCAATGGTCTTCAAAAACATTGTTCCTTTGGGGCACACTTCAACCACATTGATTAGAGGCCTAGTTTTTGCATTTTTCCATGCATTGGAAATGATGGAGACTCTCATTTCAGCCCACAAATCCTTGATTGGCTTCAAAGAATCTTCAACATGTTTTTTCTTCTTTGTCAATAAGGTGGTGCGGAGTTTCTCAAACCTTGGACTTGTGTAACCTTGTGGGGCCTCGTTGATCGCTCTTACCATTTCTTGCCAATATGGTGATCTAACCACATTGAAGGACAATCCATTTGCATACACACATCGTGTGATATGCTTATTCTGCGATATCCCTGCCCTCATTTTGAAAAGACCTTTGCAATGGTCCTTTTGTTCTTTTGTTTGAAAGAGGAGAAACCTCTTCGTGCATGGAGGGTGTTGCCAAAATTGGATGTGTTGGAGTCACAACCAGAAAACTGCCACAAGGAGTTGGGGAAGCTGGTGACTTCCTTGATACTTTGGCTTTCTTTGATAAAGGGTGAGTCGATCTCATGACATGGGTGGCATCTGCTTCTTGCTTGTTGATGTATTCAAGGATTTTTATTTTGTCACTGGACTACCATCCTTCCCCATGCAACCTTTGATGCCGACACGAGGGACATGACATAAGTGGGCTTTCACCCCGACTGTATGAGCTGACATATTGATTATCACAAGAATTGCATCTCCAAATATACCACCCACCACTTGGGAGTTGCTCTATCATTGTCACATATTTCCAAAACGGTGAGTGTGCAGCAATTTAGAATTGGGTTTGGCCCACGGAGATAAAACTCATTGACATTTTAGTATATCTAACTACAAGTTAAAAAACCTACGTTACCGGATTCGCCCCTAGCAGGCCCTGGGAGCGCGGGGATACGGCGGTCCGGTACGGGAGCGCGGGGATCTGCGGGGGATACGGCCAGGGTACGGCGTGCCCCCTGCGGATACGGCCGGATACGTCCATGGACGTATCTGCAGGGGACACGCCGAACCCTGGCCGTATCCCGGCGTATCGGCGGAATAAAATACTATTTTTTTAATTTTTTTAACTTTATAACAAAAACATAAAGTAAAAACCCTAATCGTTTTTTGCTTTGACCCGTTTATTTCTGCGACTCCGCGACCGTTATCCGCCTCCCTGCGACTTGCAACCTCGGCTCCTCCCCGCGACCTGCGATCTGCAGCCTGCGAGCCTCCACGCCCTCGTCCCTGCGCGCCCCCACGCCCCCGCGCCTGCTCGCCCGCGCGACTGCCTGAAGGCTGAGGACCGAGGTATTTTACAAGTTTTTTTTTCTTTTGAAAATTAAGTTATAGACTATAGTTTATGTTTATTTATTTAATTTTTATTTATTTATTTTAAGTTTAACGTTTTAATTTTTATTAGTATTTAATTTTAAATTATTCATTAGTTTAAATTTAATACTATATATTATAATATATACTATTAAATTTTTATGTATTAACGTTTTAATTTTTATTAGTATTTAATTTTAAATTATTCATTAGTTTAATTTTTTCAATATATAGTATTAAATTTAAAATTATTAAATATTAATTAGTTTAAAAATTTAAAATTTATATTTATAATTAAATTTTAATAGCGATTTTTTGTGTTACAGCGATCTGTCAAAAATTAGAATGTCTCAGGGTGCAAGTACCAGTTCAGTGGGGCAAGGGATTAGCCCCAAATATGATTTGCGAGCACCTCTTTGGAAATATGTGAAAATATTAGTATAGTTGCCTGGTGGAGGGTGTTTTCATTGGGTTTGTTCAGAGTGTAACGGTCATTTCAAGAGCTCGTATAGTCGAGTGAAAGCTCATTTATGTGCGATTTCTAGCACTGGCATCAGAGTTTGTAGTGGGGCCAAGCATAGGTGGAAAGCCTGGGAAGGGCTTGCCACAAGCAAAGATTCTTGCATACATCAAAGAGCAAGAAGACGCAGATGCCGTTATGGGGCAAAGATCAAAACATCCTTTGAGAAAGAAAGGATCACCCCCTGTTGATCCATCTCGTGTTAATGTGGTGACCCCATCACACCCATTTCTTGCTGCACCCATTGCGGCCGAAGAGGAAGAGGATTCACCTCTTGGTTGCAAGAGAACAAAAGATATAGGCCCATTGGAGAGGGCATTCCAAAATGAATCCAGAGAGATAGCAGAGCAGAGCATCGCACGTTGTATTTACGCATGTAGGTTGTCATTTAATACTGTTAGATCACCATACTGGCAGGAAATGGTGAGATCTATCAATGCTGCCCCTAAAGGGTTTACCACTCCAGGGTATGAAAAGGTGCGCACCACCTTATTGACAAAAGAAAGAAAACACATTGAAGATGCATTGCAACCCATCAGGGATTCATGGATCGAAACAGGGTTGTCCATTATTTCTGATGGATGGAAAAATACGACAAATAGACCATTGATTAATGTGATTGCAGTGAGCCCTAAAGGGGCAATGTTTTTGAAGGCCGTTGATTGTGAGGGGCAAGTGAAGGATGCACAATTCATTGCTAACATTTTGATAGAGTCCATTGAGGCAGTGGGGCCTCAAAACGTTGTTCAAGTTGTAACGGACAATGCTAAAAATTGCAGGGCTGCAGGCATGTTGGTTGAGGCAAGGTACGGGCATATATTTTGGACACCTTGTGTTGTTCATTCCCTCAATCTTATGTTGCAAAAGTTGGGGACAAAAATTGATTGGATCAAACAAGTCTATGAGGAGGCGAATGAGATCCAAATGTTCATAACTAACCATCACATGTCCCAAGCCATCTTTAGGACTTTCTCAAAATTACAATTGTTGAAGGTAACTCTTAATTTAATTTTATAAGTTTGTAATTTGTAGTGTTTTTTATTTTTGAACAATTTTAAGTTTATTAATTATTTGTTTTAATTTTGTATAATTGTATTAGGTTGCTGAGACTTGATTTGCCTCACACACCATCGTCTTGAGACGACTTGTTAAGGTGCGTGAAGCATTGAGTAGCATGGTCATCAACAACCTTTGGGGTGTATGGAGGCAGGCAAACAATGAGAGGGCCACAAAAGTGAAAGGATGGATTCTTGATGATGCTTGGTGGGAACGTGTGTACTTGTTGAGTTTTACTAATCCTATTGTCAGCATGTTGAGATATGTGGACATGAATCATCCATGTTTGGGTGAGATTTATGATGGAATTGACTCAATGATTGAAAACATTAAATCCATTATAAATGCCAAAGAGCAAGATCCCACAGAAAGGTTTTTCAAGGAAGTGCAGTCGCATCTCATTGAAAGGTGGAACAAAATGACCACCCCATTACATCTTCTTGTTTTTGCTTTGACACCCAAATATTATAGTACAGAGATTCTTTCTTTGCCCAGGAGGGTCGCACCATATAGGGATGTTGAGGTTGCCGAAGGATATAAGGCAGCATTCTCTAAAATCTTTCCCGATCCAGAGGTAGAAGACCAAGTCAGAGAAGAGTTTGTGCATTTCATATCCTCGGTGGGTCATTCCCTTGGCGCTATCCGTGACAAGTACAAGATGGAAGCTCACTTTTGGTGGTACCTCCATGGGCAAGCATCCACCCACCTTCAACCACTTGCAATAAAAGTTCTATCACAAGTAAGATTTTAATTTTTTTACGCTACCCTTCTTTTGACCTTTTCGATGTTTTGTTTTAAGTTTTTAGTCTTTGAATTTTTTATAAATTTTAATTCATTTTGTGGCTTCAATAGGTTGCAAGCTCATCTTCAGCTGAGCGGAGTTGGAGCAACTATGGCTTTATCCACTCAGTTAAATGCAATAAGTTGGCTGCAAAAAAAGCGGAGGATTTGGTTTATGTGTATTCCAACTTACGTCTTCTCTCACATAAACAACCTCAATACAAAGAAGGGCCAACAAAGTTGTGGGATGTGAACCCAGAGACTACTGATTTAGATGCCTTCCTAACATCCCTTTCTTTATTTGACACGGAGCTAGACAATGCTTCACATGACTTGCACAGTGGAGCTAGTGGGAGTGGCACTGCTACTGCTTGTGGTTCTAATGAACCACATGATGATGAAAACATTGCAGGGGAAGAAGAATATTAAATATATTATATAGTGAACAATGAGAACGCTGATTTGTCTCTATTTTTGTCCATACATTGTAACATTTGCACCATGTTCCTGTTATAATTTATAAAACTAATATAAGTTCGACAATTGAATATTATGATATTTGGCATTGAATTATGAGTATATATTTTGTGGTTATATAACTTATTTGAAGTTATTTTGTTTCCTCTATGCATATTATGTGGTTAATTTTGCTTATATGGCTATATTTTTATATTTTTGATTTTTTATATATATTTTTGTACGGCCGTATCCAGCCGTATCCAAACCACAAAAAAAAAAATCGACGTATCCCCGTATCTGATACTCGTACCCGTATCCGTATCGGCAACTTAGTAAAAAACCAACACAAAATTACAAAAAAAAAAAAAAAAAACCCTAGAGCAACTTGTAAAAAAAAGTTAAAAAATACAAATAAAATTTTACCTTGACAGCAAACGGGCTCCTCAATCAGCATAGGAAAATGTTTAGAATGTTGCTTGATGAAGCTTCAACCCTAGACCAACAATGGAAGGTAAGTATGCAATGAGAAAATGAGAGGCAAGTGTTTTTCCTTTTGTGTTTTGTTTTTATCATTTGTGTTCCTTTTATCTTTTATTTTTGTCTTTCACTTAACTTTTAGGGTTTTCAATGTGTTTTTTATTATTTTAAATCATTGCTTTTTGTGAAAATTTGAGAAAAAAATAGAAAAAAAAAAAGTGTTTTTACGACTGGATTTTGCCTGGGTTTGTCTTGGGTGACCTGGGTTTTCCTGGGTTGTTCTGCAGAAAAACCCAGATTAACCCGGGTCTCCCAGGATGAATCTGGGTCGAATTTGGGCAATACCGGACCCAAACCCGGATCCGGTATGTACCCAGACTGGGTTCCTCTGCTAACTGTTACAAATCGATATCGTAGTCTGCACATTTAAGTCACATTGACCTATATTGTCACTTGTCAATGTTAATGTAATTTCTTTCTTTGCATTTGACCACATTCACTTTCCTGCAATATCTTATTATGGAGTCTCTCTTGTGCTGTTCCTTTTATATATGTTGTCAGTTACCGTGTTTCCCGATTGATTCTAATGCCTCGGTGGCTGTGATTGGCCTTCATACAGGTTCTGAGGATTTTGAGACAATTAAATGACAAGAAAACTACTTTGTTTGTCAGGATAGTGCTTGTCGTTAATAATGTTGGGAAGGCTCAAAAAGTGGTAGCTGCCATGGAACATGAAGGATATTTTGTGAACAGTTTCATCAATGAATTGCAAGTTCAAGATAAGATTCCTGGCAACGGTTCAGAGAATAACAGGTTGTCTTCTCAATCTCTTACTAAGTACATGGGTTAAATGCTAGTGCAATTAAATATAGATTCTAGTTGCTAATTTCCAATGCACTCTGCCTGTATCCAGTTTTATCATCTAGTTTCCCTTAAAAGCAAATTTGTATGCCTTGTTTTGATATTGTCCAAAAACCCTTTCCAGCCAAAGTTCAAAGTTTTAAAGTTGTGGGCCAAACTACTCGATATCCATTATTCTTTATGGACTGATACTTTACTTTGAAATTTTTATATTGAACTGTTTCTTATATTCTATTTGTATAAATTCATAGTACACAATGATAATGCTTTGTTTTTTTAATCAGCAAAAGATCCTCTTGTATTAATATAAAAGTTAACACAGGCATCCTCAGGCTGTGAACAGAACTATAAAATTGTGAACAGAACTATAAAACGAGACGGAACTGAGAAAAACAAAAAAAAGCATTATTACCAATGATGATGCTTTGTTTAACAAAATATTGAGTCTAGGCAGAGCTAAGGACATCTTTGACTTTATTCACATGATTTTAACTTTTATCTAGTTAACGCCATGCTTGGTCAAGCAACATTTTTTGTTTTGTTTAAGTTAGATCATGATTGGTTTGATATTACAAGATTGTCTGGATTTTTTAGATGGAATTCTGTTACGAATGTTAATATTGAGGATTTAGCTGTCAGCAAGCTGCATGCTATCAAAATATTGGGATGGATTTTCTCATTAGACCATGGAGGATTGTATATCTACTGGACTGTAATGTTGATGGGAATTCACTGTGAAGATTGAAGGTTGATTTAATAGTTCTTTTCTCTAATGTTCAGATCTTGTAGGTATAGTTTTTTCTTGATTAGGTAAAATTCTTTTTCTGGGATGACTTTTGGCTTAGTTGCCATGATCAAGGGTTGTCTCTTCCATCGTATTCAGCTTAGGTTTTACCCCTGGTCTTGTCTGTTGGGATTAAGGTGCAATCCACGTGGTGGATGCAGTATTTTACCTGATTTCGACACTTATCTCTTGGTTTTTGAACTTGGGCCTCTGCTTTGAAAGCCCATTTGTTTTTTACCACTGAGCTCATCCCATTCAACAATCTTGTAGGTATATAGCTTTTACATGATTACAATCATCAAAATATTTTATTTTCTATTTTATATGCCGAAGAATCTTGATAACTAATATAAGATTGATAGTATCAGATGTTTAGACATGCAGTATTTTCAAATTCCATTCACATACTTCTTTGTGGCATTTTTATGCTGCGGTTTCAAACCATTACGACCCTATTGTGACCCTTTTAACTATTCAGCTATGTATCAGCTCTCTTGAAATAATATTTTATAATCTTAAATCGCAATTTTTAACTAATCCTAACTTCAAAAGTTAGATTTATGAACTGGGACTCTTAAGTCCAAACAGGTAATCAACTGGTGTCTTATAAACATAGTTGCGTGGCATTGAAGGATGCATGTGATACTTGGCCTTCAAATATCAGAAATTTGTTTAAGATTTTAGCTTGTGCTTATGGCTTCTAACTGATATTTCCTGACCATAAGAGCTATTTGTTTAACCAGAAAAATTCTACGTTACCAGATACTGCTGTATAGGGATCTGGATACTGATATGATACGTATCAGATACGGATCCTGATACGATCCTTTTTGGATACCTCCAGGATATGCTGGGAGCCCTGCGGATACTCCAGGTTACGTATCCGGGAGTATCCACAGGGCTCCCGGCATATCCTGGAGTTACCCAGGAAGGATCCAAGCCCATAAACTCTTTTTTTGTTGTCACTTGACAAAAAGTCAAATATGGACTTCAAAAAACAATAAAAAATAAACATTGTGGGCCTGTTTATTTTAAAGGTGGGGAGTGTTTGTATCTGGGAGTATTCGCAGGGCTCCCGACATATCCTGAAGGTGTCCAGGAAGGATCCAAGGACAGATTTTTTTGTTTTCACTTGACAAAAAGTCAAATATGAAATTCAAAAAAACAATAAAAAATAAATATTGTGGGCCTGTTTATTTTAAAGTTGGGAGTATTTGCTACCAGCTGTTAAAGGTTGACCTGTTTGATCTTTTGTGGGAAAATACAATGGGCTCATTATATCTCTTTGGAGGAAGTACTGGCCATCTTATCGTCAAATGGTGCCTATATAAATGGTTTTCATCTCTTCTTTCTTGTATGGTCATACTCTAGTCTTCATCATGGTGGTCATCAAGAATATGTATTTGTCATTTCTTGCAATGGTTTAGAAGGGTTGCACTTCATGCATCTTCTCTCTACGTGTATATGAATGCACAAGAAAAATTGTTTGTAACAGTAGTATCAAAGTTGAGTTCCATTCCCTGCTATCATACAAACTTGGTTAGGATGTTAGGGGAAAGTTATCTGTTGTAGGGTATGTAAAATTATAGATAAATTTCTTTACTATTATTTTAACATGTTTAGCAAAATGCTGACTTTAACCATGTTGGTATATGTAAGCCCTTTACAATGAATCTACTTTAATATACTGATTTGTCTTGAATATTGTGCATGCATTGTAATGTTTGCACTATGTACTTGTTCTAAGACTAATCTGAGTTCGACCACTGAATATGATGACATTTAACATTGAATTATCAATATGTTTTGTGGTTATTTAACTTATTTTGTTGCACTATGCATATTATGTGGTTAATTTTGCTTATTTGATTATATTTTTCATATTCTATATATATTTTTGTACGGCCATATCCAAAAATGTATCCAGGTCCCAAAAATAAACGCTGTATCTACGTATCCGATTCCCGTATCTGTACCCGTACCAGTATTGGTTACTTAAGAAATTTTTTAGATGTCAAGCTTGATATTTATTTTTTTCCCTGTTGGCATAAGTTTATAATGTCTCAGGGCAGCTTTTGTAATCTTTTGGCAAACACCAGTAAAGAAGTGCCTATGTGCAATGACACACATGTTATGCCAAACAAGAGGAAGAAAATGAAAAAATAAGACGGCAAGGCAAATAAGGTAAAGAGGAAGGTAGAAATACGAACAGAACCATCTAACTAGTTTTGTTCATTATCTAATCTCTTTTGTATTGCTTTAAATAATTTGTGGATGTACCTTCACTGCTAGATTGATTGTTATTGCCCATGGTGTGGGTGGGTAGGAAAAGATTATGGCTCTGATATTATTGTTACAGCCTCTTCCACTTGTGGCTGCAGCCAAATCAGGTTCAAGGCCAATGACTGTAATACCTGCGCATAGACTCAACATGAGTCAGGAAGCAAAACATAACTGGTATGATACGAGTGGAGACAAATATCAAACCATATTTGGTTGATAGGTGTCCTTTGATGTTCGTCATATCAAGACATCACCAATTTGGGACTCCAACCCAGTATTGCCCAACCAAATCAATATAATTTCTTTGTATTTCATCGTTATTCATTTGTTTTGGGCATTTGGCTACTGCCCCATATGGAACAAGTAGCTATACCCAGTTTTCTGTATCAATTGTTTGTCACAATTTTAATAGTTTCATTTATCTGCTTACAATGATCCTATTTGTTAGGAAATAACATGAAAACTTAACATTTAATGTTAGTGTGTTAACATTAAATGCTAGGAGTTACAATTAAAGTGTCTATTATAATTACTATACCATGGAATAAAAGGTGTGATTTATTCTTTCAATTTGGCTCTCACATGTAACAAAATAATTTTTATTTCTTGCCAAAGCTTACTTAAGACTTTTTGAGTCTTTCTCCAATTGTTGATTAGACCCTCTAGAATGGGTCTTAGTCCATCATAGGCAAGACCCAATAGTATGGGTCTTACTCTAGTCATGGCTTGTATCAACAATAGTAAAGGACTTAGTCCACTTGTGTGTTACACCAACAATGAGTTACACCAATAATGTTAGTGTCTTAATATTAAGTGCTAGGAGTTGCAATAAAATTGCTTATTATAACTAGTATACCATCGATTAAAAGGTGCAATTTATTCTTTCAATTTGGCTCTCTCATGTAACAAAATATTTTCTCTTTATTACTAAAGCTTACTTAAGACCTTTTAGGTCGTTCTCCAATCGTGGATTAGACCCTCTAGGATGGGTCTTAGTCCATTGCCCAATAGTATGGGTCTTACTCTATACATGGCTTGTATTAAAAATAACTTAGGCCTCAGTCTGCTTGGGTCTTATTCCAACAATGAGTTATACCAATAAAACGGGTCTTATGCCACTCAAGAACTACATGGCATGCCAGATGGTGTGTCTTAATTTTAGTTTTACATGTCTTACTCTAACTATGGGTTCCACCCAATATTACGTGTCTTTCTCCAATCATTAGTTTCACCCAGTGTTTTAAAAACGCGGGTACCTGTCGGGTACCCTTGAAAAAATATATTTTCCTTGGGAAGGATACACGGCCGGAAAATCGGTTGTCGTTTACCTGACCAAAACTCGCATGTTTCGGCGAGTGGTTACCTACCGAAAACTGCAGTTTTTGGTCTTGGTAAACGGTAAAAAATCAGTGACCTAAACAACATAACAAAAGTGAAAAAACAAAATCATGAATAATTCATTTTTGCTGTCATTTTTCCCTTGTCGTCTGCTGTGCATCATCGATAGGGTCTTCTGCAAACGTTTTTGCTATTTTCACCTTCTGTAGTCGCCATTTGCCTTTGGCCCTTTGCTATTAGCCTATTATAGTTTGTGACTCTATATATTCACCTATTGCAGTCGCCGTTTGTAGCAAGTTTGAGGCCCTCGATGGTCGACTCCATTCACATTGTAAATTGTCAGTGTCAACTGTTTATTGCTTATAATATTTATAATTTATTTAATAATTTTGTGATTGATGAGACTGATCAGTGATAACTATGTCTATGATTGAATTTTGAGTCTGATGCAAACTGCCAAGTGCCAAATACAAAGACTGTTTAATTTTATTTATTTTCATTTTGGCTTGTCCTCCATTGCCGATGCACAACATAGCAGTAGCACACAAGAAGTGCAAGTTTGCAACAATAGTAAATAATAAAATTATTATCAGACTGTGTTTTATTATAAAACACAATTTGATAATAATATTAAATATATAATTGAGTTTTTTAACTTAAATTAAATAATTGTCATATTCTAACTTCGTAATCACTAATCCGAATCGTATGCTATTGTAACTTGCTAGGTTTGAGCTCCAACTTCCAAGACTGTTTGCAATTGCATATTGGCATATTGTAACTTCAAAATGGCATATAGTTCTTGTTGCAGTAGCTAACCTAAGAAGTCTGATGACCCAGCTCGAAAACAGTTTGTTGAAGGCTCAGAGCTCAACTCTGTGATATGCAATTATTGTGGGTTTAAGATGAGTACATGGGTGAATCACCTCAAGTGCCACATAGCACAGATTCCAGGGAATGATGTGTGGCTGTGTGACAACGCCCCTTGAGGCTCAAGTGGAGATGGTTGTTATCCTAACAACATATGAGGATTAAAAAAAAACACTATTGATGCACTTGCAACCATATCAAATAAGGGGGCAGCAAGAGCTGAATCTGATGAGTTAGCAGTCTTTGGGTCTTCTATTGCCCCAAGGGTGATTCGATGATGGGCCTCGCCTAGTGGAGGCAGTGAAAGTTCACATTTACAGGTTTTTTTTGTTCCTTGGAATACCCTTGGGGCACAACCTTCACTCAAAGGTACAACTTGGAACAAGAAATTGCATAATGAAGCAAAGGTGGCAGCGGCAAATTTTTCGTACTATAACATCCCATTGAATGTGGCGAAAAACCCATATTGAGAGAATTTGGTAATTGCTTTGACCGTTGCTGGGAAAGGGTTCAAAACCCTTACTCATGACTTGAGAGGCCCACCATTAGAGGATGTTGTGAAAGATACAGAGCTCATTGTAGATGAGCAAAGAAGAGTATAGTGCAAGAATGGTTGCAACATTTTTTCTGATGGGTGGATGAGTGGAAGGAACCGCACTTTGATTAATTTTCTAGTGGCTTAAAGTGGACAATTAGTGTTCTTAAAGTCCATTGATGTCTCTGACAGAATGAAAAATGCACAAATTTTGTGTGATATGTTGGACGAGGTAGTCATGGAGGCAGGGGTGGAGAACGTCATTCAAGTTGTGATCGACAATGCAACAACATATGTAACAACGGGGAGACTTTTTGAGGAAAGGTACCCATCACTTTTTTTGGAGCCCATGCTTAGCCTATTGCATTGATCTCCTACTTGAAGACATAAGAAAGATGTCATGGGTGAAAAATGTGGTCGAAGAGGCGAGAAATATCACAAAGTACATCTACAATCATCTTTGGGTGCTGAGTTTGATGAGAGAGCACACCAATGGGAAAGAGCTAATGTGATTGAGAGTCACGAGATTTGCTATGCACTTCATCACATTGTAGCTTCCATAACATCTCTTAGGCAGATGTTTGTGAGCACACAGTGGATGGACTCTCCATTAGCAAGAAGGCCGAAGGACAAAATGTCAAGAATATTTTTTGTGATGGCTTTGAAAAGACCATGGATGAGGTCATAAAGGTAACTTTGGAATTAACTTTTTTTATTAATGATTTAAAAAAAAAAATAAACAACTCAAATTTATCTTAATTTACATTTTAAAATTATATGCTATTTGCTTTTAGGTGTCAGAGCCTTTGGTTAGAGTTCTCCGTTTGGTGGATGGAGAAAAGAATCCGATGGGGTATTTGTGCACCTAACTGATTATAAATGGAACAAGCAACTCCATTGACATATACATGCAACGGCCTACTATTTGAACCCCAAGTTTTTTTTTGTGGATTCATTTAGGGCGGATGAGGAGGTCATGGACGGCCTAAATACATGTATATAGAGGATGGTGGTTGACGAAGCCACTAGACACATAATTGTGGATGAGTTGCAGATTTACAAGAGTGCAGAAAGGAGGCTCTTTTCTTCATCTCTATGTTTTTGAAGGATAACAACCCATCAACCAGGTAAAAAAATAAAGCCGATTTTAGTCCTTTATGCTTGTCATTGTATCATTGTAATTAATTGTCACTGTATCATTGTAATGTCGTTATTTCTTTATAAATGCATAACTAGTTGACTTACAAAGTTATAAATTTTTTATTGCAGATTTGTGGTGGGAAGATTATGGTGCAAGGACACCAAATCTTCAAAAATGAGCCATCCGCATCTTGTCCTAGCCATGTAGTGCTTCTGGGTGTGAAAGAAATTGGAGCATGTTTGAGGTAATTCACACAAAGAAGTGCAATAGGCTAACAACATAGTGCTTCAATGACCTTGTGTTTGTGTGGTACAATTTGTCTCTATGTGAAACAAGTGGAAGGGACGGATAGTCATGAGGCAATTGATTTGGATGATATTGATCCATACTTATATTGGATCGTTGAGTCTAATGATATGCCTCAGGAGCCCATGTTTACCGAGGAGGTCACATATTTAGAGAGGGAAGCAGAAGAAGCTATAACGATAGGGGATGTAGAAGCATTGGGAGGGGTTGGCGAGGATTTGGAATTGGATGATGTGTTTTTGGATGATGTTCCAATGGAGCAATCTTTACCTTCCACTTCTAGGGGGCAGCAGAGGAGTTGAAGAGAAGAACTTCCATGAGCCATTTTAGTCTTCTTGTTTAAAATAGAGCATTCGACATTCACATTGTACTCTTATATGCTTAAAAACTAATATAAAACATGTTTATGACTCTAATTTATGTGTTCTTTGAATCTCTACAATCATTTCTCTACATTCATTTCAGTATTTTAGTGTATTTTATGAATTTATATATTTTTTTTAAAGTAGCGATAAAAGTGTCAAGTAATTGCCAAGTCTCGAGTACTTGTCACAATTTTTCGCTGTTGAGTAACTGTGGTTCCCGAGTTTTTGTACCATGGTTTCACCCATATTTCATTCTAGGAAACAAGCACTCAACCATATTCAATAAAAGTAATTACAAAAAGTATGGTATTCAACCAATTTTACATGAAGAGTAAACTTAAATGTGAAATAAGTACAAACCATATTCAGTAAAAGTAATTGCAAAAACTATGGTATTCAACAAATTTTACATGAAGAGTAAACTTAAGTGTCAAATAAGTACATATATTAATCAAACCACCTGACACACGAAAAGTACAAAGTATATAGTACAGAGATTGATCATACCTCTCTTCACTTGAAAGAATGAGATAGACATTCAAAAAATTAAAATCAGATGTTATACTTAAGCTGAACAACCACTGCAAAACGTCAATGCTGGTTAAAGCTACAATTTCTGGTCAATCTTTTCTTCAGTAGGTCAAATGCGGCATAATTTTTCCTCCAAGATGGTCAATGCAGGCAATGCAATTAAAGATTCAATCAAAGGGATAAATTTTCTGAATGTAAAACACTCATTAATGCAATTAGAATCCAAATTCCTACGTTACTAGGGAACAAAAACGGAAACGGAGATGTGTCAAAAACACAGATTTTCAAAAACCCTTGTTTTGGAAACATCATGGAAATGCCCGTACAATATACCATAAAAAAATATAAATATTTATAAAAAAAATGCATAATTCTCATTTTTTGTCCATAAAAGATAAAATACTTCAAAAATATAGTATTCATGAAAGTAAATCATTCAACATGCTTAAAATTTCACATGTTCATGAATCATGTGGCATATCATGCGTTATAGCCTATGTTAAAATTTCAAAGACAATGTAAATTCAAATGATTATATATTGGAATAAATCATCTAGATTGTCCTCAAAATCATGAATGCCACTCCCACTAGCTCCACTCTCCACCTCTTGTGTAGAACTCTCTTGATTGTCATCATGGACATCAAGTAATGAAAGCTGGGCGAGAGTCGCTGCAAAAGCATCCAAATCACTAGTCTCTAGATGAATATCCCAAAATTTGTTAGGCCCTCTAGTACAGTCCTCAGATTTGTGTGACAAGAGGTACAAATTGGAATGAACAAATACCAAATCCTCAACCTTCTTGGATGCCAACTTGTTTCATTTATCTGAGTGGATAAAGGCATATGTACTCTGATTATGCTTTGCTGAAGAATTATTAGCCATCTGTTTACAAAAAAAAGGTTGGTGGTAATTTCAAATTAGTAACAATGTACAAAAATATATGTTAACTTAATAATTTTTTTTGATTTAACTATGTATCTGTGAGAGAATTTTGAGGGCAACAAGTCATGGGTGCTTGCCATCATGGCCATGTACATACCATCACTTGATTGTTTTTGTAAAAAACAATCATGGTTGCCTCCAAACTCCTTGCTGTAATGGCTGCTTCCAAACTCTTGTTGCAATGGCTGCCTCCTAAATTCCTTCCTAAGATATCAGTTTGTTAGAAAATGCAGAGGAACTCGACCTAGGCATGTATTAGGGTTGGGTTCAGTTTCGGTATCGCCTAGAAATGGCCCGGGTTCATCCTGGGCGACTCGGGTTCTTCTAAATTCCTCCCTAAGATACTAGTTTGTCAGAAAATGGAGAGGAACTTGGCTTGGACATGTGTCAGATTCTGGTTCGGTACTACCCAAAAACAGTCCAGGTCCGAGTTCGGGTTTGGTACTGCCCAAAAACGGTCTGGGTTCGCCTTGGACGAACCCGGGCCCAACCCACTGTTAATTTTATTATTATTATTATTATTATTTTTATTTCTTTTATTTTTTTCTCAAATTTTGACATAAACCAACGATTTAAAAAAAAAAAAAAAAAAAAAAAAAAACATATTGCGAACTCTAAAAGTTATGTGAAAGACAAAAATATAAGATAAAAGAACACAAATGATAAAAACAAAACACAAAAGCAAAAACACTGCCAAACCATATTCACACCTATGCAGGTTGTCAATGATAACCATTTCATGCACAATAGATAAGGTAGTTTTTAGAATAGTTCAGATTGATCAACCAAGGATATGGTTCAGGTTAAAATAGGCATGATAGATCCAATGATGCTTCAACAGTAGCTTGCTGCCAAGTAAAGTTGCAGCAAAGAACACTAAGGTTTATAAGGGCCTTGGGGTGTGGGCGAATCCAAGCTCCTACTGGATTGTCCCACACCCTTAAGATCTCCTAATGGCATTAACCCTTGGCTGAGGTTATCTGGACTAAAACCCCAATCATCGACAATTCAACAAGGCAAAGCACCCATTACATTCATGTCACACCCATATTCTTTTTTTAGGTTATTTTAAGACCAAAACATACTCCTATAGCATCCCAAAGGAACCAAGGTATAAAAGCAACAACCCAGCTCACAGTTAAGGTGCTTAGATGTATGTTCAGCTCCATATCCATGTTAATAGACCACAACAGGGCGCAACAAAATGTGGAGCCATCCGTTCCACATATTTCTATAGCCTTGTACACCCAATTTCAGATCTGATAGCTGCCTAAGAGTTTACTATGTGGTTATTAATGATTATCATGACATTTGGCATTCGGTTAGTATTTTGTGATTATTTTCATATTTTGTTTTTTTATGAAATTATATGCATACTATGTGGTTAATGTCACTAATTTCCTATTTATTAGGCTAAATTTTCTAAATTTTTTATATTTTTTGTATGAACGAACCCAAGGCCAAAATAAAATTAAAAATGGCCATATGGATGAACCTAGTTCTTCAAACCTAAACTGGAACCAGTAACTTAGATTCCTTCTTGTTTTAATGGCTGCCTCCTAAATTCCTCTTTGCTCTTGTAAAAAACAATAATGATGAGAGAGTGTCTTTTGCAATTGCATTGAATGTGTTTATATAAGTTTAACAATGTATTCTAGAAGATTAAGTTTTTTTTTAATGTTTTAGTTGTTTCCCTACAACGTAGACAAATATAAGGTCAGGTCTGCTCAGTGCAACAATTAAAGTCAATTCACCGGTCATATGGTACATTCATCCTCTTCACAATTTTTTGTGCTGGAAACTCGGATTTTAAATAAATTGGTCAAAATACATGATTAATTGACATAAATTGTAAGCAGTGCAAGTCCAAACAAGGGTGATGTCATGTTGGTTGTCTTTGTCAAGTATGGTTAGATGAGAAAAAATTAGAGAAGTTAAAACATGTAAGTAGGCCAAGAAAGAGAGAAAGGAAGAAATAAATTATATAAATGTGCATGAATAACCAAAATAGGTCAATGAGAATGAGAAAGCACAATTCGTTACAAAAGAAAACTAGGGGTTCGACCTAGTTGGATATAGGTGGATGAGAGATATTCAAAAAACCATGTAAATAGACCATGAGAGTGAAACCTTAGTTTTTGTCCTAGTTGACTTGACTGTCTTTGATGATGTCATGTTAAAAATGGTTAAAATAAGTACAAATGATGATGCATCTTCCTTGGTCCTCTTAGTTGCATATTTTCCTTAATTTTATCTTAAAATATTTCTTCCACCACTTTGAAGATATAGTGGACAACTTCATAGTTAAGGGAATATGCATTTTGAGCCGTCATAATTTACCTTAAAAACTGGAAGTAAAACTAGAAGGCACATCACCATTTATAGTTTGACTTTGGTGTTAGCACCCCATAACTACTACTTGTTGGATTTCCAACTCTCTTGCCTTTCCCATGACTTTTTAGATTAACCCCCTTCTTGTGAGGTTCCTTTTATTAGATTAATTGCACGAGCCATGGAAAACTAATGCATGGAAGTCTGCATACGTACCAGGCATAGAGGAGACAAACAAATAAACCAAGTATAATGAAAACCCCAAAAAAGATAAGTTGTTAGAACCTCCTACATCTGTGTAACAAAAATACAACTAATAGAAACAATATAGTTTTATTCTAATATTCTATTACCCCCCTTAATGACTAAACCAAAGACTCTTCCAAGTTTATCTCTAAGCTTGTCAAATGTAGTTGTTCCCAGAGGTTTTGTTATTATGTCAAAAATCTGCTCTTATGTAGAGCAATAATAAATAAAAATGTCTTCATTATCAACCAATTGTTGGATGTAATGATAATGAACTTCTATATGCTTGATTCTAGCATGATAAACATGGTTTTTCACCAATTTGAGTACACTCTAATTGTTACAATAAAGTGAAGACATTGTTTGATCTAGTTGAAAATCAATCAATATTCTCCTTAACTAAACTGCTTCACATCCTGCACTAACTGCTGGCTTATATGCTGCCTCAGAAGATGATAAGGCAAATGTATGTTGAAGCTTGCTCTGCCAAAAAATTACTTTGGAACCAAGAGTAAAAACATACACTGTTGTATATTTGTGAGTATCAACTTATCCACCCCAATCATAGTCAGTATAACATGACAGCACGAAATCAGCTGATCTTTGATATAGAATGCCAAAGTTGAGGGTCCCTTTGATGTATAGAAAAACGAGTATTGCAACTTCCCTGTTCTGTGTGGGTTGGACATAAATCGATAGAGATAACTTCAAAACATTGATCTGGTTGAGTAGTCGTAAGATAAATTAGACGATCCACCAATTGATGATACACTAATTCATTGGCATGTGGCGAATCAATGTAAGTGGACAATTTTAGTATTGCTTCAGTGGGTATCGATGTATGATTGAAATCAATCAGCTTGAACTTTTGTAGAAGTGTTCTAGCATACTTTGTGATACAAAAATGTAATGATCAAGTTGCCAAAATTATACGGTTAGGCTTTAGTGTAGTAGGCCTAGATCTCTCATATCTGAAATAGAGCAAATATGATATTTTTCCAGTTGAATTATATTGGCCTCACAACTGGCGATGGCAATGCCATCGACATGGACAACCAGAATCACTATGTCATCACCACTATTTTTGACATAGAGATTGGGATTAGAAAAACTTCTTCTGAATTCAGAATCTCTGATATGTTGATCAACTTTGATATACCGGGCTTAAGGAACCTGTGTAAGTCAATACAAAGACTTAATTAATTTGCAAATTAGATGACCTTTCCTTGGATCCTAGAATCTTTGCAGTTGAACCATGTAGACCTCCTTTGCCGAGTCTTTGTTCAGGAAAGCACTCTTAACATCCATTTGATATATCTTCCATCCAAACTGAGCTGCAATGGAGAATACCAACCGAAGGTCACCACCTTTGTAGTCAGGGATTTCTTTATAATAAACCCCCTTTTAGTTTGCATATCCTTTAGCAACAAGTCGAGCATTGTAGTTGTCTAAAAATCCACCTGATTTGAATTTCACCTCATAAATCCATTTACAAACCTAATGGGATTCTTCCCTTGGGATAAATCTGTGAATACCCAAGTCTTGTTCTATATCACGGTTTCCAATTCAGGGTTTCCCTTACTGTCTTCATACGTGATAGGTTCATATACTTGCAAAACTGCAGAAGTAAGAGAAAAATTCAATTGCTCAAAACCTTGCATAGTTTGTTAACATGATCATGTAGATCGACCTTCTATTTCCTGTGGCAATTCATCCTCCCAAACATCCTTTAGAGTGGAATAATACCATTTTGGTTGTAGACATTGGCCAGCCTGACTTGTTTTTGGACTCAGATTACCGCCTCGGAACTCGACTCTTCTACTGTCCCTTGTTTGTAACCTTGTTTCCTTTCAACATCAGAACATGTTCTAGAATTATCAGCAGTTTTATTTAGCCATACTAGACAGTCAGTAGATGTACTATCACATGAGAAGAAAGGTATCTTCTCATCCCCTTCAACATCTCTATTAATAACAATTTTGTTAGTAGATACATCTAGTAATACGCATGCTTTAGACTGTTCACTATAGCCAACAAACATATATGTTCTGATTTTTGCATCAAATTTGCTTCTCTTTTATGCAGGAATTAACGCAAAATCCACACAGCCGAAACCTCGAAACTCACTTATTGATGGTCTCCTGCCTGATCATGCTTCCTCAGGACTGATAGTTTGCAATATTTTTGAACACCAGTTAAGAATGTAAATCACTGCATTCACAACGTTTGCAATGTTTTTGAACACCAGTTAAGAATGTAAATCACTGCATTCACAACGTTTTCCCATTACCTATAAGACACAATTTGACTGTGCACCATGCTCCTCGCCATTTCCATAACCGTCCTATTCCTTCTTTCCATGACTTCATTTTGTTGTGGAGTGGGGGGTAATATATTGCCTCTATATGCTCTCTTGCAGAATTCTTGAAACTGATTCGAGACAAACTTACCTCCATTATCAGATCTGAGAGCCTTAATCTGTTTACCAGTTTGTTTCTCCACCAAAGTTTTGAATGCTACAAACTGAGAAAAGCAATATGACTTGTATTTTAGGAAATAAACAAATGTTTTCTTGGAATAATAACAGTTTGTTTCTCCACCAAAGTTTTGAATGCTACAAATTGAGAAAAGCAATGACTTGTATTTTAGGAAATAAACAAATGTGTTCTTGGAATAATTATCAACCAACAATAAAAAATATTTTGCCTTTATTGGACCACACAGATCAACATGAACTCGACCCAAAACTCTTTTGGCATGCCATGATTTACCAATATCAAATGGGTGTCAAATATGTTTCCCCATTTGACATCTTGTACATACAACTTGTTATTCCTTCTTGGACGACATTCCATGAACTAGAATATTTTTTACCAAGTACAAACAGATACTAATAATTGAGGTTTCCGTACCTCTCATCCCAGAGTACATTGTGATTCTACTCCATTGCTAGGGCATGTGAGATTGCTGATTTGGGATCAACAAGTTTGTATAATCTCTTATTGCAACACCAACTGCAATCATATTGTTATTATGAAGATATTTGACCATACATCTGTTACCATGAAAATTCATTGAAAAATTCTTTGTTATTTCACTGATCAATTGAGGATTCTTGTTCTTGTCAGGAACATATCGAACATTTTGTAAGTACAAGAAACAATGTTGTTCATTGTGACATGAACATCTCCACACCCATCAACACACGTAATGTAACAGATTCACTCCTTTTATCTCCAACAGCAGCCACATACCAGTGTCTGCAGCATGTATAATGTCTAGATGCTCTTCAGTTGAAATATCGCACGGTGAAAACAGCTGAATGTCCTTGATTTGAAACAAATGCAAAATCATCCGTTTCCTCTTGGTTATCAATCTCAACAACATTTCCCTGCTTTGAACCCTTATGGTATGCAAAGTCAATTCTATTTAGGTAAAATACTTTAACGTGCCTAGGCGTATTACAGTAAAAGCATGTCAATTTCGATTTATAGGATGCATTACCTTCGTAAAAAGTCATTGGATTGTTTGTTGGTGTATTGCTTGCTTTTGATATTTGCGTTAAATGTACTCTTTGTTCTGCCCGAGATGCTTGAGCTAGATTCTTTTATTTGTGCTCATCTCCTCTCTTTCTGCAAGAGTAATGTTGACAAATGCTCACAGTTGAGCATTTGATTCCTGCAATGAGATGCAGTGACTTAACAAAGGATTCGTAGGATGATGGCAAACTTTGTAAGACCAAAGCTACCATATCCTCATCATCTACTGACTTTTCAATGGAAGACAACTGAGCGTTCAGATCCTTCAACCTCAACAAATACTCCAAGATAGTTCTTCCTTTTCTGTAACTTAGAAGAAAATAAGAGATTCTTTAGATATAACACACGGTCAACTTCTGATGTCTAGTACTTGCTCTTAAGATTATTCCACAATGTTGCAGCTGAGTTGACATGATTATAAGATCATCTGTAACAAATTTAGAAGCAACAAAGCTTCCTTAATGTCTTTTGACAAAATCTTTGGGATAAGCATCAGTTCTATTTTCCATTTTCCTTGCCTAGTACAATCTGGTCAAGATTGTGGTGCTCACAAATGGTGACTATTTTGTGGGTGCACAAACTTTTAAGTACACCCATTTAGCTTTTGGGCATCAAGAAGAATTAAATGCATTATATTGGCCATTTAGACCACTTAACGTGTAAGAAACTGAAAAAAACTTGCAAAGTGGAAGTGGAATTATAAAAATGCTGTCACAAATCACTGTACCAGAAGTGATTGAATTAACTTGATCCGCACCTGTCAATATGCCGTTTCAGCATCAAAGCCCATTCAAATTCCAAGTCAATCTGGACATTTCAGTCTTCAAAGGTAAAATGGATGCCACAGCATTGGATAGTTGGATTCGACAATTGGAGGCCTACTTCTTGGTCAACTGCTTCAGTGACTCAGAGATCACCTCTGCAATGTTGAAGATGTCCTTTCCAGTCTCATTGGTGGGAAACCTACAGTGCACAATTGGAGCAAGATTACACGCTGACTGAGACTTGGAGTTAGTTTGTTAGCACCATGCAGAAGGAATACTACCCCTCAAACACTATGAGAGTGAGAACATTAAGTTCCAGCTGTTGCATTAGTGCAAGGAGCACTTGGTTCAAGATTACACCAATGAGTTCCATGACTACGCTGTGCGTTTGTACAAGAACACAATGGAGCAACATAAGGTGCTAAAGTACATCATCGAACTCTCACCTTATATACGTGCCAAGATGGAGTTCTTTACCACCGCCACATTGGGGCAAAGCATGCCACAATGCCGCCAAAATCAAGGCCAAGGCACTGTTGAAAAAATGTTTGTTGTTCTTTAGAAAATTAAACAAAACAGTAAAACCCAAATGGACGGCTGTTTCACTTTTATTTGCATAATATGAAGTGAAACAGCTTGGAAGTAGCAATTGATAATTTTCTGGCTTTGAAAACCTATTATGCTCCCTGTATTGCGTACCAAAGATTCTTGGTATGATGTATTGCTCTGACAGGTTTGATCTTTAGCTTGTGTGAAAATATTGAATTTGGAAGATCTTGTCTTCAGAAAGAGGAGCAGATATGTTGAAATAATATCACTTTTTATGAGTTTTGTATTCTGATTATGGAGTTGAATAATGATGTCAAGAAGGATCGTGGGTTTTGTGGTGGTTTTCGTTCTGTTGTGTCTTGTGAATGATAAATTGTAAGAAACATGGCTTATCTAAGAAACTATTCATTTCATTTTATTGATTGTTGGTTTTCAGAATGTTATTTGAATTTACTTTAACTCCGGTGATTTGGATTATTTCCACGAGGTGTTAATGCATTAATATGCATCTGCGGTTTTTCTTGTTAATGAATTGAAACAGGTTGCAGGTACTGGTAACAACTGAAAATCTACTTCAAGAAGACACTCTCAGTGAAGCACAAGTTCTCATTATATATGATTTTCCATCTTCCCTCCAATCATATAGCAAACTTCTGACTGGAATGGCACGCTTTTTAGTAATGGGTATTCTGTACAGTTTCTGTTCTGGAGCGGATGCACCTCTTGCAGCCCAACTAATAAAATTGCTGGATGAATGTTCACAGCCAATACCGCAAACTTTACGAAGGACACAAGATTGGTGTGATATGGACCCTGGTAGCATATGAAGATACATGTAAGACATCATAGATATATGTATGGATCATAGAAATAGTGGATACAAATGAAATAGAAACATGTGACAGAGTAAGGACATGCCCCACAATATCCCCAATATTACACCCAAGTGAACATGGAATTACCCCAGACCCATTGTGAAGCTATCATAATGAACCTATAACCTATTGAAAACTTTGCATTTTTTCTTGACAATTTTATCAATACCTTATATGAAAAATAAATGAACATGAGCCTTTATCTATTTGCATGTGCATGTCATGAATGTGAAATGTGTAGTGTTATGCAATCATAAAGTACATATTCAATCAAACTAGAAAATCAATAAA
Source organism: Torreya grandis (assembly GCA_037957365.1). NCBI lineage: Eukaryota > Viridiplantae > Streptophyta > Pinopsida > Cupressales > Taxaceae > Torreya > Torreya grandis. Next base: position 666,730 of record JARHVA010000698.1, read on the forward strand.
TGATAGAGAAAAAAGTCATGACATAACATTTGATAATAGGTAACAAGCATACACAAAGCTAACCAACAATAGTGTCATAAGTACCAAAAGCATTATAAGAGGGATTAGGATAATCATATCTAAATATGGAGTAATTAAGTACCTAAGAATCAAGCCATGAGAAATTATTTTTTGAAGCATCATTTTCATCACTGGTAGTCCTTATAGTTCTATTTTATTCATGACCCTTTGATTGTCTAGTGGCTATAGGTTGTATGTTGCACCTTGTATGCAATTTATTTGGGACAGAGTTATGCACTTACACATTGTGCCTTTTTTCTTCAGGGATCAACTTTGGTTTCTTACATGCTATGACTTCTTGCTCTTTCTCTTTTGGAAAATCCACGTCTTTATGAATTGTAATCACTTATTCCTCATGTCTAATTTCAAGACATTGAGGCAAAGTGGAGGGAATTACTTTCAATTGATGTATCGAAGATCTTTCAAGTAACACATTGTATGATCCATTAATATATATGACATGAAATAATATTTGAACCAATTTTGGAATAATTTGGATATGGAAGATACTACAACCAAAGGGTTATTTTCCTACACCATAATAACCTTGTATAACCATATGAGTGTTTGCTAAATATTTCCTTGTAAAGGTCAAGATCATAAATAAATTTATTGATACATATATTGAGACTTGAGCCATTGTTTACAAGTATTCCTTCCTTTTCATTACCATCTGTAAAGGCCTATACATATAATGAACCATTATAGGAACTATCATGTTAATTTTTATTTTCACCAAAAGTGATATGAAGAGTGACTTTCTTTTAGTTGAATAATAAAATCAATAAAGGCATCAAACCAGAAAAGTTCCATAATTAAATGGCACTTTGTTTCATTCTCCTTGTCAACCATATGAACATTTGAATTTTCATTTGTTGGTTATTGTGGTTTGGATGACAATCAATAAAAATATTCAAATGTTGATTTGGACGAACCACCAATTCATTTAAGTCGGTATTGACTCCTAGTTTAATTTACTTGTTCTTAATATTTTCTTAGATCTTATGCTTCAAAACTATGTAAAAATTTGTTGAGTGTTCTTGGATTATATGATAGTCACAAAATGAATTTGGGTTATAACTTCTAGGCAGAGGTCTTGAATGTTCAAAATCCCTCATTGGAGGTAAAGGTATCAATATTACACTCAAGAAAGTTCTTTGAGACTTGTTGTAGGCACTTATTAGACCTACTAAATTGTCTATGCTATTTTTTTTGATTCAAGATGAATCTTTGAGATGGTTGTTATATTACATTAACTTAATTTATATGATCATTCTTGGTTCGAAATATATCATCATTGTTTTTTTTCTTAAAGTTTGACTTGTTTGAAAATTTAGAACATTAGAAAAAGAAGACACATTAGGAGAATACTTAAAAACATTGGAATCTAAAAGCATCATTCCAAATTCTCTAACAACGTGATAAAGCTCTTCAAATTAAGTATAAGAATCAAACACAAATTTTTATTTAATACTTATAAACAAACTATCAGTAAAGACTTTGAATGTTATTATTTGGTGGCCCATATGCCATCTTGGTAAATATTGTAGACATCCAATTCTTACCACTATCATGCCACCAAAATTGCAAATTTGAATGACTTTATGCAATAAATGCACAAATTAGACCAAATCATATAAACACTCTAATTCATCCACACACATCATGTGCAAGTACAAAACCACATCAATATGTTCCTAATTGGGGCATTACCATGAGCACAATTATTATATTCTTCTAATTTATCTTTGGTCAAATTACGACTTAGCAAATTGATGTTCTCAACCACTAAAATCCTCTAATTCATCTGCGCACGTCATGTGCATGTGTTGATTTGGGTCAAGGCATCCCTAATTAGGGAATTGCATTGTATGCAATTGTCTCTTTCTTATGATTTTTTTCCAATCAAAATGTGACCAAGTAAATTGATGTTTTCGACCATTTTGATTAAAAAAATGACTAAATTCAAAGAATTGCAAAAATATTAAGCAAAACAAAACAAATTAAAACATTACGTGAAAAATTCATGGAAACTTAATGAATATCTAATATTACAAATTCATAATTCAATAAATATCTGGGAATATGTGTCATGATGATGTCATTGACCTCAAAACCATAAATGAAGTAAATATTAGGATGAAGGCTATCCATGCCTTATTAATGCCCCATTCTCCCAAAACATAAATGCATTTTGACCCCCTAACCCTAAATCAAACTTAACCACACATGGGTTGGAATCAATTGGAAAACTATAAATACAAGTGTCATGACCGTAACCATTAAGCTTTTTTTAGGTGCTAACAAACTATGCCAAAATATCACTAGAAAGCTTCAAACCTTCTTATATTTTCACCCAATCAAGAGCCAAGGCCTATTGGTGCAAGAAGATATGTTGGAGGATCTTTCCCTACTGCATTGATAAAGACTTGGAGCACCAAATCCGTGCACAAACATGATTAATGGACCAATCTTGGAGGAGAGTCACTTGGGGAAGGCATTGCTTGTGTTTTCTTGTCTAGTTTTCTTGAGTCTATTGATCCATGCCCATCGAGGGAGTAGGCCTAATAATATTAGTTATTTATGCTTATCATTTGTTTTATGTACTAATACATGAACTAACTTGTTTTACAATCCTATTTTACATTTGGCATACCCAGTGGGACCACATATCTCACAAATCGCTTTGGGGACCTTCTTAACCTTCTAATTAATTAATCAAACCCTTTTTATGGTGTTGTTTTACCTCTTTTTCCTCTAATTTTCACGTGTTTTTTGTTATATTCAAAATGACAATCAACCTACACAACGATGAAGTCACCCTAAACATCAACAAAGTCACCATGGACATCAGTGAAGTTGCCCTACTTAAAGGAGAAATCACATCCATAAATGATGAATTTGTATTTTACCACTTTTATGTTCTCTATTTGTTTTTATAGATCAACGAGGTTGATTTTAAAATTAAAAAAATGCCCTACACATCGGTGAAGTCATCACCTGTGAACAACGAAATCGCTATCTTATCAACAAATTCAACTTGGTAATAATGAAGTTGCCTTGAAAATGATGAAATTGACCTGGTAAAAAATGAACTCACAGAAGGTAATTTTAATATGTTTTTAGTTTTATTGGAAATGATGGACTCGTCCAGAGAGCAGGAAGGTCATCCTGTTAATTGGTGAAATTGCCAAAACTGTGCGTCTGTGATCCAGGAAAATGGTGAAGTCACTTTGATAAACAATGAAGTCACCTTATTGCAATTTTACCAAGAACATAAAACAATAGTATTAAATTTCCAATTGGTGTTTTGAAACCTTCTTTGACTACTAAAAATTTGTTTTGCAGGTTTTGACATTTTGCTAGCTTACTTTTACAACAACTCAAGGCAAATTTCATTCATACATTCATATTAGTGCTTAAAAATAAAATCCACACTTAGATTTAGAGCTCTTAAGAACATTTTATTTTTGTTCTTTGTTACAAAGCACTTGATTTCATTACTTATTTGTAAAACTTGCAACTATGCTCTCCCTTTGCCCCCTTTAGGGAGTCTGGGTGGCCAAAAATGCATTATTTTACTTGTTTGTTGGTGTCTACCCAGATAAATGTTGCATATGATCTCTCATTGTTCCTAAGAACTTGGATGACTTAAAAATGACCAACTTCTCCTTTTATTTTTGTTTGGCTTAGCAAGTGGGAGTTCATCACCTCCTCGCAAGTTCTCTAGGGGCATGTTGACCTAGGGTTTCATCTCCTAACATCGTACTAACCCCACTTATCTAGTGGGGTATACAAATTGAGTGTACTATTCGGTGGGATAGTGATTGAACAATTAACTTGGCCAACCGAATAAGTCCTTGGAGCCAATACTTATTGGGTATCACACTTTATTGAGCAAGAGACAAATAAAGTGGTTATGAAAGGGATAAGATGATTTTAATCACATTCATTTGATGGATATATTATTGTGTCCAGTGTTCTTTGGCACTTGTGGATCATTTAGAGAGCCATCAAAAATTTTAGATAAAAGACCTCACTTGCCATGGATTATCTTGCCATTACCTTTGTGCTCTAAGTTCCATGCCACGTACAAATTCTTGAGAGATAGAGGGAAGCTAATCATTCTGCCTTCATGTGCTCTTTATTTTTTGGATTAACACTTAATTCCTCTCAAGAATTGGTATATCGGTGAAAGTTTGGTAAATACTATGCAAACCTTGTGTCAGTTATTAAGATAGGAACATGAGCTTTCTTGAGTTCAAAACCATTTTGCACAAACAAACAGTCCAAAAACCTCTCAAATCAAGTTTGAAATTCAATTTTGAGTATTCAATCTAAAAGATAATTTGTTTACACTTGAGTCTTGTTTATGACTTGCACTTGAGTGGTTTACTCTTTGTGTTTAGATTGTACTATTGTATTATATTTTTATTTGATTTAAGAGCTTTAGCTAAGTGCAAAGTTTTGTGCCCATACCATACACATTATCACCAATTTACGCATTAAGGTGTTACGTTATTCACATTAAAATTTCATAATTATAAATTTATATCACAAGTGTCACATATATCATTTGGAAAAATAGTCTTTGTCTCACTTGATACTGTTATGCTTCCCAATTCATTTCAACTTTCAGACTTAGTTTTTCTTGCATTAGCCTTTGCTCTAGGTTTCTAGATCATTCAACTTTATTCTATATTTGTCAATTGAGATCAACCATAGTCTCATTGTCCTTTTATATGATACTAAAACATTTTGGGCTTAGTTTTCCTTGCCTTAGCCTATGCCCTAAGTTCCAATATTGTTCAACCTTCTTCTAAATTTGTTGATTCTAACCAAACAAGGTCAAGTGATCCAAAGACTTCACTTCTTCTTCTGTGCCAAAGATTATTCTGTGTCGTTACATTATCCAATCCATTCTAATTGTGAGCTGATTATAAGGTTTATGAAGACCATTTGATAATGTTTTTGAATTCCAAATTGAACCAAGAGTATGCTTAAAACACTTGTCAAAAACTGAGTGTTAATACAAAAATGTAGAGATACACTGGAAATGGGGTCTCTTATGGACCTAGTTACGAGAAAGAAAACCTTTATGATGGAGAGGAACATTCAGTTGTGTTAGAATATATCCATCCTATTGTGGGATCAAGCCATGTCAATACCTTAAAAACCAATTGATCAAAGACCAAGATGAGGCCCTCTAAAGACTAATAGAATCTAGAGCTAGGCTCTCACTAGAATTTTTGAGAGAGAAACTACATACCCTTGTTCAAATATAGGGACACCAATATAAACCGGTTGCTAACCAAGAGCTACCTTACACTCAGGTGCCAAAACAAGTCATTGCTCTTATAGCAATGGGAAAGGCTCACTAGTGGATCCTTCTCAAAATGATCATATTATTGCATCCACCACACAACAAACTAGTCAATGCTATGTGTTGATCAAATTTCACCTCAGTATAATTTTTTCAATCATTTTCATGGAGAGTTGAACAATAGTTGCAAGAACAGGGCATTTCAGAGGTCCAAAATTGTAAGTCAAGGAGGTTAAAGTGTTTTGGCTCCATTGTAGTGTATGTCAGGTTCTCCACGGGTCAAGTCTTGGCTGCTAATAAACCCGAGTTACATTATCAAGACCAAGTCAGGTTCTCTGAATGACTCAAATTATAAAAATTTCATGAGTAGAAGTAATCTGGGTTTGTGAACCCAAATTACTCCTTCCAATGCTTTGCAGGTTTTCAACGATGCATAACTTTGGGTTTTCCAAGGAGCAAGTCTTAAATTGATTTAATCAAAAGCAATTGAAAAACTTGAAGTGGTCCTGATAATGTTCCCCCCAAGTGTCCCTTCAAAACTTTTTGAAGGGCACTTTGTTTTCCCTAGTGTCCCTTCTGAAAAGTTTTGAAGGGCACTTTTCTTCCCAAGTGACCCTTCAGACTTTTCCAAAGGGAACTTTGTATTTGGAAATGCCCTTAGAAAAAAGGAAATGCCATTTAAATTTTTTTGAAGGGACCCTATGTCTTCCCCAAGTGTCCTTCAAAATTTTTCTGAAGGACACTTTCCCAAGTGTCCTTCAGGAAAAGTTCTCAAAGGAAATAGCCATTGCCTTTCGGGTAAAATCCTTGAAAGAATTCCTTCAAACAAATTTTTCAAAGGAATTACTTTGAGAAAATTGCCCGAAACAATAAACCTGACCTGATGGATCCCCATGATGTACCACAAGCATCATGTTTAATACAACCAACTAGTTATTGGGATTCAAAGACATGACATGTTGTAGGACGTCAAATTTAGGGTGGCCAACTAACCATTGAGATTCAAATATAACATGCCGTAGGATGTCAAATTCATGCCTAAAGTCTTCAAGCAAGGATTAAAGCCATTCAGAGAACCTAACAGGGTCTTAAGCAAAGATAGTGCAAATCATGTTTCCCAAAGAGCTTTGCTTATGACTTTTACAAGTAAAAGCAATTGTAAAACCCAAAAAATAAGAGACAATGATTAGTGGGTTTTCAAAAGAGATTTGCTTATGAATCTTACAAGTAAAAGCCATCAAAGAACCCGAAGAAGCAAGTAGAAGTAAAGTCACTTGGAAAACCTGAATGGGTCTGTAGTGCAAAACATAGGAGCTCTCAGGAAGAATCTAAGGTTTGCAACAGTGATCTGAGCCATTTCTTATGGAGGGTCATCTCACCATTGATTTTTTAGTGATCTTGGTTATTTTAAGAGGGCGAATAAAAGAGAAGGACAAACTCTAACTGAATGAGAGAATAGTTGGAATCAGTTTCACCAAGATATCAACTGCAAACCATTTTGGAGGCTTCTATTTTGGTACCCAAGAGCTCTTTCTTTTTCTATAAATAAGACCCTTGGTCTCTTGTTTTATCATCCATAGATAGTACAATGAAGCCCTGCTAGAATGTTTTGCCATTTTCTTGCATTTGAGAAAAGAAGCATAAGTCTATTTTCTTTCTAAGTTCTAGACATTTGCCTGGGCATGGAAGAGATACATAGTGATATCAAGTGATGTTTTATCCTTTTGTTCTCTATCCTTCATGTTTTTGAGCAAAGATTTGATCTAATAGGTCATGTAGAGTGTATTCTAGTTGTATGAGATTTTGCACATGTGTAACTTTTTTTATGGACTATACAGGTTGTCTTTTCTAGTTATTTACCTTATGTGATCTCATTCATTTTGTCTCCACATTGAAATACTTATGTTGGAATCTTCTATAGCTTGAGTTATAGACTATATTCTATTGTATTATGCAGAAGTATAGGGCATGCATGTGGATACTAATTTTTGGTGTATCACCATCTTAGACTAAGCTTTTCATTTATGCAAATTTCTGACTCTTTTCACTCATACAAATTGGTTTAGTAGTTTTATTTCACAAAAATATAATATAGGGAGTTAGCCCTTTCAACCTAGAGGTTCATTTCCACTTATAGGCACACCCATAGGCCTGGAAATGTCACAACATTGCCTAAATCTGGAGGAGTCCTGAACAACCCTCTTATAGGGTGCAAAATTTGGAGACAACAGTTCTAACATGCTCGATGGGACCTAAATTATTACTAAGTCAAGGAGAATGCTGGTCTTAACAGGCATATGTAATAGAAATAACCCTAAAACAACATTTGGCAACTCCATAAGGGTGTGAATCCTTGGTTCTAGACCAAGTTTTATACATTATCCTACATGGTCCTCACAAGGTCCTTAAGATTTTTTGACCAAGCCCCTTCAGCTGAAGCTTTTCTTAAATAACAACACCCTAAACCAATCTTAGCCCTATTAAATCCTTGGCAAGGAGGTTTTGGGGAAGAAGCAGAAGAGGTTGAAGAAGTTCAAAGAGAGGAGGAAGTTGAAGAAGAAATAGAGGATCATAGGGGAAGAAGAGAAATGGGAGAAAGGGGAGAGATAGATAGACATCAACCTTTCCCTACTTTTAATACCCAAAACCCAATAGAGCCTTCTGCATATGACCCCATCCCTCCAAATACTACCAAAAATCTTCCTAGTTTCAATGGAGAGGGTCCTATTAACCCATCTGAACATATTAAAGACATCTCTAATTTCTTCAATTTCCATAATGTTACTAGGGCCAACATAGCCATTAGGCTACTTGCTATGTCTTAAAAAACCAAATCAATTGACTGGTATAGAATGTTGGAAGGGGGATGCATTACAAGTTGGGATGGTTTTGGAGACCTATTGGTGACAAGAATAGAAAATAAGAGTGATCATGCTTCCCTAATACATCAACTGAATGTAATAAGAAGAGGTCCAAATGAATTCAAAGGAGATTTCAATGAGAGATTTCAAAGAAAATGGTATAGGCTGCCACCAATCATGAGACCTCCTCCTAGCTTTGTGTTCCCAACATACCTTGAAGGGATTGGTACTGATGTTGCTATTATGTTGCAGGCAATAGGAGGATTCACTCTTCTAGGTACATATGAGCTAGCAATTGAGGTTGAGAATAGCTTGATTCAGGCTGGAAGACTCCCTCCAAGAGTTTCCATACCTTTACTATCCCACAATTCGGTTGAATATCCAAGAATATCTCAAGTTCCCAATGCCAATGTGAAGCTAAGAGCCTTTCCCAAGAAGGTGGATAACATTATGGACAAGGATGAAGAAATCAGATCATTGAGAGCTCAGCTCAAGCAAGCTCAATATCAGGTAAGTGCTCCTCCTAATGCACAATACTATCCTTAACAAGGATATAGAGCTCCATCCATATACAATTATCAAGGGAGAGGACAAAATCAACAAGGTTATAGTAGGCAACCCAATGCATATAATCCAAATTCTACTCCTCCCATAAAGGTTGTTGTTCCAGTTCATGCAAACCTAGTGCAAGGAGAAGATCATGTGGACCAATGGGGGCAGCCTCAAAGTTAGTTTGAACATGATGATGGAGGAACTAGCTACACTTTGATTACACAAGAAGAAGCTACTCCTTAAATGATATTATAAGAAGCATGTCCCAACCAAAGGGATAATCATGGATAAGGTAGCAACCCAAGTGTGGGGATGATGAACTTTCAAGCAAAGGATGATTTTGTATTATCTCAAGGCATGTCAATTATAGATAATACAAGGTCCAAGAAGAGAGCCTTGGGAGAAGGCCAGGAGCCACAAATAGTTCCAAGTGATGCCCCTCTAAGGCCACAAAATGCCAATCAAAGTTCTACACCTTCTACAAGCCATGTTCCTCAACAAAATTAGAATGAAAATGCAACTGCCAAGATTGCAACACAATAGGAAACAACTCCTTTATTATCATTAAAAATGTAGGAGAAAGTGAATACTCCATCTCTAAATATTGTGGACTCATTAAAGAGCACTAAGACGAGTATATACCTTTGGGAGTTTCTACATATACCTGGTTAAAAGGAGCTTTTCCAAGAGCAGTTAGTAAGCATGCAGGTGGCTCCTCAATATTCAAGTCATCATAGTGTGGCTCTCACAAATTATCTAAATCATCTTTTAGATCCTTATACTAAAGCTGAAAAGCCTCCACCCTTCTACCTCACACTCATTGTAGGAGATAAGTTGGTCCACAATTTTATTATGGATAGTGGAGCAAGCACTACTGTTATTCCTAAAGTAGTGGTTGATAAGTTGGGTTTGAACTATGAGCCACATAGTAAAGGCATGTTGTAGCTAGATGGAACTCCAACCAAGATGGTAGGGTTGGTCAAAGGTCTAAAATTTTTTTTACATGGCTTCCCAAGCTTCCTTATCATGCAAAATATTATGGTGGTGGACCTTCCAACACACTTTGTTATATGCTTGTCTACAGACTTTACGACCAAGATATGAGGATACCTTTCTGCTGATTGGTATTTTATAGCTTTCAAGACAAGGTATGGAACCAAGGTAACCATAAGGACTCATCCCTTATCAAGGTTCCACATTGAGCCATACTTGGAAATAATGACAAATCAAAACTATCTAATCAGCAAGGAGGAAGAGGCAGTCTTGAATAGTGAAACATATTCTCCTGTTGAAGGTATTTCTAACCTCTATCTTGACAAGTACAACACTAAAACACATGGCCTTGATCCTTACTCTTTCATTAAGGAAACTGATTTGGGAGTTTACTACATGCATGAGAAAAACATCCCAATTCCTTCACTCACCAATGAAGATCATGAGCTTAATGGCATGTAGAAAATGTTCTTTGATGGTTCAAGGAGAAAATTAAGTGCAAGAGCTAGTGTCATGTTGGTTTCCTCATCAAAGAATCATTATTACTCTTCTTATAGGTTTCACTTCAGCTGCACTTGAAATATGGTAGAATATGAAGGCTTAGTTCATGGTCTCCAATGGGCAAAGAAGAGAGGAATCAAGCTTTTGAAAGTCTATGGAGATAGTGAGCTGGTCATTCATCAAGTAAGAAGTCAAGCTACAACCAAGAACCCCTTGCTCAAGTCCTACAAGTATAGGGTATGGGATCTACTTGAGGATTTTGATGCCTACAACATCCAACCCATATCAAGAGACTTGAACAAGCATGCTGATAAATTGGCTATAATTGGAGCACATTTTGACTCAACTACTGACGTTGAACAAAAGAAAGATCAATATCATATCAAGATCATTGTGAGACCTTCCATTCCAGATAATGAAGTGTCATGGAAAGTTTTTTAAAGTGATGAACACATTGCACACTTATTCTAAAATGAGGCATGCTTCTCTTCAAGAAATCAAAAGAATTTGCATGATCTTTATGAAGAGAAGATTATACAACTGAAGACAGATAAAATACTCAAGGGGATGATAACCTTGGAGAGTGTATTCAACATGATGATCAAAAGAAAAACCAAAGAAGGAGCATGTCAACAAAATAAGAGAACTATGAGGGAGTTCTTATTTTCAAGGACAAATTTTTGAAGATTGGCAAGGCTTGTTCTCAACTGGAAAGGCAAGCTTTTATTGCATTATGCAAAGAGTTTCATGACATCTTTGCCTAGGAATACAAGGACCTAAAAGGGTTTGACCCAAGTCTAGTTCATCACACCATTGAGTTGGAGCATGAAGCTAAACCAGTAAGGCAAAATCAAATGCTTACCAACCCCGAGGTAGAAGAACTCATGAAGAAAGAGCTGACCAAATTGATTGAGTCTAGATTATCTTTCCTATCAAACACTCAACTTGGGTAGCCAACCTTGTGCTGGTTCGAAAGAAGAATGAAGAAATCAGACTTTGTGTGGATTTTTGTGATCTAAATAAAGTGTCTCTCAAGGATCATTACCCACTCCCTTCCATGGAACAAATTTTACAAGTTGTTTTAGGTTCTCAACATTTCTCACTTCTTGATGGTTATTCAGGTTATAATCAAATATTGGTAAATAAAGGGGATCAATTCAAGACAACCTTCACCACCAAGTGGGGGACCTTTGCCTACAAGAAGATGCCATTTGGTTTATCCAATGCTTGAGCTACATTTCAAATGGCAATGGACATGGATTTCAAAGGTTTGATCAATAAGTTTTTGCTTTTTTACCTTGATGATATAACCATTTTTTCAAAAGATACTGCTGATCATATGAGACATCTAAGGCAAGTGCTTGAGAAGTGTAGAGAGCATGACATATCCCTCAATCCAAAGAAGTGAATCTTCGCTGTCTATGAAGGTAAGATTTTGGGTCATGTTGTTTTAAAAGAAGGCTTATCTATTGATTGTGAAAGGATTGAAGCTATTCTAGGCTTGTCTTTACCTCAACACAAGAAATATATGCAAAGTTTCTTGGAAAAAATAAACTTTGTAAGGAGGTTTATCCCAAACTTTGCAACTGTGGTAAAGCCTATCACAACCATGTTAAAAAAGAACCAAGTTTTTTATTGGACAAAGGAAGGTAAATGCAGCTTTGAGGTAATCAAGCTAGCAATTGCAGCCTCTCCCGCTCTCTTAAATCTAAATTTTGCTAAAGATTTCATTCTTTATACTTTTTCTAACCTTGACACTATCTCAGCTATGCTTATGTAAAAGAATGATAAAGATGTTGAACAACCAATTGCTTTCTTCAACCAAGGCTTAGAAGACTACAAAGTGAGATATTCTTTTATTGAGAAGAAATATTTACCCATCATTAGAGGTTTGAAAAAGTTTAGGCATATGTTTTCAAAAAATAGGATCCATGTCATGGTTTCCCATCCTAGCACCAAGGAGTTTATCCTAATCAGGGATCTCAATGAGAAGAGAGCTAGATGGATCATGAAGGTGATGGAATATGACATTGACATCAAGGTAACCAACCTAGTAAGAGGAAGAGGTTAATGTGAGTACTTAGCATCCGAATTTCAAGAGTCAAAAGAGCAAACCTTGGTAAATCAAGTTCAAGACCAACTAGCTGATCAAATGCATAATCAAAGTTGGACATAAGACATCATTGCTTTTATTCAAAATGGTGAGTGTCCCAATGGCTTGAACAAATATCAAAGAAGGTATTTTAGGCTGTAAGCTATTCCTTATTGTCTTGTGGATGGCATTCTCTTTAAGAAGGATGTGTGCAATGTGTTGCTAAGATGCATTAACAATGACCAATTTGATATGCTGATAAAAAGGTTCCATAATGTTGCAGATGGTGGTCACTTCTCTCCTAAAACAATAGCTACAAAAATAATGAGAGTTGGTTACTATTGGCCTAGTCTTTTTATAGATTGTTATCATTGGGTTAAGGTTTGTCCTCAATGTGATTTATTTGTTGGCAAACAAAAACTTGCTTCCCTTCCATTAAATCCTATCCAAGTGGACCAAACTTTCATGCAATGGGGCCTTGACTTCATTGGCATGATCAACCCTCCATCAAGTGTTGGACACAAATGGATATTGATTACTACAAACTACTTCAAAATATGGGTAGAGATTGTTGCTTTGAAGGAAGCAAATATAAATGCCATCTTAGATTTCTATGTTAGCATTATAACAAGGTTTGGATCTCCTCATGTCATCATGTTAGATAATGCACTTGATTTCATAAGTGATAAAACTTTTGATTGGGCAACAAAGAGTGGAGTTCATTTGAGTATCTCATCCAACTACTACCCTAAAGGTAATGGATTGGCTGAGTCTACCAACAAGAACCTCATCAAGATCATCAAGAGGATGTTGGAAACCAATCAAAGAGCATGGCATAACAAGTTGAAGACAACCTTATGGGTAGATAAAATCACTCCCAAGAAGTCAATTGGTAATTCTCCCTTTGTACTTGTCTATGGGAGAGAAGCTAGGCTATTCATATCACAAGAGTTCTCTACCTTGGAACTTGCACAACAATTGGAATTACTTGAAAACACTTCCATGGAGGTTAGATTGACAGAATTAATGCAATTGCAAGAGGCAAGAGATGATGCACACAAAGCTTTGGAACACCATCAAGTTTTTATGAAAAAATCTTTTGACAAAAGGGCAAGGGCAAGAGTGTTCAAAGAAGGTGACTTGGTCTTGAAATGGGATGAGGATAGAGAAAAACTAGGCAAACATACAAAGTTTGATTCCTATTGGAGTGGTCATTACATCATCATCAAGTGCAAGCAAAGAAACTCTTTTTAGTTGTCCAAAATGGATGGAGAAGAGTTGCCTATTCCAGTGAATGGAATCCACTTAAAACCGTGATTTTGACCCTTGATGGCCATGTCTTGTATATACTTTGTTTTGATCTGTTTCCTTTGTTGTGTTTGTTTTCCCTAAGTTCTTTGTAGCATAGGTGTGTTTTTCTTCCCTTTGTTTAGTGTGTGTCTCTGCCTTGTGTATGTAATCAACCCAGCTAGTGTGTTTTTGAACTAAATCTTGCTCAGTTCTCTTTGAAGTGCTTATATGTGTGATTCCATGCCCAATAAAAGGATTTAAGTGACTGGTCTTTGACATAGTAGGCATGTCTCCACTCAAAATTGGCAAGAATGTTGACTAAATTTCACTTCAGTATAATTTGTTCAACCATTTTCATGGAGAGCCAAACAATAGTTGCAAGTCAAGTAGGCTAAAGTGTTTTGGCTCTATTGTAGTGTATGTCGGGTTCTCCATAGGTCAAGTCTTGGCCCCTAATAAACCTGAGTTACATTATCAAGACCAAATCAGGTTCTCTGAATGACATGACTTATAAAAATTTCATGAGTAGAAGTAATCCAGGTTTACAAACCCGAATTACTCCTTCTAATGCTTTACGGGTTTTCAATGATGCATGAATTTGGGTTTTCTAAGGAGAAAGTCTTAAATTTCTTTATAAGCAAAAGCAATCAAAAAAGGCGAAATGGTCTTGATAATGTTCCCCCCTAAGTGTCCCTTCAAAATTTTCTGAAGGGCACTTTATTTTACCAAGTGTCCCTTTGGACTTTTCTTAAGAGCACTTTTCTTCCAAGTGACCCTTCAAAAAAGTTTTGAAGGGCACTTTTCTTCCCAAGTGTCCCTTTACAGTTTTCTAAAGGGCACTTTTCTTTCTAAGTGATCCTTCAAAAAAGTTCTGAAGGGAAATTTTCTTCCTAAGTATCCCTTTGAAAGTTTTTCGAAGGGCACTTTTCTTCCGAGTGACCCTTCAGAAAAGTTCTAAAGGGCACTTTTTAGCCCAAGTGTCCCTTTGAAATTTTTTGAAGGGCACTTTGTTGTCCAAGTGACCCTTCAAAAAAGTTTTGAAGGGCACTTTTCTTCCTAAATGACCCTTCAAACTTTTTTGAAGGGCACTTTGTCTTTGGAAAAGTTTCGAAGGGCCATTTCATTTGGAAATTCCCTTTGAATTTTTTTGAAGGGACCCTGTGTCTTCCCCAAGTGTCCTTCAAAACTTTTTTGAAGGACACTTTCCCAAGTGTCCTTTGAGAAAAGTTCTTGAAGGAACTAGCCATTGCCTTTTGGGCAAAATCCTTGAAATAATTCCTTCAGACAAAGTATCCAAAGGAATTACTTTAGGAAAATTGCTCAAAATAATAAATCCGACCTGATAGATCACCATGACGTGCTGTAGGACGTCAAGTTTAATACATCCAACTAACCATTGGGATTCAAAGACATTACGTGCCATAGGACATCAAATTTAGGGTGGCCAACTAGCCATTGAGATTCAAAGATGACGTTCCATAGGACGTCAAATTCATGCCTAAAGTCATCAAGCAAGGAGTAAAGCCATTCAGAGAACTCGACAGGGTCTTAATCAAAGATAGTGTAAATCAGGTTTCCCAAAGAGCTTTGCTTATGAATTTTACAATCAAAAGCTATTGAAATTCCCAAAAAGGAATAGACAATGCTTTGCAAGTTTCCAAAAGAGCTTTACTTATGACTTTTACAAGTAGAAGCAATCAAAGAACCCGAAGAAGCTAGTAGAAGTAAAGTCACTTGGAAAACCCGAATGGGTCTGTAGTGCAAAATGTAGGAACTCTCAAGAAGAATCTAAGGTTCACAACAATGATCTAAGCCATTTATTATGGAGGGTCATCTCACCATTTATTTTTTAATGATTTTGGTCATTTAAAGAGGGCAAATCAAAGATAAGGACAAACTCCAATTGAATGAGAGAACAACTAGAATTAGTTTCACTAAGATGGTGACTGTAAACCATTTTGGAGGCTTCTATTTTGGCACCCAAGATCTCTCTCTTCTCTCCCTCTTTTGCTATAAATAATACCCATTGGGTACTTGTTTTATCATTGACAAATAGTATGATGAAACCCTGCTGGAATGTTTTGCCATTTTCTTGCCTTTGACCAAAGAAACATAAGTCTATTTTATTTCTAAGTTCTAGACATTTGCTTGGGCATGCAAGAGACATAGAGTGATAGCAAGTGTTGTTTTATCCTTCTATTCTCTGTCCTTCATGTTTTTGAGCAAATAGTTGATCCAACATGTCATGTAGAGTGCATTTTAGTTATATGAGATTTTTCACATGTGTAACCTTTTTTTTCGACTATACAGGTTGTCTTTTCCAATAATTTACCTTATGTGATCTCATTCATTTTGTCTCTACATTGAAATACTTATGTTGGAATCTTCTAAAGCTTGAGTTATAGACTATATTTTACTGTATTGTGCATAAGTATATGACATACATGTGGATACTAATTCTTGGTGTATCACCATCTTAGAATAGGATTTTCATTTATGCAAACTTCTGACTCTTTTCACTCAAACGAAATGGGTCAATAGTTTTATTGCACAAAAAGCTAATACAGGGAGCTATCCCTTTCAACCTAGAGGTTCATTTCCACTTATAGGCACACCCACAGGCCTAGAAATGTCCCAACATTGCCCAAATCTGGAGGAGGCCTGAACAACCCTCTTCTGGGGTGCAAGATTTGGAGAAAACACTATGTATATCAAATCATCATTGACATAACAATTTCTTTGGCTATGACCTCATTTAATAATTCCACATTTTTAGAACAAAATTAGTTTCCTGAACAAACACAATAAAACCAAGTTAATCCTACACTTGAGGTAGATCCTTTAGCTCCCCCTAAACAATCTACAATAATGAATGCTCCATACCAAATTCCACTTGATATTCAACACACTTTCTTTAACCATAAGTAAGCCATTTCTAATGTGTGACACACATCTAATACTTTGCAATAAGTGTTGGAGCATCCCCAAAAATAGGTTGCTAATAATATACCACCTCAATAGGTAGTGGACAATTCAAAAAAATGTGTAACCTACTTATTCTAATTCACAACCAACAAGTTCCTCTTAAAAATTAGCGATGACAACATTTCTTCTGAACCAACACCATGTTCCCCAAAACCAATATATTCCTTATAACTCAAATGGTAGATTCCTCAAAATCAACATCAAATACCTAGGGATTAAAAAATATCTTCTGAACCAATAATGTCATGCCTATTCCTATGTACATTAGAATCAACAACAAATTCCTAATCAAGTACATAACTTAGGGCATAGGGTACACATTCCCAATAATTCTTACCTACGTCAACCTTGACCAAACCTATTAGTCTACTAATAATCAACATAACTATCTCATTCCACCACAAACTACAAATAAATAAGAGTGGAACACAATGAAGGAGGTAGTCTCAAGGCTTCAAATAGGTAACTAGACTAAGAAATACAAGTTTGATGAGATATGCCCATATCCGGTTTGACATAATTATTCTTCAATCACCCTTCCCACCTCATTTTGAAGTATCCAAATTTGACAAATATAAAGGGAAGGGTGACCCTAGAGAGCATATACAAGTCTCATTCATTGCATGCCAAGAGGTATCTGACATTAACATGTATTGTTACGCTTATTCCCATGTAGCTTAGGTGGACAAGCCTTAGAGTGAAATCTTAAATTGCCTAAAAGATCGGTAACAAATTTCAATAATTTATTAGAAAAATTTGTTAACCCCTTTTCTTAAAATATAAAACATGAGATGAAAGTGGTTTACTTATATAAATCAAATAAAGAGAAGGTAAAATCTTCATGACATATCTATAACAGAGGAGAGAACTATCCAGTCACTTTTAATACAATTTGCTAGATAAATAACTAGCTTATATATTTGCACAAAACCTACACCCTAAAGTTGATCATAATATGAGGATCATTTTTGCAACACATTTTAAGAAATCATCGATAAGGGTGTATATATTGAGATGGAACTTATTGCTAAAGGTTTGGTAAAAATATATTCACAAGCTAAAACATCAAACTAGACATCAACACTTGTTTAGGCAACTGTTGTTGAAAATCCCAAGGTTTTTAATAAGAACAAGAACATGGTGGGTAATGGGGTTACCAAATCATGGCATGTGAAAATATTTTAGGCATCTCCCACTCAAAATAGGCCACCCAATCCACCACTCACCTTATAGAGATCTCCTCCATACAAAAGATATGCTAAATGCAGGCCATTCAATGACCTAGTGGAGCCTATTGAGTCAATATTTAAGAAATTAGTTGCAACTAACATGATTATTTGGCATGTACCAAAAAAAATTTCATGAGGATCAACCTAACTCTTAATAGTATCGTGAAGATGAATTTTGTGACTTTAATCATGTTTTCAACCATGTCATTTATCGATGTGTGCAACTAAGGCACATTATTGAAGATTTGCTAGAGAATGGAGAGATTGATTTGGGCAAAAAAATTTTTAACACCAACTAAGACATGGGTATCTACAAAGATCCCTTCCCAAATCATGAAAAATAACAAAGGATAAATCAAAACTAGGGCCAAGAACACAAGCAACAACAAAATCAGGGTCACAATCAAAATCAAAATCTAAACAATAATCGTAATCAAGATCATGACACTTGAATTAATCAAATTGAGTACCATACCATGCCATATTATTAAAAAAATATCATAAGACATATTACTAATAATCATGTCGTTACCATTAAGATCAATTCCTGAGTACCATCCAATGTTATTCAGTATGTTGGTCCCTCTATTTTAGGATCACCATCTTCTTCAGGTAATTCTACACTAGGTTCTAACACATCACTTACACCTCAATTTTTGTGGGTTACCATCCATATAACTTCTCATTCATTTAATTATACCTCTTGAATCAAAGTTACACAATTGTAACTAGATGGTCAAAAGTTATCCTCCATGGCCCTTTGCCTTCTTCCAACACTAATTCTGAGCCTAGCCATATACCTTCCAAAAATTTGAAACCAAACCCTATACCGCCTATGGACAAACCTTATTATCCCATTGTTGAGAAAACATAAAATATAAGCGAATAACTTAAAAAAATGTCTACAAATATTTCTATTCTGGATCTCTTATGTGCATCAAAAGTTCGCTAGACCATATTGAATGATTTCCTTCAATAATCCACTGTGCTTAATGACATTAATCCTAACTAATTACAAGCACTTGTGGGACATTTACCCTAGGACAATGACTTAAATTTGACCAATGAGATATGTCATCCCTTGGTTCCCTGCATACTAATACTCTATACATTGAAGCCATTATTTCCCATCATAAAATCAAATGGGTTATTATAGACAATGGTTCTAGATTGAATATAGCATCTTTGAAGCTGGTCCAAACATTAGGGCATATAATAACAAATATGCGACTAGATACCATTACCATTAAGGCCTATGAAAATGCAAAGATAGAATATGTGAGAACCATTTGCTTGTCGATAATTATTGGGTCTGTCACCCACAATACCTTGTGCCATGTCATTGATATAGAGCTTCCTTAAAATATTCTTCTTGGTCATCCTTGGATCCATGAAGTATGAGAAGTACCTTCTACCCTACATCAATGCATCAAATTATCCCCTCTATTTTAGAGGTCACTATCTATGGGGACTTACAACTGTACCAATATTGCAAATGTTTAGAATTTGAATATGACAACTACACCTATTATCCTAACACTAAGTTGGTAGGAAAGAAAGGTAAGAGGGTGGTTTTTGAACCTTCCAAGTCCAATTATATTGAGCCCAGTGACCTCATTTCCACTTTTGTTGATCCATTTCTTCTCACCATGTCTACTCATTTCACTATTTAGGATGATGGTATTTCCATGTATAATATTCACAATGCATTCCACATTGGTAAATTGCCTCAATCTCCTAATCCTATGGCTGACCTAAAACCTTTAAAAATTCTAGCAATCCCAACATGATTTGGCAAAATAAATCCAAATTTGCTCTATAAGAGCCATTTCTATTTGTACCTGATACATCACCTAATCAAGATCGATCCACCAACATTGAGGGAGGTTGGTTTTAGGGTGATAATTTTGCTAATTGATTTCAAAGCACTAAGTACCCCATTCCAAATCAAATCACATATAGCTTAGACTATATAGGAAATTGATTAGGACTCAATGCACAAGGTATTCTTAAACCTATTCTAACTGCTAAATATACATGGAATCAAGGTCTTAGATTTACATCGCCTGGGGGTGACCCCTTAGATTTTGAAAGTGACATCACTTCATCAACTGACAATGAAACTCCTGATAGTGACATAGTGTCCCATTATAGTGAATATGATGAGTTGGTAGATACTGATTTATTCAATTCTAATGCCATCATGATCATTACAACCCATTATCTGCTTACCCTTAATCATCCCAACCTAGTTGATTGGGACTAGTAAGATTCTATCATATTACTAGATAAATTTCATAATGAGGAATCTCTTATCGAGTTCATGGGCCTTCGAGACAAATTTTTACTTGGTGATCATAAACAAGACTTGGAATTCCATTTAGACCTTGTTTCCTATTTTGGAAAACATGCAAACTTCCTTGAATATGATAAAAGTAAAAAATCAAGATCCTCAAGTGAAAACCTCTTTGAGGTACCCTTTGGTTAGGGAAAGAGTAAAGATAAAGATGAGTCCTTGAGTGAAAACCTATTTTAGGCATTCTTGGATGGGGAAGTTCACCTCTCTCCTCAAGAAGTGTAGTGTCCACCTAGTCTAGGCATTACCATTGGTTATGGCATCAGTTCTTAAGAACAAGTTTTTGAATACCTGATCAAGATTTTCCTAAAGTATTTGCCAACTAGCCATGCCTAACATATCTAATTCATATTCCTTATATATGTGTGAAGGTTATGATCAACAAAAAGTTAAAGAGGATTTTTTCTCTTCCTTGTCTATTATTATTGAAGATGGCTCAACATTACTAGTCAAAGATACTATAAAGGTCAACATTGGAACATATTATGATCCCAAGATTATTTATCTAGGTGCATACCTTATTAATGATGAATGTGACTTCATTGTTACCATTCTAAAATATATTATTGATATATTTTCATGGTCCTACTCAGACATTCCTAGTCTTAACCCTTTATTGGTGGTACATTGGCTTGTTGTCCATCCAAATGCCAAATTGATCAAACAAAAATTATGGAAAATTCACCATGTATATCCATCCTAGTAAGAAAAGACGTATAAAATTTATTGGGGGCAGGGTTCATTTAACCACTTGACTATTTTGAGTAGATCTCTAACATCATCCTAGTCATTAAAAAGACATAGGGAATTCACCTATGTATTGATTTTAGAGACATTAACAAGGTATTCCCTAAAGATGATTTCCCTCTGTCTAACATTGACATAATAGTCAATTCAACAATAGGCTATGAAATGTTGTCCCTCATGGAAATTTTTTTAGGTATAACTAGATTAAGATTGCACTATAGGACCAACACAAGACCACGTTCACCATTCCATGGGTAATATTTTGTTAGCAAGTCATGTCATTTATCTTGAAGAATGCTAGTGCAACCTACCAATGTGCCATGCCTGTCATCTTCCATGATATGATGCATGACATTATTGAGGATTATGTTGATAACATCTTAGCTAAATCAAGAACATGTACAAGCCACCCAAAATTTATACAAAGAATATTCAATAATATTTGTGAATATAAGGTGCCTCTCAATCCTAAGAAGTGAATCTTTGGCATCACTTTGATCAAATTTATAGGGTTCATTATGTCACAAAGAAGTATTGAGGTTGACCCTGCTAAAGTCAAGGTTATTATTGAAATGCCTCCTCCCATCCAATTTGAAACAACTCCATAACTTGTAGGGCAAAATTCAGTCGATTCACAATTTCATATCATAGTTGTTTGATAAGTGTCATCCTTTTATAAATGTTTTGAATAAAGGTGTCACATTTCAATGGTATTCAAGATATGATCAAGCATTTACTGAATTGAATAAATATATGGCTAATCCACTAGTATTGACTCCACCTACACCAAGCAAACCATTGTTATTATACATATCAATGAAAAAACATGCACTGGGGGCACTTTTGGCCTAGCATGATGAACAGGGAAAAGAACATGTGATAGACTATCTCAGTCAAACATTGGTGACTTATGAACATAATTATATGCCTATGGAAAAATCTTGTCTTATAATGGTGTTCACTTCCTAAAAGCTACAACATTACATGATGAATAACAAAACCATTGTTATATCTAAGGTTGATCCACTTAAGTAATTATTGTCCAAGACCACTCTTATAGGCTACATGGCCAAGTGGGTTATGTTGTTAAATGAATTTGATGTGGAGTACTAGAGTTGAAAGGCCATCAAGGGACAAGTCTTGGTAGATTAGCTTGTGGAAGCTTCTCTAATTGACACCAAGCCTCTTTCATTTGATTTTCTAGATGAGTTAATCATGACCCTAGGCAAAGTAGCCATTGAGTCCAAACATTGGAAATTATACTTTAATGGATCATTCACATCCCGTGGATATGGAGTTAGTATTTACTAGTCATACTGCAAGGGGATCTTATTCCCAAGGCATTTCACATTATCTTCTATTATACCAACAACATAGGTGAATATGAAGCTCTTATTGGAGGACTTTATCTCACAATATAGTGGGATATCAAGTAGTTAATGGTTTATCGAGATTCTCAACTAATCATCAATTAGGCCATAGACCAATACCATATCATAAATGAGGATCTTGTACCTTACAAACGTATTATGGATAATCTTAAAGAAAACTTTCAATTTTTTTAGTTCGAGCAGATACCATGGGCCAACAATTGAGTGATAGATTTTATGGATACCATTCGGTACATGATACAAGTTTCTAGAGATGTTTGAGAGTATCAATTTCTCATCAAGAACCTTTTATAGCTAGCTCATGTACCACTAGATTTAGAGAGAGTATGTAATATTGCTAGTCCCAATCCTCCTTAGTAACAAGACCTGTATACTTATCTCCAAGATCAAACCCTACTTTCGAACCTCTCAAAGAACCAAACAAAATTATTCCTCCATCAAGCATCCCATTATTCCATAATAGGAAACACATTCTATCGTAGAGGCTATGATGGAACGTTGCTTCAATGTTTATCTTTGAGAGAATCTACGTTAGCACTTAAAGAGGTCCATGAAGGAATTTGTGGGGACCACACTGGCATCATGTGCTTGGCTAGGAAATTCCTTTGAATATGATACTATTGGCAAAAGATGGAGATAGATGCCTACAACTATGTCAAAATATGTGTTACTTGTCAGAAGCATGGTAATTTGATACATGCATCTTCATTACCACTCCAGTTGATTACTATTCCATGGTCATTTTTAACTTGGGGAATCGATCTTGTTGGTAAAATAAACCCTACTTCCTTTGATGGCCACAAACACATCCTTATTATCTTGGAGTATTTTAATAAGTGGATAGAGGCCATCCCCCTCACACAATTGATAATCAGATAGGCAATTTCATTTACTTCCATATTATATGTCGCTATGACATCCCCTCAAAAATCACCTATGATAATGATGGTTCTTTTAAGAATAAGGATGTCAAATCCCTCTGTACCCAGTTCAAGATAACCTATATAACCTGTAAGGCAACAATCAAACCAAGGCATCTAACAAGACCATTATTGTAATCCTTAAGAAGATTGTCAATGATACTGGTCATGATTGACACTTGCAGTTTTTCCTTGCCTTCTAGGCTTACCACACTAGTCACCAAACCCTTACAAAAACTACACCCTAATCCTTAGTCTTTGGTTTAAAAGCTATTATTCCTATTTAGATCGAGTTACCCTCATTAGGTGTCTCACTATAGGACATTATCGATGATGAAGAATCATAGTTTCCATATTACACAAGTTGGAGCTTCTAGATGAAAAACATTGGTTATCTTAGACCATTTACAAGCTTATCAGAACATGCTACATTGTAGCTATGGCAAACACATTCTTACTAGGAAGTTTGAAGTTGATGACTTGGTCTTAAAATAAAATTAGATAAATGCCAAAGATGAACATAAAAATAAAGGCAAGTTTGAATCCAATTGGTTGGGTCCATTTGTTGTCATTGCAAATTATAGTATGGGGCATATAGGTTGGTTACTCCAGATGGACAAGATCTCAAAGAACCCATGAACATATTGCACCTCAAGCACTTCCATGCTTGATTTTTATTCTATTCCATTGTCTATAAGAGCCCATGATTAGGGGAACCCATTTATGTTGTTACTTGGACCATTCTTATTACTTCTACTATATTAATTAGAGCATTTGTATCTTGTTACCTGAACCATTTTTGTTATGTTATTTGGATCATATTTACTCACATATTTGGACCATTTTATATTTTTCATGGACCATCCTAATTTTATTAGAACAAGCATTATTTTTCCTAGAACCATTCCTACTTTCCATTACCTATTCTCCTGGGCTGTTATTATCGTATTACCAATCATGATCTTGATTACAACCAACAAGTATGTAGACATATTCAATGAATATCTCAGAGGTAGTTTAATTGATCAACATCAACATCAACAACTTATTTTCTAGCCAGTGCCTCAAGGCATGTCAACATATGGTTTACCTCTTTGATAAGTTCCTAGAGACTTTTTATAATCACTCTTATTATTTCCCCATTGTGTGCCATTTTGTTCCTATTTTTTGTTGCATGGTATTCTCCTTTACCTCAGATTCTTCTGTTGGTTTGTGAAAAAACACTATTACAGACAATTTATCTATTATTTGACCCTCTACCTAAGGTACAATATCCTTTTCTAGATGGTTCATTGTACATTTAAACATATTACCTTGATTTCATTATTCCAAAAAACTTGAAAGCATTATAAAATTCTAGACAAAACAACAAAAATGTTCCTAGTTAGGGAAGATGGGATCAAAATATCCATGAGAGTTACAAAGTTATGTTATCTTCTGGGTGGGATTACCATTTAATCTATTCCTCATTGTCAATATTTCATTATGCTCCCATATTTGGGAGAACTACATCAGCTTAAGGTCCACACAGATTATTTAGGTAGTGCTTGGATGCATGGGGAATCCCGAATCAGTTCGACCACTCTTATTTACATCTCACTGTAGCTTGTGCCTTTATACTCTTACCATTTTATGAGCCATTTTGTACCTTTACACTCATAATTTTTAAATATTTTTTGGACCTTTATGCTCTCATTGTATTGTGAACCTATTATTATTTTTCATCTATTAATCATTACTTCTTTACTTATCATCACATTTCTTCTATCCCATGTCCCTAGGAGATTTACATTCAACTTGAGGTCCATTTTGACTATGTAGGCAGTGCCCATTCCATATGAGCACTTGGGGTTATCTCAGCCACCCCTTATTATTCCATTCCCCCTACTTTGATAGCCTATTCTTAATCGAAGCATAACACCTTATTTACTACACATGCATAATTGTTGATTGCATACATTGAGTTATTTATTTTAATTGCATTGTGTTTTTTGTCTTTTGTTTATTCATGTATTTGTTTATTTGTTTTGAGTGTTGTGTCTGAATACATTTTGAAAAACCACTTGTGTCTTACCTTAAATTGGGCTTTAGTTGTTTACTTTTGTATTTAGATTATTTTATTTCTTGTTTATGTCTTATATATCTTGTTCCTACTTAAGTCTTGATTATTTGTATCTCAATTCTAAGTTGTTTACAATTTTTCTTTACTTTTATTTTGTTTGTTTGCGTTTTAATATATTCTTCTTTCTACTTAAGTCCTAATAATTCATATATTGTTCTAAAGTTGGTTATGTTTTGTATTTAACTTTATTTTTTTTCCTATTCAAACATGAATGTTTTCAACTTAGGTTTTGGTATTTTATATCATTATTTTGAGTTGTAAATTATTC
This sequence comes from Torreya grandis, assembly GCA_037957365.1. Classification (NCBI taxonomy): domain Eukaryota; kingdom Viridiplantae; phylum Streptophyta; class Pinopsida; order Cupressales; family Taxaceae; genus Torreya; species Torreya grandis. Next base: position 692,420 of record JARHVA010000698.1, read on the forward strand.
ACCTTTGAACCGGTCCATTCATAATTTGAGATCCAATGTTATTATAGGTTGTTCATACTTATGATGCATAATTTCATTTGTTAAATCAAACACCAAGTGCTCCAATATTACAACAATGTGGAACTGAACAACATATCTAAAAACACCATCCTATATATCCGTTACCTAACTAGGATATCATAATCCAATCATGAGCCAAACATTGGTAAAAAAACATGACTCTTTTTGCTACTAAAATATGTGTATCTCCTATCTTACACATCAAGTCATGTTATCCATTCATTTATCCAACATATATGGTTATTTATATATTAATTTAGGACATGCATCTCCAAAGGTAATCTCTAACATCTAGTCATACATCAATCAGAGACATAAATAAATCAACATCCATATGATAATTAAGGACGTGCATCTACTAACATTAAATACACTATCATATCATAATAAAATGACTGCAAATGATAAACATGAAAAGTAACAAAATCATGGTAAATAAATGTACCTCCATATTAATATTTTGGTCCAAATCTCTACATCTAACATTGTAATAGTACATTAAGAAAGGAGCATCATACAAAGAATATTAAGAGTCCATGTACACATAGCCATAAGCCAAAAATTTCATATAAATATCTCAAAAATCATGTTTTATACATCAAGAGAATACATATACATATCATAATACAATGTTAAAATATTAGTGCTACAAGTCAACTCTGGTCCTGGCCGTCCCTATGGGGATTATGCTCAAAACACTGTCCTATGCCAAAATTTGGGATGGTGGTGGTGTGGTGGTGGTCTTAATATTATTTATTGCAGAGCTAGATGTGCCATTGAAAACTCTAAAGCAATCGTATGTCAAGAATTATAGGTCCTACTAGTCCATTAACTCTAAGAATACTACCTGTAAGTGCATGCCCTCTGATCTACTAGACTACTGCCTTATAAAAAATATGATAATAATTAATCTCATCCTTAGAACACAAGACATCATACTTCATGCATAAGGCATAATCCTTGTTAATAATCACATTAACTAAATCCCTAGACATACCCCCATCAGATACATGATGTTGAACCTCATCCAGCTCCCCATGGATTACACATCTATTTGGGCTTTATCCTACACATCGACCATTGATAGTAACTCTATATCTTACACTATCAATTAGGCCTAGACTATTATCAACTAGGCTTACACCCCTATTTCTTGAGCCACTTTCCCTCTCAATGTGATAATATCTAAATCTCTAGTTATGATAAGATCTTGTAGCTTGGTGGTCTCACCCTGAGTTATGGCTAACTACACTCGTAACCTAACCACCTCTTATTGTAGGCATAAAATCTTTGATAACCATGCTGATATCTCATTTTGTAGCCTATCAATAAGCCTTGGTCCTTCATGAACATCCCTATTCTGAAGGGCCCAACCTCCATTATACCTATACCTATTCCTGTGCTAAAGGTCTCATCCTCCATTATACCTATGTCTACATCCATCATTGTACTAGAGGCCTAGCCTCTCCTATCTCTATACCATGGCCTGAGTCTTCATCACCCACCTCATCCATATATATATCTACTAAGGGTCTTGTTACCCATCTCTATCTCCATCTCCATCATGGATACTTGCTAGTAGTGAAGCCTACTGTATCGACTACTGTATAGGGACCTACATGACCAACTTTATCTAACATTGCACTACCTAAGCCTAAACTATCTATAATGGAAGGGCTTGTAGAATCACCTATTTCACTACCTATGCCTATTTTGGGGCCTCCCATTTTCCCCTCCTCTATCATACTTTCCTATGATGTTTCTCTGGCTATTAGGGGCATGGTCTAGTTAGGTGAAGGGGTCAAAAACCTGCCCTTTATGTTGCATAGGCATTTGTAACACTGGAATCCACAACCCCACCTATATAATCCCATGCTATGGGATGTACCATGTCAAAATATGTGATGGCCTAGACCCTAGGTAATGATAGCCCCCAATCTTGAATCCATGTGTTATGCGTATAAAAAAGTGGGGTCACTCTGGCACATCTTACTGGAAGCCAAACTACCACTGCATGCAATTTGACCTATATATCTCCACAATAAAGTCATGGTGGCCTATAATATAGCACAATGTTAGCATGTGTTGAGAAATAAAATTGTTCTCTATCCATTTGAACTACATACCCAAGTATGGTCTCTAGATAAATCTCCATCCACCATCTCATCAATAGTGCACCTATAAAAATATAAATCCCCTAGGTGGCTTCATACCCTTGCACCTATTTGCACCCATTTGTAAGCCACTAGATCCTCTAGTAGTTGATGAAATAACTGTCCAATAGGTCTTTCAATGTGTCAATATCTATAGACCCCTCATGAATAAACATGTCTATGACTTTGATCATGTCTTACAAACACATTCTGACAACTAATATATCCGTCACCCTCGAAGCTGCACCCATAGATTCCAATGAACATCTTAACAGTCACTATCACCTCTCTAGTCGATAGATGCAAGGTGGAGGTCTTTGAATGCCAATGTTCTACCAGTGTGACAAGTAGACACGATCCACTTGAATCATTAGGATACAAGTTATATGTCACAAATCTATCACCTTCAATAGCCCCATGACCTTGTCAATCATTATCTTGGGTCAGTGTAAGACCTGTGATCATCACTCCTATGCTATAATAAATCCAACATGCTCCTGCATAATATGAGCCAAATAGAGTCAAGTTGGTCACTTGCCTATTTTTCTTCTTCTAGGTGATCAATTTACCATTTTATTCTAATTTTGGGTTTTGAATAATCTTCTTCTATCTTAAATTTCACTTCTTTCTGGATCGTTTACACTTTTTGGCAACCTCACTATTTTCCTTGGTGATTTTGCCATTCCAAAAAGCTACTTCACTATTCTGCAGGATGACTTCACCATTTCCCTTATCGGGCCCATGATTTTGCTGATGTGCAATTTAATCCCATCATTTAGCAGGATGACCTCATTGTTTCTCATGAGATCACCATTTTTGTGCCTTGATTGTCTGTTTCATGAATTCATAGTTTAATTACAAGTTTGTTGTTCGGCCTACAACCTTGCCATTTTACGAATGTTTTTACCATTCTGGTGATTTCCACTTATTTTGACGATTTCACCATTTTTACAATTTCCATCTATTTTGGTGATATCACCAATTTCTTGGTGAGATTGCCACTTTTCAACGATTTCATTATTTTCATTGTCTACCTCACCATGTTTATCTCTTCAAGATCGATGAGGTCACTTTTTCACCTACTTATAGGGATAATAAATGTGATTCAAGGAAAAATTAAATATAAAAAAGGGTACTTACCAATGCCCTGCTCCCTAGTGGTCACTGGTAATCTTGAGCCTACTCTCCAAGGTGTTGATGGTATAGGATATTAGTCTTTCTTCTTGTCTCTCTTGTGCAAAGAAGTCGGGGCTCAAGTTTTTAATTGTGGAGGGTGAAAATAATTGATTTTTACCTCTAGGAGTGAATTTATAGTAAAATTTTAAATTTCCCCCAAGACCTATTGTTACCCCAATTCTTCACGGGAGGCTCATTTTAGCCTCATTTATTTGTTTTTCAGGCTATTTGCTTCTAATTACTCTATTTTCAAACTTTTTTGTTGAATTACATTTTTTTTATAGTCAAGGGCTAGCTCGTAAAAATTAATATTTTTATATCCTTTCCTTGAGGGGGCATCATGAGATACCCAAATGCTGTTTGGGGCATATTCATGACCTTATTATTCTTACATCTCATGAAGAATTTAATAGAAAGCAAGCATAAATTTATTTCTTCTAATTATGATCATTTTAAGCGACTTTTTTATTATTTAAAAAGCTGTTTTGACTAAATGTCTCACCATGCCTTCACAAATAGGGGGAAAATGTAGACATCCAATTCTTACCACTACTGTGCCAAAATTGTAAGTCTTAATGTCTTTATGTAATAAATGCACAAATTCAACTAAAATCACTGAAACACTCTAATTCATATGCACATGTCATGTGTAAGTACTGGACCATATCAATATATACCTAATTGGTGCATTACCCTGTATCTAATTATTATCTTATTCTAATTTGTCCTTAATCAAATTATGACTTAGCAAATTGACATTCTCAACCACTAAAATACTCTGATTCATCTGCACATGTCATGTGAATGTGCTGATTAGCATCAATGCATACGTAATTGGGGTAGTGCCCTATATGCAATTTTCACCTTCTTCTAATTTACTTCTAGCCAAAATATGGCCAAAAAAATTGATGTTTTTGACCATTATGGTTAAACAAATGACTAAATTCCAAGAAATGAAAAAAACTAAGTAAAATAGATAAAGAGCTTCAGTGAAAAATCCTTGGAAACTTAATGAATATCTAATATTGGAAATTCATAATTCAATAAATATCTAGAAATATGATGTCATGATGAATTCATTGGCCTCAAAGTCAAAAATGGGAAATATCAATGTAAATGAGGTAAATATCAAGATTAAGGCTAGCCATGCCTTATTAGTGCCCCTTTCTCTCAAAACATAAATGCATTTTGACCCCCTAACCTAAGATTAACCACACATGAATTAGAGTTAATTAGAAAAATATAAATTTAAGTGCCATGACCATAATCATTAAGATTTTTTAGGTGCAAACAAACTATGCCAAAATATCACTAGAAAGCTTCAAACCTTCTTCTATTTTCACCCAATCAAGAGCCAAGACTTATTGGTGCAAGAAGTGATGTTGGAGGAGCTTGCCTTACCACATTGCCAAAAACTTGGAGCATCAAATCTAGTTACACACATAATTAATGATATGATCTTGGATGAGAGTCACTTGGGGAAGCCATTGCTTGTATTTTCTTATCTAGTTTTCTTGAGTCCATTGATCCACACCCCTCGAGGGAGTAGGCCTAATAACATTAGTTATTTATGTTATTCATTTGTTTTTGTATTAACACATGAAATAACTTGTTTTAAAATCATATTCTACAAATATAGTCTTAAACATAAGTAAAAAATCACTAATGTGTTCATTGGCTTATTAGTGTGTAGGGTTTTTTTACACTTCTATTTAGCTTGTTTAGTTGTATGTTTTTTGTGTACATTGGGAAAGTTTATCCCACATGTATAAGGATGTTAGCTTGATGCCTTTCTTCCACCTATTTTAGGGGAGTTAGTCTCACATGCATGGAATGGTTGGGATTCATCTATCTTCCACCTATATATGTACATCTTCACTGAGCCATTTCTAAGGTAATGCAATGCAAAACTATTTTTGAATACATAGTGCTTAGTTTCTGCTCTCATTTTGATTTCAGTCTTCAACACAATTAATTTTGGCTATTTTGGAGGGGTTTAGAGTTTTTTCGATGGTTTCACACAAATATGTACTGCCAAGATATCCAAAGGAAAATCCTTTTCTAGGTTTTTTTAGATTTTTTAATATCCTTTGTGGGTCTTTGGTGGTTTTTTCATAGGCACTCTAGATCTAGGGATTCTGGACTTGGCAGGAATTTAGGCCTTGCATGCACAAATTAGAATTTTGGGCCTTTATTGTACCTGTAAGAAGTTTAGGGCACTGCCATAGTCAAAACCACCACTATTCAGACTTTATACTTGATACATAGTCAAAACCCCCAACATCAAGAATTTAATTTCCATGTGCAATCAAAACCCTCGTACATGTTTGTTTTTCAACACTATTTACGACCAAAATTTTCAAACCACTATAACTTTTAATCTGTAACTTGGATTTGAGTGCCATCTTTATAAAAGTGTTTTTTTCATTCTCTATGAATTTTTAACCTTTCTTGGCCCTCTAAATTTACCTATTATTTATAAATTGTACCTCTTAGATGCATTATTGGTAGAGCCCAATGTCCCTTCATTTATTTCATACTTATGCATAATTTACTCAAGATGCATTTTTAGTTACACCAGATATCTATATGAGTGTGCTTGTATTTGTAACATTATGTGGGGTTCACTACTGATAGTTCTAAGGGAATATTATGTGGTGCGTGCATTCTTCGATGTCTCTTCTACTCATTCTCATTTTTTACATTGTGTTGATTCCTACACTTATTGCTCATTTGGATGCATTCTCAGTTATGTCAGACATCCTCTTCATGAGCATGCATTATTATTGTAACTAGGGGTTAATTGTAGTTATTTTATATAGTATTACACTTTGTTGGTGTCTTCTCTCAGTCATGTCAACTTCACTTGAGAGATATCTATAGGGGTGGGGGCACAGTTGATTCTAAATTAATCATTCTTCTTGGAAAAAGAAACTATGCTTCTTGATGTACTTACATGGAACACTTGCTCATGAGAAAGAATCATACTCCATTCCCATATGGACAGATTATTTGCCCTACTAACTCAGGTCAATATAATAAGTGGGCTACCACTTTTGACAATGTTCTTGGCACATTACTATTACATGTTTTCTTGGACCTTCATTACCATGTGAAACATACGTGTCCCTGCACTATTTGGAGCATCCTCCAGTTTCTTTTGGGAGATCCTTATGAGATTCATATCACTTCTTCTCCTCTTCCTACCATCTCTTAAAGATATTTTTGTACAATCTCATCCTACTCTTATTTCCTATGATGACACATGTATGATGGACAATGTTTTTCCTTCTGTCAAGCCGCCACTATAGGACAAGATTATGCCAGACCTTAGTTGTCTCATTATAGATTATAATTTTGTTCTTGTGCATGATGTTATTTTAGAGCCATCACATATTGGTACTTTAGAGGAATTTACTATTTCTAGTGAGAGTACACATTGTGAGAGCATCAACAACTCTTCTCTTCTTGTGGATATTTAGTCTGTTGATCAGTGTGCTTCATTTGCAATATCTTCTTTAGCTTCAAGGGTTGTTGAGTCATGTTCTCCACTTCACTTGGATATTAATTCAATGAATACTCCATGTTATTATTGTTTATCAAATTCACCTATACTTGATAACACTTATGATCCTAAGCACATCTCTAAGATTGATAACTTTTTGTCTACAATAGTGATGGGGACACACCTCTACCATATTCTTGTCACATTATAGATATTGAGAAGTTAGTTTTTGATCTACCTACCTCTAGTCCACTTCTGACATTATAGGGTACATATATATTGATCTATGACTCATCAAACATTGGGTAGTCTATTCCACAAGTATAAGGCATTCTAAATTCTATTTTAGCCTCTACTCCTATTACACCATCATTATATAGAGTAGTTGACTCATCTACTATGCATAAGTAGCCCAGTTCTTTGTATATGAATCACACCTTTGTTAGAGATCCATCAAGAACTTGGTGAACACATTCATCAGTCTAGGGTGATCCAGTCTTCATTACACCTAGTTTTGAAAGGTTCACTTCTATGTCATTATATTCAATTCTTATGCACGATCTAGAGAGAGACCTATGCCACACTTCTATTTTGGATGCTACTCATAAATATTTGTATTATTACCTCCATATTCCATTATGGAATGGGCAAACTTATAGTACACCATTTGTGTTTTTCCCTTGGTAAGGGGAAGAAACATTGTTTGATGCGAATGGAGCTTCTTCAGTCTTCAAGAAGAGGATCTTGTCAACGACATTCATCATTATATGAGATCTACTTTAGGCAACATTAATATCTTCTATGGGGACTTCTTAGTTCTCCTCTTTGTGCTTTGTTGATATCACTTGTGAATGTATTTTAGGATATGTTTGATGTTCTTAGAGCATGCACTCTTTCACACTTTGCTCTCTTTTTGGGGTATGAGTTTTGTCCTATGCATTTTCTCTTTTTATCTACTTTATGGGAGTTGCATTGTACTTAGGTACTTTATCAGGCTTCATTGTTGGGACCCAATTCATATCCACCTAAGCTATGATTTAGGGAGGTGTTAGTCTAGGTTTTTCACTGCTTTTAGTTTATCTACATGGTTGTTAGTCAACTTGCTTAGGGTTGTTAAGGTCATTATGAGAACATACACTTAATTTGTTTTTTAATAGTGAGTTGAGTTGTTATCTTTTTGGTGACCTAATCTATCACTATATAATGTACCTCATTTGTACTTTTTGGCTAATCATTTAATGAAGTTTTTGATGCATTTGATACAACTTTTGTGTTGTGGAAATATTTTTCTCACCTAATTCTAAGGTTTTCATGCAATCTATGACGTTCAAAGATCTTGGAGTAATTTGAGTGGGTACTGGTATCTTCAAACATCATATTTCTTCTATTATAATAGTTTGAAATCTTGAGTAGTTTCTATATTGTATTCTTGTCAATTGTAGAGAGAAATCTACATATCAATATGTTCATCTATAATTTATTCTTAGACTATGACATTGGAATATAAGTTTTGCTACATATTTGAGCTTTTGGATAACTGAACTGAATCCCTAAGGGTTTGAGTCCTCTCTAGTTGTTTATGTTGTAATTTTTGACAACATTGATTAGAATTTTGACTCTTGATCTTGTATGTTGTCTACTTTAATTAGCATAACATTCTACTTGAACAGATCCTTTGCATAAAAGGAACATTATTTACTACTTGAAATTGTATTTAGATTTACAACCAAACTCAGAGCATTACACCAAGCATCAAAGTCTATGATTTAAGGTGGAACTAATCTCCATTGGCATGAGTTTGATCTCCAAACTTCCTCACCTGTTATGCAAACTCCTACCACCACATGGAATCCTATTTCAATGCTCAATATATAAAAGAAGAGTTGTACAAGGCATTAAGCTCATGCATCATCCAAAGTCATCACGATGATTGCTATGTCTTGGTCTAAATCCTTTACCTATTATGGATTTAATGCTTGAGTGCCAACAAGACCTACATAACCCTCAAGCATATTTCTATTCTATATTGGAAGCTCTTCCATGGCCTCTCCACTCTACGTGTCCTCTTGACTTGCTGATCACAACTGGATCATACAAAAAATCATCCTGTTTGATCTCTAAACACTTGTATATACATTGGAACAATATTATGCGTGGGAAAAAATTAAACATCAAAGGGTGAATGATGGTTGCTTATGTATGCTCTCCTCCTCACATTTGTTCTTCCACTTGGTTATCCATTATCCTCCTCACTCTTCATCTAGCCAACTCTCCTCAAGATTTAGTAAAGAGGGAGATTTTTGTGGAAGGTGGAGAGATAAGGTTTTGTACATGGGGAACATATTTGGTGATGGAGACATAAGATGGATTTAATGGGTAGTATGTTTTGAATAAGTGGTCATCACTTAGTGGGGACAATAATTTATAGTTTTTGTATTAAAAATAATGTCATTGTAATGGTGGATGAATATTTTTGACTTTTTTTGCATAAAAATAATATTTTGTTGAAAGATATTAATTTGGGAAAACATATTGTATTGTGGAGATATAAAGGAGAATAATTATATTTTTATAACATCCTGTCACTCTTGCTTATCGAAAATCAGAGAGTGAGGCCCAATTTGGTAGGTGGCCAAATCCCCTCACAAGCAAAACAATTTTCTTATTCTCCTTTCTTTTTCCACATCTTATTATTCTCTCCTTTCAAATGCATTATTGGTAGAGTCCAACGTCCCTCTTGATTTGTTTTTCTTGTATCACGTGTGTTGCTCAGTTTTGACGTCAAAAGCACTAATTGCTCATGGATGTACTTGGATGAATTTGACATCCAATATTAATCATGTTATGTACTTGCAAACTTTAGGGGTGGTCATTGTTGATTATCTTAGGGGGGTTATTGTGGGCCCTACATTATCTCTTGTGTGCAAATAGTTTCCTCAACTTTCATGTTCCACTTTGGTGACTTCTACACTAATTTCTCTTGCATTCTTGGACACATTATCAGTTGAGCCTGACATCCATTCATTGAGCATGCATTGTCACTTATGTATTATTTTTCTCATTGCACTTCTTTAGTGTCTTCTCTCAGTTATGTTGAATTTATTTGAGAGATACCAACAAATGAGGATAATTGATTCTACACTAATGGTTCTTCTTATAAAGAATAATTATGTTTCATGGTGGATGTACATGGAATGCTTGTTCACATAACATGACCCTATTCCATTTTTATATGGACAAATTCTTGTTTCCACTAACCCTTGTCAATACAATGATTGGGCCAAATTTTGTAAATGTGTCTATGATAACTTATCAATGCATGTTTCATGAGATATACACCACCATGTAGAGTACACATAGTGTCCCTCCACTATTTGGAGCACTCTTCAGACTCTTTTTGGAGATCCAACTAATATTTTTATCACTACTCCTCTGCTATTGTCTCTTTGGAGACTATTATACTCTATCCTCCTACTTATATTTCTTATGATGACATTTTATTGATGGAAAATGCTCTCCATTTTATTGAACCACCAATACAGAATGAGATTATGCTAGACCTTAGTTGTACTATTGTAGATTCTACATCCATTCCTATATAGGATGTTGCTCTTCTAGAGGCATAACATATTTGTACGTTAGAGGACTCTACTATTTTCATTGAGAGTACACTTAGTGATAGCTTTGACAACACCTCTTACTATGGATATTCATTCTATGGATCTGCATGTTTCATCTACAATTTCTTCTTTAGTTTTAAGAGTTTTGAGACATGCTCCATACTTCATATGGGCATTTTTTCAGCAACTACTCTATGTCATTATTTTGACATGTCTACTTCAATGGCATTATATTTTGTTCTTGTGGATGATATTGCCAAAACTATGCCAAATTTCAGCCTTATACCATATTCAGAGACCTTTGTATTGCTACCCTCATCTTCCAATTTTGAATGAGAGACTTTTAGTACACACATTGTGTTATTCCTTTGGCAAAGGGAAGAAACATTGTTCGATGCAAATGAAACTTCTATAATCTTCATGCAGAGAATATTGTTATTGACATTGGTCATCTTGAAAATTATACTTGGAGTGTAGACTACTTAAACATCATCTTGGGTGGGGTGTCTTCTATCCCTCTTTTCTTATTTTATCTCTTTTTTTGGGGGGGTGAACCCACAAGTTTTCTCTTTTTTTGTACTTTATGAGAGATTGCTATGCACATGGGTACCTCATCAACCCTTATTGTCAGGACCTATTTCTTCTACCCACCTAAGCTATGCTTAAGGGGTGATGGTGTGTAGGGTTTTACTACACTTCTATTTAGCTTGCTTAGTTGTGTGCTTTCTATGTACATTGGAGAAATTTATCCTACATGTATGAGGATTTTGAATTGATGCCTTTATTCCACCTATTTTGGGAACGTTAGTCCCACATGCATGGCATGGTTGGGATTCATCTATCTTCCACCTGTATATGTACTTCTTCACAAAGCCATTTCTAAGATAATGCAATGCAAGACTATTTCTGAATACATAGTGTTTAATTTTTGCTCTCGTCTTGATTTCAGTCTTCAACAGAATTCATGTGTTTGATCAACCAGTCTTTAGTCTTGTAAGTCCTCCTCATTGGATGAATATTTCATGGCTCCTTATCTAATTTGAGCTAATTCAACAATTGTAACCTTATGACCAATATTAATTTGAAAATAAGCCAAGAAATCATCAACTAGATTTGTGAATAATTGCTTAAAACATGAGCGTAAAACCAATGAAGAACATAAAATTTTAATATTTTAGCGAAAAGTATGGTCAATAACGTATAATCATGAGCAAAATATAGACATGAAACATGGAAGGATCTAACGTGATGTGATGGATGTAAGTTTTCACCAAAAATTTCAAATTTTAGAGCAAAAAGACTTATTGGAAAATGATAGGCAAGGAATCCATAAGCCAAAAGGTTTAAGGGAATATCATTGGAAGTAACCTTCAATGGGAATTAATTTATAATGGTGAAGAGGCGAAGCCCCAATGTGCAACACAGAATTTTGGTCAGTCAAAATTAATTACTTTATTCAAATGAAAACATTACATATATGGTGCATATATCTTATAAATAAAGTGTCAACATCAATCCCTTATCCCTATTATCTCTCATACTTATTTATTATAATTTCTCTCCTATTATCTCTCAATAATCCTATCTACGTAAGTTGTATTATTAACTCACTTGCAATTTTATTATGTTCACATAATATTATAATAACTAAACTAATATTCAAAGTGAGCACTAAACTAATATTCCTAACATTCCCCCCTTAGTGCTCACATGGGGAGGAAAAAAAAAGGACTAAATTCTATAATGTCTTCCATAGATTTTTTACATGTGAACATAGGCTCTCCCAAAAATACATAATGATTTTATAAAAAAAGGATGATATTACATTATAGAGGACCATACATGTTTTATTGTCAATCACATTTATAAGCTTATTTAAAAATTTTCGACAAAAGATGACACAAGAATCAAACGATAAAGAACTATAAAAAGACTAATATGACAATGATTTATTAACACCACTGACAAAAGACAACTATTATAGATAACTGACATTATTAAACTAAAACAAAATGACACATATTGACAATGAATTAAAAAAAAACTATAAAAATATAAAAAGCTAAACCAAATTACATAATAATAAATTAAAAAAGACTAATATAATAAAATATAATCTCAAAACTATTTGCCACAAACTATCAAACTTTAAAAACATTTAATATTGACACCTTAATAATAAACAATATAAAATTGCCAATAAGATGTAGAAAGATTGGTGAAGTGGTTTGGTTGTGCCCAACCCCACCCAAGTTTAAATCTCAAAGGGAGTTTATAGGTCAGATGTGGTCGTTTACTCGATAGTTTCAATGTGATCAAAGTATTAATGGTTCTATAGTTTTTTCGCAAATTGGGCCCCTAGTTTGTGACCTAGAACCAGTTATAGCTCCGGTCAAAAAGCTAAGCACCGATCTAAAAAAATAAATAAACAATATAAAATAAAATCTTTAAAACAAGATTTAAATAAATCTTAAATTTGACTAAAACCTAAAACTATCCAAGATATCTTCCGTAAGCAGTCTTGCTCTTGGCTATCCTAAGAAGAGGTGAAAACCAAATTCTCGTTAGCTAATGCTAATAGAGAATCTTACTAAGAAATCCTCAACGCTGTTCCACCTTCTATGCTTCACAAAATTTATGTTCATTTCGCTTGTCCTTGGTGGAAGGACTAGAAGTGGTATGTTGAAACGCCGTTTCGTAATTACACCCCCCGACTTGGCTATGGGTGGCTTACTCCCCACATGCCTATGGTGGACAAGCTTAACTCTTGTTGGGGTTTGCATTCTTTTGTTCATACATGGTGCTTCCATTTTCATACTATTTGGGAGGCTCGCTTGGAGCCAAAGTTAACTCACTTCGCTTGGTGTATCTTATATCAGGGCCTACCTATAGGTAGAAGACTTGTGCATTTAGGAATTTCCCTTCTCATATGCCCTTTTTGTGGCCATTTAGGAACATTCCCTCATCTTTTCTGGCATTGCTCCAAAGCTCAAAGGGCATGGACATGGATTCATGACTTTTTCAAGCCTTTCTAGCCCAAATTTTTTCATTGACAGGATATCCTTCTTGGAGATAAACCCACATTGCCTTTTAAATACACCCAAGTTTGACATACTTTCAGAGTGAAGATTCTATTTTGGTTATGTAAAGAAGGTAATAATACAATATTTAACAATACTTCTACAGACTATAATTTTTCTGCTCTCACCAAGTCCTCTATTATTTCTAATGTTCTTTTGTAGATATAAGTATAGGGAAATAAAGTTGTCATTGAGCTTGGCCATCTCCAAAACCTTCTCACTCATTGGGGAGATGCTCCTTGTGCTATGGCATGGGTTCCTCTTTCTTCACTCAGGTATACCGGAATTGAAGAAATAATTGTCATTCTGCCTCGATGTGGACACCGATGCAATGAATCTCTATGCCGCTCTCACAGTGGCACCCCATATCAACACATTACCCCTCTGGGGCAACAACGAGGGTGGCAATCCTCACCTCCTTCCCCTGCTAGGCAGGGTGGTTGGGATGCTCCTCCTTGTCTGTGTCCAGATGCTTGGAGGGTGCTCCCTCGAGGTCGGTTAGACATGTTGGACAAGTTCCCCAGACTCTCTCTGGTCATTTCTCCTACTCAGCCACAAGAAGATAATAAGGATACTTGGCCACAAGAAGATAATAAGGACACTGCTCAAGTTTCTGGTTGGGAGCCAATTCCAGACAACAATGACTTGCCAAGCTCAGATTGGGGTCTAGATGATATGGATCCTCCACCTTCCGACCTTACTCCGGGAACTTAATATTCTCTTTTATGATGTTTAGATGACTTGTTCTTAGATAGGGCCTAATATTATTTTTAGATTTGTTGTTTCTTGCTCCTAGATTTGACCTAGTCTAACGTTGAGATCTGCTTCCATACCATCTGGTATTTTTATGAAATATTTATATATTATATATTTTGTTAATATATAGATATATTTCATCCACCCAACAAAACAAAAAAAAAAAAAAAAAAAAAAAAAAAAAAAAAAAAAAACCTAAAATACTAAAAACCACTCTCAAAACTACCAAAAGAATGCCAAAACCGCGCGCTGTTTGGAGGGAGGAAGGAAAAAGGACAGAGAGGTCTGAGCAAAATATTGAAGATCAAATCACCTTTGCCAGTGGAGGCGAGCTAGTTGTAGCTGTGCAGGCCGTGAAGTTGGGCGAAAAACTCGAGCTCGAGAGATATTAGGCTCGGGCTGAGTGTTGCAGAGAGTTCGGCACAGGGTGCTGAGAAGTGGTAACCATGTGTTGCAGTGGAATTGTCGAACGCTGATGTGGGTCCGAGCTCGTGGAAGTATCCGATGCAGAGGGCATAAATTGACGGTGGTGTTGTGGCCTGTGTGAGAAGCTCATTGCAGGATCAGAAGGTAGTTTTGAGAGAATCCAATGCTGCTAGAGGAATCCGATAGGCTCTTAGACATTGGATGTAGATTCCAATGCATTTTACCAATGTAACATAAAGCAAGACGGATCCATGTCAGATTGCAGGAAGCCAAGTTACAAGACAAACGATGACGGTGCATTAAATCGTCGACCATGTGGACGTAAAAGAACTCGAAACCAACTGATCAGACTCGTTCAAAATAATAAACTTTTGCAAAAGCTCAAAAAACTACGTAGGCCGTGGAATAGTTGATGCTGGTTTGAATGCATAATCCAATGTTGAGTGGCCAAGCTTGGTGTAGCAATGCAATCCATTTTTGACACAAAAGACTCGATTGCAGAGATCCAGAGTAAAATGCACTGTGATGTAAAATAGATCAAACCCTTCAAAAAATCCTTGTGTAGCAGGCCCTCAGATACTTTGGAAAGTGTATGGGCTGGCCCGGTTTTGATTGCCCTGTCACTGTAGAAAATAGTCTGTACGGCCAGATCCAAGAATACGGAATGATAGAAAAATAGATATATAAATATTTTTATTTTGATATTTATACGACCAACAGAATTTACAGTGGTCTGCATTGATCACCTATTGATGAGCACAAATTCAACTATGGACAATGGAATTTTCAAGTGGTCCATACTGTAAAGCCATTGTTGCTTCCTTGTTTACTCGATAGTGATGAAGAGGCAAAGCCCCAATGTGTTACAACACATGGTTTTGGTGAATCAAAATTCATCACTTTATTCAAATGAAAACATTATATATATATATATATGTAAAATGTACATATCTTCTATAAATAAAGAGTCAACATCAATGTTTTATTCCTATCATCTATTTATCTCTTATAATTTTTTTCTATTATCTTTTAATAATCTTATTTAATAAGTTACATTATCAATTCACTTACAATTTTATTAGGTTTACACAATATTTTAATAACTAAACTAATATTCAATGTGAGTACTAAGTTAATATTTCTATTAATCTTATTATTTGGTTTTCAAAACCATTTTTAAAAGAGTTAAATTATATTTTTCATGTCTTGAAAGGTATATATAATAATAGTAATTTCAAGATTTAGATAGAAAGTAGGTGGAAAAGTGGCATAAGTTAAAATAGAAGAAGTTTTTGAGAAGAATGAAAATGATAAATAGAAAGAAGTTTTTAAGAAAGATGATAATGATAAATAGAATGAATGTTAGCAGTTGAAGGGTTTTGAGAGAGATAAGAAATATTGAAGAATGTAAATAATATAAGCACCACAAAATGTTAAATAATTATAGAAGCAATTTCAATTTGAGAAATAAGGAGGAAATTAGAAGTGATGGAATGTTGATGAATAGAGGAAGCAATAACATTTTGAAAGATAGGAAGGAATTTAGAAGCAATAGGAATAGAAACAATATTAGAAACAAGAGGATTTTGAACATCAATAAGATTAAATTTTTTCTGTGAAATTAATACAATAGAATAAAAACATAAATAACATGTAACTTCTTTTATAATATTCATGCATCCTTCAATTTAAATTGGGTTTTGTAATAGATATTGCATAAATTGAGAATCATATGACTTGGTGTACGAAACATTATGATCAACACTATTATTGTTTCTATCACTCATTTTGCCATTATCAAGCTCATGAGGCACATCATGAATCTTATTATTATC
This sequence comes from Torreya grandis, assembly GCA_037957365.1. Classification (NCBI taxonomy): domain Eukaryota; kingdom Viridiplantae; phylum Streptophyta; class Pinopsida; order Cupressales; family Taxaceae; genus Torreya; species Torreya grandis. The sequence continues at coordinate 709,031 of JARHVA010000698.1, forward strand.
TAGAGCATGCAAATAAGCCTTATGATCACAATCATCTTCATCATTTTAATTCCAATAAGCATCTTGATACTCATTAAAATTCAAAGAATAAACATTGGTTTGGACATGATAGAATGAATTTAAATTAGAAATAGCTCCCATAATTTGTGTTAGGAGTTTTTCATGCTCTATGAAGAATAATATAGTTGAGAAGAAACAATATTTTATACACATTTAAAACCATATCCATATTTTTCTAGCTCACTTTATGTTATATATGTTAGGGATATAAAACATAGAGTAATATTAAAAAAATAAAGTTGGAAATAAAATGCAGAAAACACAATACACGAGAGACATAAATTTAATGTGGTTCACCTAATATTGGCTACATCTACGCAAAAATAACCAGTTTTTATCTTATTCAATCCAACAAATGAAGGGATAAACCTGAAATACATCCATTGCAATCTCCTCTTCACTCCCATACAGTGTGTCATCATGATTACAATGCCCTTATATCAAAAGAGGGTTATATATTAAGGCAAAAATGCACCAACATAATTTATACCGTTAGATTTGTGACCTAATGGCGATCATAGTGGGGGTGCAACCCCTTCACACCCCCCTGTCGAGAACTGGGCATTCTAATAAGATCAGGTTCCACCATCTAATATTATATGCCACGATTTTTAGTTTTGTGATAACTATGTGAAGCACGTATCTCAAATGAAAGGTGATTAAATGTATCGTGTGTAAAATAAAATATGAAATCATTGGTGTATAATATTATTTTAGGATTAAGGGACCTAAAATAATCAAAATCTAAGTAGTATCAAATTATGTAAAATATAACAATAAAATACTAATTTGAATTGAAATAGTCATTTTAGATATTAAACAGTTCCAATTTAGAATTGGTTTACTTAGCTGGTTTTGGTTTTTTGTCACTCACAAAAGGTGTCCATGTACCTAAAAATTATCTACAACTTATTTTTCAATTGCTCAAACCTAGAATAAAGGTTGAAGAGCTCTCTCAACACTATCAATATAGTCTATCCCCATTGGTAACTGACACTATTCAATGGTTACCGATAGTGTCCCTGTGAACTGTGTGGCTCTGTAACTCCTAAGATCCATGCACTTACACCTATAAATATTTCATGTTTGTGTGGTTGCCTTTAATACTATGTGTTGATATTAATTTTCCTTCTCCTTCATCCAATCCCTAATTATGCTTTCAACCCCAAGATTTACTTTGAGAAAGGGGTTAGTATTTTGGGTTGGACACCCACAACCACTCCCTATTGAATGGCTAAGTATTAAATATGTTCCAACACTCCAAAGAGGGCTTAAACCACATGTAGTTCTCCCACACATATATGTGTGTACAAAATAGTGAAAAATATAGAATGTAATGTAATGTTTTGATCTTCGACACTTGGCACCATACAACTTTGAATTTTGTGTATTCATACTTGGATCTAGGTTTCTCCTTTGAGGTGTTTTCAAATGTGTATGCCTTTGTAATAATGTTTCAAGAGAGTGCTAGTGGGTTCTTCAAGGTTATTGTCAATTAGTGATCAAGCAATTTTTTAGTTACCAAATCATACCCATTGAATGTAACCTTATGAATGATTTGTATTTATATTTATTTTTTATTATTTTATACTATGATTGACACATGAAACATGTCTAGGTCAACCTAATGGAGGCTTCCCAATTTTAAAAATAACCATTGAGTTCTCTTGGAGACTATCGACAAAGGCAGACCCTTGCATTAACCACAACTATCCAAGCATTACCGATGGTGCCTTGTAGGTGTAAATCAATGATTTAAGATATGGAGAGGGTCTGTATAGGCTTTTGGGATGTTCTTGTATAAATTATGCTGATCATGAATATGTGTATCTAGTGAATAGAGGTGGCCAAGATAATAAATGGGTATATGGATAGAGGAAAATATGCACAAGAGTGAAATATATGCACATAGTCCAACTACGTCAAAGTATGTCAATTTTGATGTTGCCAAAGTGTTTGATACTAAATTTAGGTATTTATAAATTTACCCCTTTTAATATAGTATTGAAAATTCTAAATTAAAAAGATAATAGAATAAATTTGGTACTTATGATAACTGTGCTTGGTGTTGAGAGGTATGACAAAAATGTCCCATTTACTCAATGTGAAACCTACAAGAAAAAAAAAACACACACACACATCAATGTCTTTTGATGATAAGAATTGGGAAATAATATGGATCGTTTGATCACTTGCAATTAAAAATCTAAGAAATGAATGAACCTGATGGTATGCCAACTAAGTTGCCACTTGTTCAATTTGTTTGGAGAATATCATGGGGTGATCATACCTCAAGGATATGTATCTGCTGACACTACTAGTTGAAAAGTGTAAATGCCCTAACTACCATTATAAGAGTGCTAGAAGCTGAATGATGTAGTAACCTCAACTACAATACTCTAAATATCATAGTAACTCTTTTTGGAACCCCAAAATAAGGATTGTATGTCAAAGTGGAACCTTAAAATAGGTTGGTATGTAAAAGTGAAACCCCAAAACAAGTTTGTATGTAAAAGTGGAACCCGAATTAGGTTCTTATGTAAAAGTATCAATCACTATAGGAAAATTAAACCCAAAATACTTATGTAGTACCATCACTCCCCATTATTCCTCAATATATAAAGTAGAACAACATTTAATTAGAAAAAATCCATGTCTCGATATGATCTACTTGTTGCTCAAAGTGATATAGAATGCTAACATCTATTTGTCAAAATGTCATAGAATACTTCAACTATTCCTCACATTCCAATAGAATACACCACATATTTATCAATTTAACCCATCTAAATCCCTAAATTTACGTCAAATGTGAAATGTTTGTCTATCAAGTCCTGAATCTATGAAACAAGCCCATTGTATTCCCCCATTTGATATGAGGCATGAGGCTTGCGAGTTGCATACACCTAATATTTTTTACTTTATCATTTACTGACACTTTCTCATGCGATGTATTATTGATGCATCAATCTTCCTAAGTGCATTCCTTAAAAGGTGCACCATGAATGGCCTGGGAAAGGGTCATGGTGATTTGTGAGAGATGTTGCTATTCTATGATGATTACATCATTACTACTATCAGTTTGATCTCCTTAAAGAGTTTGTCTATCTATCATTTATATTTAATTTCTATCCAAATTTTTTAGCTTCTCTATATCACATGGTATTGGCCTTATGATACCATTTATTTTATTCCTTTAATAGTACTATACTATATTGGCCTACTTGATATATTTCTGAGTGTGTTTTCTAACATTTGTACTGAATCAGCCTGTTTGATACCATACTGTGCTAACTGAAATCACCCAACTATATTGACTTGGCCAATACTATTAGCTTAGAATTTTGGGTATTAAAATCACGTATATAGGGGTCACATTTCACTCATATCATATCATATCATATCATATCATATCATATGCTTTGATTTCACTTGTATATCTACCCTAAATAAATATTAAGAGAGTTAGTCACTTAGTTCCTTATCTTGGAGATTTTGCCTTATGGTGTCATTGAAGCTCAATAGGAGTCATTGGGAGTTCTTAACTAAGGATATCTGGGTATTCATCCAACCATTTAATATCTTCAACCTACAACATTATCTTGAAAAGCTCCACTTGAGCCAAGGTTGAGATTGAAGATTTGACAGGTCCACCCCAATGTATGTATTTTTATCCCTAGACTCTTTTATTTACTTATTAGATTAGATATTGCTTTGTTAATTCAATTATGGATGTATGTGTGTGTCTCCTTTTTTATGCATTCTCTATACCAAATAAGTTGGTGTAGACATAAGATTTCTTAGACTTTACATTAATTAATTTTGGTTGCATAAACCCCAATTTGGTTGACCATTGCATCTAAACCATTTAAAAATATTCTAATCCATCCTTTACTTTAGTTTATACCCCCTGAAAACCATTTACTTGCATAATTACAACCATAGTTTAAAACCATTCACCTTTGTTGAAATCTAGCAAGAGTTACATCCTTGTGTCATATGATTAGGTTTTAAAATCCTTTCCTCTTAACATTTGAGTTGTAGGTTACCCTCTATTAGATATACATAATACATTGGTCCTTACCCAATCATAAAAGTATATACAAGCTCTAATCAATTGACCTTATTCGAGTCCTAGTCTATGTAGAGAAATATAATAGTTGTAGGTCATCCTAGCCCATGCATACATTCTGGTGAACCCAACATGAATCTTATACCACCTAAGGTTGGATCATTTTAATGTTATTACATTTTAGATTGTTAGTGACATATTCAAAAATATCATAGATATTTAGTCCAACTGTATTGATCAACCTAATACAATTTTCTTAGTTTTAGTAACTATATCACCCAACCTAATATAGTTTTGTGTATTCTACCAATTGTATCAGCCAACATGTTATACTTTTATGTATTTTTTCAATTGTATCAGCTAGCTTGATATATTTTTGTGTCTTTTTCCAACTAAATTGTCGAGCCTGATATAGTTTTATGTATTTTCCCAACTGCATCAACTAAATCAATGGAATTTTATGTCTTTGACCAACTACATCATCTAACTTAGTACAATTCCTATTTTTCATTACAACTACATCATCTAGATTGATGTAATTACTTTGATTCAGCTACCAGTAGCACTATTTTTCTACTCAATAGTGTCGACTAGCTTGATAAAATATATTATTTAGATCCATTAACTAACTATATCAACCAACTCGATACTTTCTATATCTTTTGATCAACCTTTTTCCACATCTAATTTTTATTTTTCTTCATCATGATGTCTCCTCTTAAAATATTTCTTATGATTCTCAACCCATTCTAATTTTGCATGGGCCAATCCTTTGTACCTTATATGACCACCATTAAAGACAATTCCTCATGGTGCAATTACTTTACACCTTTTCTCATGGCCAAGGATCCTAATGATCATTTTCCCACTTATGATGAAGATTATAGTGAGATCGAAGATTATCAATATAGTGATCCCAGTTATGACAAAACTTATGAGGATCCTAGTGACATCACTTTTGACACTCTTAAAATTGATGAATATCCCCATGATGATCTTCCCATTTATGACCTTGATAAACCTTGTTACTAGGATCAAAATCCCAATTATGACATTTATAGTGGGATCAAAGATTACCAATATGGTTTACCAATTTATGACAATCCATATGAGGATCCTAATGATCCCATATTTGCCACTTCTCACATAGTTTAAAATAAATTCCACACTTTTTTGTCTATGATGATGATTATGATGAAGGTGAAGACCCTAGCATGATTAAAAAATGTTCTCATTGATGCCATTTAAGAAATGAATGAAAATCGCTCTTATGATTTTCCCATATTTATCAATTCCCACTATAAATTAAGAAATGATGAGCATGGTTTCATTGACATCTACCCACCCTCTGTATTTCCCTTGAAAGGCCTTCACCAAACCTTAGATCACATTCAACCTATGTTTTTCAACTCATCAAATTATTAAGAACACCTAATTCAAATGCCTATCATATTATGCATTATAGGTGATTATGGTCCTTAAGCCTATATGAACATTCATACCTATTCTAATTCAAACTCTTTCAACATATCTAAATCACTACTATAATCACTCCTTTCCAACTGTATTGACCAAATTGATATTGGTCAGTTACAACCACCTACAATCAAATGAACTGACCATGACCCTAAATGTATTAGTATAGTTCTTCTCTTATCCAAATTGACTAGCCATGAAATAAAATGTTCCAATATAGCTCTCTTGGTATCACAAAATTGTATCAACTTGGTCGATATAGTTCATTACATCCCTGTTACACCAATTGTATCGACCTAGGTGATACAATTCTTTATAGTCATAATACACTAAACTATATCAACCTAGCTGATACCATTCATTCCAGTCATATTATACAAGGATGTATCAACATGATCAATACAATTCATTCCAATATTGTTATTTTATAATGTATCAACCTAGTCGATATAATTCATTTTAGTATTATTACTCCAGACTATATCGGCTTGGTTGATACTGTACATCTAATTTTTCTATCACCTCCCAAAGATCTTAAAATTTTCCTAGATACCACATTCCCTATTATAATACATATTTACACATATTTTGACACCATGATTAGGCTTGTTGATCTTGATGTTAACTCCAATACACCTACATCCCATAGGTTAGGGCATCTTGTGATGCTTATCCTCTTCTTCTTGCACATGTTGGGGCATCTTGTGATGCTCATTATTTTATTACTGCACATACTGGGCAACCTTTTGCTACCCACCCTTTTCTTATTTCATCCTTTGGGGCATCTTACGATGCCCATCCTTAACTTTATGCATGCTTCTGGGGCATATTATGATGCCCATATTCATTCTATTAGATTTTTGAGTTGTCATCTTATCATGAGGTAGCAATCAAGAACCTTACACATTTTACAAACAAACACATTTAGATTTAAGAAACTTTCTGAGATAAATATGCTCACATTTCACATGCTCTTATTTGATATAGTTGTTAGGATATATGGATTGTTATTTTGTTTTGTGTTTACTTGTTTTCTTGCATTTTATTTCCTTAACATCATTTTTAATACAACACTACTTTCTTTTTGGTTCTTTGGTCTCTTACAATCAACATTAGTTTCCCTTGTGGATCTTCGTTATCACCTTAGGGTTTATTTTCAATATTTATTTCTTTTTATTCAACCTTAGTTTCCTTTATGGACCTTAGGTATCAACTTCAAGTTTTTTAAATTACTTTTTAACCATTTTTTAGTTTTCTTTAGTTTCTTTGTGACCCTTTGTCTTATTTTTTTGCATTCCCCATATTTTGGGATTTATTCTCCTATTAGTGTTTGTACTAGACCTATTATAGGTTTATATGGCATCTCTAGTGACATTAACATCATTCTCTATCCTGTAAAAATTACTTTCATGTTTATCATTAGTTTATATATTCTGTTGAGCTAATATTCTTACAGGTTTGACTTCTTATTGTAGTTTAGTATGAATTTATCTACACACCTCCAGGTTTTCTCTCACACCAAACCTAGTACTTATCTTTGGTCCTTAGGTTTTTTGTCTATTTTACACCTTTTATTTTTAGTTTGTGTCTTGTATTGTAATACATAAGGAATACAACTAGGTCTTCCTCATAAATGCCTATAATTTTTATAGTCATCTATTTTTTCACTACACACATCCTTTAGGTCTTGTTATCACTAAAAACATGCACTTGTGTGTGAAAGGATCTTGTGTATGCTGGTGCATGCATCTTCCATGCCTTGTGCCTTAGACTTGCATGTCAGAGAGTGATTCATTGTCTCATTATAATAATGGGATCATCCCCCAAGGTTTGGGAATCTTACGCTCCTTGGGATAAACCTATAGAGTAGGTTGACTTCCTTCTATTCTAAATGCACATGGTTTAGGACCAACATGTAGACCTACATAGATCAAAATGAAATTTACAACTAGTGCTAAACCTAAACTTGACAAGGGAAAAGGGAGATAAAAGGTAATGGGGTTGATGGAATGTAAAAGGTGATGCACCAAAAATAGAGTGATCACCTCACCTATTTAATGACATAATAAGACTAACATACTGGATACAAGATCTTCAAACTGAGCACATTGTATAAGAGTTTTGCACAGAGGTAAGGGAACACATCACAACATTAGGAGGGATGAAAAATGGTCCATAAAGAACACCTATGTAGACTCATGTATACACAACATGAGACCTGAAGATACTTTTGGTTCTATATATAGGTGTAAAGGGAGGACAAAAATGATAGGGATGAATGTCCATAGACAAGGATAAACAACCATGAATGCACATAGAACACAAAGCATGAATAAAAGTAAATTAGTTTTTATTAATCTCAAGGTCTAAGAAAATATTACAAAATAAAATAGACAGAGCTTTGTTATACCAGGAGAGGGATCTTGGAGTGCAAATTTTGAAAATCTTACAATGCCTAAAAAATCTTAACCATTTTACAATAAAATTTAGGGTTTATATAACACTGGGCAAGGCCCTACATGATCAATTTGCCATTGGAGGTGGTAGGTAAGAACTCGAATTTTAAGTGGCACCCAAATCTTGAGGTTGATTAAGAGAATAAAAGTATTTTAAATATTACTATGAAACATACTTATTCAACTTGGGTTTGACAATTTGATCATGGAAGTAGCTGGAAGGTCACTCTTGGATCCACGCATGAATTTGTGAATAAAGGGCATTTAGGTAGCCAAGGGGGGGTGCTATCATGATATGACACTCTAAAAACCATGTTTGAATTTAATTATATTTGTATTCACCCTCTTTAATGTCCAATCAAGCTCAACTACCATCCTTACTTATGGTGATCACCTATCAATCCACCTAGATTAGTTCATTGACATGGGACTATATAGGTTTATCTTTGGGCTTTGCTATGCTATCTTGCACACAGAGTGGAGATTTCATGTGCATCATCCTTGGGTTAATATTCACACTAGTATATGCACACTCTCTTATTTACTGAGTCTCATGCATAGTTGTGCATGAATATATAATTACATCCTACATAAAGGGTACGCACTAAAGATTGTGTAGTGAGATGGATACAAAATGCAATTGTATGCTTATGAAGGGAAATGACGGTGATTTTATATGGAAATTATCAATTTCCAAACTCTCTTTATGATATTATCTTCTAATGGTCTTTGCAGTCTACCTCTTCATCTAGAACTTATATTAGTTCATGAAGGGAATGGTACGTAGCCTAGATCATAGTCTATGTTTTACAAGGGTGCATATATACAAAAGGAAATGCAAATAATCTATAAATCAATCCTAGCTTAGAGAAGATAAATCATACTTACACTTTTGATTGTTGATAAATTATATATTCAAGGTCATAACCAATATGGATCCACTACACCTAGCTAAGGGATCTCTTACCCTAATAAAATCACTAGGGAGGGTTCCAAAGCCTCTAGTCAAGTAAAACTATGCAATAACCTTAGCTAAGTCCTATGTTTTCATATTCATTAAGTATATGAAAAATACATTAAATTCTAATCTAATGCCCACCAAATATTGTGGCACAAAATTGAATGTAATAAACATAAAATTAAATATGCATAAAACATATATACTCATGTCAATGTATATGAAATCTTAATGCATGGGAGAGAAGTACAAATACAAATCTATCTAATCTTATAAAGGATGAACAAATTTAGGAATACTTACCTTTGAAGACAAACCCATCGAGCCTCAATATATCCCTTAGCCAAGGTGCTTCTAAAGAGGTTGTTGTGGTATGTAAGGATGACAAGGATAAATCAGTTTTAGGCTACACAACTTATCAATGCATCTAAAATACTTCCTCATAAGATAAGATCTGTATCTCCAAAGAAAGTATGAAACCCTAAGATATGATTATCAAGTATAATGGTGGATAAGTAGATGCATAATATATTATTATTTTTCTTCTCTTCTTTATTAAATGATGAAATGAGTGTGTATATATAGCTGAATCTAACCTTAATCCTTTCTAAAAGTTTAGTCAACAGGGTCAGCCCAATTGATTCTATATTGTTATTGACAAGATCAAATTAGGTCATGGTATATGTTGGCAAGGATATGACGTAAAACCTAAATAAGTTTTTTCAATTTGAGTATAGGGTCGATGGGACCGACATTATATCGTAAACCATCAAAAATGAGTTTAGGCTAAGGAAGGGCTAATGAAGGAAAAAAATTACTAGAGGAGGGTGAAAGATAGGAGGAAAAGCTTTAGGGAATGTTTTTAGGAGATGCTTGTGTAGATATAAAGTGGTAATGAAGGGATAACAATCCTAAAAATCACCAATTTTCTACCCACCCCTTTCTTAGTGCACCCCTTAAGGTGTGCACTTAGAGAGATTGAGACTTGACAGGTTCTTGCAAGAGACAAAGCATCAATAATTGATAAAGTTTGAAAATATTGTGTACATATATAGTGCATATGTGAAACTCCACAAATTAGTGCCAAACTTCATTATTTGAGTGTGAGGAAGTCTTTGAATAAGATTATGCAAAAATATTTAAGATCTTTAGTGGGATTTTTGGTAATTAGAACTGCTTCCTACACACTTCTCTCTTTCATTGCTTGAAGTTTGGGAGACTTGTATACTCTGAATTTCAAGTCATGTTGGTGAGATAAAGGATATTTACATAGGGTGTGCATTTAGAAATCCTCATAGGTGTAAATTAGCACTTAGTTGATTTATGAACCCATACTGACTATTGAGTATGGGTGTGAATGGGAAGCATCTATGTGTAAACTTGATTTTTAAAGGAACATGATACTACACAAGCGTGGAACCTATTGTTTGGTAATTATGAGTTCAATGCTCTTAGGGAAGGGTGAATTAGAGAGCAACACTTTTGGTGACCTCTACAAGCCACTTGCTTTCTAAGTGGGAATCCATTAGTTTTGAAGCAATCCATTGGGCATAGAGTCATTTGGAATCCCATGGTCTTCCTTCTCCTGATTGAAATTGGTATAAAAATCCCATTCAGAATTAGAAGGAATTGAGATAACTTCCATAGTGATAAATAAAGCAAACAACTACACTGAATGGTCCTTAGAGGAAAGGTATATTAAGCTAACAAAACTATGCACAAGCACTTGGAGGAAATAAAACTAATCTAAATAATGACATGCGCATGTAGCACTTAGGGAATTTAAAAAATATAAAATATTATTTATAAAGGTGTTCATGATAATTATAGATAGTGCTTGAGATGAATCCCATTGATTGGGATTGGTAAAACTTGTCCACTTAGCCTTGGAATTTGATATGCATGGTTTGATTGTAATTGGCTATGGTATATGGGTTGCTCTATATAGCATCAAAATTTACATTCTTCCTATTATTTTCTCTATCTATGTTCCACTTGAGTACTAAGTTTCCTTTACTGAAGTTTTTATTAGCAACCCTTTTATTGAATGTTTTCTTAATCTATGCCTACTAAAGATCCATAGTGCACATGGCCTGTATCTTGAGTTATTCAAGATTCATTAACTTGGCTAACCTTACTATCATTAGATCACTCTTGATAAACTCAAATTGATGAGCTAGATCCATCAAAGGAATCTCAAGAGACATGGTAAACCTCACTTCCTTTTCATAGACTAAAATGAAGGGTGAATTCCCCAACATTCTTTTTGACATTATTTGATTTTCCCAGAGGGCTGTCTTGAGCTTGGTATGCCAAGATCACTGATTATCTTCCATGGTTCACTTAATGATGTAAATAAATTTCTTGTTATTTTAGCTAGATAAACCATTACCTTGGAGGTAATAGTCAGAGGAAGTGCTTAGATGGATGTTATGTTTGACCACCCATTTGATGATCTTGGCTCTAAAGAAAGCTAGTGCATTATATGAGATAATAGTGGTTAAAACACCAAATTTTGTGACAATAATTTCATAGAATTATAGGATGGAAAACTCATTAGCCTCTTTGAGTGATAATTGCTCTTTTCACCTAGTGAAGTAGTCGATTGCCATGATGATCCATTTATGTCTAACACTTGATGATATATTTATCATGTCGATGAAGTCTAGGCCCCACTATGCAAAAGGTTAATCAACTTGTATAAAATGTAGGGGTAGGGATACCAATTTTTACTTACCTAAAAATAAGGTGCACTTTTTTTAGCCTCACTTCCATGCGTGCACATCCTTGAATAAAGTTGTCTAATAAAAAATAGCTTGCATGATTTTCACTATAGTGCTCTTAGGCGAGTAATGGCCTCTTGAAAACCCATTATAGAATTATTCTAGGATCTTGTTCACTTGATCATGTTATATGCATCACAAGAGGACTCTATTGATATCTCTTCTAAAAATTACACTACTTACAAGCACATAAAGAATAGATTTTAATCTAGAGTGTTTGTACTTGGATTTATTCAAGCCATGCACATACACACCAATTTGAAATAAGATCCTCATGCTCACATTTGAGCTTGCTGAGGTGGCTTAATATTTTGGTTGGATCTTGCATAGTGAAAAAAATATTTAGTCTTTATTCTTCACATCCACTACTAGCTTCTCATAGAGTTATTTACCTCACACTATCTTGGTGATTTGGATGTCTATGTCATATTCCATCACCTTTGTGACCCAACTAGATCTCTTCTCACTGATGTCCTTTCTAAGTAATAACTCCTTTACAATCGAGTGTGAGACCATGAGATAGATATTGTTATTGGAAAGAATATGCCTAAACTTATTGAGCACTCTTATTACTACAAGAGTGTGATTCTCTACAAAGTTGTAGTACATCTCATAATCCTTGAGTGCCTAGATAAATAAAGTAATAAGCTACTCTAGTTGGTCATTATTTTACTACACTAGGATGGATAATATGCCTTCATCTCCACCAAATGCATAAAGAATAAAGTCATTGCTATAATCTGGATTGATCAGGGTTAGGGCCTCTGTGATGGCATGCTTGATGGAAACTAATTCATCCTTCTTAGGTTTAGCTGAATGCAACACTATTCTTGAGCATAGTTGTAAGGGGCTTGACCAAAGTTTTGAAACTCAGTAAAAACCTTCTAACGAAGTTTATTTTTCCTAAGAAGCTTTGGAGACCCTTTCTGTGACCTAAAAAAGGGAGCGATAGAATAGCCTCAACTCATTTAAGATAAATTATGAGACCCTATTTTGAGATGATGTGTCCAAAAAGTTTACCTTCATACACTATTAATATTCACTTGCTTAGGTTTAGAGAGATCCCAAACTCTTGGCATTTTCAAAGACTTGCTCTAGGTGACCTAAATGATCCACTACACACTTGGAGAAAATAGTTATATCATCAAGATATACCAATATGATGTTGTTGATGAGTCCTTTGAATGCCATATCCATGGACCTTTGGAAGGTATCTCCTACGTTTCTCAAACCAAAGGGCATATTTTGGTATGTGAAGCTACCCCACATAGTGGTGAATGCTATTTTAAATTAATCTCACTCCCACACAAGCACTAGGTTATAGCCTGAATTACCATCCAATAGTGAAAATGTTTCCTCACTTATGACTATTTGAAGAATTTGTTTTATTGGCAGGAGGTGGTAGTGGTCTTTGAGGGAGGATCTGTTTATGTCCCTGAAGTCTATGTATATGTGTTTTCTCCATTATTTTTGTGCACTAAGACCAAATTGCCCACCCATGAGGAATGTTTGATCAAAAATATTATGTTGGCCTCAATGAGATTTGAGAGCTCCTTCCTCATTAAAGGCTCAAGATTTAGATTAATTGGCCTCTACTTTTATCTGATTGGTTTGGTATTGGGGTCAAGCTCAATGATATGCTGGGCTAAGTCTAGATCAAAGCCTTTAAGGTCTTTATAATTTAGTGAAAATATATCATCATACCTTATGATTATGTCAATGAATTCTTTGAATTCATATGTGGAACATATCTTATTGGATTTTAAGATATTTTCATGAGAGATGGCCACTGACTTAAATATTTCCTCCTTCACTATCATGTTTCTCCTCTCACCCTTTAGTCGATCATCAGAATTGAAGATTCTTTCAATCATAACTAACCATTTAGGAAACTTATTTCCATTTAATTGAATGATTTTATCCTCATATTGATTTTGGAGCTACGGTTGATTATTAGCACAAAACTCTGCTTCATCTTGTAGGAAGTTAGAAATTTATTCATCACTTTCAAACACCTACTAGTTGCTTATGTTGTATGAGATTGCTGGTCCAATTATAAGTTTTACAAGCTACTTAGACTCACTATTTATAGTGCTTAGGAGGTCATACTACACACCCATGGTTACGAGCCTACCAACATCATCATTTTATACCCTTAGTATGGAAAGGATATTGAAAGCATCGAACCCCTTGATTACATCCCATGCCCTATGTTTATAATCTCTTAATAGATTATTTTTGGACATGTTTCATGATCTAACTTGGTTTACCAGTAGTTCAATATCTATAAAAACTTGCATCATCTTGATTCCTTTCTTATGCACCAATTGGATACCCTAGATCAATGCTTCATATTCACCAACATTATTTATGCAATAAAAATGTAATATGTATGCATGTAAATATTTCTCCTTATGAGGGGATACCATTACAACACTAGCCCCTATACCATTTTTGATTAAAGAGTCATCAAAGTATAATTTACATATGCCTTTGAGGTCCTCTTGTGCCTTTACAAGGTTAGATAACAAGGTGTCCTCCTCAAGAATGTAGTATGTGCCCTATTTACTCTGCATTATCATATGGGTCAAAATCATAGTGCTCATGCACCCATTAATAAAGTAGGTTATCTAGAATTCCCTCAAGGGGTGTGGCAATCTCATGAAGAATTAAATTCTCCTCTTGGTTAAACAAGGTGTAGTTTTTATTCACTAGGATAGGAGTTTATGGTTCTATATGATTCTTCAAAATAGGCTCAACCTTGATGGTCACTCTGGTTCTATACCTAGTCTTGAGTAGCATGTGTGACCAATCTGAGGATAAATATTCACCCACCTTCATAGTGAAATCCTAGGAGAGGCATATAGTAAATTAAGGGGGTGATTCAATGATTGCGATGTCATACATAATAGAAAGGCTTAGACATGCATGTAGAGTGAGACTCAGATCCTTGACAATTCCCATAGTTTTAACCACTATTATTTTTAATTAGATGACCCATTTTGAGATGGAAGAATATATTATGCCTAGCATGTCTGTGATTTTATTTAGCATCATTGAGCTACTTGTACCTGAATCTATCATAAAATTTTGTATGAAATTCTCATTGATATTTAAAGAGATGTAGAATGGGGGAAGTTTGCTATTTCTATGCACTTCTTTTTATTGACATAAAATTGTGTACACAATAGGCATAGTCTATTGTGGCTCATGAGATTGGAAGCTTCTTATGGCATCCTGTAGAAAATTCCTTTGGGAAATAATAGTAAGAGCATCCCACATGGTAACATTCAGGCCAATCTTCTTCATCTGCTTAGCTATGTTAAAGGGGATTTGAGTCCCTTTAATCTACACCTTTTGAATTTTAGCCTCTTCTTACACCTATGTACTAGTTTGGGGCTAAATCTCCACCTAAACAACCTAATATGGGTGCACCAGAGGTTGTGTAGGTATTTTAACTTGGTTGTCTATGCACTAAACCTAGGGTGCAAAAGTTTAAGGTGTTTAAGAAGAAGGTTATTCCACCATTTCTCTCTTTCTAAACCTTATATTAAAAGTAACTGGGTTGCTTCCTACACTTTTTACTTCATTTTGATTCACATAATTGAAGTCACATTCCTACCAATTTAAGACGTTAGATCTGCCTTGCTCTTGCATTCACACTTATGGATAATCCCTTGGTTGATATTAAATGGATGGAGGATCCTAAGGAGGTGGTGAATTTCTCATTGTAGGTACCTCATTCATCATTCCATTCGTGCATGCAACTTGATCATATGACTAATCACACAGATATCACCATTAATAGTCCTACACCATATTATTCTACATTATCAAGAGAGCTCTATAATTTATCATAATGTTAGGATTTGTTACATATGGTAGTCTATTTTATATGATATAGTTTTGAGTCTATGAAACATACTAGTAGGGAGGCTTGTTTGATTGATATTTCTAGTTAAATGGTTGATAAGGCATGGAATGATGTGTTTTATTCCTTTTAAGCACCATTAGCTCATTTCCAAAGCTCTTCACTAAGTACTTGACTTCATGCATCTCACTCAAGGGCACACAAGTTGATGTAATTAGTGGGCTAATAATAATTAAAAATAGGAGATGAAGTTAAAAAGTGAGGATATAAGGGCATAGGGGGTCTTGGCATAATATTCACTACTTGGATCAAGTAGTTTTATATACACACAATAATATCATATGCATCTGGTATTACTACACCTCTCATAGATTGGATCATTATAACCACATTGCTATTTAGTTCTCTTAAAAAAAATAAGAATGTAGTGTGAGGATTTGGCCTTACCAATAGAGGAACTGGATCCCAATTCCTCTACAATCTAAAGTTGAAGTCAACCATTTTCTCATTTGGATCCCTTTTGATGGTTGTGAGCTACTCCATTAATGACAGGTGGTCACTCTTTTCTTTGAACTACCTACATAATAATACTCCTAACTTATCCTAATTGTGAATAGAACTAGGCTACAAGTTGTGATCCATTAGAGTGAACTCACTTTTAAATAAGAGTCAAGGGGTCACACTATGATGTTGTCTTCCATCACCTTATAGATAGAACAAATATTTATAATGTCTTGTATATTATCTACTAGGGTAGTTGAATTTTCTCTAGTAAAATAGGGGATGATCTTAAGAGTAGCCACAATAATTTCATTATATTGGGGAAATATCAATGGGATACCTCCATTAAATGGAATAAAATTTTGGGTTTTTGACGTAACCATGAAGGGAATAGGGAATAATCCTCTTCTAGGTTGGGGAAAATACAAAAATGAGGGGTAGATTAAGATCTTAGGGAAGTTTGGTTTGAATCACTAGTTCCCCTAAATAGATATAGAGATACACTAACTCCTCTTCTTCTAGAGGGTGAAAGGTGCTCGATGAAATGGTAATTGATACCTCTTGAAGCTGATCTCATCTATCTTGGCATATAGATCAAAGGCTCATCTTTATGAACTAGAAATGCTTGGATTCACCAAGTGATCTATAAAGTGTCTTCAACACTTGAATAGCTAAGAGTAGTACCAATCTCTTACCCAATTTTAAAAATTGGTATTATTGATCATGCTAAAAAATGTTATCACTTAAAATGTGCACGCATGTGCAAAAGGATATCATGGGTGTTGGTGCATGATTCTTCTATGTTGAACACCTTGGACTTTCATGTGGAAAAGTGATTCGATATCTCATTGTAATAATGGGATTGTCCCCCAAGGTGTGGGGCTCTTTCTCTCCTTAGGATAAACCTCCATAGTAGGTTGGATTCCTTTTATTCTAAATGTACCTAGTTTAGGATTAGTACATAGACCTATAAATAAAAAAATGAAATCTACAACTAGCGCTAAACTTAACTTGACAAGGGGGAAAGGGATAGAAAAGGTAAGAGGGTTGTTAGAATGTAAAAGGTGATGCACTAAGAATAGAGTGAGCACCTCACTAGCTTAATGACATGATAAGATAAATAGACTAGATGCAAGATATTCAAATTGGGTACACTACTTAAGTTTTTTGCATGGAGGTAAGGGAACATAATGCAACATTAGGAAGGATGATAAATAGTACATAGATAGTGCTTATGTAGACACGTGTATGCATAAGATGCGACCTATAGATAATATTATTTCTACAAACAGGTGTGAAGGGAGGACAACAATGAGAAGGATGGATGTCTGTAGACAAGGATCAATAACCATGAATGCACACATAACACAAATCATGAAAAAAAGTAAATAAGTTCTTATTAATAACAAGGTCTAAGGTAATATTAAAGAATAAATAGGTATATCTTTATTATACCAAGAGAGGGATCTTGGAGGGAATATTTTATCACCATTATGATGCCTAAAAAATGTTGACCATTTTACAATAAAATTTAGGGTTTATATAACACTAGGCAAGACCTTGTGTTATCAATTTGCCATTGGAGGTGGTAGGTAAGAAATTGAATTTGAAGTAGTGACTAGATCTCAAGGTTGATTAGGAGCATCAACGTATTTACAATAATTACTACAAACCATGCTTACTCAACCCAGGTCTGACAATTTGATCATGGAAGTAGCTGTAAGGTCACTCATGGATCTATGTGTGCATTTATGAATAAAGGGAATTTAGGCAGCCAAATAAGTCATGATATAATTATATAAAACTATAAAATACAACTTTTCATTAAATTTTATTCATACTCACCCTCATTGATGTCTAATCAAGATCAACTACCATCTTTATTTATGGTAATAACCTATTAATCCACCTAGACTAGCTCATTGACATGAGATTGCACAAGTTCATCTTTAGGTTCTACCATGATATCTTCTTCATGTAATGGATATTTCATGCACATCCCCCTTGGGACCATATGTGCACTAATATATGTACACTCTCTTATTTTATGAGTCTCACACACCATTGTGTACAAATATATAAGTACATTTTTCATAAAGGGTGTGCTCTAAATATTATGCAAAGAGCTGACTATGTAGTGTAGCTAAAAGCTTATAAAGGGCATTGAGGGCAATATTTTTCATAAATTCTCAATTCCCATTCACTTTTGATGGTCTTCATAGTCTACACCTTCATATAGAACTTGTACTAGTCTATGAAGGGAATGATGTGCAACCTAGATCACAATTTACATTTTAGAAAGTTATAGATGTGAAATTATACAACTTGACATGTGACTTCATTAATTGAGTGAGAGTAAGTATTTGAATAAGAGTGCACAATAATATTGAAGATATTGAGCATGCTTTTTGTGAATTGGAACTGCTTCCTACACAGTTCTCTCTTTCATTGCTTGAAGTCAAGAGACCCACATGATCTAAATTGCACATCATATTGGTGCAATGAGGTGTATTTTCATGGGGTGTGCATTGGGAACTCTTCATAGGAATAAATCAACACTTAAATGATTTTCAATCTCGTGTTGACTATTGAGTGCTAGCATGGATGAGAAGTATCTATGCATAGACTTGCTTTTTAGATAACTCGATAATGCACAAGCATGTAACCTCTTGTTTGGTCATTATGAGTTCAACACTTGTGGGTAAGGGTGACTTGGAGAGTCAATATGTCTTTACTATCATTTTTATATCTTACTTATGCCTCTTTAATCTTTCATATATGAGTTTCATGGTAGGACATGGAGAATCAACTAGGTCCTCACAAACACCCTTTATTGTTCACTATATTTTATAGATTGATTGTCTCCCAACCTTAGCTAAGTGTCTTTTTAAAAAGATAAGGAAATGGTCTAGAGTAGTGTTTTCCTCACTTATAATCAATCATATTATCTTGTGGTAAAACTATAATAGTTTATCCTCATATCTTCATGCACATTTTACCTTTTATCATGATGATGTTTCCCACCTACATGTCATTGTACCATATTTATTTACATATATTTTGTCATTGGGACAACCAAATCACTCTATGATCATTTCCATCATTATCTATATTTGATTTCCCTTTGGGTTCACCAAGGATGATTTTGAGATTGCACTCTTTTATAAGGTGCAAGTCTAGGAGTCTTTAGGCACCATGGTCTTTAGGTTCTCTCCTTAGAAAATAAGTGTAATATCTCTTGTGATATTTATAATCACCCTTGTTTGTTTTTTCCAAATTCATATGAAGGAGAAAATTATAAAAAACCAAAAGTTTTAAAATCTATATCATAATAAAAGACAATGTTAAAATGAAAATTCTATCTTAAAATTTAGATAGCACCAAAAGACATGATATTTTTGTCACATCTCCTATTATAGTCAAAGATCAAACTCCATAGTTGGTCTCATGATAGAGTTGAGGTCCATTAGGGTAAAATAGGCCAATAGATTAGGGTAGGAAGTCTTATTTCATCATTAAATCTTCATATATTTTGGTGTCACCCACTTTCTCACACAAGTACCAATTATTTAGAATAGGATGGTGACTTTGTAAGGGTTCCTATGGAGTGGAGAACATGTTATGGGAAAGCTAGATAATTTTAATTTTCATATATGATAACCTTCAAGGGATTTTATTTATGCTTCACTAGTTAGCCCAAGCTTACATTTATAAGTAGGGTTATCTAGGGCCATTGATGTTGAAAAATTATCAATGGTTTTCAACTTAGTGGCGGTTTCTCCCTCCATACAATGGTGGTTTCACCACACATGGATTTTAAAAAAAAGTAATGGCCCAAAATGAAAAATAGTTAAATCTTGAGCATTTCTAAGGCACAAAAGAAGCTGAAGAGACACTATAGAAGGCAAGGGAATGAAAATAAATATTTTAATTGGATAGAGGGGTGAGTTACATCAACAAATATAGCTCCAATTTAGTGATAAGTTAAATACAAGAGGAGAGAAGGAGGGTGTGAGAGTAACCATTCCATGAGAGATTGTGTATGCATGTTCTTTTTCATGTTTATGTTTGAATAAGATTGTATAGGCATGTGTGAGATTGTGAGTGAGAGTGTGCATTCAATGTTTTTAATAATTTGATTAATTAAATAAATATGACATATTGAAATGTGCCAAGTCTAATACTATGCTCAAGTGTGTCCATGAGAGAGTGTTAAACACAAAAAACATAGACATAAAGGCAATCCTTAAGTGGACCCCCTCTCTTGTGCTTGCATCAATTGGTATAAAAGTAAGGTATTTCCTTGTTGGGTTGAGTTTTTAAGGCCCTTAAATGATTCAATTGTAGGCTATGTAAGAGAAGTCTACTTGAGTTAGTTGTAAGTTGTGAAAAAATAAGTTTGCATAGGAGAGAGGATAAGTTTGTTGTAGGTGTGAAACAATTATTTCAAGTGTTGAGGAAGTGAGATAGGTTCTTGTTTGAGTCTATTGTAAGTCGTGAAAGAGAACCCTATTTGCTTAGGAGATATGACACACAAAGGAATAAGAGAACTTTAGGTATAAAAATTGGTTGAGATATTGAAGGGAGTCCTAACAAGATTGGACATGATGGAAGATATGCAAATTTTAAAATAAGAAATGTTGGAGATATTGATATCACTATAGGCAAAGTTGGATATCTTTGAGGTAGGACAAACTAGAAGAGAAAAGAGGCCAACAGAGGTCAAGATGAAGGAAAGAGGTAAGCCCACTAGAAATATTATTTTTTTTGTGGTAAAAAGAGCCCAAATAAGCTCATGAAATAGATAGTGGCATTAGAATTATTATTTAAAGATGGGAATATTGAAGACCCCATGATGGTAAAGGTTGCAAGTAAGAGACTATGTGGAATTGAAATTAAGTATTGGAGAGTTCTCCAATAGAGGATACAATAAAAAGAAAATAAAAAGGCAAGGAGTCAGGAACATATGGTTTCCAAGTTGATGGGTCATGTTGTGCACCCAAGAATGCAAGTAGAGTGGATGAAGAAACTTCATGTCTTGAGGCTCGAGAGAGAAGAAAATAAGAATATTGACATGAGAGAAAATATGAGAGGGAAGTTTCCATGTGAGTAGCTCAAGTATACTTTGATAAGTAAAAAGGAGAAGGATATAAGTGAGGATAAAGTGGTTTTATTTAAAGACAATAAGAGAGTGAGGTTTCTATGTGAAAATCCCAAATCTGATTTTAAGAAAAATGAGGAAGAAGTTTGTGAACAACCCATAGGATAAGGGGTCATCATGAAGGAGGATTTAGATGTGATAGTTATTGAACTAAAAAAAGGATACACATTATTTGATTATGGGAAGGACTCATACATCATGATAGTTTCGTACATTCCAATACTCTGAAGAGGACTCACATCAAATGTAATTATCTCATGTATGTGTGTGTATGAAACATTGAGATCTATATAGACTGCAATACACTATTTTTTATCTTTGACATTTGGGACCATATAACTTTGAATTTCATGTATTTATATTTGGATCTATAGATCCTTATTTTAGGGTTTTTTAAATGTGTGTGCCTTTGTGATAATGTATCAAGAGAGTTCTAATGGATTCCTCAAGGTTATTTTCAAGTAGTGATCAAGTACTTGCCAAGTTACCAATTTATACCCAACATATGTAACCTTAGGAATGATTTGTATTTATAGTCAAATATTTGTTATTTCCAATTATGAATGACCCATGAAATGTGTCTAGGTTGACCTAATTGATATTTCCAAATCATAAAAACAATCGCTGAGATTTTTAGGACACTATTGGTAAAGGTAGACCCTTTGGTAACTATAACTATCTTTGAATTATATTAGTGTTATGGAAGTCTAAATCAATTATTTGAGATATGAATAAGGTCTATATAGGATTCTAATATGTTTTTATATAGATTAGGTTGATTTTGAATAGGTGTATATATTAATTATAGGTAGCCAAGACAATAGGTGGGTAGGCATATAGAGAAAAGTGTGCACAAGAGTCAAATGTATGCACATTGTCCAAGCATTTCAAAGCATGTCAAAGTTCATTTTTACAAATTTCCTACTACAAAATTGAATTGTCTACAAATATATAGATATATAACCTTAAAAACATGTATTTTATAAATAAGTTTCCCCTATGGGCATATGATATAATATATAATATCTAAAAAAATATGACCCATATTGGCCCAAGATATAAGCAATGTAAGAACCAACATACTATGCCCCATACGAGCTCAATATATAAGCAATATAGCATCATCATCATAAGATATAGTGGTGTAAAACATGAACATATATTTTATCCCTAATAGATCTATGATAGATCATGTCTAGCTAGGAAAGTGGTAAATACATTGTGCATGATATAGATCATGAAATCATAAAACACATAAAAAACTTGAGTAAGACAACCATAATAGAAAATATGTCAAATATATGACAAGGAACAAGGCAAATGTTTTGGAAATTAGAGTCATACCAAGCATGTAGAAGGCACATAAGATAATGAAATCACATGAAACACACTAGAGACACATCAAAATCATCAATGACATGTATAAAATATATAACAAATGTGAAGTAGTCATTTTAATAGGATTATGATATACAAAATGAAGGCACAAGAGGTATATAACAAACATAAATTTGCATATAATAAGTATCAAAGATAAAGAGGATCATATCAAGAAAATATATATATATATATATATATATATATATATATATATATATATATATATATCATGTCAAACATTTAAATAACATCAGGTATTTAAAGACACACTGTGCACATGAAAACGTACCATGAACTTGAAAATATATTAGGAAAATAAGGCATACTAAAACACATTGAATATATCTCATAGAGATAGAGCACTAGATTAGGTTAAAACATAATAGTAAAAAAATAATTAATGAATGAATAACTTAAATTGGAATAAAGAGATGGCCTATAATTCCACCAAATCTGCCTCCAATCAAGCCTGTGATATGCCCTAAGCTTACTATGAAGTCAAAATCATGAACCTATAACCTGTTGATAAATAAAATCGACATCAAACTTGACAATTTCATCAATATCATTTATCTAAAAAGTGAATTGGTGCCTAAATATTTGTATGTATATATGACATGAGAAATAAACATATGTTATAATACAATAAAAATTAGAAAATATTTGATTCAAAATAAAAAAATAATTAATGACACAACATATATAATTCATAACACAACATTTCACAAATAGGTAACAATCATGATCAAGGCTAACCAATAGTAGGGTCATAAATTTAGAAATCATTATGACAAGCATTATGAGAATAAATTCTACATATGGTGTGTTAAGGCACCCAAGAATTGAGACATGGTAATTCATCCTTTGAAGTGCCATCTTCTTCACTAATAGTCTTTAAATTTATATTATTTTCATATCCCTTTAAATTTTTAATGGATATAGGTTACATCTTGTGCTTGATTTAAACCCTCTGTAGAGTAGACTTGTGGACTTGTACCTTGTTATATTTTGATTTAAGTATCAACATTGATTCTCACATAAAGGATAATTTCAAATAAATGGGACTTATCAGGGAAATTAGGATTAAGTATCTTCCAATTGTCAAATCTCAAAATTAGTGAAGGTGATGAGTGGAAAATCACATTTAAGACTAAGGATGGGTTGTACAAGTGGACTGTTATGCCATCTAGGTTATCAAATGCTCCAAGTACATTAATTTGACTCATAAATGAAGTGTTAAAACCTTAATTGGGTAAGTTTTTTGTTATCAATTCATATGACGTTTTGATTTTTAGTCAAAAAAATAGATCATTTTTTACACTTGAATCTAGTATTGTAAATGTACACACTATAAAACTATATACTATAGATCTAGATGTCACATTAACCTTTAAACCACCCCTTGGCCCCTCTTTGATGTCCTTTAACATCCCATTTCACCCATTTACCCCATTAGCTAATTTAATTTTTTAATTAAATTAGTTAAATCATATTCCCACCTCACCTACCCAAAACCATGTCTAACATATCAACATCTAGCCTAAAGATCATTTCTACCTTAGCATTTAATGTCTTATGTCTTAACTCCCTAGACTTATTCCTCATGCATCCCCATGCCCCCTTAAATGACCTCAAACCATTTCCCAATTCTTTAATCGCACAACATAAGTGAAAATGGTTGATTTTAACCATTTTGACCTTTTCTCTTTGACTGTCAATGGTCAACCCTCAATCGATGTCGGTTGACCAGGATCGATGACAGTTACATAACACTGTCCCAAGAACCATGCCTAGGAGGTTGAATCATGAAGGCCAAAGGGGAAATTATTGAGTGAAAAAGATAAATAAATCTTGGTGAACCAAAGCTAAACTAGAATTAGACAGAGATCAAGAGCAAAATCACCTCATTATCCCAACATAGAGGATTCTAGGATTGTTACTCTGTCCATATAGCTCTTGGATCCTAAACAACTTCACCTCCACTCTAGGAATTCTCCAAGATAGAAAATGCCAACAAAAATTGAAGTGTCTGGTTCTTATTTTAAAGTTTCATTTATTTAGCTTTAATAGTTTTAAGATTGCACCCACTTTCACCTCTCTCTAACCCTTTTTGTGTTGGAGTTCTACATCTCCAAACACTACCTCTTCCATCAAACATCCACTAACCACTCTCAGTCATTTGAGTTTCAATTCCATAACCTTGACATCTCTAAGGATCCCTCTTATCTCCACAAACATTAACCCACTTCAAATAATATACTAAAACACTTCTGAAACTTACCCATAGCTTATTGTTCTTGGAACCAACACCCTGTCAAAACTCACAGTAACCACCAACGGTCATCTTTGACTGTAAGTGGTCACATGTCAATCAGTGATTGTCAACCCTAAGCAGTAATGGTCATACCTTGACAAGTGATAGTCACTGTGTAACTTATTTCACCCAAAATAACAAGATAAAAACACCTATTCACCTCAACCAAAAACTCTATTTCTTAGCCCTTGTCACTATACAAAGTTAAGAGCAACCACACAAACCAAAATTTAACAGTTTAGCATTTATATTTACTATTATTTTGTTAAAATAAGCATTTATTTTGAAAATAATTTATTTCATTTGCAATTATATACTTTCATTCTTTTGTGCAACCTTTATTATCATCACTTTGCTTAACATCAAATTATTTAAAAGGTGGATTGATAGCCTCCAAAGAAGTTGTGTGCTTCTTGGATCTAGCACCTGCTAGGTAATCCACCCACCTACCTTACTAATCAACCATTTTATAGTATCTTTATTATCTGTAGGTCATCCTCCCAAGCTAAAGAGGAGTATTTAAAATTGACTAGATCACACACACACAACCAAACCAGGTTCTTGTACCACACCCTTATTTAAAGTTTCTTCTTGTCTTTTAAAAAGAAAATAAAGTAAAAAAAATAGTAAAATATTTTGGCATGCCCAATGGGACCCTTGAGTTTTCTTGGATTCGTAGTTTGCATTTAGGTGCTTTTCTTCTTATTTTATGCTCATTTAAATGAAATCAAAATTTCTTTTGGGCTTAAAATCAACCTTTCATACATTTTTTGCTTGCATAGTTAGCTCACAAATCTAAATTTATCAAGTAAATTAATCATAGCCTCACTTCTTGGCACACACAATAACAAACCACTTATAAAAAATCAAACATCAAACACGTAACATAAGGCCCGACTAGGGTTTCATCTCCTAGCGGTAAGCCTTTACCCTTGGCCATCTTATTTAGCATCATTACCAAGAGGAGAAATAAAATCTCAATTCTCTGATTGAGTATAATCTCTGGCTATCAATATATCTTGGCTAAGTACCTAACACCCTTATTTCTATGGTGTGTGAAGTGAGGGGGTAAGCCCCAATATCAATCCATGTATCATTTCCAATATAGACACTTTTGTGCCTAAACTACCGAAAACCATCTATAGATTTATTTTCTAGTACCTATTTTAAAACCAAGTTGAGTCACACAATTCTAACTTAAGGCATAAGCCACAAGCGAGATAAAAATAACATTAGGATTGAACATGCTTTATTGTGTGTTTCATCTTCTTTGACTTTTTCTTGTCTTCTCTTTATTTGAGTTATGAGGAATCTAACTCCCCTTTGAAACTTTCTACCATATTTCCTTCATCCACCTCATCTCCATTACCTTGTTCAATGAGGATCACTCCTATATTTTCTCTTGGAGATTCTAAATTTGTTAGAATCCTAGAAGACAACCCTCTTTCCTTGGAGTTTTACCTTGCATCATGAGCCACTTGTTCTCCCAACCTCACCTACAATCAACCCGACCTTACCTATGGTCACCCTAACCTTACCTACAATCAACCCAACCTCACATATAATCAACCTAGCATCACCTATAACCAACCCAACCTTACCTATGGTCAACATAACTTTGCATATAACCAAACCAACCTCACCTATAACCAATCAAATATCAACTACCACCAATCAATAACTTATCAACAACCATTTGATCATAACCATAACCAACCAATAACTTATCAACATCTATTTGACCATTGTCATAATCCACCTCAACTACACCTATCTCAACCTCACCAATATTTTGATTACCCAGCCCAACCTTCATATAAATTATCTAAACTCCTTTTGTGGAAACTCTCTTTATCTCAAAACCAAGACTTTGTTTACCCCCTTAGCCATATGACCAAAAACTATCAACCCACCTTATCAACCTTACCAAACCTACCCAACTACCTTACCTTATCAACCATACCAACCTCATCAAATAAAACCAACAACTATTAACCAACCTTCTCAAACCCACCAATTTTATCAAACTACCAAACTTATAAAATCAATCCAACCTCTCAAATCAATCAAATGTATTTAACTAACCAACTTCATCAAACCAACTAATTAGTTTGTAACCTCAAGAGCCATTGGTACACCTTCTTCTTAGGTAGTACACCCTACTGGAGGAATCATATGCCACAATATTTGAAAAATATTAAAGGGATTCTATCATTATACTTCCATAAATCAAACCCATCAATATTTTTCTTCCAAAACCAATTTGGTTTATAGAGAATGAGTTTTGTGCTTATCATCACACACATGGGAATATGGTAGATAAATGTCAATGTTTTAAGATGTTTGTCCAACACCTCATCGATCAAAAGGAGGTCCTAAAGGATAGTCTCCATGTTCCCCCCAACCTAGCCTTGAATGAATTTAGGCAATCCATCCTTGAACCTCTTCCTACACCCATTGTTATGGAAACTCATAAACAAAGCCCTCAACATAGTGAGATCCCTTTATTAGATTTGGTCCTTAGTGAACCTATAACTAAGGAAACCATAATTGAAACCCCAACCAATCCACTTGTTGAGTAAGTGCAACCTTTTCAACTTCTTTTTTTCATCATCAATAAGGAAGCATCAACCTTGACTAACCCACTTGTTGACCAAGTGGAACCTTTTCAACTTTACTTAAAACCAAAATTAAGGAAACCAACCTACCTCTACTACTTCCCCTTTTAGTAGATCAAATTTCAACCAACTTACCTCTTCCACTTCCTATTTTAGTGGAGCAAACCTCAACCCAACCCAACCTACCTCTTCTACCTACCCTTTTAGTGGAACCAACCCAAACTCAAAATACCTCACCTATAACCAATCTAAACTCACCTCAAACCAACCTAAACTCAACCACAACCAAGTCAATCTAGTTATTCTATAATCTACTCATATTTATCTACCTAATGACATTGTATTTGATTTGATTCCCTTTAGAAAAAGGTCAAATCTTTGTCACCTTACCTCACCAATCAAACTAAATGAACCATCTAGACTATCTCCTTCAACCAGTTAAACCAACATCTAAACAAAATAAATCAGCCATGATCAACCCACCTTTTAACCCAACCATAACCAATTTATCTATCAACCCAAACCAACATTAAACCTTCATTCGAGATTTATTAAATCTTGGACACCATTTTATCCAAGCTATCCATCCTCACCTAAGCTCTCTCATTGGGATAACCATACATTCTTAGCCAACCTATATTTATTTTAGGATGGTGTTACCAACATCATTTATAGACCCCAAACCTACCCAAATCTGACCCAACAAAATTTCCCTCACCTTAGCATCATATAGGAAATCCTACCTGAACCATTACCTACAACTTGAACTCCAGCTAATAACTAACAAACTAAAAACCCTTGGGAGGTAGGTGAATTCATCTTCATCCCTCCTAAGCCCTTTTTACTAACCAAGAATCCTCTCTTGGGAGCCTTTTCCTACCTTAACCATACATGGAAAAATCAATTGGGGAACTCTCCCTCCAAAAGGCTTTGACCATTTGTCATTTTCCAACCTCACCTTCAGCAACTTAACCTAAAAATTCAACCTTAACCTTTTCCCATCAAACCTATACCTTGCCTAACCAATACCTATGCCCAAAAACCTTAGCAAATGACTAAACCAACCCTTGAAATTTATGCCTCAACCAAACACTATTGTAGCCAAGCAAGCCTTTATACCACCACCTAACCAATCTTGAAGAAACAAATGGATCATTTTGTTTCTTTCCTTGCCTCTTGCCTCTATCAATCTAGAATATTTTCCATGTCTAATCAAGTATGAATAAATTAATTGGGGAACATCTACTCTCCTAATTGACATCAACCATTTACATGTATATATGGTTTTGGGGCATATATGAACCTGAACCCCTCAATGTTTTGCATTTATGTCCATTAGTTTTAAAACCAAGTTCTTTGTCATCTTGCATCTAACTTAATCTCATCCCTTATTTTCAACCACCTTTATCTCCTTATTTTAAGGATGATTGATTAAAATAGGATCATGTGATTATCCATCACAACTTTAGCCTAATCTTAAACATAGGTACCATGGATCTACTCATGACATGATTCTCATGAACATTTTTCATCCCTTATAGGATGAATCCCCATGGTTGTTATCACTTAAAACTCTTTTACCCATCATCAACAATTTTGTGTTATGGTTTTACCTCCATAAAGGAAATAATTAGACCTATATAGACTAGTCCATGCCTAAAATAAGCATAAAAATAAATTTAGGATTCAAAATATCACTTGGGTCAATAATCTCTAGCATTGCAGATTGCTTCCTTGAAGGACAATTGCCAAAAAAATCAAATTAATTAAAACTATGGTAGACTTCTCCCTTGAAGGATGGCTATCCAAGCCTAACAAATCCAAAACTTAGATCACTCCCTTGAAGGATGGCTAAGTCAACCATTTGTCAAAGTAAGCAATTATTTGAAAGCTTCCTGCATCGGTCAACTTCCTAAACCCATCAAATAATAAAAGCATCAAAAGACCCAATGTAACAATAAAAAACAAAACCAATCCCAAATAAAGCTTCCATAATCTTTCACATAAACCATTTGTATACTTCTCACTTTGATTAGTCTACACCAACATTAAGAGCATGGACTTGTCTATAATGGTTCCTAGGTCACCTACAGAAGGGGCAAGCCATCCACACAAGAAGGTTACATGACCTACTTGATCCATCTCCATCTTATCCTCTAAACAAATGAAGGGATTTTGAGCTTACCTAACACTATGTGAACAAGCTACTTGTTTTAAACAACAAACTAAGAAAAATGTAATGCATGAAAAGGGTTTATGTTCATAAACCCACCCATCTTACCATTATGGTCTTTGTCAATTGGAGTTTTTAGCCTCCTTCTACTTTCATGACCACTTGGGAAAGTGTATGTCTTCCCTTTTTAAGTCATTGAAAACCCCAACCATCTAATTTTGCACCCTTTTACAATAAAATGGGTTCCCTTTTACCCAAACTAAGCAGTAAATCAAATTAGACAACCAATTTAACCACCACCCAACCAAGCTTTTTCAAATAACAACCACATTACCAAAATCATGTACCCATCAGAGAGCACCTTATTCTCCGCCAACCAGATAACCTCAACTTGGTCATTTTGACCCACCTTTAAAACTTTTTACAACCAAACCTTGCCTTGGTC
Source organism: Torreya grandis (assembly GCA_037957365.1). Lineage (NCBI taxonomy): Eukaryota > Viridiplantae > Streptophyta > Pinopsida > Cupressales > Taxaceae > Torreya > Torreya grandis. The sequence continues at coordinate 739,299 of JARHVA010000698.1, forward strand.
ATTTTTACTGTATCAATTACCTTGCTATACTTGACAATTTGTGCTACTTTTACACACCAACCATTTAGGTACATCAGAGCATGACCCTTTTGGTCCAGACACCTAAAACCATTTTGTTTCCTCAATATCACATCCTAATTTTAGATCCCTATGATTACATCGACCTTACCTAGGAGACTTGAGTTAATAGGAGTAGCCCATATCAGCTATGCGTAACATTATAGCTTGGTTACCCTGTCACTTATCCTTTTAGTACCAACCTTATTTTACCAACTACCTCAACTATGGAAACTTAGTATATGCATAATATATGATATTGCACTTATTCACATTTTATGTACTTATTCATGCTTAAATTACCAACCAACCAAACCAACCTTATCACCCACCTATCCAACTTATCAAACCTGTACCTTATTCCATTCTCTCAATCTCTCTTAACTTTTGGACCCTATTGACTTTGGACACCTTTTCTTAGGAGACTTGAATTTACAAGTACACCCATATTGTCTATGTCTAATGCAGTGGCCTAGTTCACTTGTCACTTGTCTTCATTACAGTATCCCTATTTACCACTTCTATCTTATCAATTTTTACCACTAATGCACATTTGTCAAACCTACACCAGCTTTTGCTTCACCTCATCAAATCCAAGTTTGAGGGGGAAAACCTCCTCCCATACTTGGGGCATCTAACCTTCTACCAACCTTTTATTTTTGTTTTGTAACTTATCGATACAAATTGCACAATAAAAAGGGGAAAAAAATAGACACTAAAAACCATATAGTATTACTTTAGATGTCAAATTAACCTTTAAACCACCCCTTGGCCCCTCTTTGATTATATTTTTATGTTAACATCCCATTTCACCCATTTATACCTTTATATAATTTAATTAAATTAGTTAAATCCTATTTCCACCTCACCTACCCAAACCCATGGCTAACCTATCGACATCTAGCCTAAAGACCATTTCTACCCTAGCATTTAATGTCTTAACTCCCTAAACTTATTCCTCATGCATCCTTATGCCCCCTTAAATGACCTCATACCATTTACCATTTCCTTAACCACACAACATAAGTGTAAATGTCTAATTTTATCTATTTTGACCTTTTCTCCCTGATCATCAATGATTGATCCTTGACTGACACCAGTTGACTAGGATTGGTGACAGTTACATAAGACTAGCCCAAGACCCATGCTTAGGAGGTTGAATCATGAAGGATGGAGGGGAAATAATTAATCATAAAATATAAATAACTCTTGGCAAACCAGAGCTAAACTAAAACTAGATAGAGATCAAGAGCAACAATCACCTCATCATCCTAACATAGAGGATTCTAGGATTGTTTATTTGCCCATATAGATCTTGGCTCCTAAGCAACTTCACCTCCACTTTAAGACTTCTCCAAGATAGAAAATACCAACAATAAGTTATGTGTCTAGTTCTTATTAAAAAGTTTTAGTTATTTATCTTCAATAGTTTTAAGCTTGTACCCACTTTCACCTCTCTCCAACCCTTTTTGTGTTGGAGTTCTGCATCTCTAGACACTACCTCTTCCATCAAACATCCAATGACCACTCTTAACCATTTGAGCATCAAATCGATAACCTTGACATCTCTAAGGCTCCTTTTTATCTCCAAGACCATTAACCCACTTCAAACAACCTATCAAAACCCTTATACAACTTACCCACAACCTATTCTGCCTAAAACCAACACCCTATCAAAACCCATAGTAACTACCAACGATCATCTTCGGCCATCAATGGTCATCTATCAACCAACGATGGTTAGCCTTGACTGGAAATGGTCATACCTTGACTGATGATGGTCACTGTGTAACTTATTTCACCCAAAATAGCAATCTAAAAACACCTATTTACCTCAACCAAAAACTCTATTTCTTAGCCCCTATCACTATACAAAGTTAGGAACAACCACCCAAACTAGACTTTGACAACTTATCATTTATATTTAATGTCATTTCATTAAAAAAAGCATTTATTGTGAAAATAATTTATTTCATTTGCAATTAGATACTTTCATGCTTTTGTGCAACCTTTCTTATCAAAACTTTACTTAATATCAACTTGTTTAAATGGTGGATTGACAACCTCCAAGGAAGTCATGTGCTTCTTGGATCTAGCACCTGCTAGGCAATCCACCCACCTACCTTACTAATCAATAATTTTCTAGTGTATTTCTTAATTTTAGGTCATCTTCCCAAGCCAAAAATGAGTATCTACAATTGAATAGATCAATTACATGCAACAAAAACCGGGTTTTTCTACCACACCCTTCTTTAAATTTTTTTCTTGTCTTTTAAAAAGAAAATAAAGCAAAAAATAGTGAAACGGTAAAGGTTGAAGGATAATAAGTTATTGTTCAACTTGAATAAATGTAAATTCTTGATGAATTGTAGCTTCATGAATGATTAGTTGATATATTTGGAATTTTTCATCTCAAAATATGGGTAGGGGATGGACCTTGAAAATGTAAAAGCTATTTTGGATTGGCCATCACTTAGTAGTATGTTTGAAGCAATAAGATTTGATAGAAAATTTCATTAAGTAAGTTTCTATATAAAATTCATTAGAAAATTTAGTGTTATATGTGTGCCCATTATAAAGACAATGAAAGTTGATAGGAAAGAATTCAAATGAGAAATTGTAGCAGAGTGTAACTTTCATATTTTGATGAAGATATCAAAACAATCGTTGATAACATTTCCATTTTTCAACAAGTATTTCAATTTGACTATGATGCTTTTAGTACATCCATATGAGAATTTTTGAGTCAATAAGGTAAACCCATCACTTAATTTAATGAGAATTTGAATGAATAAAAAAAATAGTAATATAATGATCAAGGGTGTTATGCCATGGTAAAAGCTCTCAATAAGTGGAGGCATTAATAATTACCTAAGGATTTCATGTTGTACAAAGATATTCAAACAATATAATTCATAAACAACCAAGGTAAGTTGAGTCAAAATAATATGAATTGGGTTGATTTGATTCAAAGTTACTCATTAAAACATAGAAATGGTAAATAAAACAATGTGTAAATGCTTTGAGCATGAGAATTATTATAGTGAATGAGATGAGAGTGGAGGTCATTTGATTTGACTCAATCAAAGAGTTGTATGAAGATGATTTAGATTTTTGATATTCATGGGAAACATGCATGATCTAACCAACATGGAAAAAACTCCATGTCTGGAATATTTCTCACACGATGGTATTTTGTTCAAGGGAAAATATTTGTGCATACATCAAGTTTCAACAAGGGATATTTTGGTTAGAGAAAAGCATAGTGGATGACTAGCATGATACTTGGTATGTATAAAATATTAACATAGTTTAATGAGATTTATTATTTTCCATAATTGAGTGTGGATGTAGAAATATTGTATAATAATGTAGAGTTCTCCAACATGGCAAAGGAAAAAGTTAGAATGCAAGGTTGTATTAGCCTTTACCTATATCAGAGAGGTCATGAAAGGACATAAATATGTTTTTCATTATTTTAATACCAAGAATATAAAGAGGCAATGAATCTATATTTGTTATTATGGATATATTTCAAAGATGGTACACTTTATTGTAAGTAAGAGGACAAGTGATGACAAAAAAATATTAATTTTCAAAGATATTAAATGGTAACATGGGTTACCAAAGAGCATAGTATTAAATAGATTTTTTTTTTTTGGTTATATTCATATATTCAAGTTGAGTGTGAGTTATAGCATATGTGTGTCCATTGAGTGTGAGTTATATTCAAGTTGGGGAACAAGGAAACTATTTATTTTACCCTTGAATTCCTATCTACATCAATATCCCACATGCTTATAATCAATTCTCAATGTAGTTATAGTGTTTATGATGTTGCCAACCCATGTGATATAATGTACTTCACCTTCTCTCCCTAGATAATAAAATTCAACTAGTATGAAAATTCACTTAGGCTTTCTCTAGATACAAGAATGCAAAAATAAAAACCCTTGAAATCACTTGAAATTCTTAAAGAGTATAAATAAAATCTTGGTAATGTGCCTAAGACTTGCCATTATTTTATAATTTTTGTCTAGTTTTTGAAAAGACTTAGGATGCTTTGTGTGTGTGTGTACTTATAATATTTGAATTAAGGACCTCTTAGCACCCAATATGTCACAATAAAAGAGTGAAAATCTGATGAAATGGTCCTACATAATAAGTAAAATATGAAAAAGGATGAAGGACCCATAAGGGAAAAATAGCCATTATTAGTGGCAATTGATTGTGATCAGATCAAAATCAATGATAGTGGTCAAAAAATAAAAATAATAGAGGAAGAGAGATCAAGGGGATCTGAAAGCATAGGAAAAGAAAAGGGAGAGAGAAAATGAAAGAAAGAGAAGAGAACAGGGCCACACAAATAATAAATAAGGAGTGAAAATATAAGAAAGAATGCCAATAAGTACCTAATTTGAACTAATGATCTATATGCACACTACCATGCTAAAAATATTACTATAATAAGACTTGTACCAAAATTATGTGTCTAAATTTTCATTATAAGGGTGAACTAGTAACATTTAGTCAAGGATAGAGAAAGATACATCATCAAATCTTATGAATATAAATAAAATATCTTCTTGGTAAGTGACATTAAAGTTAAAAGGTTGATAAATTTTAGTTGGAACTTTTATTTTATTATTTTGAGAGATAATAGAGATAATGAAATGGTTGAACACAAGAAATATCATATCATACCTACTATCAAACTACATGAGATAAAATTATTATCACATTTGCCTCTTACTAAAATTGGTATTTATAAAAGAATGGAAGATAATGAGCCACACATGGAGATTAAAAATGTGGACTCTAAAGCTCACAAATCTGATAAATTCATTAAAAATATTTAAAACATGCACTTCCAAGTATTAAGGGAGTATTATGAAAAGTAAAAAGTGAGGCATGATCAACATAGAGTTTGACATAAGACATTTTATAGATAAGGTATGGTTATACTAGAGAAAAGAAATACCCCAAGGTAAAAATAAGAAGGTTTTAAGACTCTTAGATATGGTCCATTTGTAATTTTAGAGCAAGTAGGAAAGGATACTCTCATATTAAATTTACCTTCTTATATGACAATACATTTCAATGTGAATATTAAAAGACCATATCTCTTTGATCATCCCATGCTAGATGAAGATGATGGTATTTCACTACCTTTCATTGAAATTATTAATTATAATGGATAAGAGGATTTGGAACATGAAGTTGTTTTATGGAAGAGAGGAAGAGGGTAAAGAATTAGACTACATGAAAATTAGAAAATTAGATTGAGAGGATCATTTCCAAGTAAAAAATAAATGGTATCTAAAATAGGAAGTGGGAAGAAATTTCCTCGACTCATAAGTTCCTATGTTTTTTTGGACTAAAAATCTTCTAATTGGGAGGCATGATCCAAATAAAGTCATGAAGTGTTAGAAAGATAAGCTAACTAAGGCACTATTATCAATGGAACCAAGAATTTAACTTGAAACACTTCCTTTCACTATTTTACATCATCAAAGTCCGTTGTCTATGATAATTAACTTGTAACAGGGTTTAAAAATTATTTGTGATAGTTTTTCAACTATCATAGTGGTTTCACCCTACACAAAGCAAATTTTTTTTAGGAAGATAAAATATGGATGTTAAAATGACTATAGATGATGTCTCTTCCTCTTATGAGTATTTTTAGATTCACATTCATGCTTCATATGATATTTAAAAATATATAATTACACCTTCAAAGGGTCATTACAAGGATGTAATTCTTTTCTAATAAATCTTTTTATTGGTTTTCAATGTCTTTGGAGTTAGAGTGTGGCAAGAAAGTGTGAATGAGCAAGTTACAAAATTGTATGGGTGTTTGGATATATTTTAATGTAAATAGTGTTTGTGAAGGATTTGAGAAGGTATTATACATGTAATTTCATAATGAAATGGTAGAAAGAGTAGGAAATCCCTCACTTTTTCCCAAATTGGTTTTTCTAGTCTTATAACAAATTTTTATGTTGTTTATTTCGTTACTTTCATGTTCATTTTTACTCTCAGTGTGCAACACTTTCATTTTAGTCTAAAGCACATTTGTTGAATATTGTAGGAAAATATTGAGGAAACAACAATATAATCAATCAAGACATATTAGGAATATATAAGATTCATATTGAAGAGTTAAGATATGGAATATCCATGTTAATTAAAAATCAATTAAGTCCTAGGAAGTAAGCCACATATAATAAATTAGATGCTTTTAGGATTATGGTGTAGAGAAACAAAAACAAAATTAAAAGAAACTGGAAGTTCATGAATTTCAATTTTTGTCATGGTAAATTAATAAAGAAAGGATAAAAATAATTAGTGCTAAATTTTACACATTTTATGTCAGATTTAAGACAAAATTTAAATTACATTTACATCACTTTTAAGATAGATTTCAAAATTTTCATTTTTTCAATTCCATGATCTTAATTTATGTCACCTATGAGATGCTTTAAATGCATCATACATTATTCATTCAATGCCATTTTAATTTATGTCATATGTATATTACTTGTATGAAAAATTTACAACATAAAATATTTTAATGTGCCACTTAGGTGTTTTAAATGTGTCTTAAAGGTGAAATAAATGTAATTTTGATGTGACGTAAGTTTGACCAGAATGGCTTATTTGTTAATTTATCTCATGGAATGTAATGATTTCAAAAATATTATAGAATGGAGGGCTAGTTTACAGAATAAAAAATTGGATTCCCATAAATTTTTAAATGACATGAAATAAAAAGGTGGCACTGAAGGTCAATTTCCATCATTATAGGTTAGTTTATTGTGGGCACTATGATATTTATACAAGTATGAATCAAATTTAATAAAAATGGACATTTCCAATGCTTCAAATCAAATATTAAATTCTAATTCCAATACCATCCATGACCACTCTCAATTTCAATATTGCATCATTACATAGAGAAGTTTTATTGAATGAGGTGTTATAAAGCTTGAGTACTACACAAAACTCATGTAAACTATATTAGATATCTCCAAACTATTATAGACCAACATTTTCAAGAAATTTTATTGAATACTCACAACTTTGACCAATTAAATTATTCTCTTGGAATGTGATCATTGCATCATCTCATAGAATGTGATGATTGCATTACATAGAGTTTCACTAATGCATGTTATTTAAAAAATAACAACAAGAAATGGAGTACATAATATAAGTAAAATAAATGATAAAAATAGAAATAACATGGGCACCTACTCACCCAAAAGTGGATTACACCTACACATTCATCCATTACATAGGATTACTCATACAATAATGACTCCTTATTTACATTAGAGGTTGAATCCAAAAAATATAAATTATTTAGTATTTTTATACCTTTTATATGAAACTTAAAATAAAACCTACTTAATTTATGACTTAAATATTAATTAATTATTATAGACACCCAAATTTGGCACAATCCTTATTTTACAATGTATTTTAGCCACTTTGTTTATATGAATCTTAGCCAAGATTTAAATGTTTAGTGTTGCTTGGATTTTATGTTTTGAATTTTAATTTGTGATTTTATATGACTTTGAGACCCCTTTTATTTTCCACCTTACTCAAAACACATTTAAAAATAGATATCTCTAAACCCTTTTATTGTTTCAAAATTATTTTCATCCCGAGACAAGATATAGAAAAATATTAAATACCATTAAAAAATACTATCCCCATCCCAATGATACTATCATTTGGTATTTTAATTTATTTTTTGATACATTTACACTTTTTAGGTATTGCTTTTGAGTCACCTTTAATGTCTTTGGATCCATTTTGTGCACCACTAGGTTTTTTTATTAAACTTATAAAATATTCCTATGTATACAAAGTTGCTATAAGGCATTAAGGACAAGAACTCTCAATTTTCAAGATCTATAGAAAAGTTATACTTTTATTATTTTGAATTACTAGAGTTATATTTGAATTATTATTAAATTTACATGCTTGTGCCAAAGGTAAGCTAGGAGAACGTGCATTTAGGTCTACATTCACCATTTCACACACACACGTAAGTGGGATACCTAAATTTGAGTTTTATCCCTCTTCAATGCATTGTAAATGTATTGAAATGCTTGGGGTTTTAATAAGGATTAACCAATGTCAGTCTAATTCAATCCCTTTCCCATGTTTCTTCCCCTATTTGATGTCTCAAGTGTTTGTGTAGGAAAATAGGGTTTCATATTTTATTTACATGTGAAAATGTGAAAAAGGTTGAAAATATAAAAAAATAAATTATTGAAGCAACCAAAACATTCAAAAAATCTACATAATATCATATTCATAAGGACACAATCGACCCATAGGGGTCCATATCAACTATCATTCTTAAACTACTTTTATTGATATTGTCCCAAGCCAAAAATAGAAATCAATTGTTAAGAACCTATTTATTACAAGGACATGATATACCTACAAGGTTAAAAATTGACCATTGTTCTTATCTTAGTTTTGCTAATCTTTTTTGAAGTAAAAAATTACAATCAGTTGCCAAAAACTAGTCTGTTATAGGACATGATCAACCCATAGGGGTCAAAATTAACTACTCCTATCTTCTTCTAATGATATTGTCCCATAATATAAATAGTCACCAGATATATAAATTAATAAAATATATTCATTCCACATAGCGTCAGGGCAGGAAATCAATTTTCACAAGTCAAGGAAGTGCGATAACTAAGCTAAGTCTTTCTCTACCCTCTTACATTTTTTTATTACACTTATCGAACTTGATTATTAAAATTATATTTTTAAAATCATATATTTAACTTATTATAATTATTCATATCCTAATTATATTCTATTGTTTTATATCTAATTAAAGAGTTATTTCTTTCATTAATCCAGATTTAGATAAAACATATTGGTGAACCTGCATCATTTATTCAAACTTTGCTTGTAATCTTCTCCCTTTGGGTTTGTATGTGGGAGTTTGTTCTAAAAATAGTTATTATTCTTTTATTTATTTCCATATTAGGGTTTATAATCCCTAAAAATTTTACATCTACTAGAAACCCTAATAATCATCATCCTTTAGATTTTCTATTTTCTAAAAACTTTGTACCCTATGATTACTCTAATTAATGGACTAATGATTATCATTATATGATAAATAATGATAATGATGTAAATGAGGAATAATTATTTTGAAGGATATATCTACAATTTTTATTATGAATAATTATACAGTGAGGAATAGGAAGACAATACCACTTCTAAAATAGAAGAATCTAGCTCCCCTACTCCTTGAGAAACTTTTCTCAACCATACTTTAGAACTAGAGGAACATAATGTTAATACATACTCCTACCATGTTGCATGAATTACAATATAAATATGATTTAATGGAAAATACACCTCATTGTATTTACAATTTTCTACTCCACTTCATTGCATTCAATGTTATAAAACAAACATGCATAAGAACAAAAATAATGCATAAATCAAAGTCTTAACAACACTACTCTAAATAATGTATGATATAGATGATGCAGATGTTTACAAAGTTTAATGTTATGTTTATTGATGATGTAAATGTTACAAAAGTTGAATGTGCTTCTTCTGTACTTCCTCTCAATGATGCAAATGTTACAAAAGTTGAATGTGTTTCTTCTTTACTTTTTTTCGATGATATAAATGTTACAAAAGTTAAATATGCTTCATATTTACTTTTTATTGATGATGCAAATGATACAAAATTTGAATGTAATTATCCTTTACTTTTGATAGGTGATATAAATGTTACAAAAGTTGAGTATGATACTCCTTTTCTCTCTATAGATGATGCAAATGTTACAAAAGTTGAATTTGATTCTCCTTTTTTTTCTTTAGATGATATAAATGTTAAAAAAGTTAAATATGTTTCTCCTTTAATTTATATAGTAGATACAAATGTTACAAAAGTTGAATGTGATTCTCCTTTACTTTATTTAGATGATAGAAATGTTACAGAAGGAGGTAATTCTAATTTTCTCTTGCTACAATTATCAAGTGTCATTCCTTATCTGTATTTAGAAATACAACTAGATGCACATGAGCATAATATTTATTTATCTCTTTCTAAAAATTAATGTAATATTTAATTTATACACACAAATATTTATGACATTAAAAATGATATAATCTCTTCTTTACAAACATCATGCGATATGAATAATCATATATGCAATATTTCTAAATTATGAAATGATGTGGTCTTAGAATGCAATGATAGTAGTGATGATCCCATTATACCTATGTTTCAAGTAGATGGTGAATTAAAATATTTGAGTGTACCTTTCCAAATTCTAACTATTCCTACTAGTCACTTTGTGTCTATGACAAATACTATAGGAGACCTTAAAACAAATGTGTTGAATCTTAATTTGTATTTGTTATTATGTCATGCTAAAGTTAAAGATAATATCATTCAAGATCAACCTATAACATGAAATATATTTGAGTATCCTTATCCAATTTTTTTTCCATGCCTATGCTTCCTTTATTTCATGGTCATGGATAATATGTAAATCATTTAACATAATACGTACATTATTTTGGTCATTGGGCCAAAGATGGATGTATATTATAAAAAATTTCCATAGGATTCTAACATGAGATGTTTTTGATTGGTAATATAGTCTTCCTAATGGTTATTTACCTAATTAAATATGTCAAAAGACATATTACTATCAAATTATCGTAAGCATGAAATGCCAAAACTGGCATTGGAACATTTACAAGCTTTAATGCAAGGTGATGTTGAGTATATTAGAGATTACATTATTTGCATCAAGAATGCTTTACACTATTTGACATATTGACCTTTAGATTTACAAATATAATTCATATTCACTAAGGGAATTATTTCTCCACTAAAATAAATAACATTACACAATCTTCACATTTATTTTGATAGTTTATATATGGATGGGCACAAATATGCATGTTAGTTAGTAAACAATAATGCAAAATCTAATTTATCTTATCTAAAATAAAAAAGTATTGTTAAATATGCTTACAAAGGAAAATAATTAACAAAATACCTTCATAATCCATCTCCAACACCTTATTCTGAACCAACAGTTCATAACAAAGAGTAATAAACAAAGGTCTTACATAAAGGAAAAGAATCAACTTATAAAATAATGCCTACATTACAACTTTTACTTATATTAAGAGATAACCAATTTAGTTTGATTGCCTTAGAAATCAACCACATGATATATTACATACATTATTGGATAAGCATTTGATTGCTCTTCCTCCACATTAATATCATCTACCTCATAAATTTGAAAAGATAAAAAGGTCAACTATTTTTCACTTACCATGGAATTAATGGGCATTGTGATAATGATTTTTATGATTTGTGACAAAAAATTACACAATTCACTAATAGAGGAGTTATTACATTTGAGAACAATAAAACAAGTTCTTCTCCTCCCACTTCTTCAAGTAGTTATTATAAAAAGATTGAGACATCCCAAGACATTCCTAGTAAGGAAGGAATGGTATATCAACATTTGAAAAAACAAACCACTATAAGAAGTCCTTATTGTTCAAATTTTACCAAAAATGACTTATCCCAAGATATTCCTAAATGGGAACCACCGGTCATTTGATCTCTTAATAAAGGTGATACTAAAAGAGGTCGAGTCATTGACACTCCAAAATTATATGTTATAAGTGCATCTTTATATTCTCTAAAATAAATATGGAAAGACAAAGTGAATCAATTATATATGGAACAACCATAAGTAAAAGTTGAAAAGGTATTACAACAGTCAGAATTGGAAGAATTTTGAATTGTTCAACAATAGATCTGCCAGCCATATTATAGTTACTTTATTTTTCCAAATAGTTTATAAATTGATTTTGAGTGAAAATATCACATATGTGATGCTAAAAAGTAACAAATGCTAACATAAAATGATTATTATCGACACATTATACGTCAAACAATCACACCTTTACAATATTCCATTAATAATATTCAAATTATGAAACTCATAAATGCAAAAATTCAAAGTATATAACATATGCATGTAAGCAACACTAACATATATGAAATGAACTCATATATATATAAAATCATGGTTACAATGCAAATGTCAATAAATATAGGGGTATTTGAATCATTTGAACTATCACTACTAACTAGCCCTGTAACATGTGATGTTGAGGCCCCATCTCATCCTCCCACTCCATGTGATCTAGCTAATGAGCTATACTATCTAATCAAGTTCTCAAGTATCCCAATCTAAACCATGGCATGTGTGTGTTCAAAATGAAAAGTAAAAAGTTAATTGAGCAAATCTCTAGAAAAGTCAAAATCATGATTCATTATAGGTCATCTTTTGAGTTCCACCTATAAGTCATCACACTCACTGGAAACTATAGTATACACTATAGTATTGATTTCACATAGATAAAAAAAATGTTCACATTTGCCCAGAATCTAGTTAATTCACTCCACTAAGATACTACCCAATACTTATAGGGCACATTTAGTGTTAAAGTAAGAATGGATACATATACCATCATTGAACAATACATATCACCTAAAATACCACATTATGAGAATACATTAGTAAAAAAATTAATAAATATCAACTAACAAATACAACTAATCATAAAAATACTCATGCTCAGATATGATAGTTGTAACACCTATAAGAACCTAGGCATATCCATCAATCAGTTATGATGTACACTGATGTACATGTTGTGGTATAGGTGGTACTCCACCTCCATCTCCACCTACCCAATATCCACCTAATCCATCTCCATCCCCTCCATCATATGCTATGGGAACAACATCAAGATCATTTTCCATAACTAGAAATAATACAACCCATTGTGTATTAGTCCACTACTGTGTATAAGTTGTTGTACATCTTGCATAATCACCCTTTGATAATGGAATAAAAATATATCACTCCATTTCTATATGAGGAGCTAAATAAACACATGTGGGACCTAACATTGAGCCTACTCTAATAGTATCTCTAATACTCCACTTCCATGGATAAGGCACTAAAGGCACATCCTGAATCAACCTAAATTATTGAGTAAATACTCATTCTATAATATCACATATACACTAGGAAATTGATCCTATAGCCACATATTAAATCATATGCATCATAAATATTATAAATACTTAATCCATCTCCCATATCACATTTAAACTCACCACCAAATCATCATGGGTGCCAACATATACAAAACTACCCTATACTCCATATTACTTAACACCATTTATGGTGGTAGCACCATCGAGATGAAAAGATATCAGGATGATCCCAATCCTCATGAGGGATCCTAGATGGGTGTAATACAATGATGTGATCATATGTCCATATGTGCAATAATTTTATTGTTCCTAGATTGCCTAATTGCACTTCCAATGTAAATGTGCATAACTCTTGATATAAATGGGCTATCATGCTTTGCCCCAAGAATATATCGTATGCCTCTCCTTAATGGCTTGAGTTATATAGTACATATAATAGGAGATAGTTATAGCTCTCTGATCTACTTCTATAATCAAATTTAGTATACAACATACAAATTTTCATAATCATATAACATCATATTATACAATCTACTCCAACAAGATGGTACCACTTTGATCGACACCCTCAGTCTACCTATCATATATCTATGAGCCTGATGCATATATCCTTAACCCTATACATCCATCACCATGGCCCTCTATCCAATAATATGAAGACATAAAATATGCCACACATCCTCTAGTGTGATAATTATTTTACCTGCTTGTAACCATAAAGTTCATGTATTAGGATTCCATTGCTCTGCCAATGTAGTCATTGAATGCATATTATATGAAAATTTTCCTAATTGACCAATGTGCACTAAATTTTAATCCTCTAATATCTACTAATTTACATCATCTAACCCTAACTTTATAAAATTACGTATGTGTCACCCATATTAAAAGTCACGTGTATGCAGATCAAGATGTAGAAAAAAGAACACATAAGGTCATATTGGCTTCATATAAAAGTAAATTCAATATACATGCAAAAAAAAATAAAAAAATAGAGTCAATGGTAAACAAATAGACTCATCCCACATAAGTTAAAAATGTTGGACATAAACATCCCATCTCAGATAATATCATTCCATTTGGAATAATAACATCATAAGTTGGATGATCATGTCCTGATAGGTCTAAAATGTTTGATTCTAAATTTATAACTCTAAAATTTCCAAAATAGTTAAAAACTTAAAAATTCAAAGTTTTAACAAAAATGACCATAGATTATACAATCTTCTATACAAATCAAATAATTCTAATACATACTAGATATTGTGTAGTCTATGTATATAAAGTAGTTTGCATGCACTCGAATTGAAGCGGTAATGCAACTCGTTGATTAGGCATATCTGAAACTCAGAGCTTAGTTTTCATAAGTCAATGGTGAAAATGAAACCAAAAAATATTTTTTCATCCTAATTTTATATGAGTAGAATTTTTACAATATCATTCACTATACTTATTGTGTAGTTACTTTAATTCACTGACCAGAGCTTTTGCGAGTGATATCTTGAGTTTTATTTATCAAAAACATGTTTTATAAGTTGTATCAAGACAAACACGACACCTTATCCCACATAATGAAACTACTCAATTACTAATGCTAAATTTACAAATGAGTCAATTTTTCACTTAACAATACAAATGCCATTCCCTTTGGCAATCTTACTTAGCAATCAACTCTGACTATCTTTTATTATATCATTTATACTCTAATAAAACTAACATGATTGACATAAAAATAAATTTCAAATATATTACATGATATTATAACCATTAGAACTCATCAAAATTTTGTAACTTGCTTCATCTTTTGATTTGATTGATTCCTTACTCTCATCCCTTGTCTCAAAATGGGAATAAGCATGGGAAAAAACTATATGATTTCTATGAAACTAATGTAATTCATATATTTGACTGGTCATTACATCACATTGAGAGCTTATAGTTTTGATATTGGTACAATGTTTGGGGTCATATGCCATGCACATGTAGTCAAATTATAAATCATAAATTACAGATTCCATAATGATACATATTATAGTTTTAAAGAATGCAAAAAGGTTCAAAAATTTAATCATTGGTATAGATTATGGGGGCATGTGCCATGCATATGCACTCACATTATAGGAGCATTTACAAATTTATAATTTTTTGGAGTGCATGATATAGATTCATTCACAAGTTTCAAACATAATTTACAAATCTACATTTACATATAGTTACACATTCTACGCTTATCAAGGGGTATGCTATAGATTCATGCACACTATATTATATTTCAAATTCAAGGGGCATGATATAGATTCATGCCATGTTTCAATACTATTTTCTATCTACAAACATAGTATGGGAATGGATGCTATCCATTCTCTTTTCATCATGCATACACGAACTAAGGAGTAAAGTGATAATTAAATCTAAATCCATATGCAGTGGTTGATTCAATTAAAGTGCATAGTGCATAAATTGGAGATTTTACTCTCTCTAGCACTCTAACCTGTGAATTTTTTATGAATTCCAACCTATTTCACATCTTGGGATTACAAATAAAATAATGTAAATTGATGTTTTTGTATTCCTTAATGGGTGTTATTTATTTTATATAGGTATAATTCAAATTGGGGATTTATAACCCTCAATTATCCAATTTTCAAAATAAGAGAGAATTTTTCTAATAAAGCGGTTACTAGAGTCATCACATTGATGTTTATGTGTCCCTCAATGGTTTTAATTATCACATTGACCATTTAAATATTATTCATTTCCTTGGATAGGAAATCAATAGACACTACAAGTTCCCTCTTCTTCTCCATGGTGATTGGGCCAACTCTTGACTCTCAACATTAATATTTCTCTACAGCACACATACTTGTGTAGTTTTTCCTTGAATAATATTTTCAATATTTCATTTATGGTTATATATTTTGTTTCAATTGAATAGTAATAATATTTAATTACATATATCTCCTTTTATAGGAACAATTTGCATCTTTATGGCACATGAAAAGTCTATACAACAATAATGTACATAAGTTTGCATTATTTTTTTTCCCTCTTATCCAGTATTTTTAGTTTCATTAAGATGCTAGATTAAAAGGTGGGGGGGCGGGGGGGATGTCTATACCTAAATTTGGCACAATCCTTGTTTTAAAATGTCTTCCAACCACATTGCTTATATGGATATTAACTAAGAATTAAATGTCTAGTGGTGCTTGTCTTTTGTGTTTTCCATATTAATTTGTGATTTCTATGACATTGTGAACCCTTTTTCTTATCCACCTTGATATATATATATATATATATATATATATATATATATATATATATATATATATATATAAACCCTTTTGTATTTTTGAGGTTATTTTCATCCTAAGACATGATATAGAAAAAATGCTAAATACCATCCCTAAATCCTATCTCTTTCTTGAAGATCTTGTCCTTTGATAATTTAATTTCCATTTCAACACATTTATTATTTTTATTTGTTGCTTTTGAGTCCCCTTTAAGGTATTTGGGTACATTTATATAGAGTTTTTATGAGGAATTTGGGAAAAAGATTCTAACTTTTAAATATCTATATAAAAGTTATACTTTGATTACATTTAATTATTAGAGCTATATCTGAAGTATTATTACATTTACATGTTTGTGATAAAGTTAATCTAGGAGAACAATAATTTAGATATGCATTCACCATTTCACACACATACATAAGTGGGAGAGATACATTTGAGTTTTAACCCTCTTCAGAGCATTGGAAACTTAGTTTAGTGATTGGTATTTCAATGGGGATTGACTAAGGTCCATCGAACTCAATCCCTTTCGCATGATTTTGACACTTTTATGTCTTAAGTATTTGTGTGGGAAACTAGGGTTTGATATTTATGATACATGTGTACATGTGAAAAAGGTTAAAAAGGTAGAAACAAACATCAATGAATAAAACAAAACATCCAAGAAAGATTCAAAATCTCATGGTCATAAGGATAGGATCAATCCATAACGTGTAGATTGATTGTTATTCTTGTTGAACTACTTTTGTTGATCTTTTCCCAAGCCAAAAATAATAATAAATTCTCAATAACATCTTTGTTATAGGGACATGATCAACCCATAGGGGTAAAACTAATGTTCCTATCCTATTTTTGTTGATCTTGTTCGAAGCCAAAAATTATAATTAGTCACTATTAAATAATCTGTTACAAAGATAAGATCGACCCATAGGGGTCAAAACAAACTACTATATATGTCCTTTTGATAATATAGTGAAAATGTTTCCTCACTTATGACTATTTGAAGAATTTGTTTTATTGGCAGGAGGTGGTAGTGGTCTTTGAGGGAGGATCTGTTTATGTCCCTGAAGTCTATGTATATGTGTTTTCTCCATTATTTTTGTGCACTAAGACCAAATTGCCCACCCATGAGGAATGTTTGATCAAAAATATTATGTTGGCCTCAATGAGATTTGAGAGCTCCTTCCTCATTAAAGGCTCAAGATTTAGATTAATTGGCCTCTACTTTTATCTGATTGGTTTGGTATTGGGGTCAAGCTCAATGATATGCTGGGCTAAGTCTAGATCAAAGCCTTTAAGGTCTTTATAATTTAGTGAAAATATATCATCATACCTTATGATTATGTCAATGAATTCTTTGAATTCATATGTGGAACATATCTTATTGGATTTTAAGATATTTTCATGAGAGATGGCCACTGACTTAAATATTTCCTCCTTCACTATCATGTTTCTCCTCTCACCCTTTAGTCGATCATCAGAATTGAAGATTCTTTCAATCATAACTAACCATTTAGGAAACTTATTTCCATTTAATTGAATGATTTTATCCTCATATTGATTTTGGAGCTACGGTTGATTATTAGCACAAAACTCTGCTTCATCTTGTAGGAAGTTAGAAATTTATTCATCACTTTCAAACACCTACTAGTTGCTTATGTTGTATGAGATTGCTGGTCCAATTATAAGTTTTACAAGCTACTTAGACTCACTATTTATAGTGCTTAGGAGGTCATACTACACACCCATGGTTACGAGCCTACCAACATCATCATTTTATACCCTTAGTATGGAAAGGATATTGAAAGCATCGAACCCCTTGATTACATCCCATGCCCTATGTTTATAATCTCTTAATAGATTATTTTTGGACATGTTTCATGATCTAACTTGGTTTACCAGTAGTTCAATATCTATAAAAACTTGCATCATCTTGATTCCTTTCTTATGCACCAATTGGATACCCTAGATCAATGCTTCATATTCACCAACATTATTTATGCAATAAAAATGTAATATGTATGCATGTAAATATTTCTCCTTATGAGGGGATACCATTACAACACTAGCCCCTATACCATTTTTGATTAAAGAGTCATCAAAGTATAATTTACATATGCCTTTGAGGTCCTCTTGTGCCTTTACAAGGTTAGATAACAAGGTGTCCTCCTCAAGAATGTAGTATGTGCCCTATTTACTCTGCATTATCATATGGGTCAAAATCATAGTGCTCATGCACCCATTAATAAAGTAGGTTATCTAGAATTCCCTCAAGGGGTGTGGCAATCTCATGAAGAATTAAATTCTCCTCTTGGTTAAACAAGGTGTAGTTTTTATTCACTAGGATAGGAGTTTATGGTTCTATATGATTCTTCAAAATAGGCTCAACCTTGATGGTCACTCTGGTTCTATACCTAGTCTTGAGTAGCATGTGTGACCAATCTGAGGATAAATATTCACCCACCTTCATAGTGAAATCCTAGGAGAGGCATATAGTAAATTAAGGGGGTGATTCAATGATTGCGATGTCATACATAATAGAAAGGCTTAGACATGCATGTAGAGTGAGACTCAGATCCTTGACAATTCCCATAGTTTTAACCACTATTATTTTTAATTAGATGACCCATTTTGAGATGGAAGAATATATTATGCCTAGCATGTCTGTGATTTTATTTAGCATCATTGAGCTACTTGTACCTGAATCTATCATAAAATTTTGTATGAAATTCTCATTGATATTTAAAGAGATGTAGAATGGGGGAAGTTTGCTATTTCTATGCACTTCTTTTTATTGACATAAAATTGTGTACACAATAGGCATAGTCTATTGTGGCTCATGAGATTGGAAGCTTCTTATGGCATCCTGTAGAAAATTCCTTTGGGAAATAATAGTAAGAGCATCCCACATGGTAACATTCAGGCCAATCTTCTTCATCTGCTTAGCTATGTTAAAGGGGATTTGAGTCCCTTTAATCTACACCTTTTGAATTTTAGCCTCTTCTTACACCTATGTACTAGTTTGGGGCTAAATCTCCACCTAAACAACCTAATATGGGTGCACCAGAGGTTGTGTAGGTATTTTAACTTGGTTGTCTATGCACTAAACCTAGGGTGCAAAAGTTTAAGGTGTTTAAGAAGAAGGTTATTCCACCATTTCTCTCTTTCTAAACCTTATATTAAAAGTAACTGGGTTGCTTCCTACACTTTTTACTTCATTTTGATTCACATAATTGAAGTCACATTCCTACCAATTTAAGACGTTAGATCTGCCTTGCTCTTGCATTCACACTTATGGATAATCCCTTGGTTGATATTAAATGGATGGAGGATCCTAAGGAGGTGGTGAATTTCTCATTGTAGGTACCTCATTCATCATTCCATTCGTGCATGCAACTTGATCATATGACTAATCACACAGATATCACCATTAATAGTCCTACACCATATTATTCTACATTATCAAGAGAGCTCTATAATTTATCATAATGTTAGGATTTGTTACATATGGTAGTCTATTTTATATGATATAGTTTTGAGTCTATGAAACATACTAGTAGGGAGGCTTGTTTGATTGATATTTCTAGTTAAATGGTTGATAAGGCATGGAATGATGTGTTTTATTCCTTTTAAGCACCATTAGCTCATTTCCAAAGCTCTTCACTAAGTACTTGACTTCATGCATCTCACTCAAGGGCACACAAGTTGATGTAATTAGTGGGCTAATAATAATTAAAAATAGGAGATGAAGTTAAAAAGTGAGGATATAAGGGCATAGGGGGTCTTGGCATAATATTCACTACTTGGATCAAGTAGTTTTATATACACACAATAATATCATATGCATCTGGTATTACTACACCTCTCATAGATTGGATCATTATAACCACATTGCTATTTAGTTCTCTTAAAAAAAATAAGAATGTAGTGTGAGGATTTGGCCTTACCAATAGAGGAACTGGATCCCAATTCCTCTACAATCTAAAGTTGAAGTCAACCATTTTCTCATTTGGATCCCTTTTGATGGTTGTGAGCTACTCCATTAATGACAGGTGGTCACTCTTTTCTTTGAACTACCTACATAATAATACTCCTAACTTATCCTAATTGTGAATAGAACTAGGCTACAAGTTGTGATCCATTAGAGTGAACTCACTTTTAAATAAGAGTCAAGGGGTCACACTATGATGTTGTCTTCCATCACCTTATAGATAGAACAAATATTTATAATGTCTTGTATATTATCTACTAGGGTAGTTGAATTTTCTCTAGTAAAATAGGGGATGATCTTAAGAGTAGCCACAATAATTTCATTATATTGGGGAAATATCAATGGGATACCTCCATTAAATGGAATAAAATTTTGGGTTTTTGACGTAACCATGAAGGGAATAGGGAATAATCCTCTTCTAGGTTGGGGAAAATACAAAAATGAGGGGTAGATTAAGATCTTAGGGAAGTTTGGTTTGAATCACTAGTTCCCCTAAATAGATATAGAGATACACTAACTCCTCTTCTTCTAGAGGGTGAAAGGTGCTCGATGAAATGGTAATTGATACCTCTTGAAGCTGATCTCATCTATCTTGGCATATAGATCAAAGGCTCATCTTTATGAACTAGAAATGCTTGGATTCACCAAGTGATCTATAAAGTGTCTTCAACACTTGAATAGCTAAGAGTAGTACCAATCTCTTACCCAATTTTAAAAATTGGTATTATTGATCATGCTAAAAAATGTTATCACTTAAAATGTGCACGCATGTGCAAAAGGATATCATGGGTGTTGGTGCATGATTCTTCTATGTTGAACACCTTGGACTTTCATGTGGAAAAGTGATTCGATATCTCATTGTAATAATGGGATTGTCCCCCAAGGTGTGGGGCTCTTTCTCTCCTTAGGATAAACCTCCATAGTAGGTTGGATTCCTTTTATTCTAAATGTACCTAGTTTAGGATTAGTACATAGACCTATAAATAAAAAAATGAAATCTACAACTAGCGCTAAACTTAACTTGACAAGGGGGAAAGGGATAGAAAAGGTAAGAGGGTTGTTAGAATGTAAAAGGTGATGCACTAAGAATAGAGTGAGCACCTCACTAGCTTAATGACATGATAAGATAAATAGACTAGATGCAAGATATTCAAATTGGGTACACTACTTAAGTTTTTTGCATGGAGGTAAGGGAACATAATGCAACATTAGGAAGGATGATAAATAGTACATAGATAGTGCTTATGTAGACACGTGTATGCATAAGATGCGACCTATAGATAATATTATTTCTACAAACAGGTGTGAAGGGAGGACAACAATGAGAAGGATGGATGTCTGTAGACAAGGATCAATAACCATGAATGCACACATAACACAAATCATGAAAAAAAGTAAATAAGTTCTTATTAATAACAAGGTCTAAGGTAATATTAAAGAATAAATAGGTATATCTTTATTATACCAAGAGAGGGATCTTGGAGGGAATATTTTATCACCATTATGATGCCTAAAAAATGTTGACCATTTTACAATAAAATTTAGGGTTTATATAACACTAGGCAAGACCTTGTGTTATCAATTTGCCATTGGAGGTGGTAGGTAAGAAATTGAATTTGAAGTAGTGACTAGATCTCAAGGTTGATTAGGAGCATCAACGTATTTACAATAATTACTACAAACCATGCTTACTCAACCCAGGTCTGACAATTTGATCATGGAAGTAGCTGTAAGGTCACTCATGGATCTATGTGTGCATTTATGAATAAAGGGAATTTAGGCAGCCAAATAAGTCATGATATAATTATATAAAACTATAAAATACAACTTTTCATTAAATTTTATTCATACTCACCCTCATTGATGTCTAATCAAGATCAACTACCATCTTTATTTATGGTAATAACCTATTAATCCACCTAGACTAGCTCATTGACATGAGATTGCACAAGTTCATCTTTAGGTTCTACCATGATATCTTCTTCATGTAATGGATATTTCATGCACATCCCCCTTGGGACCATATGTGCACTAATATATGTACACTCTCTTATTTTATGAGTCTCACACACCATTGTGTACAAATATATAAGTACATTTTTCATAAAGGGTGTGCTCTAAATATTATGCAAAGAGCTGACTATGTAGTGTAGCTAAAAGCTTATAAAGGGCATTGAGGGCAATATTTTTCATAAATTCTCAATTCCCATTCACTTTTGATGGTCTTCATAGTCTACACCTTCATATAGAACTTGTACTAGTCTATGAAGGGAATGATGTGCAACCTAGATCACAATTTACATTTTAGAAAGTTATAGATGTGAAATTATACAACTTGACATGTGACTTCATTAATTGAGTGAGAGTAAGTATTTGAATAAGAGTGCACAATAATATTGAAGATATTGAGCATGCTTTTTGTGAATTGGAACTGCTTCCTACACAGTTCTCTCTTTCATTGCTTGAAGTCAAGAGACCCACATGATCTAAATTGCACATCATATTGGTGCAATGAGGTGTATTTTCATGGGGTGTGCATTGGGAACTCTTCATAGGAATAAATCAACACTTAAATGATTTTCAATCTCGTGTTGACTATTGAGTGCTAGCATGGATGAGAAGTATCTATGCATAGACTTGCTTTTTAGATAACTCGATAATGCACAAGCATGTAACCTCTTGTTTGGTCATTATGAGTTCAACACTTGTGGGTAAGGGTGACTTGGAGAGTCAATATGTCTTTACTATCATTTTTATATCTTACTTATGCCTCTTTAATCTTTCATATATGAGTTTCATGGTAGGACATGGAGAATCAACTAGGTCCTCACAAACACCCTTTATTGTTCACTATATTTTATAGATTGATTGTCTCCCAACCTTAGCTAAGTGTCTTTTTAAAAAGATAAGGAAATGGTCTAGAGTAGTGTTTTCCTCACTTATAATCAATCATATTATCTTGTGGTAAAACTATAATAGTTTATCCTCATATCTTCATGCACATTTTACCTTTTATCATGATGATGTTTCCCACCTACATGTCATTGTACCATATTTATTTACATATATTTTGTCATTGGGACAACCAAATCACTCTATGATCATTTCCATCATTATCTATATTTGATTTCCCTTTGGGTTCACCAAGGATGATTTTGAGATTGCACTCTTTTATAAGGTGCAAGTCTAGGAGTCTTTAGGCACCATGGTCTTTAGGTTCTCTCCTTAGAAAATAAGTGTAATATCTCTTGTGATATTTATAATCACCCTTGTTTGTTTTTTCCAAATTCATATGAAGGAGAAAATTATAAAAAACCAAAAGTTTTAAAATCTATATCATAATAAAAGACAATGTTAAAATGAAAATTCTATCTTAAAATTTAGATAGCACCAAAAGACATGATATTTTTGTCACATCTCCTATTATAGTCAAAGATCAAACTCCATAGTTGGTCTCATGATAGAGTTGAGGTCCATTAGGGTAAAATAGGCCAATAGATTAGGGTAGGAAGTCTTATTTCATCATTAAATCTTCATATATTTTGGTGTCACCCACTTTCTCACACAAGTACCAATTATTTAGAATAGGATGGTGACTTTGTAAGGGTTCCTATGGAGTGGAGAACATGTTATGGGAAAGCTAGATAATTTTAATTTTCATATATGATAACCTTCAAGGGATTTTATTTATGCTTCACTAGTTAGCCCAAGCTTACATTTATAAGTAGGGTTATCTAGGGCCATTGATGTTGAAAAATTATCAATGGTTTTCAACTTAGTGGCGGTTTCTCCCTCCATACAATGGTGGTTTCACCACACATGGATTTTAAAAAAAAGTAATGGCCCAAAATGAAAAATAGTTAAATCTTGAGCATTTCTAAGGCACAAAAGAAGCTGAAGAGACACTATAGAAGGCAAGGGAATGAAAATAAATATTTTAATTGGATAGAGGGGTGAGTTACATCAACAAATATAGCTCCAATTTAGTGATAAGTTAAATACAAGAGGAGAGAAGGAGGGTGTGAGAGTAACCATTCCATGAGAGATTGTGTATGCATGTTCTTTTTCATGTTTATGTTTGAATAAGATTGTATAGGCATGTGTGAGATTGTGAGTGAGAGTGTGCATTCAATGTTTTTAATAATTTGATTAATTAAATAAATATGACATATTGAAATGTGCCAAGTCTAATACTATGCTCAAGTGTGTCCATGAGAGAGTGTTAAACACAAAAAACATAGACATAAAGGCAATCCTTAAGTGGACCCCCTCTCTTGTGCTTGCATCAATTGGTATAAAAGTAAGGTATTTCCTTGTTGGGTTGAGTTTTTAAGGCCCTTAAATGATTCAATTGTAGGCTATGTAAGAGAAGTCTACTTGAGTTAGTTGTAAGTTGTGAAAAAATAAGTTTGCATAGGAGAGAGGATAAGTTTGTTGTAGGTGTGAAACAATTATTTCAAGTGTTGAGGAAGTGAGATAGGTTCTTGTTTGAGTCTATTGTAAGTCGTGAAAGAGAACCCTATTTGCTTAGGAGATATGACACACAAAGGAATAAGAGAACTTTAGGTATAAAAATTGGTTGAGATATTGAAGGGAGTCCTAACAAGATTGGACATGATGGAAGATATGCAAATTTTAAAATAAGAAATGTTGGAGATATTGATATCACTATAGGCAAAGTTGGATATCTTTGAGGTAGGACAAACTAGAAGAGAAAAGAGGCCAACAGAGGTCAAGATGAAGGAAAGAGGTAAGCCCACTAGAAATATTATTTTTTTTGTGGTAAAAAGAGCCCAAATAAGCTCATGAAATAGATAGTGGCATTAGAATTATTATTTAAAGATGGGAATATTGAAGACCCCATGATGGTAAAGGTTGCAAGTAAGAGACTATGTGGAATTGAAATTAAGTATTGGAGAGTTCTCCAATAGAGGATACAATAAAAAGAAAATAAAAAGGCAAGGAGTCAGGAACATATGGTTTCCAAGTTGATGGGTCATGTTGTGCACCCAAGAATGCAAGTAGAGTGGATGAAGAAACTTCATGTCTTGAGGCTCGAGAGAGAAGAAAATAAGAATATTGACATGAGAGAAAATATGAGAGGGAAGTTTCCATGTGAGTAGCTCAAGTATACTTTGATAAGTAAAAAGGAGAAGGATATAAGTGAGGATAAAGTGGTTTTATTTAAAGACAATAAGAGAGTGAGGTTTCTATGTGAAAATCCCAAATCTGATTTTAAGAAAAATGAGGAAGAAGTTTGTGAACAACCCATAGGATAAGGGGTCATCATGAAGGAGGATTTAGATGTGATAGTTATTGAACTAAAAAAAGGATACACATTATTTGATTATGGGAAGGACTCATACATCATGATAGTTTCGTACATTCCAATACTCTGAAGAGGACTCACATCAAATGTAATTATCTCATGTATGTGTGTGTATGAAACATTGAGATCTATATAGACTGCAATACACTATTTTTTATCTTTGACATTTGGGACCATATAACTTTGAATTTCATGTATTTATATTTGGATCTATAGATCCTTATTTTAGGGTTTTTTAAATGTGTGTGCCTTTGTGATAATGTATCAAGAGAGTTCTAATGGATTCCTCAAGGTTATTTTCAAGTAGTGATCAAGTACTTGCCAAGTTACCAATTTATACCCAACATATGTAACCTTAGGAATGATTTGTATTTATAGTCAAATATTTGTTATTTCCAATTATGAATGACCCATGAAATGTGTCTAGGTTGACCTAATTGATATTTCCAAATCATAAAAACAATCGCTGAGATTTTTAGGACACTATTGGTAAAGGTAGACCCTTTGGTAACTATAACTATCTTTGAATTATATTAGTGTTATGGAAGTCTAAATCAATTATTTGAGATATGAATAAGGTCTATATAGGATTCTAATATGTTTTTATATAGATTAGGTTGATTTTGAATAGGTGTATATATTAATTATAGGTAGCCAAGACAATAGGTGGGTAGGCATATAGAGAAAAGTGTGCACAAGAGTCAAATGTATGCACATTGTCCAAGCATTTCAAAGCATGTCAAAGTTCATTTTTACAAATTTCCTACTACAAAATTGAATTGTCTACAAATATATAGATATATAACCTTAAAAACATGTATTTTATAAATAAGTTTCCCCTATGGGCATATGATATAATATATAATATCTAAAAAAATATGACCCATATTGGCCCAAGATATAAGCAATGTAAGAACCAACATACTATGCCCCATACGAGCTCAATATATAAGCAATATAGCATCATCATCATAAGATATAGTGGTGTAAAACATGAACATATATTTTATCCCTAATAGATCTATGATAGATCATGTCTAGCTAGGAAAGTGGTAAATACATTGTGCATGATATAGATCATGAAATCATAAAACACATAAAAAACTTGAGTAAGACAACCATAATAGAAAATATGTCAAATATATGACAAGGAACAAGGCAAATGTTTTGGAAATTAGAGTCATACCAAGCATGTAGAAGGCACATAAGATAATGAAATCACATGAAACACACTAGAGACACATCAAAATCATCAATGACATGTATAAAATATATAACAAATGTGAAGTAGTCATTTTAATAGGATTATGATATACAAAATGAAGGCACAAGAGGTATATAACAAACATAAATTTGCATATAATAAGTATCAAAGATAAAGAGGATCATATCAAGAAATATATATATATATATATATATATATATATATATATATATATATCATGTCAAACATTTAAATAACATCAGGTATTTAAAGACACACTGTGCACATGAAAACGTACCATGAACTTGAAAATATATTAGGAAAATAAGGCATACTAAAACACATTGAATATATCTCATAGAGATAGAGCACTAGATTAGGTTAAAACATAATAGTAAAAAAATAATTAATGAATGAATAACTTAAATTGGAATAAAGAGATGGCCTATAATTCCACCAAATCTGCCTCCAATCAAGCCTGTGATATGCCCTAAGCTTACTATGAAGTCAAAATCATGAACCTATAACCTGTTGATAAATAAAATCGACATCAAACTTGACAATTTCATCAATATCATTTATCTAAAAAGTGAATTGGTGCCTAAATATTTGTATGTATATATGACATGAGAAATAAACATATGTTATAATACAATAAAAATTAGAAAATATTTGATTCAAAATAAAAAAATAATTAATGACACAACATATATAATTCATAACACAACATTTCACAAATAGGTAACAATCATGATCAAGGCTAACCAATAGTAGGGTCATAAATTTAGAAATCATTATGACAAGCATTATGAGAATAAATTCTACATATGGTGTGTTAAGGCACCCAAGAATTGAGACATGGTAATTCATCCTTTGAAGTGCCATCTTCTTCACTAATAGTCTTTAAATTTATATTATTTTCATATCCCTTTAAATTTTTAATGGATATAGGTTACATCTTGTGCTTGATTTAAACCCTCTGTAGAGTAGACTTGTGGACTTGTACCTTGTTATATTTTGATTTAAGTATCAACATTGATTCTCACATAAAGGATAATTTCAAATAAATGGGACTTATCAGGGAAATTAGGATTAAGTATCTTCCAATTGTCAAATCTCAAAATTAGTGAAGGTGATGAGTGGAAAATCACATTTAAGACTAAGGATGGGTTGTACAAGTGGACTGTTATGCCATCTAGGTTATCAAATGCTCCAAGTACATTAATTTGACTCATAAATGAAGTGTTAAAACCTTAATTGGGTAAGTTTTTTGTTATCAATTCATATGACGTTTTGATTTTTAGTCAAAAAAATAGATCATTTTTTACACTTGAATCTAGTATTGTAAATGTACACACTATAAAACTATATACTATAGATCTAGATGTCACATTAACCTTTAAACCACCCCTTGGCCCCTCTTTGATGTCCTTTAACATCCCATTTCACCCATTTACCCCATTAGCTAATTTAATTTTTTAATTAAATTAGTTAAATCATATTCCCACCTCACCTACCCAAAACCATGTCTAACATATCAACATCTAGCCTAAAGATCATTTCTACCTTAGCATTTAATGTCTTATGTCTTAACTCCCTAGACTTATTCCTCATGCATCCCCATGCCCCCTTAAATGACCTCAAACCATTTCCCAATTCTTTAATCGCACAACATAAGTGAAAATGGTTGATTTTAACCATTTTGACCTTTTCTCTTTGACTGTCAATGGTCAACCCTCAATCGATGTCGGTTGACCAGGATCGATGACAGTTACATAACACTGTCCCAAGAACCATGCCTAGGAGGTTGAATCATGAAGGCCAAAGGGGAAATTATTGAGTGAAAAAGATAAATAAATCTTGGTGAACCAAAGCTAAACTAGAATTAGACAGAGATCAAGAGCAAAATCACCTCATTATCCCAACATAGAGGATTCTAGGATTGTTACTCTGTCCATATAGCTCTTGGATCCTAAACAACTTCACCTCCACTCTAGGAATTCTCCAAGATAGAAAATGCCAACAAAAATTGAAGTGTCTGGTTCTTATTTTAAAGTTTCATTTATTTAGCTTTAATAGTTTTAAGATTGCACCCACTTTCACCTCTCTCTAACCCTTTTTGTGTTGGAGTTCTACATCTCCAAACACTACCTCTTCCATCAAACATCCACTAACCACTCTCAGTCATTTGAGTTTCAATTCCATAACCTTGACATCTCTAAGGATCCCTCTTATCTCCACAAACATTAACCCACTTCAAATAATATACTAAAACACTTCTGAAACTTACCCATAGCTTATTGTTCTTGGAACCAACACCCTGTCAAAACTCACAGTAACCACCAACGGTCATCTTTGACTGTAAGTGGTCACATGTCAATCAGTGATTGTCAACCCTAAGCAGTAATGGTCATACCTTGACAAGTGATAGTCACTGTGTAACTTATTTCACCCAAAATAACAAGATAAAAACACCTATTCACCTCAACCAAAAACTCTATTTCTTAGCCCTTGTCACTATACAAAGTTAAGAGCAACCACACAAACCAAAATTTAACAGTTTAGCATTTATATTTACTATTATTTTGTTAAAATAAGCATTTATTTTGAAAATAATTTATTTCATTTGCAATTATATACTTTCATTCTTTTGTGCAACCTTTATTATCATCACTTTGCTTAACATCAAATTATTTAAAAGGTGGATTGATAGCCTCCAAAGAAGTTGTGTGCTTCTTGGATCTAGCACCTGCTAGGTAATCCACCCACCTACCTTACTAATCAACCATTTTATAGTATCTTTATTATCTGTAGGTCATCCTCCCAAGCTAAAGAGGAGTATTTAAAATTGACTAGATCACACACACACAACCAAACCAGGTTCTTGTACCACACCCTTATTTAAAGTTTCTTCTTGTCTTTTAAAAAGAAAATAAAGTAAAAAAAATAGTAAAATATTTTGGCATGCCCAATGGGACCCTTGAGTTTTCTTGGATTCGTAGTTTGCATTTAGGTGCTTTTCTTCTTATTTTATGCTCATTTAAATGAAATCAAAATTTCTTTTGGGCTTAAAATCAACCTTTCATACATTTTTTGCTTGCATAGTTAGCTCACAAATCTAAATTTATCAAGTAAATTAATCATAGCCTCACTTCTTGGCACACACAATAACAAACCACTTATAAAAAATCAAACATCAAACACGTAACATAAGGCCCGACTAGGGTTTCATCTCCTAGCGGTAAGCCTTTACCCTTGGCCATCTTATTTAGCATCATTACCAAGAGGAGAAATAAAATCTCAATTCTCTGATTGAGTATAATCTCTGGCTATCAATATATCTTGGCTAAGTACCTAACACCCTTATTTCTATGGTGTGTGAAGTGAGGGGGTAAGCCCCAATATCAATCCATGTATCATTTCCAATATAGACACTTTTGTGCCTAAACTACCGAAAACCATCTATAGATTTATTTTCTAGTACCTATTTTAAAACCAAGTTGAGTCACACAATTCTAACTTAAGGCATAAGCCACAAGCGAGATAAAAATAACATTAGGATTGAACATGCTTTATTGTGTGTTTCATCTTCTTTGACTTTTTCTTGTCTTCTCTTTATTTGAGTTATGAGGAATCTAACTCCCCTTTGAAACTTTCTACCATATTTCCTTCATCCACCTCATCTCCATTACCTTGTTCAATGAGGATCACTCCTATATTTTCTCTTGGAGATTCTAAATTTGTTAGAATCCTAGAAGACAACCCTCTTTCCTTGGAGTTTTACCTTGCATCATGAGCCACTTGTTCTCCCAACCTCACCTACAATCAACCCGACCTTACCTATGGTCACCCTAACCTTACCTACAATCAACCCAACCTCACATATAATCAACCTAGCATCACCTATAACCAACCCAACCTTACCTATGGTCAACATAACTTTGCATATAACCAAACCAACCTCACCTATAACCAATCAAATATCAACTACCACCAATCAATAACTTATCAACAACCATTTGATCATAACCATAACCAACCAATAACTTATCAACATCTATTTGACCATTGTCATAATCCACCTCAACTACACCTATCTCAACCTCACCAATATTTTGATTACCCAGCCCAACCTTCATATAAATTATCTAAACTCCTTTTGTGGAAACTCTCTTTATCTCAAAACCAAGACTTTGTTTACCCCCTTAGCCATATGACCAAAAACTATCAACCCACCTTATCAACCTTACCAAACCTACCCAACTACCTTACCTTATCAACCATACCAACCTCATCAAATAAAACCAACAACTATTAACCAACCTTCTCAAACCCACCAATTTTATCAAACTACCAAACTTATAAAATCAATCCAACCTCTCAAATCAATCAAATGTATTTAACTAACCAACTTCATCAAACCAACTAATTAGTTTGTAACCTCAAGAGCCATTGGTACACCTTCTTCTTAGGTAGTACACCCTACTGGAGGAATCATATGCCACAATATTTGAAAAATATTAAAGGGATTCTATCATTATACTTCCATAAATCAAACCCATCAATATTTTTCTTCCAAAACCAATTTGGTTTATAGAGAATGAGTTTTGTGCTTATCATCACACACATGGGAATATGGTAGATAAATGTCAATGTTTTAAGATGTTTGTCCAACACCTCATCGATCAAAAGGAGGTCCTAAAGGATAGTCTCCATGTTCCCCCCAACCTAGCCTTGAATGAATTTAGGCAATCCATCCTTGAACCTCTTCCTACACCCATTGTTATGGAAACTCATAAACAAAGCCCTCAACATAGTGAGATCCCTTTATTAGATTTGGTCCTTAGTGAACCTATAACTAAGGAAACCATAATTGAAACCCCAACCAATCCACTTGTTGAGTAAGTGCAACCTTTTCAACTTCTTTTTTTCATCATCAATAAGGAAGCATCAACCTTGACTAACCCACTTGTTGACCAAGTGGAACCTTTTCAACTTTACTTAAAACCAAAATTAAGGAAACCAACCTACCTCTACTACTTCCCCTTTTAGCAGATCAAATTTCAACCAACTTACCTCTTCCACTTCCTATTTTAGTGGAGCAAACCTCAACCCAACCCAACCTACCTCTTCTACCTACCCTTTTAGTGGAACCAACCCAAACTCAAAATACCTCACCTATAACCAATCTAAACTCACCTCAAACCAACCTAAACTCAACCACAACCAAGTCAATCTAGTTATTCTATAATCTACTCATATTTATCTACCTAATGACATTGTATTTGATTTGATTCCCTTTAGAAAAAGGTCAAATCTTTGTCACCTTACCTCACCAATCAAACTAAATGAACCATCTAGACTATCTCCTTCAACCAGTTAAACCAACATCTAAACAAAATAAATCAGCCATGATCAACCCACCTTTTAACCCAACCATAACCAATTTATCTATCAACCCAAACCAACATTAAACCTTCATTCGAGATTTATTAAATCTTGGACACCATTTTATCCAAGCTATCCATCCTCACCTAAGCTCTCTCATTGGGATAACCATACATTCTTAGCCAACCTATATTTATTTTAGGATGGTGTTACCAACATCATTTATAGACCCCAAACCTACCCAAATCTGACCCAACAAAATTTCCCTCACCTTAGCATCATATAGGAAATCCTACCTGAACCATTACCTACAACTTGAACTCCAGCTAATAACTAACAAACTAAAAACCCTTGGGAGGTAGGTGAATTCATCTTCATCCCTCCTAAGCCCTTTTTACTAACCAAGAATCCTCTCTTGGGAGCCTTTTCCTACCTTAACCATACATGGAAAAATCAATTGGGGAACTCTCCCTCCAAAAGGCTTTGACCATTTGTCATTTTCCAACCTCACCTTCAGCAACTTAACCTAAAAATTCAACCTTAACCTTTTCCCATCAAACCTATACCTTGCCTAACCAATACCTATGCCCAAAAACCTTAGCAAATGACTAAACCAACCCTTGAAATTTATGCCTCAACCAAACACTATTGTAGCCAAGCAAGCCTTTATACCACCACCTAACCAATCTTGAAGAAACAAATGGATCATTTTGTTTCTTTCCTTGCCTCTTGCCTCTATCAATCTAGAATATTTTCCATGTCTAATCAAGTATGAATAAATTAATTGGGGAACATCTACTCTCCTAATTGACATCAACCATTTACATGTATATATGGTTTTGGGGCATATATGAACCTGAACCCCTCAATGTTTTGCATTTATGTCCATTAGTTTTAAAACCAAGTTCTTTGTCATCTTGCATCTAACTTAATCTCATCCCTTATTTTCAACCACCTTTATCTCCTTATTTTAAGGATGATTGATTAAAATAGGATCATGTGATTATCCATCACAACTTTAGCCTAATCTTAAACATAGGTACCATGGATCTACTCATGACATGATTCTCATGAACATTTTTCATCCCTTATAGGATGAATCCCCATGGTTGTTATCACTTAAAACTCTTTTACCCATCATCAACAATTTTGTGTTATGGTTTTACCTCCATAAAGGAAATAATTAGACCTATATAGACTAGTCCATGCCTAAAATAAGCATAAAAATAAATTTAGGATTCAAAATATCACTTGGGTCAATAATCTCTAGCATTGCAGATTGCTTCCTTGAAGGACAATTGCCAAAAAAATCAAATTAATTAAAACTATGGTAGACTTCTCCCTTGAAGGATGGCTATCCAAGCCTAACAAATCCAAAACTTAGATCACTCCCTTGAAGGATGGCTAAGTCAACCATTTGTCAAAGTAAGCAATTATTTGAAAGCTTCCTGCATCGGTCAACTTCCTAAACCCATCAAATAATAAAAGCATCAAAAGACCCAATGTAACAATAAAAAACAAAACCAATCCCAAATAAAGCTTCCATAATCTTTCACATAAACCATTTGTATACTTCTCACTTTGATTAGTCTACACCAACATTAAGAGCATGGACTTGTCTATAATGGTTCCTAGGTCACCTACAGAAGGGGCAAGCCATCCACACAAGAAGGTTACATGACCTACTTGATCCATCTCCATCTTATCCTCTAAACAAATGAAGGGATTTTGAGCTTACCTAACACTATGTGAACAAGCTACTTGTTTTAAACAACAAACTAAGAAAAATGTAATGCATGAAAAGGGTTTATGTTCATAAACCCACCCATCTTACCATTATGGTCTTTGTCAATTGGAGTTTTTAGCCTCCTTCTACTTTCATGACCACTTGGGAAAGTGTATGTCTTCCCTTTTTAAGTCATTGAAAACCCCAACCATCTAATTTTGCACCCTTTTACAATAAAATGGGTTCCCTTTTACCCAAACTAAGCAGTAAATCAAATTAGACAACCAATTTAACCACCACCCAACCAAGCTTTTTCAAATAACAACCACATTACCAAAATCATGTACCCATCAGAGAGCACCTTATTCTCCGCCAACCAGATAACCTCAACTTGGTCATTTTGACCCACCTTTAAAACTTTTTACAACCAAACCTTGCCTTGGTCATTTTTACTGTATCAATTACCTTGCTATACTTGACAATTTGTGCTACTTTTACACACCAACCATTTAGGTACATCAGAGCATGACCCTTTTGGTCCAGACACCTAAAACCATTTTGTTTCCTCAATATCACATCCTAATTTTAGATCCCTATGATTACATCGACCTTACCTAGGAGACTTGAGTTAATAGGAGTAGCCCATATCAGCTATGCGTAACATTATAGCTTGGTTACCCTGTCACTTATCCTTTTAGTACCAACCTTATTTTACCAACTACCTCAACTATGGAAACTTAGTATATGCATAATATATGATATTGCACTTATTCACATTTTATGTACTTATTCATGCTTAAATTACCAACCAACCAAACCAACCTTATCACCCACCTATCCAACTTATCAAACCTGTACCTTATTCCATTCTCTCAATCTCTCTTAACTTTTGGACCCTATTGACTTTGGACACCTTTTCTTAGGAGACTTGAATTTACAAGTACACCCATATTGTCTATGTCTAATGCAGTGGCCTAGTTCACTTGTCACTTGTCTTCATTACAGTATCCCTATTTACCACTTCTATCTTATCAATTTTTACCACTAATGCACATTTGTCAAACCTACACCAGCTTTTGCTTCACCTCATCAAATCCAAGTTTGAGGGGGAAAACCTCCTCCCATACTTGGGGCATCTAACCTTCTACCAACCTTTTATTTTTGTTTTGTAACTTATCGATACAAATTGCACAATAAAAAGGGGAAAAAAATAGACACTAAAAACCATATAGTATTACTTTAGATGTCAAATTAACCTTTAAACCACCCCTTGGCCCCTCTTTGATTATATTTTTATGTTAACATCCCATTTCACCCATTTATACCTTTATATAATTTAATTAAATTAGTTAAATCCTATTTCCACCTCACCTACCCAAACCCATGGCTAACCTATCGACATCTAGCCTAAAGACCATTTCTACCCTAGCATTTAATGTCTTAACTCCCTAAACTTATTCCTCATGCATCCTTATGCCCCCTTAAATGACCTCATACCATTTACCATTTCCTTAACCACACAACATAAGTGTAAATGTCTAATTTTATCTATTTTGACCTTTTCTCCCTGATCATCAATGATTGATCCTTGACTGACACCAGTTGACTAGGATTGGTGACAGTTACATAAGACTAGCCCAAGACCCATGCTTAGGAGGTTGAATCATGAAGGATGGAGGGGAAATAATTAATCATAAAATATAAATAACTCTTGGCAAACCAGAGCTAAACTAAAACTAGATAGAGATCAAGAGCAACAATCACCTCATCATCCTAACATAGAGGATTCTAGGATTGTTTATTTGCCCATATAGATCTTGGCTCCTAAGCAACTTCACCTCCACTTTAAGACTTCTCCAAGATAGAAAATACCAACAATAAGTTATGTGTCTAGTTCTTATTAAAAAGTTTTAGTTATTTATCTTCAATAGTTTTAAGCTTGTACCCACTTTCACCTCTCTCCAACCCTTTTTGTGTTGGAGTTCTGCATCTCTAGACACTACCTCTTCCATCAAACATCCAATGACCACTCTTAACCATTTGAGCATCAAATCGATAACCTTGACATCTCTAAGGCTCCTTTTTATCTCCAAGACCATTAACCCACTTCAAACAACCTATCAAAACCCTTATACAACTTACCCACAACCTATTCTGCCTAAAACCAACACCCTATCAAAACCCATAGTAACTACCAACGATCATCTTCGGCCATCAATGGTCATCTATCAACCAACGATGGTTAGCCTTGACTGGAAATGGTCATACCTTGACTGATGATGGTCACTGTGTAACTTATTTCACCCAAAATAGCAATCTAAAAACACCTATTTACCTCAACCAAAAACTCTATTTCTTAGCCCCTATCACTATACAAAGTTAGGAACAACCACCCAAACTAGACTTTGACAACTTATCATTTATATTTAATGTCATTTCATTAAAAAAAGCATTTATTGTGAAAATAATTTATTTCATTTGCAATTAGATACTTTCATGCTTTTGTGCAACCTTTCTTATCAAAACTTTACTTAATATCAACTTGTTTAAATGGTGGATTGACAACCTCCAAGGAAGTCATGTGCTTCTTGGATCTAGCACCTGCTAGGCAATCCACCCACCTACCTTACTAATCAATAATTTTCTAGTGTATTTCTTAATTTTAGGTCATCTTCCCAAGCCAAAAATGAGTATCTACAATTGAATAGATCAATTACATGCAACAAAAACCGGGTTTTTCTACCACACCCTTCTTTAAATTTTTTTCTTGTCTTTTAAAAAGAAAATAAAGCAAAAAATAGTGAAACGGTAAAGGTTGAAGGATAATAAGTTATTGTTCAACTTGAATAAATGTAAATTCTTGATGAATTGTAGCTTCATGAATGATTAGTTGATATATTTGGAATTTTTCATCTCAAAATATGGGTAGGGGATGGACCTTGAAAATGTAAAAGCTATTTTGGATTGGCCATCACTTAGTAGTATGTTTGAAGCAATAAGATTTGATAGAAAATTTCATTAAGTAAGTTTCTATATAAAATTCATTAGAAAATTTAGTGTTATATGTGTGCCCATTATAAAGACAATGAAAGTTGATAGGAAAGAATTCAAATGAGAAATTGTAGCAGAGTGTAACTTTCATATTTTGATGAAGATATCAAAACAATCGTTGATAACATTTCCATTTTTCAACAAGTATTTCAATTTGACTATGATGCTTTTAGTACATCCATATGAGAATTTTTGAGTCAATAAGGTAAACCCATCACTTAATTTAATGAGAATTTGAATGAATAAAAAAAATAGTAATATAATGATCAAGGGTGTTATGCCATGGTAAAAGCTCTCAATAAGTGGAGGCATTAATAATTACCTAAGGATTTCATGTTGTACAAAGATATTCAAACAATATAATTCATAAACAACCAAGGTAAGTTGAGTCAAAATAATATGAATTGGGTTGATTTGATTCAAAGTTACTCATTAAAACATAGAAATGGTAAATAAAACAATGTGTAAATGCTTTGAGCATGAGAATTATTATAGTGAATGAGATGAGAGTGGAGGTCATTTGATTTGACTCAATCAAAGAGTTGTATGAAGATGATTTAGATTTTTGATATTCATGGGAAACATGCATGATCTAACCAACATGGAAAAAACTCCATGTCTGGAATATTTCTCACACGATGGTATTTTGTTCAAGGGAAAATATTTGTGCATACATCAAGTTTCAACAAGGGATATTTTGGTTAGAGAAAAGCATAGTGGATGACTAGCATGATACTTGGTATGTATAAAATATTAACATAGTTTAATGAGATTTATTATTTTCCATAATTGAGTGTGGATGTAGAAATATTGTATAATAATGTAGAGTTCTCCAACATGGCAAAGGAAAAAGTTAGAATGCAAGGTTGTATTAGCCTTTACCTATATCAGAGAGGTCATGAAAGGACATAAATATGTTTTTCATTATTTTAATACCAAGAATATAAAGAGGCAATGAATCTATATTTGTTATTATGGATATATTTCAAAGATGGTACACTTTATTGTAAGTAAGAGGACAAGTGATGACAAAAAAATATTAATTTTCAAAGATATTAAATGGTAACATGGGTTACCAAAGAGCATAGTATTAAATAGATTTTTTTTTTTTGGTTATATTCATATATTCAAGTTGAGTGTGAGTTATAGCATATGTGTGTCCATTGAGTGTGAGTTATATTCAAGTTGGGGAACAAGGAAACTATTTATTTTACCCTTGAATTCCTATCTACATCAATATCCCACATGCTTATAATCAATTCTCAATGTAGTTATAGTGTTTATGATGTTGCCAACCCATGTGATATAATGTACTTCACCTTCTCTCCCTAGATAATAAAATTCAACTAGTATGAAAATTCACTTAGGCTTTCTCTAGATACAAGAATGCAAAAATAAAAACCCTTGAAATCACTTGAAATTCTTAAAGAGTATAAATAAAATCTTGGTAATGTGCCTAAGACTTGCCATTATTTTATAATTTTTGTCTAGTTTTTGAAAAGACTTAGGATGCTTTGTGTGTGTGTGTACTTATAATATTTGAATTAAGGACCTCTTAGCACCCAATATGTCACAATAAAAGAGTGAAAATCTGATGAAATGGTCCTACATAATAAGTAAAATATGAAAAAGGATGAAGGACCCATAAGGGAAAAATAGCCATTATTAGTGGCAATTGATTGTGATCAGATCAAAATCAATGATAGTGGTCAAAAAATAAAAATAATAGAGGAAGAGAGATCAAGGGGATCTGAAAGCATAGGAAAAGAAAAGGGAGAGAGAAAATGAAAGAAAGAGAAGAGAACAGGGCCACACAAATAATAAATAAGGAGTGAAAATATAAGAAAGAATGCCAATAAGTACCTAATTTGAACTAATGATCTATATGCACACTACCATGCTAAAAATATTACTATAATAAGACTTGTACCAAAATTATGTGTCTAAATTTTCATTATAAGGGTGAACTAGTAACATTTAGTCAAGGATAGAGAAAGATACATCATCAAATCTTATGAATATAAATAAAATATCTTCTTGGTAAGTGACATTAAAGTTAAAAGGTTGATAAATTTTAGTTGGAACTTTTATTTTATTATTTTGAGAGATAATAGAGATAATGAAATGGTTGAACACAAGAAATATCATATCATACCTACTATCAAACTACATGAGATAAAATTATTATCACATTTGCCTCTTACTAAAATTGGTATTTATAAAAGAATGGAAGATAATGAGCCACACATGGAGATTAAAAATGTGGACTCTAAAGCTCACAAATCTGATAAATTCATTAAAAATATTTAAAACATGCACTTCCAAGTATTAAGGGAGTATTATGAAAAGTAAAAAGTGAGGCATGATCAACATAGAGTTTGACATAAGACATTTTATAGATAAGGTATGGTTATACTAGAGAAAAGAAATACCCCAAGGTAAAAATAAGAAGGTTTTAAGACTCTTAGATATGGTCCATTTGTAATTTTAGAGCAAGTAGGAAAGGATACTCTCATATTAAATTTACCTTCTTATATGACAATACATTTCAATGTGAATATTAAAAGACCATATCTCTTTGATCATCCCATGCTAGATGAAGATGATGGTATTTCACTACCTTTCATTGAAATTATTAATTATAATGGATAAGAGGATTTGGAACATGAAGTTGTTTTATGGAAGAGAGGAAGAGGGTAAAGAATTAGACTACATGAAAATTAGAAAATTAGATTGAGAGGATCATTTCCAAGTAAAAAATAAATGGTATCTAAAATAGGAAGTGGGAAGAAATTTCCTCGACTCATAAGTTCCTATGTTTTTTTGGACTAAAAATCTTCTAATTGGGAGGCATGATCCAAATAAAGTCATGAAGTGTTAGAAAGATAAGCTAACTAAGGCACTATTATCAATGGAACCAAGAATTTAACTTGAAACACTTCCTTTCACTATTTTACATCATCAAAGTCCGTTGTCTATGATAATTAACTTGTAACAGGGTTTAAAAATTATTTGTGATAGTTTTTCAACTATCATAGTGGTTTCACCCTACACAAAGCAAATTTTTTTTAGGAAGATAAAATATGGATGTTAAAATGACTATAGATGATGTCTCTTCCTCTTATGAGTATTTTTAGATTCACATTCATGCTTCATATGATATTTAAAAATATATAATTACACCTTCAAAGGGTCATTACAAGGATGTAATTCTTTTCTAATAAATCTTTTTATTGGTTTTCAATGTCTTTGGAGTTAGAGTGTGGCAAGAAAGTGTGAATGAGCAAGTTACAAAATTGTATGGGTGTTTGGATATATTTTAATGTAAATAGTGTTTGTGAAGGATTT
This sequence comes from Torreya grandis, assembly GCA_037957365.1. Lineage (NCBI taxonomy): Eukaryota > Viridiplantae > Streptophyta > Pinopsida > Cupressales > Taxaceae > Torreya > Torreya grandis. The sequence continues at coordinate 779,788 of JARHVA010000698.1, forward strand.
GAGAAGGTATTATACATGTAATTTCATAATGAAATGGTAGAAAGAGTAGGAAATCCCTCACTTTTTCCCAAATTGGTTTTTCTAGTCTTATAACAAATTTTTATGTTGTTTATTTCGTTACTTTCATGTTCATTTTTACTCTCAGTGTGCAACACTTTCATTTTAGTCTAAAGCACATTTGTTGAATATTGTAGGAAAATATTGAGGAAACAACAATATAATCAATCAAGACATATTAGGAATATATAAGATTCATATTGAAGAGTTAAGATATGGAATATCCATGTTAATTAAAAATCAATTAAGTCCTAGGAAGTAAGCCACATATAATAAATTAGATGCTTTTAGGATTATGGTGTAGAGAAACAAAAACAAAATTAAAAGAAACTGGAAGTTCATGAATTTCAATTTTTGTCATGGTAAATTAATAAAGAAAGGATAAAAATAATTAGTGCTAAATTTTACACATTTTATGTCAGATTTAAGACAAAATTTAAATTACATTTACATCACTTTTAAGATAGATTTCAAAATTTTCATTTTTTCAATTCCATGATCTTAATTTATGTCACCTATGAGATGCTTTAAATGCATCATACATTATTCATTCAATGCCATTTTAATTTATGTCATATGTATATTACTTGTATGAAAAATTTACAACATAAAATATTTTAATGTGCCACTTAGGTGTTTTAAATGTGTCTTAAAGGTGAAATAAATGTAATTTTGATGTGACGTAAGTTTGACCAGAATGGCTTATTTGTTAATTTATCTCATGGAATGTAATGATTTCAAAAATATTATAGAATGGAGGGCTAGTTTACAGAATAAAAAATTGGATTCCCATAAATTTTTAAATGACATGAAATAAAAAGGTGGCACTGAAGGTCAATTTCCATCATTATAGGTTAGTTTATTGTGGGCACTATGATATTTATACAAGTATGAATCAAATTTAATAAAAATGGACATTTCCAATGCTTCAAATCAAATATTAAATTCTAATTCCAATACCATCCATGACCACTCTCAATTTCAATATTGCATCATTACATAGAGAAGTTTTATTGAATGAGGTGTTATAAAGCTTGAGTACTACACAAAACTCATGTAAACTATATTAGATATCTCCAAACTATTATAGACCAACATTTTCAAGAAATTTTATTGAATACTCACAACTTTGACCAATTAAATTATTCTCTTGGAATGTGATCATTGCATCATCTCATAGAATGTGATGATTGCATTACATAGAGTTTCACTAATGCATGTTATTTAAAAAATAACAACAAGAAATGGAGTACATAATATAAGTAAAATAAATGATAAAAATAGAAATAACATGGGCACCTACTCACCCAAAAGTGGATTACACCTACACATTCATCCATTACATAGGATTACTCATACAATAATGACTCCTTATTTACATTAGAGGTTGAATCCAAAAAATATAAATTATTTAGTATTTTTATACCTTTTATATGAAACTTAAAATAAAACCTACTTAATTTATGACTTAAATATTAATTAATTATTATAGACACCCAAATTTGGCACAATCCTTATTTTACAATGTATTTTAGCCACTTTGTTTATATGAATCTTAGCCAAGATTTAAATGTTTAGTGTTGCTTGGATTTTATGTTTTGAATTTTAATTTGTGATTTTATATGACTTTGAGACCCCTTTTATTTTCCACCTTACTCAAAACACATTTAAAAATAGATATCTCTAAACCCTTTTATTGTTTCAAAATTATTTTCATCCCGAGACAAGATATAGAAAAATATTAAATACCATTAAAAAATACTATCCCCATCCCAATGATACTATCATTTGGTATTTTAATTTATTTTTTGATACATTTACACTTTTTAGGTATTGCTTTTGAGTCACCTTTAATGTCTTTGGATCCATTTTGTGCACCACTAGGTTTTTTTATTAAACTTATAAAATATTCCTATGTATACAAAGTTGCTATAAGGCATTAAGGACAAGAACTCTCAATTTTCAAGATCTATAGAAAAGTTATACTTTTATTATTTTGAATTACTAGAGTTATATTTGAATTATTATTAAATTTACATGCTTGTGCCAAAGGTAAGCTAGGAGAACGTGCATTTAGGTCTACATTCACCATTTCACACACACACGTAAGTGGGATACCTAAATTTGAGTTTTATCCCTCTTCAATGCATTGTAAATGTATTGAAATGCTTGGGGTTTTAATAAGGATTAACCAATGTCAGTCTAATTCAATCCCTTTCCCATGTTTCTTCCCCTATTTGATGTCTCAAGTGTTTGTGTAGGAAAATAGGGTTTCATATTTTATTTACATGTGAAAATGTGAAAAAGGTTGAAAATATAAAAAAATAAATTATTGAAGCAACCAAAACATTCAAAAAATCTACATAATATCATATTCATAAGGACACAATCGACCCATAGGGGTCCATATCAACTATCATTCTTAAACTACTTTTATTGATATTGTCCCAAGCCAAAAATAGAAATCAATTGTTAAGAACCTATTTATTACAAGGACATGATATACCTACAAGGTTAAAAATTGACCATTGTTCTTATCTTAGTTTTGCTAATCTTTTTTGAAGTAAAAAATTACAATCAGTTGCCAAAAACTAGTCTGTTATAGGACATGATCAACCCATAGGGGTCAAAATTAACTACTCCTATCTTCTTCTAATGATATTGTCCCATAATATAAATAGTCACCAGATATATAAATTAATAAAATATATTCATTCCACATAGCGTCAGGGCAGGAAATCAATTTTCACAAGTCAAGGAAGTGCGATAACTAAGCTAAGTCTTTCTCTACCCTCTTACATTTTTTTATTACACTTATCGAACTTGATTATTAAAATTATATTTTTAAAATCATATATTTAACTTATTATAATTATTCATATCCTAATTATATTCTATTGTTTTATATCTAATTAAAGAGTTATTTCTTTCATTAATCCAGATTTAGATAAAACATATTGGTGAACCTGCATCATTTATTCAAACTTTGCTTGTAATCTTCTCCCTTTGGGTTTGTATGTGGGAGTTTGTTCTAAAAATAGTTATTATTCTTTTATTTATTTCCATATTAGGGTTTATAATCCCTAAAAATTTTACATCTACTAGAAACCCTAATAATCATCATCCTTTAGATTTTCTATTTTCTAAAAACTTTGTACCCTATGATTACTCTAATTAATGGACTAATGATTATCATTATATGATAAATAATGATAATGATGTAAATGAGGAATAATTATTTTGAAGGATATATCTACAATTTTTATTATGAATAATTATACAGTGAGGAATAGGAAGACAATACCACTTCTAAAATAGAAGAATCTAGCTCCCCTACTCCTTGAGAAACTTTTCTCAACCATACTTTAGAACTAGAGGAACATAATGTTAATACATACTCCTACCATGTTGCATGAATTACAATATAAATATGATTTAATGGAAAATACACCTCATTGTATTTACAATTTTCTACTCCACTTCATTGCATTCAATGTTATAAAACAAACATGCATAAGAACAAAAATAATGCATAAATCAAAGTCTTAACAACACTACTCTAAATAATGTATGATATAGATGATGCAGATGTTTACAAAGTTTAATGTTATGTTTATTGATGATGTAAATGTTACAAAAGTTGAATGTGCTTCTTCTGTACTTCCTCTCAATGATGCAAATGTTACAAAAGTTGAATGTGTTTCTTCTTTACTTTTTTTCGATGATATAAATGTTACAAAAGTTAAATATGCTTCATATTTACTTTTTATTGATGATGCAAATGATACAAAATTTGAATGTAATTATCCTTTACTTTTGATAGGTGATATAAATGTTACAAAAGTTGAGTATGATACTCCTTTTCTCTCTATAGATGATGCAAATGTTACAAAAGTTGAATTTGATTCTCCTTTTTTTTCTTTAGATGATATAAATGTTAAAAAAGTTAAATATGTTTCTCCTTTAATTTATATAGTAGATACAAATGTTACAAAAGTTGAATGTGATTCTCCTTTACTTTATTTAGATGATAGAAATGTTACAGAAGGAGGTAATTCTAATTTTCTCTTGCTACAATTATCAAGTGTCATTCCTTATCTGTATTTAGAAATACAACTAGATGCACATGAGCATAATATTTATTTATCTCTTTCTAAAAATTAATGTAATATTTAATTTATACACACAAATATTTATGACATTAAAAATGATATAATCTCTTCTTTACAAACATCATGCGATATGAATAATCATATATGCAATATTTCTAAATTATGAAATGATGTGGTCTTAGAATGCAATGATAGTAGTGATGATCCCATTATACCTATGTTTCAAGTAGATGGTGAATTAAAATATTTGAGTGTACCTTTCCAAATTCTAACTATTCCTACTAGTCACTTTGTGTCTATGACAAATACTATAGGAGACCTTAAAACAAATGTGTTGAATCTTAATTTGTATTTGTTATTATGTCATGCTAAAGTTAAAGATAATATCATTCAAGATCAACCTATAACATGAAATATATTTGAGTATCCTTATCCAATTTTTTTTCCATGCCTATGCTTCCTTTATTTCATGGTCATGGATAATATGTAAATCATTTAACATAATACGTACATTATTTTGGTCATTGGGCCAAAGATGGATGTATATTATAAAAAATTTCCATAGGATTCTAACATGAGATGTTTTTGATTGGTAATATAGTCTTCCTAATGGTTATTTACCTAATTAAATATGTCAAAAGACATATTACTATCAAATTATCGTAAGCATGAAATGCCAAAACTGGCATTGGAACATTTACAAGCTTTAATGCAAGGTGATGTTGAGTATATTAGAGATTACATTATTTGCATCAAGAATGCTTTACACTATTTGACATATTGACCTTTAGATTTACAAATATAATTCATATTCACTAAGGGAATTATTTCTCCACTAAAATAAATAACATTACACAATCTTCACATTTATTTTGATAGTTTATATATGGATGGGCACAAATATGCATGTTAGTTAGTAAACAATAATGCAAAATCTAATTTATCTTATCTAAAATAAAAAAGTATTGTTAAATATGCTTACAAAGGAAAATAATTAACAAAATACCTTCATAATCCATCTCCAACACCTTATTCTGAACCAACAGTTCATAACAAAGAGTAATAAACAAAGGTCTTACATAAAGGAAAAGAATCAACTTATAAAATAATGCCTACATTACAACTTTTACTTATATTAAGAGATAACCAATTTAGTTTGATTGCCTTAGAAATCAACCACATGATATATTACATACATTATTGGATAAGCATTTGATTGCTCTTCCTCCACATTAATATCATCTACCTCATAAATTTGAAAAGATAAAAAGGTCAACTATTTTTCACTTACCATGGAATTAATGGGCATTGTGATAATGATTTTTATGATTTGTGACAAAAAATTACACAATTCACTAATAGAGGAGTTATTACATTTGAGAACAATAAAACAAGTTCTTCTCCTCCCACTTCTTCAAGTAGTTATTATAAAAAGATTGAGACATCCCAAGACATTCCTAGTAAGGAAGGAATGGTATATCAACATTTGAAAAAACAAACCACTATAAGAAGTCCTTATTGTTCAAATTTTACCAAAAATGACTTATCCCAAGATATTCCTAAATGGGAACCACCGGTCATTTGATCTCTTAATAAAGGTGATACTAAAAGAGGTCGAGTCATTGACACTCCAAAATTATATGTTATAAGTGCATCTTTATATTCTCTAAAATAAATATGGAAAGACAAAGTGAATCAATTATATATGGAACAACCATAAGTAAAAGTTGAAAAGGTATTACAACAGTCAGAATTGGAAGAATTTTGAATTGTTCAACAATAGATCTGCCAGCCATATTATAGTTACTTTATTTTTCCAAATAGTTTATAAATTGATTTTGAGTGAAAATATCACATATGTGATGCTAAAAAGTAACAAATGCTAACATAAAATGATTATTATCGACACATTATACGTCAAACAATCACACCTTTACAATATTCCATTAATAATATTCAAATTATGAAACTCATAAATGCAAAAATTCAAAGTATATAACATATGCATGTAAGCAACACTAACATATATGAAATGAACTCATATATATATAAAATCATGGTTACAATGCAAATGTCAATAAATATAGGGGTATTTGAATCATTTGAACTATCACTACTAACTAGCCCTGTAACATGTGATGTTGAGGCCCCATCTCATCCTCCCACTCCATGTGATCTAGCTAATGAGCTATACTATCTAATCAAGTTCTCAAGTATCCCAATCTAAACCATGGCATGTGTGTGTTCAAAATGAAAAGTAAAAAGTTAATTGAGCAAATCTCTAGAAAAGTCAAAATCATGATTCATTATAGGTCATCTTTTGAGTTCCACCTATAAGTCATCACACTCACTGGAAACTATAGTATACACTATAGTATTGATTTCACATAGATAAAAAAAATGTTCACATTTGCCCAGAATCTAGTTAATTCACTCCACTAAGATACTACCCAATACTTATAGGGCACATTTAGTGTTAAAGTAAGAATGGATACATATACCATCATTGAACAATACATATCACCTAAAATACCACATTATGAGAATACATTAGTAAAAAAATTAATAAATATCAACTAACAAATACAACTAATCATAAAAATACTCATGCTCAGATATGATAGTTGTAACACCTATAAGAACCTAGGCATATCCATCAATCAGTTATGATGTACACTGATGTACATGTTGTGGTATAGGTGGTACTCCACCTCCATCTCCACCTACCCAATATCCACCTAATCCATCTCCATCCCCTCCATCATATGCTATGGGAACAACATCAAGATCATTTTCCATAACTAGAAATAATACAACCCATTGTGTATTAGTCCACTACTGTGTATAAGTTGTTGTACATCTTGCATAATCACCCTTTGATAATGGAATAAAAATATATCACTCCATTTCTATATGAGGAGCTAAATAAACACATGTGGGACCTAACATTGAGCCTACTCTAATAGTATCTCTAATACTCCACTTCCATGGATAAGGCACTAAAGGCACATCCTGAATCAACCTAAATTATTGAGTAAATACTCATTCTATAATATCACATATACACTAGGAAATTGATCCTATAGCCACATATTAAATCATATGCATCATAAATATTATAAATACTTAATCCATCTCCCATATCACATTTAAACTCACCACCAAATCATCATGGGTGCCAACATATACAAAACTACCCTATACTCCATATTACTTAACACCATTTATGGTGGTAGCACCATCGAGATGAAAAGATATCAGGATGATCCCAATCCTCATGAGGGATCCTAGATGGGTGTAATACAATGATGTGATCATATGTCCATATGTGCAATAATTTTATTGTTCCTAGATTGCCTAATTGCACTTCCAATGTAAATGTGCATAACTCTTGATATAAATGGGCTATCATGCTTTGCCCCAAGAATATATCGTATGCCTCTCCTTAATGGCTTGAGTTATATAGTACATATAATAGGAGATAGTTATAGCTCTCTGATCTACTTCTATAATCAAATTTAGTATACAACATACAAATTTTCATAATCATATAACATCATATTATACAATCTACTCCAACAAGATGGTACCACTTTGATCGACACCCTCAGTCTACCTATCATATATCTATGAGCCTGATGCATATATCCTTAACCCTATACATCCATCACCATGGCCCTCTATCCAATAATATGAAGACATAAAATATGCCACACATCCTCTAGTGTGATAATTATTTTACCTGCTTGTAACCATAAAGTTCATGTATTAGGATTCCATTGCTCTGCCAATGTAGTCATTGAATGCATATTATATGAAAATTTTCCTAATTGACCAATGTGCACTAAATTTTAATCCTCTAATATCTACTAATTTACATCATCTAACCCTAACTTTATAAAATTACGTATGTGTCACCCATATTAAAAGTCACGTGTATGCAGATCAAGATGTAGAAAAAAGAACACATAAGGTCATATTGGCTTCATATAAAAGTAAATTCAATATACATGCAAAAAAAAATAAAAAAATAGAGTCAATGGTAAACAAATAGACTCATCCCACATAAGTTAAAAATGTTGGACATAAACATCCCATCTCAGATAATATCATTCCATTTGGAATAATAACATCATAAGTTGGATGATCATGTCCTGATAGGTCTAAAATGTTTGATTCTAAATTTATAACTCTAAAATTTCCAAAATAGTTAAAAACTTAAAAATTCAAAGTTTTAACAAAAATGACCATAGATTATACAATCTTCTATACAAATCAAATAATTCTAATACATACTAGATATTGTGTAGTCTATGTATATAAAGTAGTTTGCATGCACTCGAATTGAAGCGGTAATGCAACTCGTTGATTAGGCATATCTGAAACTCAGAGCTTAGTTTTCATAAGTCAATGGTGAAAATGAAACCAAAAAATATTTTTTCATCCTAATTTTATATGAGTAGAATTTTTACAATATCATTCACTATACTTATTGTGTAGTTACTTTAATTCACTGACCAGAGCTTTTGCGAGTGATATCTTGAGTTTTATTTATCAAAAACATGTTTTATAAGTTGTATCAAGACAAACACGACACCTTATCCCACATAATGAAACTACTCAATTACTAATGCTAAATTTACAAATGAGTCAATTTTTCACTTAACAATACAAATGCCATTCCCTTTGGCAATCTTACTTAGCAATCAACTCTGACTATCTTTTATTATATCATTTATACTCTAATAAAACTAACATGATTGACATAAAAATAAATTTCAAATATATTACATGATATTATAACCATTAGAACTCATCAAAATTTTGTAACTTGCTTCATCTTTTGATTTGATTGATTCCTTACTCTCATCCCTTGTCTCAAAATGGGAATAAGCATGGGAAAAAACTATATGATTTCTATGAAACTAATGTAATTCATATATTTGACTGGTCATTACATCACATTGAGAGCTTATAGTTTTGATATTGGTACAATGTTTGGGGTCATATGCCATGCACATGTAGTCAAATTATAAATCATAAATTACAGATTCCATAATGATACATATTATAGTTTTAAAGAATGCAAAAAGGTTCAAAAATTTAATCATTGGTATAGATTATGGGGGCATGTGCCATGCATATGCACTCACATTATAGGAGCATTTACAAATTTATAATTTTTTGGAGTGCATGATATAGATTCATTCACAAGTTTCAAACATAATTTACAAATCTACATTTACATATAGTTACACATTCTACGCTTATCAAGGGGTATGCTATAGATTCATGCACACTATATTATATTTCAAATTCAAGGGGCATGATATAGATTCATGCCATGTTTCAATACTATTTTCTATCTACAAACATAGTATGGGAATGGATGCTATCCATTCTCTTTTCATCATGCATACACGAACTAAGGAGTAAAGTGATAATTAAATCTAAATCCATATGCAGTGGTTGATTCAATTAAAGTGCATAGTGCATAAATTGGAGATTTTACTCTCTCTAGCACTCTAACCTGTGAATTTTTTATGAATTCCAACCTATTTCACATCTTGGGATTACAAATAAAATAATGTAAATTGATGTTTTTGTATTCCTTAATGGGTGTTATTTATTTTATATAGGTATAATTCAAATTGGGGATTTATAACCCTCAATTATCCAATTTTCAAAATAAGAGAGAATTTTTCTAATAAAGCGGTTACTAGAGTCATCACATTGATGTTTATGTGTCCCTCAATGGTTTTAATTATCACATTGACCATTTAAATATTATTCATTTCCTTGGATAGGAAATCAATAGACACTACAAGTTCCCTCTTCTTCTCCATGGTGATTGGGCCAACTCTTGACTCTCAACATTAATATTTCTCTACAGCACACATACTTGTGTAGTTTTTCCTTGAATAATATTTTCAATATTTCATTTATGGTTATATATTTTGTTTCAATTGAATAGTAATAATATTTAATTACATATATCTCCTTTTATAGGAACAATTTGCATCTTTATGGCACATGAAAAGTCTATACAACAATAATGTACATAAGTTTGCATTATTTTTTTTCCCTCTTATCCAGTATTTTTAGTTTCATTAAGATGCTAGATTAAAAGGTGGGGGGGGCGGGGGGGATGTCTATACCTAAATTTGGCACAATCCTTGTTTTAAAATGTCTTCCAACCACATTGCTTATATGGATATTAACTAAGAATTAAATGTCTAGTGGTGCTTGTCTTTTGTGTTTTCCATATTAATTTGTGATTTCTATGACATTGTGAACCCTTTTTCTTATCCACCTTGATATATATATATATATATATATATATATATATATATATATATATATATATAAACCCTTTTGTATTTTTGAGGTTATTTTCATCCTAAGACATGATATAGAAAAAATGCTAAATACCATCCCTAAATCCTATCTCTTTCTTGAAGATCTTGTCCTTTGATAATTTAATTTCCATTTCAACACATTTATTATTTTTATTTGTTGCTTTTGAGTCCCCTTTAAGGTATTTGGGTACATTTATATAGAGTTTTTATGAGGAATTTGGGAAAAAGATTCTAACTTTTAAATATCTATATAAAAGTTATACTTTGATTACATTTAATTATTAGAGCTATATCTGAAGTATTATTACATTTACATGTTTGTGATAAAGTTAATCTAGGAGAACAATAATTTAGATATGCATTCACCATTTCACACACATACATAAGTGGGAGAGATACATTTGAGTTTTAACCCTCTTCAGAGCATTGGAAACTTAGTTTAGTGATTGGTATTTCAATGGGGATTGACTAAGGTCCATCGAACTCAATCCCTTTCGCATGATTTTGACACTTTTATGTCTTAAGTATTTGTGTGGGAAACTAGGGTTTGATATTTATGATACATGTGTACATGTGAAAAAGGTTAAAAAGGTAGAAACAAACATCAATGAATAAAACAAAACATCCAAGAAAGATTCAAAATCTCATGGTCATAAGGATAGGATCAATCCATAACGTGTAGATTGATTGTTATTCTTGTTGAACTACTTTTGTTGATCTTTTCCCAAGCCAAAAATAATAATAAATTCTCAATAACATCTTTGTTATAGGGACATGATCAACCCATAGGGGTAAAACTAATGTTCCTATCCTATTTTTGTTGATCTTGTTCGAAGCCAAAAATTATAATTAGTCACTATTAAATAATCTGTTACAAAGATAAGATCGACCCATAGGGGTCAAAACAAACTACTATATATGTCCTTTTGATAATATTGTCCCATACTAGAAAAAGTCACTAGATTTAGAAAAAAATATACTTCAATAATTTCACATATCTTTAAATCAAGAAATCAATTTGCATAAGTCAGGGAAGTGTGACAAATAAGTTAAATCTTTCTCTACCCTCCTACATTTGTTTATTACACTTGTATAACTTGCTTGTCAAAATAATTATTTTCAAATCATATCTTTTACTTATTCTACTAATTCATTACCCAATTATATTATATTAGTTTATATCTAATTAAAGGTTTATTGCTTTCATTAATACAAATTTAGATAAAACAACTATAAACATCTAAAATATAACATAACCTCAGAAGAAATTTACAAAAAAATGGAAAATATCCTATAACATATGTTGGGCCTAGGTACAAAATGTACCCTCCCATTAAAGAGATTTGTAATCAAAGCTAGTAAAAAATTATAAATTTAAGTACGCTCACACTAGAGTAGTACTAATATGGGTAACCTCTTTGGAACTTCCCATGTACAAGTGTTTTTTCTATGGGTTTTAATAGATGCAAGGGATGCAAAGTGTATGGAACCTAAGAACATTACATAACAAAGGGAAGTTATAACCAACACACCATATAATAATAAATTAAACACATGAATGAGAATGGGGGTTTTAAATTCTTTTACTCCTTAAGATCCCCTTAAATTTTAAGTCACATTTTCCAATAACATGGAAAATTGTGTTGATGTTTGCATTCAAACACCACTTTTCTCATAAAAATGATACTCTTTATTTTTTTTATTCAAAATGTGGTGAGTTTGGATGTTTACCAAAAAATTCCTCTATCTCTATTTTTGCATCATATACTCTATTTGACCTTGAACATTCAAATAACCTACTTTTGCAACTTCCTAATCTTTTCCTTGATAATGCACTTTGGTTCTGAAACTAGATTTCCTTATTTATTTATGATTGTAAGTTCTATTTATGATACAATATGCACTCTTATATTCTTATTAGAACATGATACATGGATAACATCATGTAATATTCCCTTATTTAGTATGTATATTGCACATGCAAATTCTCCCACCTTTGTTCTCACCATGTATGGCTCCATAATATTTGGACTAATTTTTTTTCCTTATTACATTCTTCAATGTGGCTTGCTTATATGTTTGTATCCAAAAAAATACCATGTCCCTAATTTCAAATGTCTTCTTTTTCCTATGTTGATTTGCCTAGTGTTTCATCATATTAACACTTACTTCCATATTTTCCTTCAAAATAAGAAATGTTTGACATCTCCTCGAATGATTTTAAATTGATGGTACATTTATCCTCTGGAATTACCCAATCTAATGGTGATGGTGGGTTGTGCACATATATGGCCCTAAAGGGTGTCATTTTTATGGTTGAGTGATCTGCATGGTTATACCAATACTTAGCTAAATGTAACCATTCCATCCACTTAATTTTTTTATTCCATGCATACATTATAAGATGCCCTTTTATGAACTTGTTCACTACCTCTATTTCACCATTTTTTGGTGTATGGTAGGTAATGCTCTTGTTAAATATAACCCCTACATTACAAAACAATTTTTTTCCAAAAATGATTGACATATTCAATCCTAACTACAAACGTTCTTATTTGACATACCTTATAGCTTAAATGCATGTTGAAAATATAATTTACCATTCTTGGGGCCATTTTTTCCTACCTTTCTCATTATAATGAAATAAGCATACTTAGTTAATTGATTTAGCACAAAAATATTTCATCCTTACCTTCAAAGTTGGGAAGCCCTGTGATAAACTCCATTGACACAATTTCCCATTTTGATTTTGTATAACATTTGGTTTTATAAGTCCTCAGGAAGGAAAAATATTGGCCTTATTTTATTGGTAGGTGTCACACTCAACTATAAATTTTAGAATGCTTGCCTTCATGTTTTTTGAGAAAATAGAGACAACATTTTTATAGGTTTTCCAGAATCCAACATGTCTTGTAGATGGAGATCATGCCCATGCTCAAGCACCTTTAGAAATATGATTCCATTATAAATAGACAAATCTTTACCTTTATTCTCTCCTTCAATCTGTTGTATAATCTTAGTTGTTGTAGGGTGAGTTGAGTATTTTTATATAAGATATTGTATCTAAGAAACTTGATTGATTAAAATGACATGAAAGATAGGGATATATTTAGGAATGATAGTGAATCTATCAATACATTCTCCTTACATTTATTATATAGGATCTCAAATTTGTAGGTTTTTATGTTATCAATCCACTTATGTTTCTCCTATGTTAAGTTTTCTTGAGTTAACAAGTGTTTAACATTGAGATGGTTGATCTTAATTAAAAAAAATCCTCAAGATAATTTTATACCATTTGGCTATTACATATAGGATGGCTAACATCTCCTTACTATATGTTAACCTCCATCATTCCCTATCAATCAATTTATTTCTTTCAAATGTGATATGATCGTCATCCTGAGAAAGTGTTACAAGTACAAGTCAATAAAAATTCATTTAATGACAAAGGACTTAAAGAAATTAAGTGTTACTATAATTGAAGTAGAGATAAGAATCTATTTGAGATCCTCAAACAATATTTATGTGATAATTGATAAATTGAAGGCATCCTTCTTGGTAAGGTTCATCAAAGGGTGGGTTATTGTAGAAAATTTCCTTATGAACCTTTTATATAATCTTACCAATCTTAGGAAACCACAAAGTGTATCAAGAGCCTTACACACATGTCAATCACATATGACCTTGATTTTATTAAGGCCAATGTACACCCCCTTAGTAGAAATAATGTGACTAAGGTAATCTAAGGATGTTTTAGAAAATTCACACTTAAAATCTAAGGATAATTTTCATAATAGACTCCAAATTGTTTTCTATATTATCTTGATGAATCCTAAATGAGATGCATAATTCCATTAGATAATATTTGAAAAATCAAAATGTAAATGTAAACTGACTAGTTATTTTATTATCTCTTAATTTTTTTAATAATTATATAAAAAATTAAATATATTATTCAAATAAAGATATAATTCATAAAGTTTCTTAAGTATCTACCTAAAGTAACAAATATATTTTTCAATATTTTTTTGGTTGACCACAAGCCCTATACTCATCTTCCACATATAGAGAAAGAAATTTGAGAGTCCAAAAATGGAAGCCTATATAAACTTTAACTTTAGGTCCAACTAGTCCCATTTTTCTAAATTAATTCATAGATTTTAAAATTTGACACTTAAATCTTGAAATAAGAGTGGATTCGAACCAATCGTGAAAATATTATTTATCAAAAGCTAAAATATTTAAAACTTATACCAACCCAAATGATATTTAATCTAAGAAATTTTTGATATATAGTTATAATAGTTAAGATTATTTTTTAGCTTCTACTTTGTGCTTGGTTAGTTGAGGTTGTCACCTAAGGTGGCATAATTTCCTTAAAAAAATGGACATGCATTTGTAAATAGAATTTTTTTTGATGTTTTTTATAATAATTTTAGAAGATAATAAATACTTCCAAACATAAATGTGTTATGTTGAAGTTTTTGGTGTTGCATTTAAAATTACATTTATAATTTTTGAAAACACCACCTCTATACTAAGACAATACTCCAACCCTAAAGAGATAAAAAGTTTGGATAATCTCAGGTTTAAAAAAAAATAGATTTTATTTTCTAATTTGTGTAGACTAAATTCTAATAATCAATAAGGGTGGTTTGTAAACCTGTATTAAGTGCTTATTACACAAAGATATGATATTTTGAATTTTTATGTACTTAAAAAAGGTATTGCACTTACAAAATTAAGGCATATGGATATTTAGATAATATCTTAGTGTACAAGTTGTTGTATATGCAATTGTTGAAGAAACCCTGTTCAGTTCCTTTAAATGGTAAAAAATGATAATTTCATGTTGTTCTAGTTCTTTCAATTCCTTTAAAATTCAAAAAAAGACATTTATTAATGACTTACAAAATTCCAACTACCACTAGAACATTTATATTGATTTATGAATTTAAAAAATTAGTATATTATTTTGTAGAGAAAAAATTTATTAGAGGCAAAATGTTGTAAAAAAGTGTAATATAGTACTATTAATGATAAAAAACAATACTTTGATAAGAGAAAAATACATAAATACACACACACAAACATCCAACCCCCTCCCCCCCTCCACACACAAAACACTAATAAAATATTGAAAAGAGTATTATATGAAATCGATAAAGGTAATTTTTTTAAGTCACTTCGAGAGAGATAATAATTTGTTAGAATTAAAAAATACTACAATATAGTGCTATCAATAAAAAATCACCTTCTAGATAAATGAACCCAATGATGTCATTCACCAAGTCCTCATTTTCTTGTTGGTGAAATATGGTGAGACCTTTTGTGGTAAGGAAGTTCCACTGGGAGGGTCTTCCATAGAGGACGAGTCCCCCAAGGAAGACCCTACCTTGGATTCCCATTGCCCATTGCCCAACCCCTCCCCTTTAAGCCCCATCTCCAAGATCTTAACTGGGGATCTCCACCTAAAACTCACTGAAACCAAACCAAAATCCCTAGTGCTAGAGGAAGGGAAATTTACAAGGGCATCAGGTAAAGATAAGGCCCCCTTTCAGAGGTGATTAGAATGAACAAGAAACAACTGAAATGGTTCAATAATAAATTACATGAGGTAGGAATTAGCTTGGTAGGATTGATTCAAGAGTGGAAATCCATTAATAAGGAATTTTAAAAAATGATTCAATCCTTTTCACACTTTTCTAAGGTTGAGGGCACTCCCAAGAAATAGGTCACCAAGGTGGAAGAGGATTCATTACTCAAAACCCTCCCTCAAATCACCTTTCAAGAAGACACTAGAGAAGGAACTTTCACAAAAGAAATCAAGGATGATAATGCCAAAGGAGGATGATGGTGGTTTGAGTAGTAGAACCTAAGCCAAAATCATAAAGAACAGATTGACAGAGTAGGTGAAGGACACCAAGGTAGTTAAGGCACTCGCAAAGGACTCCTCCCTCTCTAAGTAATTTCATTTTACTTTTTGTGTTTTTGTCTTCCGCTATATTTGTCAGCTTACTATTTTGATATTTCCATTTTTTGTTAGGTTATGGAGCTAAAAGCTTCAACCAATGCAAACATGGAGGAGGTTGATGAGTTCCAGGGAGATCGGCGTCGATAGAGTTTAGTGCAAAAGGCAACTGACATCGGCATGTGTGAACTGAAAGCAACCAACATTGGTAGGAGGTCGGCTGATGTCGGTCACCTCCAGGCAGACAGGGACTGATGTTGGTTGCCTGTGGCGGTTCTAGAACTGTTTGTTGCATGGACAGTTAGTTCATTGAATCGAGTTTTTGCATGTTAAGGGCTAATTATAGTCTCGAGCTACGTTTCTAATTATTGTAATTAGGTGTCTAATTATTGTTTGCATGGGATCTATATTATAGACTCATGGGCTGTATTGTAATCAAGGATCAAGGATTCAAGGAAGAGATTCTTCAGAGTGCAAATAGAGGAAGGTAAGGAAGTTCCTTCCACAAGTGTAAGGTCATTGATTTGTAGGTTGTTGCAAGATCAAGGAGAAGATCTACATGGTAAGTTAGATCGGTTTGAATTGCAGGTTGTTGCAAGCTCATGGGAGATCTACTTGAAGTACTTTGAGCACTTGTGTACTGGCAGGGTTATTACTAACCAGTTGGAGGTGAACACCAATTCTGTGTGTGAGTTGTGTGTTGGGACCATTTTAGTAGGAGAGTGAACTTTTGATTGAGAATAGCTGTACACTTGAGGTGTGGGAATCCTCTGAGAGGTGTGGAGAAGAAGTGGCATCTTCTTTATTGTATTTTCTTTCTGTATGAGTATTAATACAAGTGTGTGTATTGTCTCTCATATTTTGTGCTATGTGTGAATTCTTGTTACTTGTTCAATCTGGTATAATTCCGTGTTTAGTTGCTTATACAAGGTAATCATATTATACACTTATTGGTAGAGTTGGATCCTAACAGTTGGTATCAAAGCTTTTGGTTGGGTTTACTAACAGGTTGTATCAGATCTGGTTAGTGTGTTGATTACAGGTTACTCACAGGGGTTTCTATTTGAGTGGGAGTATAGCAATGGCAGATGAAAGTAAGCTACGAATAGAGAAGTTTAATGGAAAGAGCTACCAATTATGGAGGATGCAGATATAAGATTGTTTGTATCAGAAAGATTTGTACTTACCATTGGGTGGGGTTGCTAGCAAGCCCATAGATATGAAAGATGAAGAATGGAACATTCTTGATCTGAAGGCTCTGAGATCTATAAGATTGAGTCTTGCATCGTCTGTGATTTTAAACTTGTCACAGTGTAAGACAGCGATAGATTTGATGGAATCTTTGGCAAATTTATATGAAAAAACCCTCCACTTTGAATAAGGTATTTCTTATGAAGCAATTATTTAATTTGCAAATGTTGGATGGTGGATCTGTACATAGTCATCTTAGTGATTTCCATGGTTTGGTAAACCAGTTAAGTTCAGTCAATATTGTTTTTGATGATAAAATTAAAGCTCTCTTAATCTTGTGCTCATTACCTAAAAGCTGGGAGAGTTTGGTAATGGCAGTTAGTAATAATGCGTCTACTTCTAAAATCTTAAAAGTGGATGATGTTGTGAGTGTGATCTTGAATGAAGAGATACGTAGGAAAAGCACAAGTGAATCATCAGGGATTGCTTTGAGTGTTGAAGGTAGAGGAAGGCAAAGAGAGAAGATCGAGCATGGGAGATCAAGGTCCAAGACAGGTAGGAGATCCAAATCCAGGTATGGCAGAATAACCTGTTGGAAGTGTGGAAAGCAAGGGCACTTAAAGAGAGATTGCAGATCGGTTGTAGATCAGCATGAAGGACATGAAGAAGAAGTAGATGTTGTAGAATATGTTGCATAGGATGCTCTGGTATGTTCTTTGGATAAAGTAGAATCTTGGATTTTAGATTCTGGTGCCTCTTTTCATGCATCCCCAAATAGGGAATTTTTTCATGAGTATGTCCAAGGAGACTTTGGAGAAATTTATTTGGGGGATGGTAAGCCTTGTCAGATGGTTGGCAAAGGGAAAGTGAAGCTAAAATTGCAGATGGGCAACACATGGGTGTTGAAGGAGGTCATGCATGTCCCAATCCTGGAGCAGAATTTGATTTCAGTTGGAAAGTTAGGTGATGAGGGTTGCACAGTAACTCTCACAGTGGACTCTTGGAAAGTTATCAAGGGTGCACTTGTTGTAGCTAGAGGTAAGAAAGTAGGTATGCTTTATCTATCTACTTATATTACTGATTCTCCTTTTGGGTTATCTACTTTAGCTGTAGATTTGGAGCTGTGGCTTAATAGGCTTGGTCACATGGATAAGAAGGGGATGCATGTTCTTGAGTCAAAAGGTATGCTTTCAGTTTTGAGAAGCATGGATCATGATTTCTGTATGCAGAAGAAGAAAGTTACGTTTCTTGAGAAATCTGATGTTAGTGACAAGAACATGAAAGCCTTGGTTTTTAAGGGGAAGATGACGGATAGGTATCAGTCACAGGTGCTGAGGAATTTTGAGTAGAGCAAGGGTGATTTGGACAAAGTTTTGTTCCAAAAGGAGCTCACAGGAAAAAGTCATTTCTCACAAGCAAAACATAGAAGGTGACGGCGGTTAGAAAACCAACGTTGGCATCCAAATAGGGACTGACGTGGGCTATGTGTAGACTGACGTTGGTGACTCAGGGTAGGTAAAAATTGGCGTCGGCCAGGGGAAACCGACGTCATCAGGGTGGCAGTCGCATGGAATTGACTTCAGTCGGGTGCAGACTGAGATGTGACTGGCATCGGTCACTGAGATGGATTTTGGGTAGACATCAAGCTATCAAGGAGTCTCAAGCGCCCATATGGAGGATTGAAAGGGTAAGTAAGTTTTAAATTTGTCATTTTCCTTCTTTACACTACTTGTTGCTCACTGATAGTCAAGAATTAGGAAGTTGTTAAAGAAGCAGAGCATGTAGATCCAGGAAACAGTGGGAGCTTGGCATGGATGAGGAATGTGATTCCTTGGAGAAGAACCAAATAGGAGTTTTTTGGTGGAGTTGCCAGTCAGAAGAAAGCACTGAGAGATGAATGGATTTTAAGGATGAAGAAGAGCGGAAATGGACATGTGAGACAGTAGGCCAGAGTATATGGTCTTGAGTAAGTTGCAGGACAGTGGAGGTTTGACCATTGTGTTTCACTTTACCAGATTGGATAATATTAGCTACATTATCCTATTGTTGTATTGTGTGCTTGTTGCAGAGTTACATATATAGGGGTGTTACTAAACTAAAGGTAAAGCCAGTTCAGAAGTGTGTCATGAGGAATTTGGGAGCAACAAGATTTTTTTGGCATGAGTGTGTTCTAGGGACATGGAAGGTCACAGGTTGATTTTGTTTCAGGATGATTGTGTGAAACTGGTTAGCACCCTGATGGTTAGACAGTTCTATGAATAGTGTCTTGATTCACATAATGAGGTTGAGTACATGTGTACTAAACTTGGGTTTTTCCCAAGCAGTGGGAGCTGTCAAAAAGTTTGGAGCCAATTTGAGAAAGAAGCACTGGAGGGCAGTTCAGTGGATTCTCAGGTGTTTGAGAGGGACCAGCAACAGGTGCGCATGCTATGCAGGGTCAAGTTTCTTTCCTACATGGTTTGTAGATGTGGATGTGGCAGGTGATTTGGATGATAGGAGGTTCACCACAGGATTTGTGGTGTTTGGTTTTCAAGAGTGATTTTGAAGATGAAGATACAAACTAGATGATGTACAGGTATAGGTACAGTTGTAGTTGTTTATCTCCAAGTGGGAGATTGTTAGGTTGTGGAGCTAAAAGCTTCAACCAATGCAAACATGGAGGAGGTTGCTGAGTTCTAGGGAGATCAGCGTCGACAGAGTCTAGTGCAGAAGGCAACCGACATTGACACGTGTGAACTGAAAGCAATCGACATCGACAGGAGGTCAGCCAATGTCGATCACCTCCAGGTAGACAGGGACTGACGTCGGTCACCTGTGGTGGTTCCAAAACTATTCATTGCACAGACAGTTAGTTCGTTGAACCAAGTGTTTGCATGTTAAGGGCTAATTATAGTCTCGAGCTGTATTTCTAATTATTGTAATTAGGTGTCTAATTATTGTTTGCATGGGATCTATATTATAGACTCATGGGTTGTATTGTAATCAAGGATCAAGGATTTAAGGAAGAGATTCTTTAGAGTGCAAATAGAGGAAGGCAAGGAAGTTCCTTCCACAAGTGTAAGGTCATTGATTTGCAGGTTGTTGCAAGATCAAGGAGAAGATCTACATGGTAAGTTAGATCAGTTTGAATTGCAGGTTGTTGCAAGCTCATGGGAGATCTACTTGAAGTACTTTGAGTACTTGTGTACTGGTAGGGTTATTACTGACCAGTTAGAGGTGAACACCAATTCTGTGTGTGAGTTGTGTGTTGGGACCCTTTTGGTAGGAGAGTGAACTTTTGATTGAGAATAGCTGTACACTTGAGGTGTGGGAATCCTCTGAGAGGTGTGGAGAAGAAGTGACATCTTCTTTATTGTATTTTCTTTCTGTATGAGTATTAATACAAGTGTGTGTATTGTCTCTCATATTCTGTGCTATGTGTGAATTCTAGTTACTTGTTCAATCTGGTATAATTCTGTGTTTAGTTGCTTATACAAGGTAATCATATTATACTCTTATTGGTGGAGTTGGATCCTAACATTTTTGGTTTTTCATTCTATGGGGCTTGCTCTATTTTATCACACTTTTACTTATACTTAGGCTCTAGGTCCTTGTAAAACCTGGTCTTTTAGCTAATCAAATAAAAAAAATACTTAGATAAGAAAAAAATACTAATATATTTAAAATCAGCATTATCTAAAGACTAATGAGATATTATAAATTACTATATATGAAATAGTTAAACATAGTTTTTAAGTCATTTAAAGAGAGACACCAATTATTTATACAAGGTCCTCTTGTGGAAGGTCACAAGAGGATTCTTCTCAATTTACCTTATATACTATTGAAAGTGTTGTATATGCCCTTCTCCCTCAAATTTTAACCTATACCTCTTCTTTGGAGTACTTGGGTCTTCAAAATCATACCCACTCACATTAAAATTCATATATATATATATATATATATATACACATAAGAGAGAGAGAGAGAGAGAGAGAGAGAGAGAGAGAGAGAGAGAGAGAGAGAGAGAGAGAGAGAGAGTGAGAGAGAGAGAGAGAGAGAGAGAGAGAGAGAGAGAGAGAGAGAGAGAGGAGAGAGAGAGAGAGAGAGAGAGAGAGAGAGAGAGAGAGAGAGAGAGAGAGAGAGAGAGAGAGAGAGTTATAAAAATTAAATATACAAATAGGAAGTTACAAACCATCACCAACAAAATAAGGAACCACACCTAAACTACGAACATTACCAAAAATACTCATATTGCATTTGTAAATTGATATGGAATAATACCCATGAATAAGGGATAAATCTAACTCAATATTTTTATGTCTCTGCAAAAGTTCAATTAAATCTAGCAAAATATTTTGATCATTGAAAAACTATAAAAATGTTTTTGTTACTTAAAATGCAATCTTAGCTAAGGTGGCATAATTTCATTATAAGTGTTCTATCAAGATTAGAAGACTTGGATTGTATAATTTACCTAAAACTAATGTTATTGATTAATAAGTCTTTCACCACATTATGTTGATTTGATTAATTAAAAATATGACAATGAATTCAATGATATTTATGTTCAAAAATACTATTGGAACTTCTTATCACATCTAAAATATTTTGGATGATGATAATCAAAACCTTGTCATATAAGTACAAATACTAGATAATGTTGTCCCTACAATTGACTTGATAGAGGAATATGATAAGCTTTGTGATTTATCTTCTCTAAGTTTTGGAAAGAAAATTTTAACATCTTATTGATTTTTGGCATTAATATATTTGTAGTTCATAACATAAAAAATGCTTAATTTATATTTCAAGAACATAAAAGGAAAAAGAAAAAAATAACTCAAGCCACCAAATATACAAGCCAATCAAAGTTCATATAAATAATATACTTTATATTTCTAATTTTTTTTTATCTTAGGTCACAAAAAAATTGGAGTAAAATCCAATAAAAAACCCTATATTTCAGGTAAGCAATGTGAACAACAAACAAACAAACAAAACAAACAAAACTATAATGCCTAACTTGCATACATAAATTTGAAATTTGTAATGTTACTATAACTTTTAAGGATGTATCACTCTTTAAACTAAAGTTACCATAGAAAATAAAATCATTATAAGTAAAAGTGAAGAGGAAGCATATAAAGCAAATTTGATTGATGCGAGGAAGGAACAATGTAAATTTGATCTTGAACCTAAAGCAACACTAAAGGAATATGCAAAAACTCATGTATATAGAAAGTTAAAGGAAGTGTAAAAATTGAATGATATTCACCAAAAACTTGATCTCATATCAAAACCCTATGGATTTTACATATCCAAATGATAGGTGTTTAACATAGAGGTTAGAAAGTCAAAATTGCTAATAGAGAAAAGGAATTTTCAAAGATATTTATTTCAATAAAGAATTATATACTCAATGTAATATGTAATGTTAACCAAGATTCATTAAATATGTACAAATCCATAGTAGTTACTAGGTTGCATGGTTTTCACCCCTAAAACATTACATACAACTTTTTTATTTTTGAAGAAATTATAAGACTTAAAGGTAAAAGTAGCACCAAACATAAAACATAGAAATATATAAAAACAATAGTACAAGATTTAAACGAAATGCATTTTAACGCACCTAGATTTTATAATTTATCTTTCTCAGAGTATAATGCATTTTGTAGTTGTCAAACACAAGGATCTACATGGGACCATAACAATGGGCCAATGGGAATAAAAAAATACTTATAGATTAAGCTTTGATATTTTAAATTTAAAATGAAGGTAAAAATTTGATAAAATATCTTAGAAGATCTCCAATTGTATATTTAAGGTATATATAAACCCAATATTGGCTATTTTTTTAATAATATTATTATCTATTTGAGGCTTTTTAATTCATGCTTGGTGATTTGAAATAAGTTCTAAAATAAAATAAGAATTAACAAAAGTAAAAACTTTGAAGGCCATAGTTGTAGTAATCCAACTACCACAACTATGGTTAAAATAGCTCATAGTAGAGCATGTCTAAGGCTAGAGTTAGGATGGAATAATCTTACTTGCCAAAAATATGGTTAAAGTAATCTCAAAATATTTTATATGTCTCTATCTCTATTAGCCATGAGAAGGCAACGTGTCTCTTTGTTATATTACAACAGGGAGGTAGGAAAAACCACATGTTGTACATTAAAACACAAGAAGGGAATACATGATTAATTTACATAAATTTGATTTCTAATTAAGTTCCTACCTCTATTCAATTTGTATTCATGGTTCTTACTCTTAGTTTTTGAATAAAATGAAATATTTAACTTGTTTTATTTATCTACTATAGTTTTGAAGAACGTAACAAATGATAAATAATAGAGTTAGGGATAAAAAGATAAAGTAACCACTAATTTTAATAATCACTTAACAATAATAAATCTGATGTATTCACAATTGAAAAAGAAAAGCATAATCTTGCTAACAGTATACAAAGTATTGGGTTTGATCATAGTTGTTGTTAAGAGTGCCAATAAAAGGAATCATCAAGGATATATGGATAGAAAAATACTTATTTTGATGGCATTAAATGAGACAAGTTTAAAAAAAATTCAAGATCACTAGGTTGAATGGGATGAGCTTACATTGTAACAAAACCTTAGGTTCAAATCACTAGGAGACACAATAAAGTATTAAAATTGGGTTAAATATCACATCCAACTAACTAGGTGTAGTGTAGCACATTGTTCAAGATAGAAACATACCACTTGATCATGGTGTGTAGGTTAAAAATCTCCTTTTAAGGGAAAATTACCAAATTAAAAAATTGTGCAAAGAACTGTAAGGTAGATTAAAGCATATTTTTGAAATATTTAATAATACAAATTTAAGATGTGTTTATAATTATTGACAAATAAATGTTTATAACAAACATTTTATAAAATTGACCTTTTGAATAAAAATATGTGGTCATTGTAAAGGTGTTTGGGTTGAGGAAAGGGCTATTTACATTGATAAATATGAGCCCAATATTTATAGCAGAGAATCATATAAAAATTTATTTTCCATATTTTTTACAAAATCTCTTTTTATCCATATTTAACATTTTGACAAGACATTTTTTGAGATTTTGGCTATGATATTATAAAATTTTCAATGATAATCAAAAAAATATTATATATATAGCTAGATACAGACTTTGTAGGAATCATAAAAGAGCACACTCATCTAGAATCAGTGCATAATTAAAACCCAATTGAACAATGATGCTAAAAGCTAAGCCCCTACATCACCTTATACTATGGCATGGTGGGTTTAGGGATACAAATCAACTAGTTTTTAAAAATCCCTCCATTGATAGAAAATGCTTGTGATGAATAAACCCTAGTAGTAATGTTATAACGAAGTCAACCACCTCCTTTGATGCACATATCTATTATCACAACTATAAAGTGATAGATACGCTAAAAAATGCAACACCACCACCATGGTTGACTATATGAGACTATTGGATATTCATAAAAACTTCAAAAGCTAGAATACGACAATGTGATTGTGATTTTCCTCTTCAAATATGCAATTATACAGGGTATTTTTATTTATTTATATTGACCAAGTCTTCAGTTTAGTGCCAAGGATTGAGAGGTTCTATTCTATCAAATTTACCTAGGGATTGAACCTGACCTCATCCCTTATGGTATCAAGTTTTTACATTCACTAAGAAATGATCCTTGGTGGGATCTTTGTGAGCTAAACAACTTCACCAATGAATCAATGTCCTTATGACATTATATAGGAATTTCAATGCCACAACCAACAAAAAACCATCCTTGCCATCATTAGTAGGGAGGGATTCAATATTTTTCAGCTATCTCCTTAAAAATATTAAAACTATTCCTAAAGGGGTTTTAATGGAAGAATTATGAATTAGGTTTGCCTAAACTAAACTTCTCACCTGATGTGACTAGGCTCTGACAAGTCTTTGTGCATAACCCTAGAGATCCCTATAAATGTGTCACTACCTAACCTCTTTTAAATATGGGTGAATATAAGAAAGACATGGAAAAATAAAATAATTCTTCAACTAACCAAACAAATCCACATCTAAAAATATTATTAGATATAACTTAAGTACATCTATCTAAAAAATATACATAGATATAAAGATCTTGGTGTTTATCTTGGATTTGTCACATATCATATTAATTAATGACTTCATAATAATATCTCTTATTTTCCTATTTATGGGTCATATGTGGCCTCAATCTATATATACCATTGTGTCAAAGTGAAAAATAAATAAAAAAATAGGCTCCAGAAGTTCAAACTACACTTTATGCCCAATATATTACGGTTCTTCGATTGACATCTCCAAGCAAGAAGAAAAAATTTCCATTTGACAATCAAATATATGTCAAATTTAATTTTATAACTCACTATGATAGTCAAATAGACATCAAATCTAAGTTTGACCATTAATTTTTATCATCTCATGGACATTACACCCTGCTATCATTATAGGGTTCTTATGGACATAATTAATGCATTATAAATCATAGGCTTTACCAATTAGAAATAATTTGTAATACACACACACACACACACACACACACACACACACACACACACACACACACACACACACACACACACACACACACACACACACACACACACACACACACACAGAATCCTATCACATTTATTAATACCTTCTAATCATGTGCATAATTAGAATAATAGTTAATTGGGTCAATCAGGCATGAAATTGGTGCTAGTAGATCCCCACAAGTTGAAATGCAATGAATTGGCATACATTCAGACTCTCAATTATCTCAAAATTAATTGCATGATTTAACTAATCAATTTATTTTATTAATGGGGAGATTAATTGGGGATAATAATTAAAGGGTTATTTTTAGGCTTATAAGGTAAAATGCATTTACATCTCTTTATTACACACAAATGTGCATGTGTGTGTGTGCACTCGCACGTGCATACAACTATAATTAAATATTCAAAGTAACTAATACATGTCTCCTATAATTTCAGGGCAAATAGAACATGCACATGCATAATAGTTATGGTGAAATTGTGTCCTAGAATAGGTTATAATATATCTTATAGAGTGATTGGAAGCATAAATAAAGAAAATTATACAAAATTTGGTCTAATCAACCGATGCATATTTTCACACACTTGTCCATTTTAAAGAGGAACAAAAGTAAATTTTAGCCAAATTATGACATTAGCCATTAAAATTATCCCTATTAGAATCCTTGGAATATAAATTCTCCTTAGCCAATATATCCAATACAATATCTAGATGCAAAATATAGGAAACCAAGGAATATTATCAAAAAATACAAGGACACACTTATGTAGGAATTTAAAAAAATCCTTATTTATTAGTGCTTAAAATATAGCTAAAGCATTGTTAATACCAGAAGGCATGACCTTAAATTGGTAGTGCCCCTAATGAGTCTTGAATGTAGTATTCCCCTGATATTGAATCCAAACTAGTATCTAATAGTATCTATACCTGAGGTCTATCTTTGAGAAATACCTTTCTACATGAAACACATCAAGTAAATTGTCAATCCTTTAAACTAGAAATGCAATACATATTCTACATGAAACATCCTTATTATTGGCTAGGATCACTAGAGAAACACATGAGCTCTTACTAGGGATGATGATAACATCGTCCAAGAGTTTGGTTACCAATTTCTCTCTCTTGTATCTCTAAAGATTACCATATTTGTATAAGTGTACCATAGTTGGGCCCTTACTAGGGTCAAGTTCAATAATGTTTTCCAATTCATTTTTGGGTGGGATGCTCTTTGTTAAATATTGGAAAACTGAATTATATTTACAAAGTATCTTTGAAATACTTGGGGCCTATTCATGTGTGTTAGAAGAGTCTACATTTATACAGTAAAGGTGATCTATAAACCCAAAATCCACATTATTCATATTTTTTTTCATTTTAGTAGAGTCAACCATTGTGATTTCCCTCAGGGACCAAGACTTGATAGTATACTCATGGTCACCTTACTTGAATGTAAATAATCTCTCCTGATGATTCATGGAAAATGTTCCTAGTGCGTATAACCATTAAACCCACAAAACAAAATATACTCACCCAATATAAAAAACATATAATTTATCCTTAAGGAAATAATATATCATTGAAATTTATACACTATATGCTACTCCTAAGCAATCAATGCTTATGTTCCTTAGAAACTGAGTGGGAAAGATCTCAAAGGTGTCTACATGGAGGCCTAACCTATGGACATATTTATTAACTAGAATATTAAGTATACTTTTTGGATCAATCATGAATGAAATTCAAGTTTTATTGACATGGAAAAAAATATGAAGGTGTCTAGAATTTCCAACCCTATGATGGTAGAAAGTGACATTGATCATTCCCTTATTTATACTACATAAGGATAAATATTTTCTTATTCACACTATACAACAAATTGATATAGGGTACCCTCATTATCATACTTGGACACACATCTTATTTCATGTAGTCTTTTTGTGTTACTTACATGACCCTTGCTCCATGGTTGAGTGCACCTATGACAAGGGTTTGTAATAGTGGATATAATATTAAACATAAGAGCAAGATTTTTAGATAGTAAGTCTCATATTTCCCCTCATCTTTGGAATTCCTATAAAAAATAAAATAATTTTGAAAACTAGTTCCTACCATCTCATTTTCTAGGCCATCAATATGTTATTATGATCCTCTAGCTATAATAATATACCATTCAAGATATTATAGTTAAAACATCCTTACATATATTCACATCTTAGACTTTAGGTCAAAAATATAGGTCTTAGATTTGAAGAAATTTTGGCCTTGGACTCCAAAACTTATAATTTTTCCATGTACTCCTCCATAGACATTTATTTATTTTTAAATGCATTTTTGGGTAAAATATGGCTCATCCTAGTTATGATCAGCTCTCTAATTTAGAGCATTGGAAAAAAAGATAAAAATCCCCATCAATTTTTATAAAAACCCATCTATCTCACCATGTAAGGGAAAAACCATCCAAATGTTTTAGAGTGTCATTTAAATTATCATATTTATTTTTAATCTTCTGCACCCTAAAGGCTAATTTCAACTTTATCAATCATGAGTGGACCTCCATCCCACCTCCAAAATCATATTGTGGGATCTCTAATTTTAGGTTGAAAGAGGGACACAGTGAACTCTCTTCCTCTTCCTCTTCATCATCTAGTGGATCATTCTTATGATCCCCCTTAAGGTTGATATCCTCATATTCATCATCTAGTTGCTCTCAAAGTTTTCCCATGGAAAAAATCTCTTGTTATACTTTCTTCATGAACTCAATCAATATCCATTTTAACTATTCCTTGGTCTTTCAAACTTCAAGTTGTTTCTTAGATAAACTCCCTTCATAATTTTAGTAGCAAATGTGAAAATAGACGAAAGCTTTAATATTACTTGGTATGTTCTAAATAATAACATAAGATGGAACTACAAATTATAAGAAGAACAAATGATAAAAATAGAAAATATGAGGGCACCTGCTCACCGAATAGTGGATTGACCCTAAAAAATTATCTATAACACATGATTTTTCACATAATAATGGATCTTTATTTGCATTAAAAGTTGAAGGGGAAAAAGATACATTCTTTTGGGTTTCTCAACCCTTTATACCAATCCCAAAATAAACCTATTTATCTCATGATCAAACTCTTCACTAACTCTAAGAATACAAAATATAATATAATTTAATAATAAATATAAATCTAAAGGGAAAACATCCTATAAAATAGATTATGCTTAGCTACACAATAATGCAACATTATCCATTTCACCTTTGGAAGTGCCTATGATTTGATTTGTGGGTGTTTATGACACTACTCATGGTTAAAATATTGAGCACTTCCACCTACACTTACATACACCAATTTACCATGTTTTTTCACCTCTCTCATGCCATGTTTTTATGGGATCCTCCATACAAGCCAATAGATCAACTTGTAAGTCATAAAAATATTAGATGACACAATAAATATATATACAACTATCACTTTGAAAAAAACTTATCAACTCATATTTTCCATGATTCTATATGCCACCCAAACATAAGGTATGAAAATGCCTCAAAGGGATGTAGACACTTGGACTGCAATGATTGCAAGATATACCCATAATGGGTTGTTAAAAAGGCCTCAATTTTTTTAATCAAATGTAATGAGTGAAAAGAACAATGAACATACTCATCTATTAAAACCAAACTTCACAAAGACCATTTATATCTTCATGAGGCATTGAAATTATTTCACCGAATGTAAACAAATGAGCATACTACTAACATGTAGAAAAATAAGATACTTGGAACATAATTTTGCCATCAATGACACTTGAGAGGGAATTTTTTTAGATGTTTTAGTTGTAAGTGCACCTACCCTATGCCTCTACCACTCTATAATATTTTTTTCCCCACACTTACAACTCATATTTACCAACATAACTCAAATTTACCAACTTTGCTTCAAATCCATCATATAAACTTGAAATCTTATCAATGATTAAGAGAAATTTGTGATTGATCCTTTTATAAAATAAAAATGTTAAAGGGACCATCCTTTTTCCTTATCCTTTTATTTTTAAAAAACTAGGGGATGAAAAGTTGTACATGCATTATCAATTTAAAATACTAATAAAAGCATTACAATAATTAATTTTTATAATATTTTAATATTGATATGTGATACTTAAAAAATTAAGTTAAAAATACAACTTTCCCAAACTTCATGTCTTAAGAGTGACACAAGATTGTCTTAAATCTAACTTAAATAACAAGAAAAGTAGCAGTGAATTAAAAATTAAATTTTATTGATCAAAATCATTATTCCATTCAAAATATTTATAGATAAATAAACTTTGAAGTGAGGTGTAGGTGTGGCAACCTTTGTCATTCTTTTCTTTGATATCATTATTATGGCATAGTTTGCTACAACTAATGAAATGAGGAATGTTTAGGATTGAGTCTGTGTAAAGTATGTATAGACAAGCATAAATTATTAATTGGGTAAGTGCATGGAGATAGGGAAAAAAAAGTGGACATATGTTTTTGAAATCAACTCTGCGTATATGGATTTTAAGAACCACATACGCGGTTTGTAAAAACCATGTATGCATTTCTATAACATAGGCTCAGTTTAAAAAAATGAATCACGTACATTATTATATTATTTCAAAATAAAAAAATCATGAGAAAAAGACATGACAAACAAATACATGGTTGAATGAGACCAGGGACAACCAAATTAGACAATGCCATGCCAAAAGAGAGGTGTACAAACAAATTTTAATGCATTCAGAAAAAATACCCATTAATTTTATTGTATTTCTATTGAAATTTTTTATTTTTTAATTTATTTTTAAACACATGCAGAATTAAGTGGTGCTGAACAATAACCCGACCCTCTTATCCCTCCTAACCATAAAACCCTCTTATCCCTCACCTACAAAACCCTCCTATCCCTCTTCACCCGCAAAACCCTCCTATCCCTCCTATATTTCCTCAAGCCCCTGAAGGTAATCAAGAGGATTTAGTACCCCATATCATTGAAAATAAGATGGAAATAAAGGATCTAATTAGGACATTGAGGGATCCCTGTGTAAATAGACCCCAATAAATTTCTCTATCAAACGCATCACAAACATTATTAAGTGAAATTAACTCGTTAACGGGTCAAATTGATAGGTGGGTTGAGTATATAAATAGATGTAGGTCATACTATTACAATAAATTATCTATAGCCACTATGAAGAAACAAATATAACCAAATCCAAAATTTGTGCCCTATTCATTGATTAGAAAACTAGTGTGTTGTTAGATGTGATAGCCAAATGGATTCAAATCCACCAATGCACTCACGATTTGATCACACAATTTTCTTAGGACCGATGGTGGATGGTCTTTGATCACCAAAATTGAAATGATAATGAGGTCCTGATGTATTTTTTGAGAAAATTTTATTGTGAGTTTGTATTGAATGAAGTTCTAAACTATTTTGATTTCTCAAAGTTTTTCGATAAAGGAAAGGGCTCTACATAGGATAGGATAGGTGTATGTTGTGCACCTAATCAGATCATGAGATTACATATCAATAAACCACATCCTCTTGAGATATTACCCTATAGAGTCAAGGAGAATATAGATATTGATAATTTGCATGCGCTTAAGGTTCTTATTGACATCATCATTCACCATATGAACTAGATTTCTCATACTCCTACTGGTGAGGGTGGACATGGTGAGGATTCATCTAGTGATGCTACCCAATGAGATCACTATTTTAGATCATGTGGTGTTATATGTACTAGATCCGAGGAGAAGGATGATATCATGCAACCCCTTCATGATGGTATTTTCATGGGCCTAGATGATATCGACCTCACTATGTTTCAACCATCGACATTTAATCTAGACACCTTGGCTACAACTTCCCAGGTAACTTTAATATTTTACTTCTAGTAAAAATTATTAGACTTATTAAATATTAAATATTTGTATAATTTAAAAGGTATTTAATTATTTTTCATATAGAAAGCTCAATAATTTATATGAATTTTTTATGTTGAAACAAGATGTTGGACACTATAGGAGCATGTGTGTTGTTGCTACTACGCTTTTATATACCTATACAAAGGTAATTCTTAATGATTAATTAATGTTATTGATGCAAATATATTACTTGCATTTACTAACTATGATCAATTTTGATTCAATTAGGCTTATTTTGTGTTTGTAACTAGTCTTATTCACACACTTATGTGTGTGTCTATATATATATGCTAAAGTGACTAACAATGATATTTTTTTATTCAATTGATGACCATGCTAGACACTCTACCATATATTTGGGAGGGAGCAAATGTAGGTGTTTCTACTATGATTTCATCTGCACAGTAACTCACTGAAGTACATGAGAGTTATTGTAATGTTTGAGTGTAATATGGATGTGTATTTTATAATTATCCTCTATACTTGCACAAATAGATGAGGCGTGAAATAATTGTCTATGTAGAGTCCTCTGATGATGTCTTTTGGTCCTATTCAAATGAATAGTAGGCATGACATGGTATAGTTTACAATTTAATTTATAAAATTTTCTATTATATTTCAATGATTTAGTCAGTTGAATTACATGTTTATGAGCTAAATTTGAATTTTTATTTGTATATATATGTTTGTAGGGACCCAACCCTTCCATTATTGTGAGCACGTCACTGAATCCTATTGGTGATCTATTTCACACTCCCGTTCACTAGCATGAATCTGTCATTGACCCTATTGAGCACCAGTCACAAAATGAACATGATTGCCAACTTGTGGTAAGTGACCATGTGAATAATTTTATTATCATTTTAAAAACTTATTAATTTATTAAGTATCTTATTCTAGTATATGTAAATTTTTTGACAATATTTCATATGAATAGTTAGAACTATAGACAAGTTTTGAGTAGAGGAGGACTCGTAGTCATCCAGATCTGAGAACTCTAGTTGTGAGCAAGGCATCCAAGGGAGAGGCTTCTATAAGGAAGGAAAGGAGAGAAATGCATTTTGATGATTAGGATAATGTCTTATGACATTTTTTTGTATGCTTATATGGCTTGATGTATAGTTTTTCTATCATTATATGCCTATACGACATTGACCCAAGATATTGTATCAAGTGTTCACATTTTGTATGCCTTTATATGGATTTTATGGGTATATTATTTACATATATTGTTCAAAATTTTAATTTTTAAATATTATTGTTGATTTCAAATTTTTTATTTTATTGTAATTTATTATATATTCTCTTACATGTTCACATTATTGTATGCCTTAAACTTTTGGTGAGGATTAAAAATATATCTTCCAGTTTGTTAAATATTGTTGAAACATATGTGATGTAGGAACATCATTGAAAGTATGATGAAATGGTGGTGTCAAAATTTATTAGAGTCTTAGTTAGTCAAATAAATAAATAATTCCTTGATAAAGGTCCTAAAATTCAATTTATAGGTCAATTGGATGTTTTGGCAAGTTTTCCTGCTAAAAGCAAAATTTGAATTTTTGAATGTATTTCTTGTAAACATGTGAAAACATTACAATTGTGAAAGTGTCATTCTAAGTTTTCATGATAATATAATGTGTATAGGGTGTCATATAAGGTTAATTGAGTGGTGTTTATCCCAAAAACGAAATAAAGTTAATGTAACTAAAAGTTTACTCGAAATTAGACATTTACTATCTTGAGGACACATGGTTGAGTGAGAATATTGGGCCAAATTAGGCCATTATAAGCTTGGATTTATCTTTATAAATTATATAATATTTAAATAAACCAATTAATAATGAGTTTTAAGGCTATAACAAAAATAAAGGGTCAAAATTTTATGACTGTGTTGTTGTTGATAGTCTACCAATGTAAAATAGGGGTTTGTGTAAAAAAGTGTGATTTTATTGCAAATAAAAGGATTTTTGTTGCTTGAATTATTTTAATAATATATTATTTAATTATATAAAACTAAATTTTAATGTATTTTTCTCTTGATTCCAATTTCTCATTGTTTAAACCTATCAAAACTCTATTTTTACACACCTACAGTCCTTCACAGTCACCTGTAACACGTGAAAAAAGTTGTATGAGCTTGGATTTAATATTGGGAAGGTTAGATAAGGTTATTAAAACATTTTAAAAGGTGTTATAAATATTATAAATCCCCCAAACTTTATTAACAATTATTTAGTAACACTCAAGCTCTGAGTTTTCTGAGAAACCCTAGAGCATGGTTTTTAGCACAAAAAGCCCCATAACTCAAATTTTAACCAATGAAAATCCTTGAAAATTTATGATTAGTTTATATAAGGTGTTTTTAATATAATTAAATAATTCATATGTTTAAAATATTCCTAAAATTATAGTTATAACCAACTATGTTTTGGTATGCCTATAGGTGTCTACCGAGAAGGCTCAAAAAGGAGAAAAATTAATTGTTTGGATTTTTTATTTGGACTCAAGATAAATATTAAGGTATTTTAGTGTTTTTTAATCATATTTAAACACTTTATTAAAGTTATCCAATTCATATTTTTATTATATTTAAGCAAGATCCTTTGAAAGAGACAAATTAGGCTTGTAGAGACCTAAAAAAGCAACATTGCCATTGAGTTTAATCCTTGATAAACCAATAAAATGAATTGATTTATAAATATTTTAAATGGTCTATAAAATCTAAAAAAATCATTCAAGGAACCCTAAAAATTCATTTATAGAGGATTGTGCTTAGGATTGCCTGTAGGTGCTCATTGAGATAAGGCAGAAAAGAGAGATTTCAATCAATTTTGCTTAAGAATTGAAGTATTTGACCTTATTTAAAGATGTATATATTATTTTTAATTAATTTATACCTATCCAAAGAGGCAATACAAGTTTTTCACCTTAAATTTTGTTACATTCCCTTAAGAGCTAGATTTAGGCATAATAGACCAATAATGGTTGAGTCTGTCATCTGAGTTTTGATGTTGAATTTATTCTTGATTTAAGAAAAACTTAGAAGTTTGAATTAAAAACATAGATACGACCCATATAACCCTATTAAAGAAGTGAGAATGTGTATTTTTTTGCTTTAGCAGTTGATAAAGGGTTTTGTTTAAAGGTAGATCATAGTCTTGGGACTAAGTACATTGTTTAAGATCATTAATGGTGTCTTTCAATTAGAATACAAAGATTAAAATAATCAAGAGATAATGATAAAGAATAATATTATTGGTATTTCAAGACCAATACAGATGCTTAAGGTCAGGGAGAGATCTATTTTCAATTTGATCAAGAAGATGTTGAAGTAGACTTGAATGAGTACGTGGACCATTTACACTAGTATGGGAAATTTATGTATAATTATGTTGTTAAAACTTTAATATCTTGAATGATCCTAAGGATCATCTTAGTAAAAATATTAGTTCATAGTCAAGTCATATTTATATCATAGATTTAAATGTTATAATCCATAAGAGAAAGACTACTCTTCATGAGTATAAATCTAATGGATCCCTAAACGAAAATGTTGGAAGAGTCTATAAGGGTACTGTTGGATAATTAGCCACCCTTGATCAAGGTTTATTCAAGCCAGGTACCCAAGTTATATAAAATTTATAAATGCTATTGTTGAGAGTCATGTCTTGGTGTCATATGTTGTCTTGTCATGGTGTCTGTATCAAGTTGTTTCAAGGTCTTAATGAGGTCTTCTCAAGAAGGCAAGTTATGAAAATAAACTTTTCCAATATTTCTCCTCACTATGATCACTTATGAAAGTCTTTTGCATGGATTTTGGAAAGTTTAAGATAACTTTAGAGAGTTTAAGGTTATTTTGAAAAAGTCAAGGTATGTTTGATCCATGATGAAAACATTGATGTGGTGATCTTCCAAGATGATAGGTGCTCTATAGTCGATATTAGATATAAAAGAAAAGTTGGTGAGATAATAACATAGTCATTTTAGGCCTTAACAAAGTTTAAGGTATTTTTGTGGAAATTGTTTTTTTTGAGTGTGTGAGAGTACCTTAACCAAATTAAGAAACCTGATAAGCTTGGGCAAAGGCCTAGTAACATTTTTAAATCCTTATAAGAAGGTATCATGGTGTTAAGATAGGTTATCAAACAAGAACCAAGCCTAGATGAAAACTTGCCTCTCACTTGTGTTGAAAAGATGAAGTTGCAAACTTT
Source organism: Torreya grandis (assembly GCA_037957365.1). Classification (NCBI taxonomy): domain Eukaryota; kingdom Viridiplantae; phylum Streptophyta; class Pinopsida; order Cupressales; family Taxaceae; genus Torreya; species Torreya grandis. The sequence goes on from JARHVA010000698.1 coordinate 816,226, forward strand.
GTTAAGGTCATCAATGGCAATAGGGATCTTTAGAACATCTCGGTAAAAATATAATGGAGTCCTTGTATAATTATCCAAGTCATAAACAAGTCTAATCCATTTATTATAGGTAGTTTTGAAAATAATAATGCATAGGTAGTTTTATAGTCTCATAATGTTGAGCACTCATGGCATAGGATTTAATGATCAGTCTTAAAGTGCAAATTTTATGCTGTAAAGAGATAGGTTCTTTACCTTGAAAAGACATTTTTTATTTAGGGACCTAATTTAAAATATATTACTTACAACACCTTGAGATGTGCAATTTACACACATCCCCACCTTCACAACCTTGGAATCCATGCGAATATCCTTTTTTGCAACAATTCTGACCTTGAGTCACATGGACCAAAAATGTTGTCAACATGAAAGTTGTAGTTATAAATATATATTTATAGGGCCTCATGGATTAAAAAATAAAATTTCCACCAACTCAGGGATGAATTTTAGCCTCTAGGTATGTATTCTTGCCAATTGAGTATGCCTAATTAGGAAATGGAGCACTCATTATGGCCTTAAGATGACATTTCCCTAGATGTAAGATGCAAGCAGTAGTTGTATATCTCTATCATCAGGGACTCATAACTAAAAAATGGAATCACAACCATGTCAAGGGTGGGTTTTAACCTTTAGGACTAAATTACTGTCATCTGAGTACACTTGATTAGGAGACAGAGCACCCATTTTGTCCTCAAGATGACATTTACCTATAAAGCAAAAATATTTTAAGGTAAATTTTGGATAAGAGTAAAAAAAAAATTGTAAGTCATATACATGAAATGAAATAACCTTCACATTAATGTCAAATTCTTATACTTTCACCCTAAATCCCTTAGATTGAAAATCATCGATGAACTCATGATATAAGATTCAGTGGTCAGTCCTAAAATGAACCTTTTATGTAGTTAAGAGTCAAGTTCTTTACCTCCAATATACATTTACAATTTAGGGACCTTTGAATCACAATACATCACTTAAAACACCTTAATATGTGAAATTTATGCATGTAACCACCACCACAGCCTCGAAATCCATGTGAATACCCCTTTTTGCAATAATTATGGCCTTGAGCAACATCGACAAGAAACATTACCAAGATGCAAGTTATAGTTGGATATCTCTATCTTTAGGGAATTGTGGCTATAAAATGGAATCATCACCACTTTGGGTGTGGTGATTAACCTCTAGGACCTTATTATTATCATCTAAGTACGTCTAGTTAGGAGACAAAGCACCCATTTCAAGCTCAAGATGATATTTCCCTAGATGTAAGATGTAAGTTGCAATTGGAGATCTCTATGTTTGGGGCTTCATGATTGAAAAATTACATAAAAACCACATCAAGGGTGTAAATTAACCTCTAAGGCTACATTATTAGAATTTTATTAAACCCATTTAGGATATGGATCACTCGTTCTAGCCTCAAGACAACATTTCCCTATAAGGTAAAATTATTATTTTAAAGTAAACTTTAGACATGCATAAAATAGAAAATTCAAGTCAAATCCATGAAACAAAAGAATAATCACATGCCTACCAAATTCTTATAATTTCACATCTCAATCCTCATATTGTAAATCATCAATGAATTCATGGAATAGGATTGAAGTGATCAGTCCTAAAATGCAACTTTTATGTAGTTAAGAGATATTCTTTGCCTCTAATAGATATTTTTGATTTAGGGACCTCATCTTTGAAATACATCACTTATTACATCTAAATACATGTAATTTACACACGTTCCCATTTCCATGGCCTTAGAATCCATGCAAATACCCTTTTTTCTAATAATTCTGACCTTAAGTAACATTGACAAGAAACATTGTCAAGATGCAAGTCAGAGTTAGAGATCTCTATCTCTAGGGACTCATGGTTGAAAAATTGCATTTTCAACACATATGAGTGAAAATTAACCTCTAGGAGTGCATTATTTCCATTTGAGTATGCCTGGTTAGGAGATGGAGCACCCATTTTGGGATCAAGATGACATTTCCCTATAAAGTAATTTTTTTTTGTTTTTTAGGAAAACCTTGAACACACATATAAATGAAATAGTAAGTCATATACATGAACTAAATGAATCATCACATTCCATTAGAATTCATTTACTTTCACCCTGAATCCCTTAGCTTTAAAATCATCAATGAACTCATGGCATAGGATTTAGTGATCAATCCTAAAATGCAACTTTATGTAGTTAAGAGACATATTGTTTACCTCTAATAGACATTTCCACTTTTGGGACCTCAAATTTAAAATAAATCACTTCCAACACCTATATATATACTTTAAACACATTCCCACTACAATGTCCTCATAATTCATGTGAATACCCTTTTTTGCAATAAATCTAGCCTCAAACAACATTGACAATAAACGTTGTCAATATGCAAGCTATAGTTAGATATCTCTATCTCTAGGGCCTCATGGATAAGAAATGGAATTAATGCCATGTTATGGGTGGTGGTTAACCTCTAGGATTGTATTATTTGCATTCGAGTATGCCTGGTTGAGAGATAGAGCACCCATGCTACCCTGAAGATGACATTTTCCTAAAAAATAAAATTGTTATTTTTAGGCAAAAATTGGATAGGCATAAAATATAAAATGTAAGACATATATAGGAACCAAAATAACCATAATGTGCCTATTTAAGTATATTAATTTCTTGCCAATGTTAAATTAATTCTAATAAATAAATCAAAATATATTCAACTTTTTGTGAAGAAACCTATGTTGTCCTGTCATAGGGTAACAAACATAAAAAATGCAAAAAATAAGTAGAAAAACATTTCATGATTTGATTAAAAAGGTAAAAGTTCTATTTTGAGGTTATTCAAATATTTTATTTTATTACCAATGGCTGATCTTGTATGGATTTTCTTAGAATTTAAGGTTTGTTTAAATTTGAGTTCTCAAAACTCTATTTTTAGGGTTTTTATAGCTTGGAACATGATAATAACAAGGACTGAAATCAAACAAAGTTGAAAAACATAGATATGAGTCCAAATACACCTGATAATCACATGACAACATAAATATTTATTCAAAGATGTTTGAAATGTGGGTTATAATTCAAATACACCCTAGAAACCATCAACAACCATGTTGTTCAAATCATTGACTCCACAAACAATTATATGTATGCAATAACAAGTCAAGAACTTATCAAATATGGTTTAATCACACCTATAAGAACATGAAAAAGATTATGGAAACTTGTATTATTCATTTATTTCATGAAAAATACACAAACACCATTACAACCTCCTTATACACTATTCATCACTCCCACCAATTGAGTTTTTCCTTCATTTTATGCTTTTCTAAGCCTCCTCTAGGTTTGGTTCAAAATATATCCATCACAATTGATGTATAAAATTGGGGTTATTTATCTATTTAACCCACAAAAATAAAGATTATATTTACCTAGATAAGGTAAAATAGTCAATCGTCTACATGAACCAAAAGCTTCTCTTAGCTTTGAGAATATGGAATTCTCTACTAATGGTTCCAACTGCCTAAAGGTGGAAGTTAATTTGGCATCACTAACCTAGAAAAAATATATTAATATGTAATTAAATTAAAATTTATATATAATAGCTAAGAAACAAATAAAATTTGTTAAAAGTAAACACAAATACATTTGAGAAGTCAACATACCTTGGGAGTTCAATCTAAGCAAACACTAAGATCGACTCTATTCTTTATAATAGCATGAATTATTTCATGATCAGATTCATGAACCTTCTATATAGTCCTTTTTAATGGCCTACCCTAATATTTATGCAATTGCACATTTTTTTCAAGAACTAGATTTGAATAGTGAAGTATCTTCCTATGTACTTCCAAGCCTTCAAAAAACCATACATTGAAATATTTGATAGGATAACATTGAAGCCAAGTTCCAGTAATTACCATAGACCCAATGGGATAGTGAATTATATCCCCATCTATGATCATATAAGGTAATTTCTATTTTTCCTCTACACTCCAGTACAAGTAGTATTTTGTCCCCTCCTCATTATCCTCATCTACAATAATTGCATAAACATGCCCTGCATCACAAGACATAACATGATTTAACGACATGATCTACTAATATATTTACCAAATTTAGTACATGTATAAAACACATGTTAAATATATGGACACTTGGTTTCACTAGATCAAATATATGGTCAAAGTCATGTGATGATGTCATCTCTATAATTTTTTTAATGCTAGTAGAACCTGATAAGTGTCATTGGAATTAGAGCCCTACAACTCCATTCATCCAACCATTCTTGTGACTTTCACTCATTCCAAAAATATTAAATGCATGCAAAATAAAATCATGTCACGTGCCTTATATGATCAATCCAAGAACCTATATTTAAGCCGATGAGTGTCATTTAACTCCTCATTTAATCAATATTTAATTGATGTCTTATCAACTAGGGCTGGTGTCCAAAGCTGTCTACAATAAGGTATGGGATGGTAGATCTATAAGACTGCTTATGGGGGTGTTTGATTGTCCTATTCTAACTTTGACTAAGGAAAAAAATGTGTCCTAAACTACGTGATTCACTCTTTTACTAAAAAGGAAGAAATCAAATCAATTCACTCTTTTTTTGAAATTTAAAATCACACTCCTAGTTACGCTTACGTGGAAAGTAAATTCACACTCCTATTTAACAAAAGAAAATTTGCTTCACATGTCTGCTGTAAAAGAAAACACACTTTTGCTTAGAAAGGAAATGATTTTCAATAAGAAAATGCTTTTAAAACTATGAATTTGTTTTGATACTTTTATGAATAAATGTAAATATTAACAAGATTCTAATTAGTTATAACAATGAACTAGTGAAACATAACATAAATACACAGTTCCTAGTTCCAAGGAGAGTGGGCCCTTGCTCCTCTCGAACTCAAGAACAAAGATTAATCAATGCTGAAAATTGAAGTATTAATTCATAAAACTGAAATGATTACAATCTATCCGAAACTTGTAATATGCTTGTACAAATCTTTTCCTTTTTTATCTGCTTCCTATCATCTGATATCTATATATCACTATATATAAAAATATTACATTTTATACTAATATAATCAACTCAAAATAAGATGCAAAGGAATATTTTGAGCTCATCATCTCCCCCAAGATTTACCTTTTACAAGTCCCATTGCAAACATTTATTGGTGTTCATAGCTCTGGCTTCTACTTTCCACACTCTAACTCAAATCATATTCATCAAATTCATCTATTATATGCTTGTCTAAATTGATTGTAAATCCATGATGTGCTTGAATCATTTGTTTCCATATATTGAATTTCTCTTCTAATTGTGGAGCCCAACTCTACCATCCTAGAATAGGTATGATCAACAAAGGGGGTCTATATCTTATGCCGATCCATTTTTGCTCTCCCCCCAGAGTTTATTACCTCTATTAAGATTTATAAAATTGAGGATGCTCTCCTCATATTCCATCTTAAGTTATTTGGGGACATGACCTCTCATCTTTTAAGAGGCACTGAAAGTTGGTCCCATCTATTTACACTTGCAGCCACCACTGAATCAAAACTTTGTCTTGAAAACAAATCAAAGGAAACAACACAATCATATAAATCCTATAAATAATGCATTTTAACCTCATCATCTAACAAAGCATAGTTAAAATTTTGTTTGATCAATCTAGGAATAAGAAAGACTAGTCTGACACATAATCCCATAGTCTTAACATGATTTGTATAGTCCTCAAATCTACTTTTCCATGCTATTTTATTTTTGAATGTAGAATGTAATGCCCTCAGTTGAATTTCTCCTACATGAAGGTTTATCAAAAATTTATTATGCTCATGGTCTCCTAGAATCAAATCATGCAAATAAAATTCACAAAGTAAATCCTGCTGATCAGGTTCAACACTATAGAAAATTTCCAAAAATGTTGTTAGCTATAAAATTTTGTAAATAAGATGATAAGAGATCTATAGAAGCTGCCATCTATAAAATTATTCAAATAAAAACAAATTGTATGCAGGAGAAGGATTCTTACATGCCAAAATATATTCCCCTAATTTACATGCATCTTACAAATTTTCTTCTAAATCTTGGACTTTAGCTTCTAATTCTTTCTTTTCATTTTCTAAGAGTTTGTTTGAAGAAGTTGCATCTTTATTTTTCTATTTAATTACAGAATATTCTTCTTCAATTTGATGTAGTATTTGCAAGGGAGAAACACTTGGATCACTTTTTTGACAACCGTGGTTAACAAATACCTTAGGAGTCAACAAATACCTTAGGAGGAGAAGGTGCAACATCAGGTGCTTCATAAGAGTTTACCAAACTCTGCAATCTCCTATTTTCCTTCTTCAAATTTTATACATATATCTAAAGATCTATTTGTTCACTTTCATGTTCCTTTATTTTTTCCTCTAATCTGTGGACTTTTGCTACATGATCAGTAGATGTTGTATCTAATTTTTGCACCAAAAATGAGTTAAAATGATCCTTGTTCTATAATTGATTAATCAAGTCAGCAATGTCAGCTATTTATTGTTATTTAAGAGCTTGAGCTTGAAAAAGCTACAAAGTTAACTACATAATAGGATCATTTAGATTACATGATTTGCCTTTCTCATTGGTACATACTATTTTCCCTTTATCCATTGTAGTTTCAACTAGAATAGGTGGTTATTCCACCATACTTGATTCTTCTGTTGTGTGTGGCTCTTCCTCTAGAATTGACTCCTCTATTATGATTGGAGAGTTCCTTTTAGAAGGAATTTCTTCAATATTTGTAGGTGTAAGGATATTTTGATGTATGGGAGAATGAGATACCATTTTAAGACTTTCTAGTATGTCTACAGCCTCTTGTTCATCTTCCTCTATCAGAATGAGCCTTCTCCTTCTTTTATTCACTCTCTGAACTACACTCATGTTGGCTTTCCTTCTCAACCATTAAACCCTTGGTCTTCTCAATTTCTATAGTAACCTTGTCATCTCAATTTTCTTCTTTCTGACAAGGGAACTGGTTTCACTATAGATTCATGAGATTCTTGTGGGGACCTTGAAACTTTAGGGTTTTGAGATCTTGTGATTCTTCTTGAAGAAGAATAAGAAGGAATTTCTATTGGGACTACAGTCTATGATTTCTTCCTTGGTGTTATTTTCTCAGTTGATGTAGTAGGTGGAGATGAGTGTTCCTATGGTAAATTTGGGGTTTCTTGTGCAAGCAATTTTGGAATTTGTTATGCTATACTATTCTAAAATTCCTCTTAGACCTCTTATCCTTGCTAAAGGAAGTGATGTTGGATAATGAGATGAATAAGGGCATGATGCCTAAGAATAACATTAGGGGTTATAGACATAATTTGTAGAGCACCATATAAGAAGGATGGAAGGTTAATTTTGTATTGAGGGTTTTGTCTCCCATGCTTAAGGTGTATTAACATTTTCATGGTGTCTCCCCCTAAAATACTGTGTTGCCCCTCACAAATGATATACTTGAGTACCCACTTGGCTACAAATTTTTAGGGTTCAAGAAGTGAATTTCTACTAATCCCTTTTGATTTTTCCTTGGAATCTACTAAACATGAAGTCCCAGTCTGCTCATTACCATTAAATTGACTAATTAAATCAATAAATGAAATTATGCTTGTAGCTCTCATTCCCTCTTCTGGAAATTGTATAACTTGGCTTATAACTTGAGTTGTAATAGGAATAACAATGCCTTTCACAATTGAAAATTTAGGGGTGAGATTAGTGATGAATTCACTTACCATTGTTTTGTCTAAACCCTAGATATTTTTAATGAAAGGTAGCCATGCATTGCCTCTAAAAACTACCACAGAAGCTTTGTCTTTATGAAACTTTTCTGCATTCATTAGCTTTGATCTCATCTTCTGTCCCATTTCTTTGCAAATTTATAGTCAACTCTATTCCTTTAACTCCGATTGAGGTGTAGACCAATCTTCTATTAAAATTGGTAGGAAAAATTCATGGAGGACCTATAAATCAGCTTCTATTAAAGTTTGTATAAATAAAATGGTTTATACAAAATGCTATAGATGCATGAATTCATAGTTTGATAGATGACTTCATATAGTTAGGTGCTGCACGTTTCTACAGAGTGTGCCAGCCATTTTGTCCATTATTAGAAGTTGGGTGAAATGATGATGTGTCATGTTGATAGTGATAGTGATTCATTAACTCATTTTAAACCCTTTTTTATGACATCTCGTCATTATGATAATTGATGACTTAATTGATTATATCAAAGCTACACACTTATCCATACACCTTTGGCAGATCGGTTGCATTTTTTTTCATTATGGCATGTGTCATGTCATTCCATTTTGGAAAATTCAAATTTGGGTCATCTCTATAGAATAAGTCTTAATTAAATCAAAGATAATTAGTTAACTAAACATAGATAAATAAAATATATGTCTTACTTAGTTTGACCTTAGATGTATCCTTTGCTCACCATGTGTCCTGCACAAATACATTTGCATGGATTAGTTTATTACATGGAGATGACCAATCATAGTGTCATGATGATATTCTCTATTTTTCTTATAAATTTTGTTTTTTCCTTTTGGCCAGCCATTGCTGGTTTTATAGCCAAAGCCCTTTTTGCAATGCATATCTAGCCAACAAGCTGGTTTTTTGGCATGCATTGTCAATAGTGTCCCTAGAAGGATTTTCACTATTGATTTTTTTTTACTAGACTATAGGATTATCAAGGAGCATGTTCTCTAGAAGAAGCAGAGCTCTCCAAAATAGCTACTTGATCCTTTACCTTTTGAACAAATTCTTCTTTATTGAGAGGTTTTTTATAAAGCTTTAATCTATGTCCATTGACTAACAGAGCTCTTCTACTATCATCAATAGGTATTAGCTTAATATAATCATTTTCATAGACCTCCTCAATCTGTTAAGGTCCTAACCACCTTGTTTATAGTTTTCTTTTAAACTATTAAAATTTAGAATCAAACAACAATGCCCAATCTCCTTTCTGAAACTTCTATTGCTTGATTTGTGAATCATGCCAAACTTTTCTTTGATGTTGTACCAATTTAGTTATTTGTAGTGCTTCCATCCTCATCTCATCAAGTTGATTAAGATGTAGGAGTCTTTATTTCTATATTTCTTCTAATTCAATCCCTACTTCTACAACTATTTTCGAAGTTTGTAATTCAAATTCAACAGAGAATAAAGGATTCTTACCATAAACCAATTCATAAGGTGAAAATCTAGTTGTTGTTTTCTAAGTAGCATTATAGGTCTAAATAGCTTTTGGTACCTTATCTACCTAGTCCTTTCTACTAAAATTAACAATCTTAATTAAAATAGTTTCTAGTTCTCTGTTGGTGACTTCAACTTGCCCATTAGCCTGTGGGTGGTATGGAGATGTTTTTCTATGTTGAGTTTGATATACTTGTATGAAGTGCTTTATCATGTTTGACATGAACTATGGTTCTTGATATGAGACTATCTCCCTTAGAGAACCAAATCTTTGCATGATTTTGAAATATAAGAAATCAGCTACCATCTCTTCTCTTGCATGAGTTAATACTTCCACTTCCACCCACTTGGTCACATAGTCTGTACATACTAGGAGATATTCTTTTTCTCTGAAAGGAGGATCTATAGGACCTATAAAATCAATTCCCCATTTCTCAAATGGTTTTAAAACTAATTGAGGATGAGGGTGTAGAGACATCTCTATTGAAAGAGTAGGCTGTCTAATTCTCTAACAAGCATCACAGTGTCTAACATATCTTTTTACTTGTTGATGAAGGTGAGGCCAATAGTATCCTACTTCTAGGATTTTATATATGGTTCTTTGAGCTGAGTAATGAACTCCTCCTGGTTCATCATGACAAGCTCTGATGATATCATAAGTTTCACTATTTGTCACACACCTACGAAACACATGGTCAGGTCCAAGTTTAAATAATATTCCATTAATCCATTTAAAAGAACTTTCTTTGATTAAATGTTTCTTTTTTTTTTGTAAAAATTGCAGAGGAAACTTCCCTATGGTGAGGTAATTAGCTATATCAGCAAACCACAGAGATTTTGATGAAATAGCAAATAATTATTCATCTAGAAAGTCATCTCCCACTAGTTCTTCTTCACCTGTAGTATTCATTCTTGACAAGAAATTAGCCACCACATTAGACTTCCCTAGTTTATGTATAATAGTAACATCAAATTCTTGTAAGAGTAACAACCATCTAATAATCCTACCTCCCACAATTGGTTTATTGGTAAGATATCTAATATTTGAATGGTCTGTATAGATAAATACCTTGTAGCATGTTATGTAGTGTCTAAATTTGTTAATTGCATAGACTAAAGCTAGGAATTCCCTCTCAGTTGTAGTGTAATTTCTTTCAGCAAGTGTCATGTTTTTACTAATATAATATATAACATACATGTTAAAATCTTCATCCTTTTGTCCAAGGACTACTCCTAGTGTTATATTGGAAGCATCTATGTATGTCTAAAATGGCTTAATCTAATCTAGTCCTCTCAATACTAGAGCAGTAACAAGTTTAGCTTTGATGGTCTCAAAGGCCTGCTGGTAACTATCACTATATTCGAATGTACTATCTTTTGTAAGCAAGGCAAACATAGGGGTAGATATTTGACTAAAATTATCTATGAAGCATTTGCAGTAACCAACATATCCAAAAAAACTCTTAATTTTAGTTTGTGTTTGTGGAATGGATAAATTGGAAATTATTTTGAATTTCTTTGGATCTACTTGAATGCCTTTTATAGAAATGTGGTGTCCCAAGACCATTCCTTCATCCATCATCAACAAACATTTCTTATGACTCAAAGATAATTGATGTTCCTTACATATGATCAATACTCTTTCCAAGTTAGTAAGAGCCTCTTCATAAGTTCCACCATAAATGGTGAAATCATCCATATATACCTCAACATAATCATTTGTAAGGTCAAAGAATATTGCTAGAAATGCTCTTTAGAATGTTGCTGGAACATTACAGAGTCTAAATGGAAGTACTCGATAAGAAAAAATTTCCTAAGGACATGTAAATATGGTTTTATTTTGATCTTTAGCTGCTACCGTTATTTGGTTATACCCACTAAACCCATCCAAGAAAGAAAAATATATTTTTCCTACCAAGTTGTCAAGAACTTGATCAATGAAAGGTAAAGGAAAGTAATCTCTTAGTGTTTCTTTATTTAGTTCTCTATAATCTACACATACCCTTAACTTTCTATTTTTCTTGGGCACAATTACCAGAGGTGAAACCCACTAGCTGTCTAAAATGGGGTAAATAAACCCAACTTCCAACAACTTTTGGATTTCTATTTTGACTATTTCCTTTAATGATGGGTTTATTCTTCTTTGTGGTTGTCTAACCGATTTGATAGATTTTGTGTAAATGTGATGAGTGCATATGCTAGGATCAATTCCCTTCATGTTGGTATAATCTCAAGAAAAATATTTGGTATGTCTTTCTAGTACTTCAAAGAGTTGATCTTCCTCTTCATTTGTTAACTAACTATTGATGTTCAAAATCTTTCTAGGTAATACCATGATTAGTTTTGTACCTAGGTAGTTGGATTCTATTTGCTTAAACTCACTAATCAATGAGTTCAGAGGACATAGATGAGGAAGTAGCTTATACAACATGATTACATTATCAACAAACTCTTTTCTAGGAGGAATCAATCTTGCTAAAGAACAATGGAATGCATCTAAGAAATAAGTTTGCTATTGTTTTGCCAATTTCCACACACTTTCTTGAATCACTCCATGATCATATGATGAATAAATAATAGAAGAAGTAGAAGTGGAGGTTTCAAAATATTCTATCTAACCCAAGAATCCTAAACTAAGGCAGTCTGTAGTTTCTAGATTGGCTGAGTCCATAACTTTTAGACTGGCAGAGTCTATAGCTTTCGAACTGGTAGAGTCCATAGATTTTAGATTGGTAGAGTCTATAGATTCTGGGCATATGTCTCCATTAAATTCTTCCAAGTGTTTTTGAACTGTGATAATAGCTAATGAGGAAATGTTGTTTAATGTGTTGTCTGATTCATCTACCTAAAGTTTTTGTATACATTTTGTTGATGGTTTTGTAGGAGGATACAAAGTGATACATTTGGACTTTATCCCATTAAAAATGGTCATGTATCCTGACCTATAATCAATTAATGCTACTATATTAGCCAACCATGGTCTACCTAGGATTATGGGATACCTGAGATTCTTTGTTTTAGGTTACAAGACCATGAAATCCACTGGATACTCCCAAGACTCTATTAGTACTTCAACATTTTCTATAGTCCCTTCTGGTTTAGTTACAGACTAATCCACCATTTAAAGAATGGTATTTGTAGGTTGCATTCTCATAAGAGATAATATATGGAGAGTATTAGTTGTCATAACATTAATTGTTGCTCCCAAATCTACCAAGACATTAGGAATCTCTTTACCTCTGATTGTGACTGTGATCACTGGGCTTCCTAGATCTACATATTTTGGAACTAATAGTTTTCCTATTAATAAATCAGCAACTTTTCCATCAACATGAATGGTTCTTAGATATTTTACTTTCCTCCTAAGTGTCTTGATACAAAGGTTTTTGATGATTTTATTTAATTTAGGTATATCCCTAATAGTTTGTAGAAGGGGTACCTCAATATTGATCTTTTGCAACTCATGGACTAAGTTTGATTCTAGTTTAATACCATTTTTTTTAATCTTTTGGGAAAAGGAACTACTGGGGTAGTAGTTTTTACTTTGTTTGCTTTAGGGCTCATTTCGATTTCAAATTTTCTAATGTTTAATTGAGATGAGTCTATTTTCTCTTTTTCATCCGGTATCTAAAAAATGAGAAGTGGAGGTTTTTGTATCATTTTCCCTGATCTTAAGTGTATGTCTGAACACTCAATAGCTCCAACATTGATTGTCTCTTCCTGTTTATTAACATAAACAGGTGCTGGTTTTTTATTTTTTAGATTTGCTATTGGTTGTGCAGGCATTGAGGGTTGATTTCTTTGTCCTTGTTGTTGAATAAATGGGGGTGGCATTATAATTTACTATTGAAGTGGTCTTCTTAGTTGGGTGAATTGTGGTTATGGGTTCCACAACTGATTCCATTATTGATATGGCTATGGTATCCATTGCTGCTATGGTACCCATTGTTATTGTGGCTGTGGCATCATCCATGGGGGTGTTGGCATCTAATCTTGTTCTGCCCATGGATTTAAAATTGATGGAGTTTGAGGTTGATTTCAAAATAGTGAAGGAACGAAGACATTCCATGGTGCCATCCATGGATTAACTATATTTCTTGCATTAAATTGTCTTTGAGCCTAGTTTTGGGGGGAAAAGTTTTGTCTCTAAATATAATTTACTTCTTCAGTAGATTAGACTTGTGTTTTCATTTTATTCTTTAAAATAGGTAGAAGGGTATAACATTTGGTATCATGATTTGTTTCATCACAGATTCCACATGATGAAACATTGGTTCTATCTAGGGGCAGTCTCTAAAGGCATGTTTCTATCTGCACTTAGGACAGTAGATTTATAAAGGTTTTGTTGCATTTGCCTTAGCTTGAAGGCCATCTAAAGTACTATTTAGTGTAACCAGGATATCTATCTTTAGATTAGCAAATTCTTCCATTAACTTACCCACTTCATTAGATTTCCCAAATCTTCCTTTCCTAATTCCAGGTTTCGTTCAAGAGTAGTTGGTACAAGCTCATAAATCTGATCGAAAGCCAACTTATTTATATCTCCTCCTCCTATCAGATTTAAGGCATCTCTAGTGTCTTCATCTAACCATTTCAAGAAAACTAATTTTTGAACGTCTTCAATGAGTGGATAATTGCTTCTTTTATGAGTGAACATGAATCTATCCAAATAATCCTCTAAAGATTCATCCTCATTCTGTTTGATTTTGAAAAAATCCTTTTTCCTTTCTCACACTCAGCAGTAATCTTGGTATTTGTTCAAAAATTCTATTTCCATGTCATCCCATGTTTTAATAGAATCTCCAGGTAAACCCAAGAACCATCTCATAGCTACATCTTTAAGTGTAGAGGGAAATAGTTTTAATTTATGGCCATCTGTTGTGTAATCGTAAGTTTGGCATAGCACCTTAAACTCAAACAGGAATTGATTAGGATCTTTTGTGATCTTCCCCAAAAATTTGGTAGATTAGCTGGTGAAATATTTTTCATGGGGGTTTGATCATTGGGATCTATAACAATAGGAAAAGAGAAAGTCCTTCCTGGTTTTGCAAGTTGTTGATTTTATTATAGAGCCATTTCTTCTTCTAATAATGTTTCAAAGTTGGGATGATCTTCCCACTAAATATTTGTGGTATTAGTTATGGGTTGTTCAAAATTCTCAAAATTTTCTTCAGTTATGGATTTTTGAAATGCTTCTTCTAAATCATTGGCAATTTCTAAATAGTGTCTTCCTGCAAGAGATTGATCTTGAGAAATTTGTCCTATGGGGCTTGCTTGTAGCAATGGCCTAGTTTTTATCCAAGTTTTAGAAGATTCTTGCAGATAGGTTTCACTTGTGACTTCCAGTTCACTACTCAGAGATGTTGAAGGAGTGTCAACTTGTGTTCCTAGTGGAAACTTTAGGATGAATCATCCTCTCGAATCTCTAGGATGGTACATCAATTTATTGAATTTTTATGGGATTTTATGGGTTTTTACAATATTTTCTATTTTTCACTCTAGACCAATAATTATTACCTTACTAACACCTTATCTTCCCTGGTAACGACACCAAAAATGATGAGTGTCATTTGACTTCTCATTTAATCAATATTCAATTGATGTCTTATCAACTAGGGCTGGTGTCCAAAGCTATCTGCAGTAAGGTATGGGATGGTAGATCTAGAAGGCTGCTTATGGGGGTGTTTGATTGTCCTATTCTAACTTTGACTAAAGAAATAAATGTGTCATAAACTATGTGATTCACTCTTTTGCTGAAAAGGAAGAAATCAAATCAATTTAATCTTTTATTGAAAGTAAAAATCACACTCCTATTTATGCTTGCATGGAAAGTAAATTCACACTCCTATTTAACAAAAGGAAATTTGCTTCACACGTCTGCTGTAAGAGAAAACACACTTTTTCTTAGAAAGGAAATGATTTTGAATAAGAAAATGCTTTTAAAACTGTGAATTTGTTTTTGATGCTTTTATGAATAAATGTAAATATTAACAAGTTTCTAATTAGTTATAATAATGAATTAGTGAAATATAATATAAATATCATACAAATTTCTTGGTTCTAAGGAGAGTGGGTCCTTTCTCCTCTCGGACTCAGGAACAAAGATTAATCAATGCTGAAAATTAAAGTATTAATTCATAAAATTGAAATGATTACAATCTTTTTGAAACTTGTAATATGCTTGTACAAATCTTTTTTTTTTAATTTGATCCCTATCATCTGATATCTATATATCATTATATATGAAAATATTAAATTTTATACTAATATAATCAACTCAAAATAGGATGCAAAGGAATAGGATTCCTTAGTCAATCCATTCATCCAAAGATAGGAGATTGAATTTTCAAGAGATCTAATTATTTCGATAAAATAGATATCCTATCCTATAATAGTCTTAAGATCCAAATATATATACAACTTTAACAAAAGAAAATATTAAAAAAAAATAGGTGGTTATTTTCCTTATTTGATTCCAGCTAGAATGATTCTCTCTTATCCTATCTAGCCGCCAACTTCCCTATTTGTAGTTTTGTCCTTACAAAATTCTTGGAATTGACCCTGCAGAGTCGAGAGGAATGAACTTGCAGAGTCCATAAAAACAAGCCTATGGATTTCATAGAAACAAGCCTATAGAGTCTATAGAAATGAGCCTACAGAGTCCATAGAAACAAGCCTACAGAGTCTATAGAAACAAGCATGCAGAGTCCGTAGAAACAAGCCTACAGAGTCCGTAGAAACAAGCATGCAGAGTCCGTAGAAACAAGCCTGCAGAGTCCATAGTTCTGCTAGATGGAGATCAAAATTGTACATTCACTATACATCACCTGTGTCTTTTTCCTAAGCATTATTCACAACAAAAATCACTAAAACATACTATGTATTAGACATTAATGACAAAGTAAAGGTTTAGTCTTTGGTTTAATATAAACAAGACAAATATCTATTTTCCATGTAATAACTATCTAACAATCTAGGATTTTCATAAGATAATATCTTTCAAGAGATGAATTGAGGTAAATAACATGTCAATAATGAGCCATATTCTGAGCTCATCATAAGCTATGAAATGAGTGTAACTCAATTGATCTTGTTATTATCATACAATATTTATAGCTTGTTAATTGTTCATCCTTCATCAACCCAAAATATCTATGAACAATGGACATTTGTTGAGCACCATGGCCCATATTTTCATTACAGCATTCAAATATGTTTTTATCATCTATCAAATTAACTACCTATTCAAAATTTAACTCCTCTCTTGCAAGTGTTCTTTTGACACATGCTCCTACACCATCATGTTCCCCTTTCCCATGGCTTACTTTAGTGAAATTCCAAATATGTTTACACTAGTGGTGACATGCATCCTACTCAGCCAATAAAACATCCATGCATTATTAAATAGTGATATCTAGTTATCTGATCAAATATATATTTATTTAAAGTAATGTTTATTCCACTCAACTTGCCATAAAACATCTAAAAACAACCATGCACATACTCTAGAGAATGTGTTCGAGTATCGCTAACATAGAAGTGGTACTCCCTTAATATTTTTTGATCATATTCTATATTTTAAAGTGAATGCATGAATGTTATATGTGTTGTTGAGATTTTTTCCCCAAAAATATCATTACATCTAACACCCTAAGGGATACCCCCTTTGTTTTTTATGAAAAACCCTGAATCCTCCCAAAAACCCATTTTTTTGCTTTTTTCCTTACAGAATTCAAAACTTTGGTATCAATTTTCACTTGTGAAAATTGATTCATGGGTTCTAGATCTTGTAAATCACCCATAGCCAAAAAACCATAGAATCTGGAACTCACCATGCACTTTTCACATTTTCCCAATGTGCAAAATGTATGGCGGGATTTGAATCCCACCATGCACCCAAGCTGGTAGAATTTAGAACTTGATGTGCACTTTGAACATTTTCACAACATGCAAAGTGCATTATGGGCTTAGGATCCCACCAAAGAGCCAAACCCCCTTCCCATAGAATGTAGAACTTGAAGTGCATGTTACATGTTTTTAAACATGCAAAGTGTACATCGAGCTCCACCTTCTACCAACTACTCACCAAACCCCTTTTCGTGGAATGAAAAAACTAAAGTGCACATTATATGTTTTCAAATGTGTAAATTTCACATCAAGTTCTACTTCTCACTAAGCCAAGCCTTCCCATGGAGAGTAGACCTGCTCTAAGCAGGTCCAATCTCTACCAACCATTTACAAATTTACAACACTGTGGGTTCCACCTTCTAAAGTGCTCTGTGGGTTCCACCTTCCACTGAACCACATTTTATTGACCATAAAAATGTGGACCTACTCCAATAAGGTCTAACCTCCACCATAAACCACCATAGCTCGCATTAATTATATGGTTTTTTTAAACTATTTATCCAAGTGTTTGGGGATTTTATTATCATTTGTTACATTGCAAAGTGCATTTTGGAGCTCTAGCTTTTCAAACCACACTACCAAATCCTAAAGCCACATGTTAAGATAATTACCTACAAGATATTGTTAGTTTCATTTAGTTAGTTATACTATAACACTTAAGCTTCTCCCTAATAGGCTAGTGTGTTGGCCCTATCATGTGAGAGGTAAGTCTCATGCACTCACTTGAAGTGCACAAAAAAAGACTTATTCTTGAAGGATTTTAAGCACAATGTTATATTTTTGTTCATCTCTTGTAACAAAAATATTAAGTTATTCAATGCCATAAATATACCATTATTATCCTTATTGTCCCAGACTTAGCTACTATGATAAATAGGATCACCATTACTATTCAACAATAGTAATAAAAGGAAAAGATACCCATGACTTAAAAATAAAATATATTCATTATTCAACACTTAGAATCTTCATAAATCATTACATGATATGGTAATTGATAACTATTCATTTATTGTTTAACAAATTATAAAATAAAATGATGTATCTATTCTCCAAAGGTCCACACCTATAAATGATTACAATAGGGGTTTTTATACTTATTTTTCCCCGACCAAGTGTAAAGATTCTAATTGTCATGGACAAATGGCACATGAACTCCCAATATGATAAGAGTCATGGCTCTTACAACTAGTTTTTCCTATATAATTAGGCCTCTACACCCCTAAATGCTTACTCTATGTTATATTCTAGAGGCCAAGTATTTTATTCCTCATGAGCTGGTATATAACCTCTGATCGGTGGGGTCAAAGTGTCCTACTTGAGTTTATCTTCTAACTACTCCCACGTCCCTCACACTATGCTTCCCTCATGCTCCCCTAGTCTTCCACTTCTTGTTTCAAGTCCTATTCTTGAGTCCCTCGTGGCACGTTCTTCCTTGATTGGGTCCTCTCGCACTGGGTCTCATTGTACCATTATCTTTCTGCACCTAGTAGGTTAAACACCATAATAATCATGTGTGCCATGGTCTTCCCATGCCATGGTCCTCCCACACCATATTAATACTTACATCAAAATGGATAAGGATCCCTCCATGCTGAGTGTCAAAAATGGAATAATACTTGTACAAAATTTAAGGGTCAACATCACCCCACACTAAGTCTTTAGTCCATCCCAAACTAAGCCACACTAGCATCCTCCAAAAATTCTAGCCCTTTCTACTCAAGTTCCTTATTTATCCCATCCTAGTGGGACAATGCATCGAGGACTTTGGCATTTATTCATTCAATGGCCTCCTTTACTTCTTTCAGCTCCTTAAGCTGAGTCAAAGTCTTGGTCTTTTTCACATGTTAATATAGGGTTGTGTTGGCTTCCTTTTGGATGTCTTATAACTTAGATACTTCCTTGTTAACCTATCCTCAAAGTATGGAAAAACTTGCATTTATTTGTTGATGATGATTATTAAATGAGTCTTCCATCATCTCAATGTCCTTGAATGTTTTCATACACTCGGTGTGGTCTTTTATTAATAGGGCAACATTAGTTTCTTGCTTCCTCAAAACCTCCTCATCATGGATATGGGATTCTACTATTTTATTCAGGTGCACCAGGTGCTTAATAATGCTTTCTAAAATTTGGATAACCTCCCTGACTCTCTCTAAAGTACTTTTACAAATATATGTAACCATGGTGAATTATTCAAGTATTTCCTTAGCCTCATCTCTGGGCACGGGGCACTCCTTATTTTTCTTGAGCAATATCTCAACCAATGTTTCTAATTTTATGATGGCATCCACATCTAATGGTACATCATCCATAAGTGTTGGATCTTCTTTCAAAATTGTCTTGCAAAGGTTTAATACCCTTACATTAGACTCAATGGCCTCTTAGATTTGTTGCTTCAAGGAGGCCACTTCCTTGACTAGCACTTGATTTTTTGCATATGCTTTATTATACATTTATACAAATCTACCATGATTTCTTTCCATCATGTGCACATCTAATTTTGACAAAATATTTTAGTGCATCATTTCCATGTCTAGTTTCAAAAATGCAGTGCTTTTAATTATTAGAGAGAGCTACTATGGATCAATATTCATAAGGTCTGACTATCTTGGAGCATTTAGTCTAGAAAAAATGCAATCTAAGGCAATATAAAATTGGGGATCTTCGCTATACATTTCCAAAAATAATGACAACTACTTCCTTGTATCTGGGATTGCATCTTTGAAGTGGAATTACTTTTAAAGATAGAGGTTATTTTCTTCTACACCAAACTGGTATTATTCATGCAGAGTGGACATCCCTCTTTGTTCCTATTCCCCCTCAGCTGACCCCTTTCCCCTTTCTAGGTCTCACTCAATTTCACTCTCTTGATGGATTTTTTTGGCCATCTCATCTGATCCCATTCCATCAGTATCAATTGGATCACCATATGGATCTGCTTGCACTGGGGATGGAGTCTTCTTTGAGTCTGATCCTAAATTATGAATCTACTCCTTAGAGGTGTCCCTTTGGGGTACTTGACTTGGAGGTTATTGTGGTGTTGATCTAGTAGTAGTCTTTGGAGAAGGTGGAGGTGAAGATGGTTATGGAGGTGGAGAAGGTAGGGAAGTTAGATGAGGAGGTGAAGGGTTCAAGGTAGGTAAGTGAAATGAGAAGGTGATGAAATTTATGATGGAGAAGGAGATGGTTGAGGTGGTGAAGGTGAAGGATGAGGTATAGAAGGTGAAGGATGAGGTGAAGGTGGATGTGGCATGGATGGTTGAGAAGTAGTGGGTTTATAGGGTTGTGTCTCTGCATGTTCTATTATTTCTAAGGGGCCTATTACCCACTTGTGTTGACACTTGGCTCTAGTTGCTTCCTCCTTTTTTGTAGTCCCTGGGGGAGCCTCTTTTTAGGGCCTCTATATTTAGGGTACTAGTGGGGATGTAACATGTAAAATAGCTTGTGTACTTGATCCCCAACTAGGATATTCTTAACCTTAATATCGGTTAAGTCCATTTCTCCCCTTTCCATAAAGGCCTTTTTTCTTGGATATACAAATATTTTTTGGAGGGTGTGGTACTTCACATCGATCTATTATACCTATAGATTGATTGACTTTGCATCATAAATCATGTTGATGAAATTGATGAATTGGCATGTAGAGAAGGCATATGGTAGTTTAATCCATATTGAAAGTTGTCTCGAAGGGTTCATTCGAATGTGCACTAGGGAGTAGTACTACTTCAAAGTGAATTCTAATTGATCTACAATTAAGGGGGGTAAATCCTTGGGAATGCACCATTCATTCCTGAAACTTGCCTTCATCCTATTAAACTAGTACCTCATTTTTAACTTGTATGTTGGGGTGATGTGTTAGGGGTAAGTGAAAGCTTTGAAGTGCTCGACGGGGGACTTGTGAGTGGGGGGTACACCCACTTCAATGATCTTGAGATATATTTAGGCACCCCAATATCATCAAAAACTAGAAATAAGAGGATTGCTTCCCAAGGAAACCTATACTTAGGTGTTTTGTGTGCCTTCTCTACATCTTTAGCTATATTCTAGGAAAAATACAATGCCCAATTATACTATGTGCCCTGAACAACTTGGTGAGAAATGTGTAGGTGGGCCATGTCCAACTTCTTCCATTAGTTAGTCCCTTTGACCTTGGTAGAAATTGTCCATGATACGACTCTAAGGGTGGGATCCTAAAGGTTCCTTATATGCATTACATGCCCTTATTTTTGAAACATCAACATGGTGGTAGTTTGATGAATCTCCTCTGTATCTACCAAGTCATCTAACACATTCACCCTCAAGCACTGAATCCCCATGAATTTTCTTATCTTATCCATAATGATCTTCATGTTATGCCCCATGAAGTGGTTTTAGTCCTCATGGATGTGTGAGAGGAGGAACTAAACTACCTTAGTAGGATTACCAAATTACGGTAGTTCAAAGAGTTAAAAGAGGCTAGCCTTGTCCAGTTGGTTCTTGATGGATAAGTCATAGACCTCTTGATTCCTAGTGTTGGTGGTCTATACTTGATAGTCATTTTTCAACTCTACTTCATTGCCTAGCTAATGGTGGTTGTAGTAAAAAAAATTATGGTTGACACATTGGAGACCTAGTTCTCCATGTATAAGATCGACTCTGGGTACTGCATCTCTTTTATTAATAAAGAAAAATGGGGATGCTAGGGAATTTTGTGATGAAGAGGCCTAAACCTACTTTCCTTTCTTTACCATATTTGCTTATGTGCTCTCTCTTACTTCTCCTTCCATATTTTCCCTCAAGACTTTCACTCACTACACTTCTTCTAGTCTTTCTTATAGGTTTCCCAAAACCTCTTCTCTTATAGGGAACCAAGCTCCTCCACTCATCTCTTCCTCTTTTGGTATGGTTAGAAGCTTTTCAAGTCTCTTAGCTATTTTCTTCAGCCACATTACCCTCTATGGTGCTTGAAGGTTAACTTTTGGCTGTCCCACATTTCCAAATGAGTTTGTGGTGGGGATCTAACTTACCTCAGCTCTCAAGCTTCATGCTTTGATAATGGTAGACTTGCAACCTACAACTCAAAATATCCCTACTCCAATACACCCATCTGAACTTAGCAACCTCTCATCTTTGCTTGGAAACAACCATTGTGTCTCTACCAACTTTGTAATCACTCTACTCTACAATAAATTTGGTTTCATTGATTTCTGGTTCTTTGATTCACCATTTGCACTTAGTATTCAAATATTTAAGCAAGGTAAAGTTTAAAATAACTTTGAAAAGTTTATTTATAGGCCCTTTGGGGGGGTTAACCTCCATTAATTCCTTCCTTCCCCTTGTCACTTCTAGCCATAAATGCATATCTTTTAATGGCCTTTGTACTTTGAATCTTGTATCTAGCATTTAGTGCCTTAACAAATTGATCCCATCATTCCACTCACACTTTTCTCACCATAAATAACCTTGTCACATTAATGGTCCATCCCTTCTTATGCCTTTCTTGAAAGTGGATGAAAACTATGTTCCACCTTTTTGATGAAGTGGGAGACAACTATCTCCCAAATGGCAAGAACCTTTCAAAATGCTTTCAAAGTACATTGAATGGATCATGCATCCTTAATCACTTACATGTCATACATGGCTCTTGTAACTTTATAAATTTCATCCCCACATGTCTTATGTCTTGTATTCATATGCATGATGTCTTATCCTAAACTAAAAGGGTTCGTGGTCCTCTACGAGAACAATCTAAGTATAGGAACTAAAGATTATATCAAAGAGTCACACATCTTAAGGGTAGTGATTTTTATTAAAATCAATAAATCCTAACCTAATTTCCTTAAGCCTTATTGATTACAAAACTTAAACTAAATAGAATCATAATACGGCCAAAGCCAACTGCCATTATAGTGCCTTAGGAGGAACTGACCATCTATTCACTTTAACTAACAAGCTTTGGTAGGTCAAAATTTATGTATTATGAATGGACCATCCCAATGGAATTGAAGCCTCCCAAGGTGGTGTGAAAATTTGGAATCATATAGTATAACTTTCATGCCTAGAGAAAAAAATTTATTCTTTAGATGGTGATCATGCCATGCTTTCTATTTACATTTATTAACATCTTGCCTCTAGTGGGTGAGGAACCACATCTCATCTAATTTCATCAAATCATCAAGTCGAGCTTTCAAAGAGGTTTCATCATCCAATTTTTACTCTATTATCTAAAGAGATGGAACCATGAACTCCAATGTAATGATGGCTTCCTTTTCATATACTAGTTGAATGGTGTACTTTTGTTGAAGCACTTATACGTAGTTTGATAAGCTCAAATTACTGTAAATACTCTATCATCCCAATCAATCTTGCCAACATTGTATTTTTTGTTAAAGTGGTACCGAGGATCTTATTAAAGGATTCAACTATTCTATTAGCCTGTGGGTGGTATGGTGTCATCTTATGGTACGCGATCATTAACTTGGCCAACAACATGCAAATAATCTCATTTAAGAAGTGGGTGCCATGATCATGGGTGAAGCTTAGGGGACATCTAAATAGTGTTATAATTTTCTCCAAGATGAATTATGTGGTAGTTGTTACAGTATAGTCTTTTGTTAGCATTACTTCATCCCAACACGTGAGGTAGTCAGTTGTTGCAATGATGTACTGAGAGCTTGTTTTTCATCCTACTGGAGTGATAACTCCACAAAGTTAATAGCCAATTTTTCAAATTATTATTGAGAAGGAATAGGGCACAATGACATAACATCTCTTTTGTTCAGTTTTCTTATGCACTGGTAGACATCAAATTTCTTGACATAAGCCTTTGCATCTTTAAATAGAGTTCGCCACTAGAGTCCAATGATTAACACCTTTCACGTGGTTACCTCTCTAGCATAGTGTCCTCCATTAATACCTTTGTGGACTTCTCATAGCACTTCAAGGCACTCATGTTGCACTACACAATTTTGAAGCACTTTGTCATGGTTCATTTTATATAGATCACCTGTTATGAGTTGATAAGGTGTGGTAGGATTGTAAGCTGCTTTTTCTCTTGTGTAATGAGGGAGTTAGATGTACATCCAATGTTTAGAAATTATGCTCTATCCTCTATTTCTTCAAGTACCTGAGTAACTCAAAAGAGTTGTACATTAAGAATATCATCTTCTATTGCATGTGGGGGTTCTCCATTTTTAATTTGGGAAAAATGATCAGGTCTACAGTTGGTCTTCCTAGGCTTTAGTATTATGGAAAAATAGAATTCTTGGAAGATAAAAAACCAATGGCAAATTCTTCCATGTAGGACTAGCTTGTTGATAAGATATTTAAGGTCTCATGGTCTGTATAGAATATAAATAGAGTGGTCAAAAGGTACTACTTGAACTTTTACTGAGAGTAAAACATAGGCAAAGTTTTATGCTCAGTTGTGGTGTAGTTCCTTTAAGCTACTGTTGGCTTCCTACTTAAAAAATAAATTAGGTAATCCAATTTTCCTTCACCTGGTTGTGCAAGTATCACACTGACTATCATTCTAGGCGCATCAACATGGATATGAAAAGGCTTTGTTCAATTAGGGAATTGCAAGATAAGAGTGATAACTAACCTTTTTTTGAGTGTTTTGAAGGCTCATTTATAAGAATTAGTCCATATAAACTATTTATTGTGCTTTAGAAGCTCTTTTAGGGGTATGGTGATCTTAGCATAACCCTGAATGAACTTTCTATAATATCCCATATGTCTTAGGAAGGTGCACACCTCATGTTGAGTTTTGGGCACTTGTAGATGGAGAATAATGAAGACCTTGGTTGAATCCACTAGGAGTCCCTCCTTACAAATGATATGCCCAAGGAGTACACCAAAAGCTGTCATAAATAGGCACTTCAAATTTTAGGAAATTTGAAACACTCGCCAATGCTCAAGTATGAGTCTCAAATTGGCACAGTGGTCCTTGACCAACCCATACATAGTCTAGTCATCTAAGTACACTTGGAAAAAATTATAAATAAAATCTTTGAAAGCCTCAACTATTATCTATGATAACACTATTAGGGTATTTTTCAACTCAAAAGGCATGATGATATAGGCAAAAGATCCCCATTTAATAGCGAAAGTAGTCTTAGATCATTGTTCCTCAACTATCTAGACTTGGTGGTACCCTGAGAACCCATTGGTAAAAGAGTATATCTCACAATCGACAACACCTTTTAGGATTTCCTCTATGAAAGGTGTTAAAAATGGATCTATCACATAAAATACATTTAAAACACAATAATCCACATAGATCTAGATATTCCCATCCTTTTTTATACTGACTACCATGGGGCTCACTCATTTAAATTCATCAATGGGAGTAATTACTCTAGCATGGATCATGTTCTCAATCTCCTCTTTTACACGTGCCTGGAGGTTAGGATTCATCCTATATGGACATTTATCCATTGGGCAAGTGTTATCAATCAACATTATATGTATCTTCCCTAGAGAAGGGTGAAATCCTTTCATTTCGCTATAATTTCTCAAAAATACATCCTCATACTCTTTTAGCAACTCAAAAATTTGTGAGATTTCTATCTTAGTCTAATAATTTCTAATTATAGCTTTCTCTATGCTAATGTTATGTTGAATAGTGTAAATGGGCCTGTGATAAGGGTTATCTATTAGAGAACTGGTGTCCTGAATAGTTCATGAACTAGTACTTGTAGGGATGTCTAGATGGTTTTTAAAGGGGTCGAGTGAGGTAGATCCTTCACTTTCATCCACTTAGAATATGAGTTTATGTGTTCCCAAGTGGATCTCTATTTGACATTCTTCATTAGGAACTATCGATAGTGCAAGAAATGATTATGTGGGAGTCTCAATTAATAAATGCAAGGGTTCTTTAGGTTCTTCATGAATATGGCACAACCAGTCTTTGATGGGACTTAGATCTCTAATGATTTCTTCATGCATAGCTTGAAGGGTGAGGCATAAGTCCATCCTTGGTGAAAAGTAAGAAAGCATTGATGTCATGTTCTCTTGTAGTAACTATCATAACCTTGTTCTCATATTCCTTTCTTCATAAATGTACCAAGCCTGTACCCAAGTGTGAAAAGTCCCATATAATGCATGGACCTAGAGGTACTCAAGTAAGAATGTTTCCTCATCTTGCCATAGTGTCTCACATGACACAAAGTGAGGTTCAGGTGCTTACACACTGCTATAACTTAGTGTCCCAATGATATTATTATCATGATGAAATCTATGATGTAGAGTAGCTCATACTTGATTCCAACAAAAAATGCTCTCTTTATGAGTACATCACCATCTGGTGGTGGTGCCATAATGAATGTGATATAATGACCTCATACATTCATTCTCAGTATCATAGAACTCTTTGAGGCATTGGACAAAGTCACATACCTCTATTTGTCCTTGAAACCATGGAGCTTCATCAAGTCTCTCTAGTGGTGGTCCCTCTAGTGGCCCTCTCATTACTAAACCCATGAGGCACACAAAATTGTGATGTTTAAGAAGCTAGCATGGGATGCTTTCTCCTTGGTTTACAATGCTACACAATTTTTTAGTGAGATTGTAGTCACCATGGGCCTAATAGTTTCAAGTATTACTTATAGTATCTAAGATAGATTTGTTATTTATCCATTAAAGAATACCATTTGGGGTTGGATCATGTTGTTCATCATTTCAAGTAGTCACATTATACACGGTATTGATGTCTTCATCAGTGCTCATGGGATTGATATAGGGAGGTCCCTATGTTTGGTCTAAAAGTATTACTACACATTGATTAGTATTCTCAAAGATAATGTATTGGTTTTTAAAGCTCAAATATACATGATTCTCATAGCACCAAGGCCTTCTTAGTAAGACTAGATAGTCATCATCTTCTACCAACTCCAAAACCTCAAAATTTTCTTTGAAGGGAACCCCAGGTATGTCAATGGTGGAATTTTTGAGGACCCCAATAGGATGTGCTCAAGTATTAGTCACCATGAACAAGACATGAGGAGAGGGCTATAAAGATGGACTAGACATTTTTCACCAAGCATCTTTGGTGAGAACATTAACTTCTACACTAGTGTCTACTAGAATATCTCAAATTACCCATTTGTTGATAGCAACATTAACTGATATCTATCCATCTTTTGGAGAAGGAGAATTAGGACTTTTCTGACATTGAGCATGAATTAAATAGAAATCTTAACTTTATTGACTAAGGTGAGGGTGGAATTCATTTGGTAGGTGGGCTTGACCTTTAATCCAAGTGTTGAGTTGGGGAATGATGTCTTCATTAAGCATACATTTGCATAGTTCTTAAAAATTGTCCCACACCATAAGAGGTTTGGCTTCTCTTTACACTGTGGTGCACTATGTGACATCCTTGTCCTTGAGGTATTGAATCTTGACTTGGAGCTCTCACACAAGTGCCATTGTATCCTGAAGGACATCCTTTTTCTATTGTGTATTAGGGTACTTCCTTACTCATGGTTCTTCCTGATGTACCTTATTAACTTGGTTGGTTGTTGATTGGGTTTGAACCCCACTAAAAGTGGTGATATTTACTTGTACTATGGGGATGGTCGATCATGAATGCCATTTTGGTTTGTCTATGTGAATCATGTAGATACCCTTTTCATTTCAATCCTTAGTGATGGCTACGTATAAATTAGGACACTCTTCTAGTCGATGGTTTTTTTTACAAAATGTGTAGGTTGGGCACTCTAGTCAATCCCTTTGATAGTTGTCTGATGAACCACATTTGTAATAGGTTCTTGGTGAAAATTGACCACCTCCTCATACTTATCCTCTCCCTCACCCAAGGTAGCCACCATTGTATTGGGTATTGGTGATTGAAGTTTGGTGTATGTCATGCGCTTGATCTTCATGAATATCATTGATCAATCGATAATCATTGGTGTCATGTGTGTAAGCATAACAAATATTAAAATACTTAGATACCTTAGTGTTTGTATCCTATTTCAAAATTGGACAAGGATGGACATCATGTTCTTCATGATAAATATCATAGGTTTATCTTAGTACAATGTGAATGTTATTTCACAAGAAATTATTCCTTATATGCCCTTCAGTCTCATAGTCAGTACACCAGACACCACAACATGTCTCATGTGCATTGTTTTTCATTAAATTTTCAAGATGAGATGCCATGGATGCTATATGTGCCTCCATAAAGAGACTAATCCTAGTATCCATGCTTTTGACTACCTCAACATGGAGGAAAGCTTTCAAAGCCTCACACGTGCTAGTGAAGGTTCTTTGTGACAAGGTCCATCGAAAAGGTATCAATAATCCTCCCACAAACCATTGTGCAAATTAAGCAAGATTTATTTCAAATGAAAAATTAGAAATCCAAGTTTTGAATCATGTATCATATTCATGTATGTTCTCTATAAGTCATGGATTTATGTCTTTCAACACCGCTATACTTTGTTGTTCACATTCAAAAATGTCAAATTCCTATAGGAAGACTAATTTAAACTGGTCATAGTCAACCACTAATTTTTGAGGGTCAAATTTGTGATACCATTTGTGCACACATTCTAAAAGCATGGTTTCAAACTATGTTTCATTTCATTTAGAAGATGTGATGTTGTGTTCTCTCTAAACTAATTCACATTATGAACATGCTCAACTACATTCTCTACCCCATGGTATTTAGGTAAATGCAATGTCATCTCATAGTAGACCATAGTGGGTTGTGGTTAAGTAGGTGGTTGCTGGGAAGATCTAACTCTAGTTCTAGGAGGGGGTCTGCTTCCTCCAACAGCTCCTCTTAATCCTCCTCCAATGCTTCTAGTAGCAGTGTCCATGGGAAGAGGTGTGGTAAGGGGTTGATTTCCCAAGTTTGGGCCAGATCCACTAGGCATCCCAAGCTATACCATAGAATTCCCTTAAAGATGGAAAGATAATGTAGATTCTAGATGATTGCCTAATGGCTTAGTTTTAGTCTCCCTTACCTATTTAGTTTTTGAATCTATGTTATTTGTATCCCAATTTTGTATATGTATTCTGTCTGACTCAAAGGCATGAGCATGCACTATGGTAGGGGATCCTATTTGATTTTTACTTGGTTCAAATATTGAAGTCTAGTTCAATTTTCCTTTACAAGATATAAGTGGTAAAGAACATGGCTAAAAAGTGATGGGTTCCTTGCATGTGTTCACCTCCCTATGACTTTTCACAGAACTCCTCAAGGTTTCCCTATATCTTCCCATGACACTAACTCCCATAATATTCTATTGATCTTCATCATACTTCTATTTTCATAACACTCACTAGATTGTTACCATGTTGAACCCATAATCTTCAATCAACCATTAGTCTCCCCTTCCAACTGTGTAGCTCATGCACATGAGATTTTAGCCTTCCATGGGTAAATTTTCCAATCCAAGGTCAAAAATTAACTTATTAACTTTGAAATAAAATAATGAGGGGTATCATCCCCTTGATTCTCATAAAATTCAGAAATTTGCCTCCTCAAGACTTGAATAGGCGCTCACCACGTACTCTAAAATGTAGCTATTCCAAACACCTCTCCACCAATAGTTAACTACTCATGTCTAGAGAACTCCAAGTTGTGCTAAACTCCTCTATCGTTCAAGTGTCCATGATTTCCTTCATCCAAGATTTCAAGATCATCCTTTAGGCATACACTAAGATCTAAGAATGCAAGAGAACTAGGACCTCAAAAAAGAAAGTCTCATATAAAGAGCTATAGAGGTTCTGCTCTACCCATTGTCATGCAAAAACTCTTGGTTCAAGATATAGAACTACATAATTATCTTTGATACTAGTAACCATTATTCAATATTCTCTAACATAATCCAATCAAACATTTCCCATAATTATGCTCTAATTTATTTGGGTCCTGACAATAGAAGTAAAATGTTGGGTTTGTTTAGTTAGTTCTACTACAATGTTGAAGCTTCTCCCTAACAGCCTGGCATGATATCCCTATCACGTGAGAGGTAAGTCTCGTTTACTCACCCAAAGTGTGCAACAAAATATTGGTTCCCAAATGCTTTGAAGCTTAATGTTATATGTTTGTTCATCTCTTGTAACACAAATCTTAAGTTATTCAATACCATAAATATAACATTATTATCCTTATTGTCCCAAACTTAGTTACTATGATAACTAGGATCACCATTACTATTCAACAACAACAATAAAAAGAAAAGATACCCATGACTTATAAATAAAACATATTCATTATTTAACACTTATAATGTTCACGAATCATCACATGATATGGAAAATTCTAACTATTCATTGATTGCATGATAAATTACAAGATAAAATGTTGTATTTATTCTCCAAAGGTCCACACCCATAAATGATTACAATGGTTTTTATACTTGTTTTACCCTGACCAAGTGTCAAGATTTTAACTATCATGGATAACTATCACACAGAGTCCTAATAGGCTAAGATTCATGGATATTACAACTAGTTATTCCTATAGAATCAGGCCTATATGCCCCTAGATGCTTACTCTATGTTATGTTCTAGAGGCCAAATATTTTGTTCTTCATGGGTTAGTACATAACCTTTAATTGATGGGGTCAAAGTTTCTGAATTGAGTTGCTATTCTAACTACTCCCACATCACTCATGCTCAACTTCCCTTGTGCTCCCCTAGTCTTTCACTTCTTGTTCCAAGTCCTTTTCTTAGGTCCCTCATGATAAATTCTTCCTTGATTGGTCCTCTCATACTGGGTCTCATGCACCATTAGCCTTTCACACCTAGCAAGTTCCATGCCACAATACTCCTACATGCCATGGTATTCTTGTGTTATGGTCCCCCTGTATCATGCTGGTACTTGTGTTAAAATGGATAATGGTCCCTCTGTGATGAGCACCAAAAATAGAACAATAATTATACAAAATTTAGGGGTCAACAGATATCCATGAATGTAAAAGATATATTCCACCTCATTTTTCACTATTGCATGGTACTTCTCTTAATTTTTTGCATAAATTCCTTTAGTTTGAAGCTTTTGAGTTGCTTTCATTTATTGCAAAGTTTTCCTATTAGAATTCTCTTTTATCCTACAAGCTTAGGGTTTTTCCCTTAAAAATTTATCATCTAAATCACTAGAAGGTAGATTAATGTGGTTGTATTATCAAAGTAGCATGTTTAGGGTAGTCTAGGGAAATCTAGGGTTTCATATTCATGTCAAGGATTTTCCTACCAAAGCATCTACCAAAAGCCCCTTCATTTTCCCTCTAAGATTTTGCATTCAAAATCAAGGTTTTCTAGAAACTAAAATGAATATTCTTGAGCATAAAATTAAATTTTAAATAAGAGAATATTCCTTTCCCAATTTTCCCCTAGTGTCCCTATGGATACTAGACTTGTCTCAGGCATCTAATTTTCTTACAATATTCAAAGAAATCATAGAAAGTGAGCATGCTCTAAGCACCTTCCACTTCCATCAAAGGTCTAACATGCTTCAAACACCGTGGAGATCTGATGTGCTTTAAGCACCTCTAAGTTTTGTCAAAAATCTAACAATCTTTAAGCACTATGGAGAGTGGACATGCTTCCAACACCTCCAAGTCTGTCAGAGAATATAAGTGCTCCAAACACCTAAAACTTTTTCCAACTTTCAAAGTTGGTTTCTCACAAATAATAACTTCAATTTTCATGCCTCCCAAGGAAATGAAGTTTAAATTTAAGGGCCCTAGAGTGACTTCTTGTTTGGAGTCTAATATGGTAGAGATTAAAGATACATATTTGGGTCACATTGACCTAGGAGATTTTTGGGATAGGATACGTGTAGATTTTAAAAGTGACTAGATCTAGACTATCTATGACTCTAGTTTACCACAAGTTGCAACCTTACCTCTATCTATTCAAAGCCCTGATTTGATCCTTACAATGGCCCAACATTATGATCCTGATAGAAGACAAGTCTACAGTGAGAAAGGGGAGAGGTATCTAGATATAGATCCTGAATTCATTAGCTATGTGTTTTCCATCCTTGAATTTCAGAGTTATTTGGATATAATTCCATAAACATCTGCATAATTTTATGAGGAGAAAAAGGATGGATGTCAAAAGATAATTAACAAGTAATGACTCAAGACTTCCAAACATTACTCCACTAGATTGCTTAAGACTATGTATATATCTGATTTCATGGAGGAGGTAGGAGATATCATAACACTATTGCATAGAGTCACTAGTAATCTTGATGCTAAGTGTTATCAAGAATGGATGTACTAGTATAATTGGATCATCAAAGAAAACAAACAACATATACATTGGGATTAATTGATAAGTGATTCCTTCCACAACCAATTGATGGAGGTGCAAACAATAAATATGTTTTATATGGCATCATATATTATTTATATCTTGGCAAAAGGAATATTGTTCCCAGGCTTCAATACAATTTCTAAGGAAACAACCAAAGTTTAAAACTACTACCCTACTCTCACACTTAGGCTAGTAGATAGTAGTTTATGAGACTCAATGTTGCCTTCATCTATAACATCATTATCATGTTTAATCAAGAGCTTGGGAAAACAAGGTTCTCCCAAGTAGCAAAAGATGAGATCACCAAATGGGGTTCTTACTTCATATAGTTCCCCACCTACTACTACATCAGGGCAGCTAGATTCAGTGGTTATCCCTACACACTTCCATGGTATGTAAGTGATAAATGGACATTATTGGATATGGTTAGGTAAATTGTGGAGACACACAAGCTCCTCTCCAAAAGACACAAGGCAGAGATGCATTTCCCAATTTTTATTGGCCACTACACATGCCAATCCCTCTTGAAGGCCAAAATAGTTGAGGCAAAGATGTGCCAAGTAGCACTGAGAACTCTAGAGTCCAAACCTTATTTTGATCCATATAGTAAGGCCACTACTGTAATAAAATTGAAAACATACAAATATGTGCCTTATTATGAAGATTTTTAGGAAGATTGTGATGATGAAGAGATGGTCAGGATGAGGGACTACTCTAGGATGTCCCTACAACAAATAAAATATTATGATCTAGCACCATTCCCTAATGACTTGGTGGATGAAAACTCTAGAGTAGACCCAATCTACCTTACTTAGATCATTTCTAGACCTTTACCACTAGTGAGGTGGTCAATTTTTGAATCTTTTTCTCTATTTGATAAAATAGCCCCTATGATCAATAGAACAATCAGTTAGCTGAGAAGCAAGGGTGTGCAAATCAAAAGGGAGACAATAAGGGTTAAGGATAAGATTTCAAAGCTCAAAGAAAAAGGTATTACTCCATCAGAGGAACCTAAGAAGAATAAGAAAATAAAGACTAAAGCAAAGAAAGGAGAATCAAATAGACAAAGAGGAGTTGTAAATGACTCAATTGATCTTTCAGTAGAAGACATAATAGCAACAACATAAAAATACATAGTTTCAAATCCCATATCCTTGACTCTTATTTCCATTGCTCCCCCTTCTCCTACCCATATTATGCAAGAGGTTTCAATACCTCCACCAGTTATCTCCACTCCTCAAGTATCTTAGGGCCCCATTGTTCCATAAGTTTTAGTTCCTCCAACTCCAATATAAAACCTTCCACTTGTCTCCACTTCACCTACCATTCCACCCACATCAATAAGCCAAGTACAATTAGTATAAATAATTCAAGTGGATACTCAGGGTACCCCTATAATGGAAGCTCAAGTTTTCACTCCACTTTCCCTTTTCCTACTTCACCTTTCCCATTCGATTCACCCCTATTTTCCATTCCGTTTACAATTCCTTCCATTTCATCACCATTAATTCCCAACACCACCCAACAGTACATTACCGTGGAATAAATCATCTTGACTACAATTTTTTAGGCCACCCCAACCCCTATGATAAGTATTATTTCCACTTCAACACAATCCACTATTTTCACATCACCAACCCTAAGTGGTCCTACACACTTAATGACACATTCAATGCTTTGGATTCCACCCTTCCACTAGTTCCCAAATTCACAACCCCTATATTTGTTCCATCCTCCACTCCCCCCACAAGCATAATTACTTCTATTGCCTCCACTCTCCCCATTTACACTATTTTAACTATACCATTAGTACAGGTTGGGGCAACCTAGATACTTGGTACAAATATTGATTTGCAAACCACTGATGTGAGTGGATATTCATAGGTACCTCTTGAGAAACCAATAGTATCATCTTCCCAAGAGTCTCCATTAGTCACAATATCAACTAGTGTAGTTACATCAGCTATAGATTCTTTGATGATAGTGTCAGATCAATATAAGGTATTGGTTAGCACAATCAATGAGTAAGAAGTAGAAAATAATGATTGATCCTAGCACTTTGGACTTCAGCATGTTAGAAGTCAAGAAGAAATCAAAACCCGCTCCCAAGACCCTCTCAAGGAAATTCAATGATGATAAAGGAGAGATATGTTGAAATTTTAGTTTCATCACCAGACAAATCAAAATATGATCTTATGGTAGAAGATTGTCAAGTTTCTCATGTTGACCATTTTTGGTCCTATAGGCCAAAATCGGTCTCCCTTCTTTCCCTGCTGTCCTAAGTAGCTAGTCTTTGATGTATTCACCTTACTATAATTGTGCCATTTCCCTTTGAAATAGGCCTATTCTTATAAAGAGTTGAGTGATCTAAGTCCTTTAAGTTTTTAGATTGATATGGGGCTTTTTTCACTTTAATCAATTACCTTGGACAAGCCTTTTGGCAAAGGAATGGGCCAATTTCAAAGGAATACAAGTATTTCACAAAGCTCCAAAGGTCAAGTGCCCTTATGAAGGGTAGGTAGGTTACAAATGGGACTGTTTAAGTAGGCTCTAAAGGGCAACTTTGGACCCAAGGTGCCCTTACGGAGGGTAGAGAGCACATTTGAAGGAGAGCAAGGCAGAAAGCCCAAAGGGGAATTTTCCTTCAGAAAAGTGACAAGGCAAAATACAAGATTTATTTATACTTTTATTCAAAGAAAATCCAATGAGGAACCAAAGGTAAATTCATTTGGATAAAATGCTTGAAGGATTTCCTTCAGACTTTTGTCTGAAGAAATTTACAAAGAGAAGGTCAAGACATGAAGGCAACATTTCCTTCGGGCAAAATGTCTGAAGGAATTCCTTCAGATATTTTGTTTGAAGGAATTGGGAAGACAAAGGAACCCAAAGGGCAAGTACCCTTGTGGAGGGCTCTCGACTACCAAATAAGGACCCTCTCATCTTTTTTGAAAGGTCACCTTCCCTTTGGGAAGGTTTAGTTTGCAAAAAAGCTGAAAGAACTGCTAAAGGTGATGACGGGCCCAAAAATGTCAACTTTGACATGGTGAACTAGCCGTTGGAGGTTCAAACATCTGGTGACATCCCTGTAGACATTAAATTCAAGATAGTGAAATATCCATTAGTTTTCAAATGGTGACATGCCTACAAACATCAATTTTGATGGGATGTGTCAGCCTTTGAAGAGAAGCCAAAGAACTAATTCCTTAGGACAAGGGCCAAAAGATTTCTTTTAGGCATTTTTCTTGAAAGAACTCATGAGCATGGGCCTGAAGGAATTCAAAGGCATAAGGCCAAAAGGAAACCTAGCAACTCATCAAGAAAGGATCCCAAAAATAGGAGATGAAAGATAACCCTAAGGGCTGAGGAGCCAGGAAAAGATAAAAAGTAGTGCAGGATGAATAGAGCAGTCCAAGTGGCAAAGAAAGCATTGGCAGAAGAAGTTATTACTATAGATGAAATAGTCTCCACCAAGTGGTCATCATGGGGAGCACAAACATTCAATAGAGTGGCCCTCTTTTCTTCATTCAAGAATTAATGAGCAAATAGTTGCGTAAGTTTCACAGAGGGGCAACCTTGTCATTTAGAAAACAAAATGACCCATGCTTTATTAGGAACATTTAATATACTTTGAGTAGCAAAGTCAATAACCATAGAAATCTATAGCATGGTTCTTTTAGGCCATTTATGGAAGGATGTGTTAGAATATTGTCATTGATGTCAAATGAATTGTTGCTGAAAGTGAACAAAACTATTATCAGAAGTGAATGGAATTGATTGCCAGAAGTGAATGAAAATGTCGACGGAAGTGAACGAAATTATTGCCAGAAGTGAATGGAATTGTTGATAGAAGTGAATGGAAATGTCGATGGAAGTGAATGGAAATGTTGATAGAAGTGAACAGAATTATTCAGAAGTGAACGGAAATGTCAACGGAAGTAAATGGAATTGTCGATGGAATTATCAACCTTGGCCAACCTATTGGGAGGAGTTGTGGTCGTTCAAAAGGACCTTTTCACTTGAAGAGTCATGACCTTAATTTGTGGATTTCTATGGGTTATAAATAAGTGCATAATGAATGGAAAAATTTGTAGATTTGAAAGTGGAAGATATATAAAAGAAAAGCATAATTTTTAAAGGCAAATTTTTGTGAGAATATTAAAAAGAAAAATTTAGAAAGTATAAGGAAGAGTATAATAGCAAAAACACTCAAGTTTAGATCGAATCTAAAGGAGATAAAGCAAGTGTTATATCATCCGTTGTTTTGAAAAAAAATTTGAGATAGAAGAGTGATTTTTTCTAAGAAGGTTGGTGCCTTTGTTTTGAAGATATTGGTGTCTCTTGCTGAGTTGGTGCTCAGTGAAAGGGCTTGGTGCTCCTGTAGGTTGGTGCCTACAAAATTGTTTTTAGGGTTGCTGCTCTAGTAGGTTGGTGCCTACGAATATTTATATTAAGAGAATTTCTCTGTGGTTTTCTCCCAAAAGGGTTTCCACACAAATATGTGTCTATTTGCATTATGTGGTTTGTATTGTATTATTTAATTGCTTTGAATATATTAATTATGGAGTAATTTGAGGTTTTGGATTTAAGATTAATAGTCAAAAGCAAAAAATATCCTATACTGATTTACCCCTGCTCTCAGTATAATCTTGTGCTTAACAATTGGTATCAAAGTTGGTTCCTTTGATGTTAGCACAACTGCTAGAAGGTAGATCTTGGAAAGCACATATGGAAAGATCTCAAGTGCTAGATGGTTTATCCACTAACAAAGCTCCTTTGTTAGATGGAATGAATTACACATTTTGGAGCATAAGAATGAAGACTTACTTAATGGCCCTAGGTTTTGATATTTGGTAAGTAGTGGTAATAGGATACATAATGCCACAAATTACACCAATGGATGCCATTGAAAAAAAGACTAGTGAGAATAATGCGAAAGCTATGAATGCAATTTTATGTGGCCTTTCATAAAATGAGTTTGTTAAGGTTATGCATTATGAATCTACAAAAGAGATTTGGGATAAACTCAACACTATTTATGAAAGTGATAGTAAGGTTAGAAAAGTAAAACTCCAAACCCACTGGAGGTAGTTTGAAAGTTTAAAAATGAAGAATGATGAAAACATTGTTGGGTATCTTCTTCGTGTCGATGAGATTTTTAATGTCATTCAAGGACTCAGAGAGAAAATTGAAGAATCTGTGATCATTCAGAAAGTCTTGAGATCCCTACCATTGAGATTTGATGTCAAGGGCTCTGCCATTGAAAAAATGAAGGATATAAACATGATGAAAATGGATGAGCTCCATGAAATTATTATGGCCTATGAAATGAGAATCAAATCTGAGAGACAGTCGAAGAAGGAAGCATCATTTAAGGTCTCAAAGAAAGAGAAGATCAAAGAACTAGAATCAAGTGAAAATTTAAGTAATGAAGAAGATGAAAATGAAGCTCTATTCATTTAGAAGATAAATAAAGGATCATGAAAATATAAAGGAAAGTTACCATTTAAATTCTTTAATTGTGGTAAAATTGGTCATTTTGTAGCCAAATGTCCAAATAAAGGAAATAGCAATGATGAGAGAAACAAATCAAAGTACAAAAAGGGATTCCAGCTGAGCAAAGACAAGTAAAGAGTTGAGAAACAAAATAAAAGCCTATACTCCAAGAGGTATAGTAGCTCATCCAAAGAAAACAAAGAAAGTGATAATGAAGAGATTTTGTTCATGGCTACAAAAAAAAATGCCACCACCAGCAAAGATAATTTGGAGGAAGAAAAAGACATGGAAGAAGAAGGTGAAGTGAACCTTGAAGAATAACTTATTTGTGCATTGGAAGAAATAAAAGCATTTAAGAAGAAGAATTAGAAACTAAAGTTACAACTCCAAAAATATGAAGAAGAGAATTGAGACTTCAAAGCAAAGACATCACAAGTCTTTAAGGAATCAAACAAGGTAATTACTGATCTAAAAGTCCAAATTGAATAAGTAAAGAAAATTGAAGAAGATCTAATGGATCAGCTAAAGAAGAAAGGAGAAGACTGTGAAAAGTATGAATCTGAGATAGATGTTTTAAAAAAGGATCTAGAAAAAGGCAAATTCTAAAATAGCAAGTGAATTGAAATCTGAGAAAAGCACTCAAGTTTTGAATAAGATTCTAGAGAGTCAAAGATCACCATCAAACAAGTCAGGCATTGGGTATGAGAAGGAAAAAGAGAAAGCTAAGAGCTATGCTGAAACTATTAAGGAACTAGTGAAAAAGGAGACCAAGAAGGAAGAAGCCTAGAATACAAAAACTAGCTCTATCAACAAAGAAAGCAAAGGAGAACAAAACTTAAGAAGACCATTTACTCCAAGATATGCAAATAAAACTAGGTTTGGTAATTATTTTGATGGATATTATTATTATTTCAATCATTTTGGTGATAAGAAATTAGATTGTAGAAAGAGAGCCAAGGATATTGAAGTCAGGAGCAGAAATAAAGGTACCTATGGAGCTTTGAACAAAAATTACAATTCGTTTACTCCCTTATCAAACTTTGATGAAGCTATAGTTTGTTACAAGTGCAACAACTATGGACATATAACACACTATTATAGATGTGTGTTTTGAATTTGTAAGACAAGATCAAAAGTTCAAATATCTAGTGATAAATAAAAGAGAACCATCAAAGACCTAGAGGAAGAAGTAAGAAGAATCCATGATTATTCAAATAACATTCCATGCTAGAGATGAAGGACAACAATGGTTCATTGATAGTGGATGTTTGAGACACATGACTAGAGATAAAAGCAAATTCATCTCGTTAAAAAAGGTCAATGAAGGCACGATGAAGTTTGGAGACAACACTACAGTTAGAATAATAAGAAAAGGTACACTTAGTCTTGATAATGGAAAAACCAAAATATAAAATGTGTTATATGTGGAAAGGTTAAATCATAATATTCTAAGTGTTATCCAAATGTATGATCAAGGACACACACTCAAGTTATTTTTTGAAGGTTGTGAGATTAAAAAAAGAGACATGGGAGAGCTAATTGCAGATGCTCATAGAACCACAAACAACCTATACATGCTTGGAGAAATGAGAGGAGAGAAATGTTGTCTGAGTCAAGTTGAAGAGAGTTGGATATGGCATAGAAGGTTAGGGCACATAAATTTTAATAATCTTGTGAAAATTATCAACAAATAGGTTGTGCGAGATATGCCCAAGATAATGAAACCTTCAAGCACTCTATGCAAGCAACGCCAACATGGGAAGCAAACCAAAACAAGGTTCTGAATGAAGGAATATTTGACCACCAAACCACTAGAGCTGATTCATACCAATCTTTGTGGTCCTACCAAAATTGAAAGCATGCAAGGTGAGAGCTAATTTATGTTGCTTATTGATGATTATACTAGAATGACGTGGGTAGCCTTTCTAAAATAAAAACTAGAAGAATTTGAAAAGTTTAAAGCTTTCAAGGCATTAGTATAAAATGAAAAAGAGCTAAAAATAAAATGCCTAAGGTTAGATCGAGGAGGTGAGTTTATTTTAAATGAATTCATTGAATTTTGTGAAGATTATGGAATTAAGAGACAATACTCAACTGTAAGGACTCCACAACAAAATGGAGTGGTGGAAAGGAAAAATTGAACCGTTCAAGAGATGGCTAGAACTATGTTGAATGAATCTAAGCTATCAGATAGAATCTGGAGAGAAGTAATTAATACAATAGTATATATCTTGAATAGAGGCAAATCAGAGTTAATAATGATAAAACTCCTTATGAATTATGGAAAGGAAGACTAGCTTTGGTCAAACATTTCAAAGTGTTTGGAAGTAAATGTTTTATCAATAGGAATGAAGAAAACTTGGGAAAATTTGATTCAAGAGCTGACGAAGGAATTTTTCTTAGCTATTCCATCAAAAGCAAGGACTATAGATGTTATAACAAAAGGCTACAAACTATCGTAGCAAGTGCTAGTGAGATCATGAATCAAAAGGCAAAAGAACCTTCAGAAGAGCCTCTATAAATATGCAATCTTGTAGAAGAAGAAGGGGAGGAAGAAAATGTATAAAAATTGAATGAATATAAAAGGCAAGACACCAAAGCACCATGTCATTTTGTTCAGAAGAATCATGTTGAAAGTCAAATCATTGGCAATATTGATGCTGGGGTACAAACCAAAAGAAGAATTGTAAGTATACTTGAGCATATAAATTTCTCTTTGTTATCCAAGGTAGAGCTTAAGAATTTTTATGAAGCTAGTCATGATAAACATTGGGTAAAAGAAATGGAAGAAGATTTAGATCAAATTGAGAAGAATGAGACTTGGGAACTTGTGCCCAGGCCAATAGATCAGAATGTGATTGGCACTAAGTGGGTTTTTCAAAACAAATTGAATGAAAATGGCTAAGTCACTCGAAACAAAGCAAGGTTGCTATGTAATGGGTATGCTCAAGTAGAAGGTGTAGATTTTGAAGAGACTTTTGCTCCTGTTGTTAGACTAGAAACAATTCAAACATTTCTTGCATTTTCAGTATTCAAAAATTTAAAGTTTATCAAATGGATGTTAAATCAACATTTCTAAATGGAAATCTAGAAGAGGAAGTTTACATAGAATAGCCAGAAGGATTCTCTTATCAGAAAACAAGATTATGTGTGTAAGTTAAAGAAGGCTTTGTATGAATTGAAACAAGCTCCTAGAGCATGGTATGCTAGGATTGATAAATACCTACAAGATAAAGGATTCAAGAGAGGATATGCTGATAGTAATCTTTACATCAAAATTGAAGGAGATTGCCAGTTAATTGTTGTGCTGTATGTAGATGATATAATCTTTAGAGGAGATAATGAGGAAATGTCTAAGATATTTGTCGAACATATGCAAAAGGAATTTGAGACGTCCATGTTAGGTGAGTTGTCATTTCTTCTTGGTTTATAAATATCTCAATCTAACAAAGGAATATTCATATCCCAAAGTAAGTATGTGAAGGAGATGTTGAAGAAATTCCATATGGAGGAGTGTGCCCCTGTTAGCACATCTATGGCTACAAGTACAAAGTTGAGCAAAGATGATGAATCTCCAAATACTGATCAAACTCTTTATAGAACAATGATTGAGAGTTTATTATATATGATGACATCTAGGCCAGATATCATGCAAGCAGTAGGTATGGTTGCATGATTTCAAGTAGCTCCAAAAGAAACACATGTGCAAGCCATGAAATGTATATTTAGATATTTAAAGAGAACCTTGGATTATGGGTTGTAGTACCCAAGAGGTAAAGACTTCACATTGGTAGTGTACATGGATTCAGATTGGGTAGGTTGTGTAGATGATAGAAAAAGTATAAGTGGAGGAGCATTCTTTCTTGGAGATAGCCTGGTATCATGGTTGAGTAAAAAGCAAAATTTTGTATCTCTATCCATAGTAGAAGTAGAGTACATAGTGGTAGTAATATGTTGTACACAAGTTCTATAGATGAAACAAACCTTGAAAGATATTAAAGTAGAGTATAATCATCCAATCTCCATATTCTATGATAATACTAGTGGGATAATTATTTCAAAGAATCTAGTTATGCATTCCAAAACTAAGCATATCCCTATACAATATCATTTATTGAGAGAATAGGTGGTATAAAAACAAGTAAAATTGGAATATGTTTCCACATCTAAACAGATGGTAGATATCTTTACCAAGCCACTTCCAAAGGAAACATTTGAGTACCTATGACAGAAGTTGGGAATAATTTCTTTTACTTCTTGCCACTGAAGGGAAGCATCCACTAAGGGGGAGATAAGTACTAGCTCTTGGATAGACCCTTTGCCATTGATGTCAAAGGGGGAGAAGTACAGAAAGAGGATGTCATAGAAAGGGGGAGATCCAACAAAAAAGGATTCAGACAGAAGAGACAGTGCAGTAAGGGGGAGCAGTTTTAGTATGTGGTTGCCATCAATGATAAAGGGGGAGATTGTTGGAATATTGTCATTGATGTCAAATGAACTGTTGCCAAAAGTGAACAAAACTATTTTTAGAAGTAAAAAAAATTGATTGCCAGAAGTAAACAAAAATGTCAACAAAAATGAATGGAATTATTGTGGGAAGTGAATGGAATTGTTGATGGAAGTGAACGGAAATGTCGATAGAAGTGATTGGAAATGTCAATGGAAGTGAACAGAATTATTGCCGGAAGTGAATGAAAATGTTGATGAAAGTGAACGAAATTATTGACAAAATTGTCAACCTTGGCTGACCTATTGGGAGGAGTTGTGACCATTCGAAAGGACATTTTCACTTGAAGAGTCATGATCTTAATTTGTGGCTTTCTGTGGGTTATAAATAAGTACATAATGAATGGCAAAATTTGTAGATTCAAAAGTGGAAGATATATAAAAGAAGAGCAAAATTTTTAAAGGCAAATTTTTGTGAGAATATTAAAAAGAAAAAATTAGCAAGTATAAGGAAAAGTATAACAGCAAAAACACTCAAATATAGATCAAATTTAAAGGATATAAAGAAAGTGTTCTATCATCCATTATTTTGACAACAAATTTGAGATAAAAAAGTGATTTTTTTTGAGAAGGTTGGTGCCTTCATTTTGAAGAGATTGGTGTCTCTTGCTGAGTTGGTGCTCGGTGAAAGGGGTTAGTGCTCCTGTAGGTTGGTGCCTATAAAAATATTTTTGGGGTTGGTGCTCCAGTAGGTTGGTGCCTACGAATATTTATATTAAGATAATTTCTCTGTGGTTTTCTCTCGAAAGGGTTTCCATGCAAATCTGTGTCTATTTGCATTGTGTGGTTTTACATTATATTATTTGATTACTTTGAATATATTAATTGTAGAATAATTTGAGGTTTTAGATTTAATATTAATAGTCAAAAGTGAAAAAATATCTTATATTGATTCACCCCCCTCTTAGTATAAGCTTGTGCTTAACAGGATGACAGTAGCATGAGCAGATTCCTCTTACCTAGGTGTTTAATAAAGCATGGGCCGCATGTTCTTGAAGGCACCAAAGAGTCTTTCTCTTAATGATAGATATTGTAACCTCTCAACTGAGAAATATATCTCTCACTTGTGTAAGGCGAAGCCCTACCAATTTTACCTTGGAATCAATAGATTGCATTTTACCTCTATCTGACTGATTATGCTTCTAAATATGTCTATGTATCAACTCTGTGCTTAGTTATTTCATCTTGATGATTTCATAGTTGACACCAACATATCTAATATATCCAAGACCATTTTTGTAGGTTAACATGAAGTGCCCAAGTTGGAGCATAGAGACAGAAGAGTAGTTATCTGATAGTGTGCTTTTACAACCCCTATGGTAAGTTATTTTTCTTTATATCTTCATTAAGCCTCCTATTAAAGTGCCATATAGTCTGGTCTTTTGTCAAATGAAGTGTCTATTCACCCTTTTGGTCTAAAGTGTTGATATAATCTGAGTAGATCAAATCATTTGGTGCATCACCATTTTAGATAGGTTCTTCTTTTGTCATATCATTTTCCCTTTTCACCCCCCGATTATTAACATTGATAGCTAAGGACCTCAAAGATGCATCAAAGGGAGCTAGCCCTTATCTAAAGATTCTTTCCTTAGTTTTTCTAAGCCCACAACAAGAGGGAAGTCTCTATTGTGATGTGTGGGAGAGAGAAGCTTAGCATTCTTTCTAAGGGTACAATCTATAGCATCAACAGTTTTTGGCATGCCTGGTGGGACCATTTTTTAATTCTCAAAAAAATTCTAAGA
The DNA here is from genome assembly GCA_037957365.1 of Torreya grandis. Lineage (NCBI taxonomy): Eukaryota > Viridiplantae > Streptophyta > Pinopsida > Cupressales > Taxaceae > Torreya > Torreya grandis. The sequence goes on from JARHVA010000698.1 coordinate 860,408, forward strand.
TTGGTGTTGGTCCTGTTACTGTAAGAATGAACAACTAACCCAACATCTGGAGACTCCATTTTCAATAACATTAGTCTCTAGTTAGAGATAAGCCTGACATCACATGCTTAAGGTCACCACAAGATCTTCTACCAAGGATGTCCCTTTTGAATTCATTGAGCTACCCTTAAACTCAGTAAAGCAGTTAAGGTTTGCAAGGACTCACCCCTTTATAGAAAATCAATTTCCTAGACTTGCCATAAAATATACTTACACAAGAAGACCCTAGTTGAACCCTATCATCACCATGGCTTTACCTTTTATATCATTCCATGGTCAGAGCCCTTTAAACCTTCTGCATTATGACCCAATCCCAAGGATAGCCCTTAAGAGTGGTCCTCATTTTAATGGAGAGGGGCCTATTACCACTATTGAGCATATAAAAAATATAGCCAACCTCTACAAAATTCATAATGTCACTGAAGAGAATGTAGCCATCGAGTTACTAGCATTGTCTTTTAAGGGTAAAGTTTTGGACTAGTATGGTACCTTGCCTATGAACTTAGTCAGCTCATGGAATGAATTAGGCACCCACTTGACAAATAGATTTGGGGAGAAGAGTGATCATCTCTCTCTTGCTAAGCAATTGACCACCATGAAAAGAACTCTACATGAATTTATGTAGGATTTTAATACCAAGTTCCAAAAGACCTGGGACAAAATCCCCATTTTAGTAAGGCTAACCCCAAGTTATGATTTCCTCTACTACTTAAAGGATTTGAATAATGACATTACTATAATGATATAGTCCATGGGAGGACAAGTGTTATCAGCTTTCTATGAAATAGCCATAACCACCAAAAATTGTCTAGTTCAAGTAGGAAAGATATCCCCTAGACCTCATATGCCACTCTTTCCCAAATTACCACCCTCAGTTTAGACTACTGTACCCACCTTAGCTCTTCTACCTGGTGTATAAAAGATGACTGCTACCTCACCTAGTGACCTCCATGAAGTTAAGATCTTGTTACAAAGTATAACCAATGAATTAGTGGCTCTTAAGAGGCAAAAAAATTAAAACTTCAACTGAATCAGGGATACCAGCAGTTTGGACAAATGAATAGACTTCCTTTCCATAATTATAACCAAGGATATGGTCAGATTATTCAAGCCAAACCACCATATCAAGGTTATAATCGAGGTGCCCCTTCATCATCTAAATCTCTTGTTCCCACTCAAAATAACTTGGTACAGGAACAACCTAATTGCCCACCCTTGGGATATGGCCAAAAATAGGTTGCATATACTAATGAGTTGCTAAATCAATATATGAATGCACAAGATAATCAAGTAACCCAATTCCCAAGTTTTAAGGTGTCAGTACAACCTGGGATGGACAAAAAGTAGGCTCAGTTTGATTCCACTCTCATGAATCACTTGGAAGTTAAATTCTATGCATTCAATTATGTGGGTAGTCCAAACAACTAGGGTGATTATGTTGTAGCCAATACTAGGTCCAAAAGGAGAGCTATGGAGGAAGCAAATGCACCTGCTCAAATGTCTACACCATCTTATTCATCACATGTGAACAAGAAGTTCCCAAATTACAAGCCATCAGTTGTACCCTCAGCTCCTCGACTTGCACCTCAAGCTGTAAGTGCCCCCAAAGAAAATTCAAAAGGGAACAACCCTCAGATCAATTTGGTAGACCAGATGAAGAAGTTGCACATGAATATCTCATTATGGGATTCCTTAGCAATGTTGGGGTAAAAGGACATACTCTAGAAGGAATTGCATGGGATGAATGAACAAGCTATCCCAGAAAAGGCCGATAATGTTTTGATTATGAATGGGCACCCTTCCATAGTAGGCCAAGCAAAGATAGATGAAAAGGTTCCTTCTTTCTATCTATCCTTAGTCATTGGAGATTTTATAGATCACAATTGCATTATTGACAGTGGCAAAAAAACCTCAGTAATGCCCAAATGCATAGCTGAGAAGCTAGGACTCAAATATGAGGAAATGACTAAGGGAGTCCTACAGTTAGATGGATCACTAGCCAAGACCTTAGGAGTGGTAAGAGGCTTAAATATGACATTTCATGCCTATCCAACCTTCTCCATTCCCCATGATGTGATAGTGGTGAATGTTCCTCCCTACTTTGCTCTCTACTTATCTAGGGATTTCACATCTAAGATAGGTGGGTACTTGCCAACAAACTGGTCTTACATAGTTTTTAGAACCAAATATGGAACTAAAGTCAAGATTGAGTCAGAGCCCATCTAAAAAGATCATCTAGAGCCATACTCAAGGTATAAAACATTAGCTATGCCATCATTGATGAATAATAATTCCAAATGGACTGATCTCCACCCTCTTCCCTTAAAGGGGTGACTGTCTTGCTCTTGGATGAGTAGGGAAGTGACAATTTTGAACATGACCCATACAAGTTCATAGAGGAGGCAAGTCTTAGAGTTTATTGCATGCATGAATAAGGATGCCAAATTTGATGAAGTCAAACCAAGAGAGCTTAGGTCTATGGTAACTCTTCTTCGATGGCTCAAGAAGCAAATTGGGAGATGGTGGTGTAGTGTTAATTTCACCCTCAAAGGAGAGATACTTCTCAACCTTCATATTCCAATTCTCTTGCACTTGTAATGTTTTAGAATATGAGTCTCTCATTAATGGTTTAGAATGGGCAAGGAAAAGGAGAATAAAAGAGTTGTAAGTTTTTAGAGACAGTGAGTTAATTGTAAACTAGGTCAGAGGCCAAAACTTGACCAAGAACTCCTTGCTTAAGTCTTACAAGCATAGGGTGTGGGACCTAGTAGAGAGTTTCTTTGATTTCAACATTATTTCCATTCCAAGGGAACAAAATAAACAAGCAGATAGACTAGCAATATTTGGTGCTTAGTTTGACATTCCCAAGGGAATAAGTTAGGACAACAATCTATTCCATTTAAAAGTAATAATAAGACCCTCTATGCCTGATAATTTCACCAATTGGTAGGTGTTTTATAGTGATCAGTAGATAACACTCTTCTTACAAGAGGAGGCTGAGTTTTCTTCTAGGAATTAAGCCAAGCTACAACAATAGTACGATGACTAGATTGTTTAGCTAAAGAACAACAAATTTCCCAAGGGCTTGGTCACTCTTGAAAGCATCTTCAATGAAGATGACCAACTAAAAAATGATAAAGCAAGTATCATGACCAAAAGATAAAATTATGAAACAGTTGAAATATTCAAGGATAGGCTGTTTGCACTTGGGAAGGTATGTGTAAATGATGAAAGGCATTCCTTCATTTTTCTATGCCAAGAGTTCACTAAGGTTTTTGCTTGGGAGTATAGTGACCTGAAGGGTTTTGACCCAAGCTTGGCCCAACACACCATTGAGCTAGAGGAAGGTGCCAAATACATCAAATAAAAACAAAGGCCTATCAATCCAAAGATTGAGCCTCTCATGTGAAAAGAACTCACTAAGCTGATTGAGTCCAAGATCATTTTTCCTATCAAACACTCTTCTTGGCTAGCCAATCCAGTCCCTGTTAGGAAGAAGAATGGGGAGATCAGACTATGTGTGGATTTTAGAGACCTCAATAGAGTCTCATTGAAAGATCACTATCCCCTCCCAAGTATGGAATAGATCCTCTAAATGGTGAAAGGTAGTAAACATTTCTCCCTCCTAGATGGGTATTTAGGGTATAATCAAATTTTAGTGCAAGACTATGATTAGTACAAGATAGCCTGCACTACCAAGTGGGGAACTTTTGCTTATAGGAAAATGCCATTCAGACTGTCAAATGCTGGATCCACCTTTCAGTGAGCCATAAACATGGATTTCCAAGGCCTGATAAATAATATTGTACTGGTCTATCTTGATGATATGATAGTGTTCTCTAAGGATGCAGGCCAACATCTGAGGCAAATCTTTGAGAGGTGTAGAGAGTTTGGTATCTCTCTCAACCCAAAGAAATGTGTGTTCACTATCCACGAAGGTAAACTCCTTAGACATATTGTTTCGAAAGGGGGATTGACCATTGATCTAGAAAGAGTACACACCATCTTAGCATTGTCCTTACCTAAGAATAAGAAGGGTCTACAAAGCTTTTTTGGAAAAATAAATTTTATTAGGTGATTTATCCCTAGTTTTGCTAAGATAGTCAAGCCACTAACTTGCATGCTAAAGAAGGATGAGAAGTTTGCATGGATAGCGCAAAGGAAGGATAGTTTTGAAGGGATTAAGCAAGCTATTGCCTAGGCCCCCACCTTGATCAGTCCTAACTTCTCCAAGGATTTCAACCTTTACACCTTTGGAAATGAAGAGGTAATCTCCAACATGCTCACTCAAGTAAATGATGAAAACCTTGAACAACCTCTTGCATTCTTTAGCCAAGGTCTAGAAGGTTTCAAAACTAGGTACACATATGTTGAAAATCAAGTGCTTGCAGTTATATGAAGCCTAATGAAATTCAAACATATGTTGTTAAATAACAAGGTTCATATCATGGTACCACATCTTAGTGTCAAGGATTTCTTGATTAGTCGTGATTTGAATAAAAAGAGGGCATGATGGATTACAAAGGTAATAGAATACAATGTGGATATCAAAACCACAAAGATGGTAAGGGAAAGAGGGCTATTTGAACACCTTGTTATATACCTTAAACAATAGAAATAGAAAATTTTGATACTCCATGATGAAGTTGTAATAGAGGAACCTGCAACCATAGAGGACTGGGCACAAGACATGACACATTTATTTCTCACTGTTGAGTGCCCATAGGGACTTGATAGGATGAAGAGGAGGTATTTTAGACTCCAATCTCTTCCTTATTTCTTGATTTATGGGGTGCTATTTAGAAAGTATTTTTTAGGGGTACTCTTGAGATACATAGACTCAAGTCAGGTTGACAGGGTACTATCCAAGTTTCATGATGGGCCAATTGGTGATCACTTTACTCCTAAGCCTATAGCTACAAAAATTATGAGGGATGGTTACTTTTTGCCCAATTTATTCAGATATACCCATGCCTAGATATAAAAGTACCAAAAATGTGCCCTTTTTTAAGGAAATCAATGACTAGATGTAATACCTCTATAACATATTCAAGTGGAAGAGTCATTCATGCAATGGGGCCTGGACTTCATAGGAATGATCAACCCTCCTTCTAGTGTTGGCCACAAATGGGTCTTGATTGCTATAGATTACTTCACAACATGGGTAGAAGCTATTGCTTTGAAAGAAGCCAATGAAAGTGTAGTCTTAGAATTTTATGAAGGCCTAGTGACAAGATTTGGAGTCCCAGCTACCATCATCTCAGATAATGCATTGGCTTTCTTGGGAACCAAAACAAATGAGTGGGTGTTGCGATATGACATGTACCTTATCACTTTTTCTAATTACTACCCACAAGGAAATGGGTTGGCTGAGTCCACCAACAAGAATTTGATCAGAATCATTAGAAGGACAATGTAGGAAAATTAGAGAACTTGGCATGCCAAGCTAAAAATATCCCTGTGGGTAGATAGGGTTACTCCAAAAAGAGCAGTTGGAAATTCACCATACACACTTGTGTATGGAAGGGAAGCTAGACTTCTTATTTCACTTGAATTTCTAGCATTGAACCTTGCCCACCAGTTAAAATTGGAAGAAATTGACAACATAGAGGTCAGACTTTGTGAATTGATGGAGCTTCAGGAGGCAAGAGACCAAGCTATGGTTTCCATGACCAACCATCAGTAGCAAATGAAGAAACATTTTGATAAGAAATCCTCATCAAAAGGATTTTTAGAAGGTGACATTGTCTTGAAATAGGATGAAGATCAAGATAAACCTAGAAAACACATAAAGTTAGATGCCTTATGAAGTGGTTCATATGTCATCACTTAGTGCAAGCAACATAATGCATTCCAGCTCTCCAGGTTGGATGGTGGAGAACTACATATCTCAGTTAATGGGATATATCTTAAGCATTATCACTGAGATTTATCTTGTTATGTACATATTTTCCCTATTTTTACCTATTTTCCCTAAGTGCTTTTGTGCATGTTTGTAGTTTTTTAGCCTTGTGTGTGTTTTATTTACCTTTTGGGGTAAAAGCTTCATGTTGATTCTTTAGTCTCTTAAAGTTGTTTTCAGCATTTTAGGCTATATTTTGACTCTGTGCCCAATGGAATTGTAAACCACTAGTTTTCTTATGCATAGCAGTCATGCTTCCCTTATGAATCATTAAATTTGTTGACCATTTTTGGTCCTACAGGCCAAAATTAGTCTCCCTTCTTTCCCTGTTGTCTTGAGTAGCTAGTATTTGATGTATTCACCTTACTACAGTTGTGCCATTTCCATTTAAAATAGGCCTATTCTTATAAATATCTAAGTGATCTAAGTCCTATAGGTTTTCAAGTTGATCTGGGGCTTATTTCACTTTGAGCAATTACCTTAGACAAGCCTTTTGACAAAGGAATGTGATAGTTTCAAAGGAATACAAGTCTTTCACAAAGCTCTGAAGGTTAAGTGCCCTTGTGAAGGGTAGGCAGGTTACAAATGGGACCATTCAAGTAGGCTCTAAAGGGAAACTTTAGACCCAAGGTGCCCTTGTAGAGGGCAGAGAGAACATTTAAAGGAGAGTAAGGTAGAAGGCCCGAAGGGGAATTTTCCTTTAGAAAAGTGACAAGGCAAAAGATAAAGGATTTCTTCAGACTTTTGTCTGAAGAGAATCAAAGGAGGAACCAAAGGTAAATTCCTTTGATCAAAATGCTTGAAGGATTTCCTTCAAACTTTTTTCTAAAGGAATTTACAAAGAGAAGGCCAAGATATGAAGGCAACATTTCCTTCAGGCAAAATGTCTAAAGGAATTCCTTCAAACATTTCGTTTGAAGGAATTGGGAAGACAAAGGAACCCAAAGGGAAAGTGCCCTTTTGAAGGGATCTCAACTACCAATAAAGGACCCTCTCCTCTTTTCCAAAAGGTCACCTTCCCTTTGAGAAGGTTCAATTTGTAAAAAAGATGAAGGAACTGCTAAAGGTGATGATGGGTCCAAAAATGTCAACTTTGACATGGTGAACTAGCTGTTGGAGGTTCAAACATCTGGTGATGTCCTCGCAGACATCAAATTCAAGATAGTGAAATAGCCATTGGTTTTCAAATGGTGATAGGCCCGTAGACATCAATTTTGATGGGATGTGTCGATCATTGCAGAGAAGCCAAAGAACCAATTCCTTAGGATAAGCGGCTAAAAGATTTATTTCAAGCATTTTGCATGAAAGAACTCATGAGCATAGTCTTGAAGGAATTAAAAGGCATAAGGCCAAAATGAAATTCAGTGACCCACTGAGAAAGGAGCCCAAAAATAGGAGATGAAAGATACCCCTGAGGTTTGAGGAGTTAGGAAGAGACAAAAAGTAGTATAAGATGAATAGAGCAGTCCAGGTGGCACAGAAAACATCGATAAAAGAAGTTATTGCTATAGATGAAATAGTCTCCACCAAGTGGTCATTATGGGGAGTGAAATCATTCAATAGAGTGGCCCTCTTTTCTTTTTTCAAGCATTACTGAGAAAATAGTTGCATAAGTTTCATAGAGGGGCGGCCTTGTCATTTAGAAAACAAAATGACCCATGCTTTATCAGATATGTTTAATACACTTTGAGTAGCAAATTCAATACCTGTAGCAATCTATAACATGGTTCTTTCAAGCCATTTATGGAAGGATGATAGAAGCATGAGTGGATTCCTCTTCCCTAGGTGTTTAATACAACATGGGCCACCTTTTCTTGAAGGCACCAAAAAGTCTTTCTTTTAATGCTATTTATTGTAACCTCTTACCTAAGAAATATATCTCTCACTTGTGTAAGGCGAAGGCCTACCAATTTTACCTTGGAATCAATAGAATGCATTTTACCTCTATCTAACTGGTTATGCTTTTGAATATGTCTATGTATCAACTCTATGTTTAGTAATTTCATCTTGATGCTTTCATAGGTTGACACCAACATATCTAGTATATCCAAGACCATTTCTGTAAGTTAACAAGAAGTACCCAAGTTGGAGCATAGAGACAGAAGAACAATTATCTGATAGTGTGCTTCTGCAACACCTATGGTAAGTTATTTTTCTTTGTATCTTCATTAATCCCCCTATTAAAGTGCCATACAGTTTGGTCTTTTGTCAGATGAAGTGTCTATTCATCCCTTTGGTCTAAAGTGTTGATATAAGTTGAGTAGATTGAATCATTTGGTGCATCACCATTTTAGATAGGTTCTACTTTTGTCATATCCTTCTCCCTTTTCACCCCCACCATTATTAATAGTGATAGATAAGGACCTCAAAGATGCATCAAAGGGAGCTATCCCTTATCTAGATATTCTTTCCTCAGTTTTGTCAAGCCCACAGTAAGAGGGAAGTCTCCATTATGTTGCATGGAGGAAAGAAGCTTAGCCTTCTTTTTAAGGGTGCAATCCATAGTGTCAACATCTCATATACACCTTGGTTGGAAAATAATATATGGAATCAAGCACGATGTGTAGATAGGCATCAACTCTCTCTTCAAGAGAATTGATCATGATAAAGCCACCAAGGATGAGCTGAAAAGAAAGGTAGATAAATTGACCAAAGCACTGAACTAGTTTATAAAGCCTAGTGAAACATCATAACAACCATAGGTAGTGTAGCCAATTAGTCTAGATCAAGCTATAATTGATTTTGTTTGAGATATTACTCACATGGAAAGGGTTAAAAAAGAATGGTTTGAGGAACTGATCAATAAAGGCAATAGGGTTCTTGCATCCATCATAAAACATTATGGTTACATCATGGAGAGAAATGATATTTTGAAAGAACAAATCAATTAGTATGAAAGAGAGATTCATACTTTGAATCTCTATTATCCCAAATTAATAGCCATAAAATTGATTATGAATACCCTTATTGTTGAAAATATATTGAAAGATGATGTTGAGCATGAATAACTGCATAGGGCTGCTCAATTTTGGATAAGAGTACTGACATAGTCTATTGAATAGGCCAAGGAGGCTCATAACAAGGAAATTGATGTATTGTATGAGATTGATGACATGATGAACTCAATGTCATGTCAACTAGTAAATGATGCCAACAATCTCCTTTAGGTAGAACAAGTTAAAAATAATTTCAAAGTAATAGTTGAGGAGGAGTCTGCAAAGGACACAATATTTATCCTAAGTTCCATCCATAGGTTCATCAGGTATGAGAAAGCAATTGATAATATGAGGACTGAAATGTAGGGCATAAGAACCTTCAAAAGAGAATTCTTTGATGTCTAGGCAAATTATGTAGCCTCCAATGTCTATTCTTACAGGCCAGATGTAGAGTAAATTCAAGAGATTTTTAAGGACTTTGATGCATATATAGAGAATTTGCAGGTCGAGAAGGACAAGAAAGCTGAAAAAGTTTCTTGATATATGTGAATTGTTAAAACTACAAAATCATGAAGTGTAAATTGCATGGTTCATTATGGCTAAAGTGATAAAGACTTAGAAAGTCATAAAAGTCTCACTTAAAGTTTTTCACACTAGATTTTTACATGAAAATAAATTTGGAATTGTTTTCAATGTTATCTTTTATTTTGAAAGGTCAAGTTCTATTTTGGGCATCTCTTTTTGCATGAGGAAGTTATTTTCAGCCACTATTAGATAAGGAAGCATTGCATGGAGATCTTCAATCTTAGCCACGTCATACCATGCCATGATATGCCCAGGATCATGCCAAGCTCATGCATGCCATGTAGTAGCCATTGTACAAGTCTAAAAAATGCCATAAATAGAAGAGCTCACCTCTCTTGCATGAGGGTTTCAGATTTGCATGAGTTTCTTCACTAGGCATTTGAGTTTCAACAACTACATGTCTTCTATGACATATTTTGTATAAAAATGGACATACACCGTGGCCCAATATTTTTTTTTTTTGTTAGTTATATTTTATACTTTTAGAATGTATTTAATACAAGCTATAACCTTTGGAGAGAAATAAAGTTGAAGATTTGCCTTTCTTGCCTTGAGAGATCTATGTGTGCACGCAAGTTGTTTGATACTTTGTGGAATATTTGTCTATTTAAATCTCAAGAAATTCATCTATAGTATTTTAACCTCTTGAAAATATTGTTTGAAATAAATATCTTTTTCCTTTTTATGAAAAATAGCTAAAATACCACCTCTAATTTCTCATCTGTATAAGTTTGTGCTAAAATAAATTCAACATATTTTTTGATCTATTATGTTCATAAATCAAGCATTAAAATCCACTATAAAATATTTGGTGCAATAACCATATTTTTAGCTTTCTACAAATTTTAATTCTTCAACCTTTTTTCCCATCAAAACCCTAGTGTAGGATTCAAAATCACTAAAGAATGAGATTTCCATAAAACTAGTATTTTATCAATTTGCATCAGATTTAGTGAAAGAAAGATAGCCTTATCTAAAGATTAACCTCAAATTACCAAGGTACCACATCTTTGGAGGTTTTTCCATTATGTCATTAGTAAATTGTACAACAAGCTATAAGATTAAGATAGGTGCAATCTTATGTGATAATAGTTTTTGGCACACCCAATGGGACCCAAACATTACAAAAAGATTGGTGCTATTCTCAACAAGAATTAAATGAGTTTTGTACAAATATCAAATGACCTGGTGACTCCACTAGCTTACAGACTCACAATTTCAAGGTGATGTATGCAAATCAAATAGACAAGATCATCTACTAAAGGTAAGAGGGCTGATTTTTTATAATTATCATTTCCATCTAAAAAGAGATAAAAATTAGTCACCCTTCAGCCTAAGGTATATCCTACAGTTATATTTCCATCCCCTTTGATAAATCCTATTAGTGTTATACCTCCCATAATGGCTATGAAATTAGAATTTCATATCTTCCAATACAGACAATCCACTTATTTTGTCTCAACATGATGATATACCAGTCTTGGCCTTAAAAATCCTACCATATTTTACTGATGAAACCTCTACCACTGCTTCAAAGCATACACAAGATATTACTAACCTTTGTTCAATCCATAACATGGTCTAAGATAATGTTGCAATCAGACTTCTGGTCTCCTTCTTCAAGGGGAAAGCTTTGAAATGGTACAAAGGCCTTGATTCCACCTCAATCTGAGTTTGGGATGAGTTACCTTTCCTTGGTTGAATAGTTAACTACTATTCAATGATCTCCTCAATTTTTAGAGGACCTGGAATGGAATCCCATTCTTGGTTAAACCTACTAAAAATAATGCTTTCTTGTATTACCTAAAATCCCTCAATAGTGATATAGTAGTAATGATCTAGTCAATGGGTAGCACCACACATCTTGTAGCTTACAATATTGTAATAAGGGTAGAGAATTATTTAATCCAAGTCGATAAAATTGCACCAAGGCCATGAATGCCTCTATTTCTAGAAATAACCCCTATTCCCCCACCTACACTAACTCCAAATTCTACTAAAATTAAGGCACCTTATTTGAATTATGCACCTTCAAATGATCTATATAAGGTAAATTCATTACTTAAGAGCTTCAAAAATGAGTTAGTGGTAATAAAAAGGTAGCAAACCCAAAACTACAAACCTTTTCAGCCATCTAAACTTGCATACTAAGGGAATAAGCAACCATACCAGGGAGATAGAAAGCCATATCAAGGCAACAACCAACAATAAGGACATAATTCATAGCCAAGACCTCCAAATGTATGTGCTTTACTGGCACTAGGAGTTTCCAAATTCATTGTCCCTATTCAAAATAATTTGGCTCAAGAGTACAAGTGGTGTTATCCTTGCAATCAACCCCATAATCAAAACACTTGCCCCAATGGTGTAATTAGTCAAGCCTTGATGGTGCAAGGCATAACAAGCATGCAAGGATAACAAGAAGAATCTACTTCCCAATAAACAGATACACAAGAACCTTCTCAAAGTGAAGCAACTCTTCTAAACTGGAAGGAGGATGAGTTTGATGGCATAAACTAAGATGAAGCATTTTTTAATGGTGGAGGTCTTGTAGTAGCTAATACATGTTCCAAGAAAAGAGCAATAAAATTTGATCAACCCCCCAAGGTAGGGAAAGCTTCAACTTATAAAGCTACAGTGGAACCAACAAAGAGAAACATAGTACAAAGGCCACCCTTTGTACCTACAAATCAATTCAAAGCAAAGGTGCCCACTCCAAATATTGTAAAATAGGATGCATCCCCTATAAAAGCACCAGTAAAGGTTGGTAATATCCCTCTTAGCATAGTTGATCAAATGAAGAAGACTAATCTGAACATCACTATGTGGGAAGCACAATCTATACCAACACAAAGGGACTTATTATAGGAGACTCTGAAGAATTACCAGATATCAAAAAAATTCCATCCAATGGGCCTAAACCTACAATAAATCTATGCCATCCTTAAGCTGATAATAAAATGGGAAAAAATGGTAAGCCTCCCCCTTCTATCTTTTACTTATAATAGGGAAACATATGGTACACAATTGCATGGTAGATTCAGGGGCTAGTAGTTCAATAATGCCCAAGAAAATAGTTCATGCTTTGGGAATAAAATTCACACTTGTTAATAAGGGAGTAGTGGAACTAGATGGGACTGATGTTCAAATGGTAGGAACCATAAAGGGATTGAACCTCACTATTCATGCTTGCCCAAGCCTATCAATTACTCAAGACATTTCATTCATAGACCTTCCCCCTTACTTTACTATTTGTCTTTCAAGATATTTCACCACAAAGATGGGAGGGTACCTATCTTTAGATTGGTCTCACATGCTACTTCAAATGAGATATGAAACAAGAGTAACAATAAGAGATGAGCCAATTGCAAAATATCATATAGAGAAATACAATCTTATTCCTCCCATAGAAATGAATTATACATTGCAATATCAGGAAGAGGAAGAAACAAATCAAGAGAATGTAGCACTTGTAGAATAAATTCTAGACACTCATTTGGACAAATGGGGATCATATCTGCAATTCGATCCTTATGGCTATGTATAGGAAACATGGTTAGGAACATATTACATTCATGAGAAATATGCAATTATCTAAAATTTAGTCAAACCTACCAAAGATTTTCAAGGGAAGTGATAGTTATTTTTTGATGGCTCAAGAAGCAAAAATGGTGAGGTGCAGGAATTGTATTTATTTTCCCATAGAAGGAGAGCTAATTCCACTCATTTAGACTTCAATTCAGTTGTACCAAAAATATAGTTAAATATGAAGCCTTGATTTTAGGCCTCCAATTGGCCAAAGATAGAGCAATAAACATTTTGTAGATATTTTTTAATAGTGAGCTCATAGTTCACCAATTTAGATCAAAAGGTGTAACCAAAAATAATTTGTTAAGGTCTTACAAATGTAGGGTTTGGGACCTGTTATAAGATTTCACTTCTTTGAATATTTAGCAGTACTAAGGGCACATAATAAAGATGTTCACAATATGGCCTCAGTGGGGTCCTAGTATAACCTACCAATTAAAATAATGAAGAATAGCCAGCATGTGAGGCTAATTGTAAGGCCTTCCATCCCCAATAATGTAACTAATTGGTAAGTATTTGATAGCGATAAACATATTGTAAATTTTTGAGAGAAGAGCCCAAGTTTTCAAAAAGGAAACAACCAAGGCTACAAGACCAATATGGTGATTATATTATTTAGTTAAAAAAAAACAAACTACCTATGGGTCTCATTACATAGGAAAATATCTTCAATTTGGATGACCAGCTGAAAGGTAAAAATAAGAACATTATAGTCAATGAAGAAGATTGTGAACCCATCATCATCTCAAAAGGCAATTCTATCAAGATAGGAAAGGTATGCAATATTTCAGAGAAGCATGCTTTTTTTCAATTATGTCAAGAGTTTGATGATAACTTTACTTGGAGTTATCATGACTTAAGAGGATTTGATCCAAGTTTAACACAACACACTATAGAACTAGATCCAAATACAAAACCTGATTGGCATAAACAAAGACCCATCAATCCCAAAATTGAACCCTTGATCAAAAATGAGCTCTCTAAGTTGATATAGGCTAATATAATATTTTTAATCAAACACTCATCTTGGGTAGCAAATTTGGTCCCTATTAGAAAGAAAAATAGTGAAATCCGGTTGTGCGTGGACTTTAGAAACCTAAATAAAGCATAATTGAAAGATCACTATCCTCTTACCCCTATGGAACAAATTTTGCTGATAGTATTAGGATATAAAATATTCTCTCTTCTAGATGGTTATTCAGGTTATAACCAAATCTTGGTCAGGAATCAAACCAATTTAAACCACTTTCACCAGCAAATGGGGCATGTACACATATAAGAAGATGCCATTTGGTCTGACAAATATAGGTGTAACTTTTTAGAAAGCCATGGACATGACATTTAAAGGTCTAATAAATGAAATAATTATAGTATATATAGATGATATTATTATCTATTCAAAGAACATTGATGCATACCTATACCACTTGAGGAAAATTTTCAAACACTATAGGGAATTTAGGGTTTCCCTTAACTCAATTAAGTGCATGTTTATAGTACATGAGGGGAAACTACTAAGACACATAGTGTCAAAAGGTCTTATAATAAACCCTTAATTAGTTATAGCCATATCTACATTAGACTACTAAGTCACAAAAAAGGCCTACAAAGCTTTCTTAGGAAGATCAACTTTGTGAGAAGATTTGTACCAAATTTTGCCTCTTTGGCAAACCCCTTACTGTAGTGCTAAATAAGGGAGCTCTTTTTAGCTAGACTCAAGAGGGAAAAGATAGCTTCAAGGCCATAAAATAGGATATTTCCCAATCTCCTACCCTATTCAACCTAAACTATGAGAAATAATTTATTATCTATATATTTGTAGGGGAAGGAAACATTTCATCCATTCTGACTCAACATAATCAAGAAGATTTGGAACAGCCCATTTCTTTCTTTAGCCAATATTTGAAAGGTTACTTAGAGAATTATAGTTTTATGGAGAAACAAGTATATGTGGTAATCAAATCCCTCAAGAAATTCAAGCATATGCTCTCCAAAAATAAAATGCATTTGATGGTGAGTCACCAAAGTGTCAAAGAATTCCTACTGAGTAGGGAGATAAATGAAAAATGAGCAGGATGGATTACCAAAGTCATGGAGTATGATGTGGATATCATGATCATGAATCTTGTAAGGGGTAAATTATTGTGTGAACAACTATACATCAACATCAAGACTGTTGAACCAGTATCTGACACGGTGTATTCTCAAACTACACTTTAGCTAGGCAATCCACCTTCTTTCAACAATTAAATCCAAGACATGAATCATTTCCTATAGAATGGAGAATACCCCTATGGATTTTAATAGTCAAGTAAAAGATATTTTATACTCCAATAAATCCCCTAGGTTCATATTGATGGAATTTTATTTTGGAAGGACATGAATGTATTATTGTTAAGATGTATTGAGCATGAGCAAGTTCCCAAAGTGCTCGATTAGTTTCATGATGACCCCTCATGAGGAATTTTTTTTGTAAGGACTATAGCCATCAAGATAATGATAAGAGGTTTTTAATGGCCTGAGTTATTCAAAGATACCCACCAATGGGTAAGAAACCATGAAAAATGTGCTTATTTCACTGGTAAGCAAAGGCTAGCAACCCTTCCTTTTAGACCAATTCAAGTAGATCAGCCATTTGCTCAATGGGGATTTGATTTTATCGGCATGATTAATCCATCATCAAGCATAGGCCATAAATGGGTTTTCATAGCAATGGATTATTTTACATGATGGACTAAGCAGTTTCTCTAAAAGATGTCATTGAGACATCTATTCTTAAATTCATGGACAACATAGTTTCAAGGTTCGATGTTCCTCACACCATCATATCAGATAATACTAAGGCATTTATGGGCACTCAAGTAATTAAATGGGCTATCAATAATAATGTGTACTTGAGAAATTATTCAAATTATTACCCCCAAGGTAATGGCCTACTTGAATCAACCAATGAAAACCTCATCAGAATCATCAAACTAATATTGGAAGACAACCAAAGGACATGGCATACAAAATTGAAATCAACACTTTAGGCTGATAAAATTACATTAAAAAGAGATATCGATAATTCACCTTGCATGTTGGTATATGTAAGAGAATCAAGAGTACCACTATCAATTAAAATTCCATTTATATCTCTTAGTCACTAATTGAACCTAATCGATTATGATGAAATGATGGTGAGACTAGTTGAACTCATGGAGCTTGAAGAAATCATACATCAATCAATGAAATTCTTAAAAGCAAATTAGGCACAAATAAAAAAGACTTTTGACAAAAAGGCATTTTCAAGGAGCTTTAATGAAGGAGACATGGTCCTCAAGTAGGATGTAGATAAAGAAAAACTAGGTATGCACACCAAATTTGATGCAATATGGAGTGGTCGATATATCATCACTTCGTACAAAGGAGCCAACACATTTTAGTTCTCCAAGCTTGATGGAGCAGAACTGCCAATCCTAGTTAATGGGATATACCTCAAAGCTTGATTTTGAGGTAGGAACCTGATCCAAAAAGTTTAAATTTTTTAAATAATAGGGTTAGGTTATCTTTTTCAATAAGTGCTTCTACATAGGTTAAACTCATTAGGATTTTCGTTTCCTTAGGTTATGTTGCTTTTTCCCTATTTTGTTTGTTTATTTTTTCTATTTTGTTCATGTCTAGGCAAATCCCAATTTGTTCTTCCCTAGGTTAGAGTTTTTTTAGAGATAAGTTGACTCCATGCCTAATGTCTTAGAAGGCTATTAGATTGAAAATGATTAGTAGGAAATCATCCCACAGAGGTCACCAAAAATGTTGAGATTTTTGACCCAAAAATCTTATTATATCTAACACCCTAAGGGAGAGCCCCTTTAATTTTTAGGAAAAACCCTAAATCCTCTTAAAAACCCATTTTTCCCTTTTTTCCTTGTAAAATCCAAAACTCTATAAGCAGTTTTCATTTGTGTAAATTGCTTTGCAGGTTACAGATCTTGTGAAGCACCCATATCTAAAAAACCATGGAATCTAGATCTCACCATGCACTTTGCACATTTTACCAATGTGCAAAATGTATGATAGACTCTGAATCCCACCATGCACCCAAGTTGATGGAATTCAGAACTTAGTGTGCACTTTGCATGTTTTCACAATGTGCAAAATGCATGATGAGCTCCAGATCCTGCCAAAGAGCCAAACCCTTGCCTACAAAATGCATAACCTAAAGTGCACATTGCAAATTTTTGAATGTGTAAAGTGCACATCAAGCTCTACCTCCCACCAACTACTCATCAACCCCCTTTTTCAAAATACAAAAACTAAAGTGCATATTGCATGTTTTTGAACATACAAAGTGCACATCGAGTCCCACTTCTTGCCAAGCCAATCCTTCCCATGGAGAGTGGACCTGCTCCAAGAAGGTCCAACCTTCACTAACCATTTACCAATTTACAACACCATAAGATGTGGAATCCCTAATTCACTTTACATGTTATAAATGTGTAAAGTGCCCCATGGGTTCCATCTTTCATTGAACCACATTTTCTCAATCGTAAAAAGTGGACCTACTCCAAGAAGGTCAAACCTTTACCACCAACCACCATAGCTCACATTAATTATGGGGTTTTTCTAACTATTTAATCAAGTGTTTGGGTATTTTATTATCATTTTTTAATCTACTAAGTGCATTTTGGAGCTCCATCTAATCATGCCATGCTACCAACTCCTTGATCCACATGTTAGGAGAAGTACCTACAAGAGATCCATGATTGAAAAAGACATCTTCCACATCATTTTAGACTATTTCATGGTACCTCCCTTAATTTTCCACCATAAATTCCTTTAGTTTGAAGCTTTAGAGTTGCTTTCATTTCTTTCAAAGTTTTCCTATTCAAATTCTCTTTTGGCCTAGCTAGTTAGGGTTTTTCCATCAAAAATTTGTCATCTAAATCACTAGAAGGTAGATTTGTGTGGTTGTCTTATCAAATTAGCATGTCTAGGGAAGTCTATGGCAATCAAGGGTTTCATATTCATCTTGAGGATTTTCCTCCCAAAGCATCTACCAAAAACCCCTTCATTTTCCCTCTAGGATTTCGTATTTGAAAGCAAGGTTTTCCAAAAACTAAAATGAATATCCCCAAGCATATACTTTAGTTTCAAATCAAATAATATTACCTTCCAAAGTTTCCCCCAGCATCCCCATGGACACTAAACCTACCTTAGGCACCTAAATTCCATACAAGCTTATAAACCTTTGTAGAAAGTGGGCATGCTCTGTGCACCTTCCACTTCTGTTGGAGGTGCAATGTGATTCAAACACCATAGACATCTAATGTGATTTTAGCACCTCCAAGTTCTACCAAAAATCTAACATCGTTCAAGTACCATGGAGAGTGGATGTGCTTGCAACACCTCCAAGTTCCACCAGAGAATATAAGTGCTCCAAAGACCTATAGGTTCTGCCAACTTTCATAGTTGGTTTCTCACAAGAAATAACTTCAGTTTCCATGCCTCCCAAGGAAATTAAGTTCAAATATAAATTCCCTAGAGTGACTTCTTTTTTGGATTACAATATGGTAGAGATTAAAGATACAGACTTAGGTCACATTGACATAAGAGATTTTTGGGCTAGGATAGGTGTAGATTTCAAAAGTGATCAAAATCAGAGTATCTATGACTCTGGTTTACCATAATCTAAAACCTTCCCTCTATCTTTTCAAATCCCTGAGTTTATCCTTATAATGGCCTAACATTATGACCCTGATAGAAGACAAGTCTACAGTGAGAAAGGGGAGAGGGTTCTAGATCTAGATCATAACTTCATCATATTTATTTTTGTCATCCCTAAATTTGAGATTTATTTGGATATAAATCTAGAGAAATCTACAAAATTTCATGATAAAAATGATGGATGTCAAAAGATAATTAATTAACAATGGCTCAAGACTCCCAAGAATTCCTCCACCAGATTGCCTAAGACTGTGTATAGATCTGATTTCATAGAGGAGGTAGGAGATATTATAACACTGCTACATAGAGTCACTGACAATCCTTATGATAAGTGTTATCAATAATTGATGTACTAGTATATCTAGATCATCAGAGAAAATAAATAACATATACATTGGGTCCAATTGATAAGTAATTTCCTCCACAACCAATTGATGGAGGTGTAAACAACAAATAAGTTTTATATGACATCATATATTATTTATATCTTAGCCAAAGGAATATTGTTCTCAAGACTCAATACAATTCTTGAGGAAATAACTAGAGTTTAAAACTACTACCTTGATCTCACACTATAGGCTAGTAGATAACAGTTTAGGAGATTTAATGATGCCTTCATCTACAACATCATTATCATTTTTGATAAGTATCTTGGGAAAATAAATTTCTTCTAAGCAGCAAAAGATGAGATCACCAAATGGAGTTCTTAATTCATACAATTGCCCACCTACACCTACATCAAGGTAGTCAGATTTAGTGGTTGTCCCTACACACTTCCCTAGTATGTAAGTGATAAATGGGCATTGTCAGAGTTAGTTAGGAAACTTGTGGAGACACACAAAATCCTCTCAAATAGACATAAGGTAGGGATATGTTTCCTAATTTATATTGGATGCTACACATGCCAATCCCTCTTGAAGGCCATAACTATGGAGGTGGAGATGTGCCAAGTTAAACTGAGGACTCTAGAGACTAGGACTTATTTTGATCCATATGGTAAGGTTAATAATACACTAGAACTGGCAACATATGAACATGTTCTTTATTATGAATATTTTTGGGAATATTATGATGATCAAGAGATGGTCAAAATGAGGGACTAATCTAGGATGTCCCTAAAAAAAATAAAAGATTATGATCTAGCACCATTCTTTGATGACATGGTGGATGAAAAATCTAGAGTAAACCTAATCTACCTTACACAAATCATTTCTAGACCTTTACCACCAGTTAGGTGGTCAGTTCCTAAATCTTTCTTTTTATTTGATACAATAACTCTTATGATCAATAGAATAATTAGTTGGTTGAGAATCAAGGGTGTGCAGATCACAAGGGAGATAGTAAGGGTTAAGTAGAACTCTTTGAAGCTCA
The DNA here is from genome assembly GCA_037957365.1 of Torreya grandis. Lineage (NCBI taxonomy): Eukaryota > Viridiplantae > Streptophyta > Pinopsida > Cupressales > Taxaceae > Torreya > Torreya grandis. The sequence continues at coordinate 880,535 of JARHVA010000698.1, forward strand.
AATCAGAAGATATTTCTTTATTAGAGGAGGGCCTCATTGAACCATTAGAGGAACCTAAGAAGAAGAAGAAAATAAAGACTAAAGCAAAGAAAATAGAATCAAGAAGGCAAGGTAAATAAACCAATCAATATTTTAGTAGAAGACACATCAGTAATAACATAGGGAACAATAATTTTAGATCCCATAGCCTTGACTCCTATTTCCACTACTCCCCCTTCTCCTACCCATATTATATAAGAGGTTTCAATACCACCACCAGCTATTTCCACTCCTCAAGTATCTTAGGTCCCCATTATTCCATAAGTTTCATCTCCTCTACCTCTAGTATCAACCCCTCCACTTGTCTCCACTTCACCTACCATTCCACCCACATCAATAAGCCAAGTGTAATCAATACAAATAAGTCAAGTGGATTCTTAGAGTCCCCCTACAATAGAAGCTCAAGTTTCCACTTCACTTTCCCTTCCTCCCACTTCATCTTCCATTCCATTTATAATTCCTTTCATTTCATCACCATTAATTCCCAACACCACCCAATAATACATTACCATGTAATCAATCATCTTGACAATAGTGCTACAAGCCACCCCAACCCCTGATTATTATTATTTTCCCTTCATCTCAACCCAATATTTTCACATCACTAACCTTGAGTGTTCCTACACACTTAATTGACACATTTAGTTCTTTGGCTTCCACCCTTCCACCAATTCCAAAATTCACAACCCCTGTGTCCATTCTATCCTCTACTCCCTCAACAGGCACAACTACATCCATTGTCTCCACTCTCCCCATTTCCATTGTTTCAACTATACCATCAATAAAGGTTGGGGAAACCTAAACACTTAGTATAAATATTGATTTGAAAACCACTGATGTGAGTAGATCTTCATAGGCACATCCTAAGCAACCAATAGTATCATCTTCCCAGAGGTCTCCATTAGTCATAGTATCAGCTAGTATAGCTAAACTAGTTATAAATTTTTTGGTGATAGTGTCAGATCAACAAAAGGCTATCCCTAATTGGTTAGCACAATTAGTGAGTAAGAAGTAGAAAATAATGATTGATCATAGCACTTTGGACTTTAGCATGTCAAAAGTCAAGAATAAATCAAAACCCACTCCTAGGACCCTCTCAAGGACATTTGATGATGATAAAGGAGAGAGATATGTTAAAATTGAAGTTCCCCCACCAGAAAAATCAAAAGAGGATATTATGGTAGAATATTATCAAGTTTATCATATACACCTTGGTTGGAAAACAAGAGATGGACTCAAACACGATGTGTAGATAGGTATAAACTCTCTCTTCCAAATAATTGATCATGATAAATCCACCAAGGATGAGATGAAATGAAAGTAGATTGGTTGATCGAAGCACTAAACCAATTCATAAAACCTAGTGAAACATTGTAACAACTATAGGTAATACATCCAATCAGTCTAAATCAAGCTATAATTGATTTTATTTGAGAGATTTCTCACATGGGAAGGGTACAAAATAAAGGTCTAAGGAATTGGCCACTAAAGGCAATAGGGTTCTTGCATCCATGATGGAACATTATGGAAACATCATGGAGAGAAAGGATATTTTAAAAGAACAAATTAATTAGTATGAAGGAAAGATTTAGACTTTGAATCTCTATTATCCCAAATTAAAAACCATAAAATTTATTGATATGAATACCCTCATTACTAAAAATATATTAAAGGATGGTGTTGAGCATGAAGAACTGCATAGGAATGCTCAATTTTAGATAAGAGTATTGACAAAGTCTATTGAATAGGCCAAGGAGGCTCACGACAAGGCAATTGATGTATTATACAAGATTTATGACATGATGAACTCAATGGCATGTTGACCAGTAGATGATGCTAACAATCTCCTTCAATCAAAATAGGTTCAAAATAATTTTAAAGCAATAGTTGAGGATTTTGCAAAGGACATAGTCTTTATCCTAAGTTTCATCCACAGGTTCATCAGGTATGAGAAAGTAATTGATAAGATGAGGACTAAATTTTAGGGCAGAAGAACTTTCATAAGAAAATTATTTGATGTCTAGGTAGATTATGTAGCCTCTAACATCTATTCTTATGGGCCGGATATAGAGTAAATTCAATAGATTTTCAAATCCTTTGATGCATATATAGAGAAGCTGCAGGCCGAGAAGGACAAGAAAGCTGAAGAAGTTCTGAGAATTGATTAATTTTCCCTCTTTTTTGAATGTTTTAAATGTTATATTTATAATTTCATTTCAAGACATTTCAAGTTATAATTGCAAAGGTACAACTATATTTTTATAAATATTTTTGAGAAAGATAAAGATGTAATTTTTACACTTTATATTTTTTGATAATGTAAAAGTTGCAAAAAGCACAAGTACAAATTGCACTTTCTATTTTGATAGATGTAAATTGTTAAAAATGTGAAAAATCATGAAGTGTAAATTGCACGGTTCATTATGGCTAAAGTGATAAAGACTTAGAAAGTTGTAAAAGTCTCACTTAAATTTTTGCATGCTAGAGTTTTGTATGAAAATAGACTTAAAATTATTTTCAATGTTATCTTTTATTTTTAAAGGACAATTTCTATTTTGGGTGCCTCTTTTTGTATGAGGAAGCTATTTTCAGCCACTATTAGATAAGGAAGCATTGCATGGAGATCTTTAGTCCCAACCATGCCATACCATTCCATGTTATGCCCAGATCATGCATGCCATGTTCCAGCCATTCTACAAGTCCAAAAAATGTCAGAAATAGAAGAGCTCACCTCTCTTACATGAGGGTTTCATATTTGCATGACTTTCTTCACTGGGCGTTTGAGTTTTAATAACTACACATCTTTTATGACATGTTTTGTATAAAAATGGGCAGACCCCATTACCCAATATTTTGTTTCCATTAGTTATATTTTATGCATTTTGAATGTATTTACTACAAGCTCTAACTTTTGGAGAGAAATAAAGTTGAATATTTGCCTTTTTTATCTTAAGAGATCTCTGTGTGGGTGCAAGCTGTTTGATTATTTGTGAAATATTTTTCTTTTTGTTTCAATCTCAATAAATTCATCTATGGTATTTTACCCTCTTGAAAATATCGTTTGAAATAAAGATCCTTTTCCCTTTTGTGAAAAGTAGCTAAAATACTACCTTTGATTTTTCATCTGTATAAGTTTGTGCTAAAACAAATTCAACATATTTTTTGCTCTATTATGTTCATAAAGCAAGCATTAAAATCCAATATAAAATATTTGATGCAATCACCATATTTTTGGTTTTTTGTAAATTTCAATTCTTCAACCCTTTTCCCCATCAAAACTCTAGTTTAAGATTCAAAATCACTAAAGAGCAAGATTTCCACAAAACTGATATTTTATCAGTTTACATCAGATTTAGTGAAAGGAATCCGACCTTCTCTAGGGATTAACCTCAAATTACTAAGGTCCCATAGCTTTGGAAGTTTTTCCATTATGTCATTAGGTAATTGCACAAGTTATAGAATCAAGACAGGTGCAATCCTATGTGATAACATGCACAAAAAAAGAAACTTATACTAAATTGTAATATTATGATTGAACCTCTTTTTATGGTTACAATGTGTAATTATCTACAAAGTCAACTAATGAAACAATAGTACCAATCCAGAATGTGTCCTTAACTTGAATTTTTCATCTAACCATCAAGATCTATGTGTGTCCCTTATATACTCATATAATTTCCTCCTTGAATTTATCCATAAATTTAGAAACATGTATTTATTTTGTGACAAACTCACACCTTTTAGATTTATTTTCATACTTTAATTGATATGTCACAAATTTATATTTACTAAAACCAATCAATTATATGGGTACAATTTTTTAATTTTGGCAATGCACCATAAATGTTGCAAGTTCCATCGAAACATGTCATGTTATAAAAAAATTATCCATCTCGTCTTTCACAAAAAATGGATGGAATAAATTCCTTTGCTGATTTTGGAAGGGCTTCCATTCCACACTCCTATATAATGTTTTTAATATTTATAATACAATGAACATGATGAAAAATATCATAATGTATCAAAAATTCAACATGTTGCCTACAACAAGTAGTGAATGTATGATTGATTTTCACATAGAAGGGTTTGAACATTTTAAAATACATTTGACTAATAAAAATTTATGGATATTTGAAACAAATTTAGAGTATAATTATGTTTGAGTCATCTAAAAAATGTTAAGAATGTGGTTCATGGTTACGAGAGTAAACTCTTCTTTTCACTACATCTCTAATATTAGGTGATACCTTTGTGTTATCTTTCCAAAATTTTGTAAGTAAATATTTTAGGGCATCAGCTATAGCCTTGTTTTTCCATGGGAGTCTACCAGAGAATGCCCACAATTCATTATTATCGATAACATCAATTTTTGTATGTCTCTCATTTGCTTTCATTAGTTTTTTTGTTTATGTGCAATGTTTGGTTTGTTTGTCTAATCAATCATTTATTATGTGTTTGACAACTTAAGAAATAAGTTGTAATAACATGTTAGACAATGTTACCATCTTGGTGTGTTTCTTCACACCTACTTGATGGTATGCATTATGAATTTTTTTAATAATTACATTGTCTACATGGGTAAATGTAGGATAGTGGGGGACAAAAAGGGGGTATAAAGTGACACTTTTTTTATTAAAATAACAATAGTTAAACTTGGAGAGAATGTTAGAGACACTTCAAAAAAGAATTTGACAATGACACAAGAATATGAATTGTGGTATTTTGAATGTAGTTTTTAAATATATAAATTTTTCAGTTCTATAAGATAACATAGCAGACAAAAATGTAATGGTAAAAATGTAGTATGACAAAAACATCGTGATAACAAAACATAGTGAGTAAAAATGTAGTGGTATTGGTAATGTCACAAAAATATTGTGGAGAGCATAATTGGGACATTTTAGTGATTATCACATTGTTTATTTATTATCTAGTTCATTTTGGTGATAGTAGTTAACATTTCATGGTGGAAAAGTAATGCACCAAATTTACAAGCAAAATAATAAAGAAAAATGTTATTTTGTGAGTTTAGACCTTTAGTTGAAAGTTGTGTCATATTCTATGTGAGAGCATCCTTTACTATGTTTTGTCCTCGCTACATTTTTAACTACTATGTTTTTGTCTACTAATTTTTAGTAGGATGCCATTTTTCAATATCCAAATGATAGAAGTGTGCAAAATAGATGCATTTATGATAATAAATTGGTCATTTTTTATGAAAAAATAAGGAGATTGCTTGTGTACAAACACACTGTTTTTGAGTAAATGAATGAATTTTTGTATGAAACTTCATATATGGATAGGTGAAATGTTGAATATCATTGAAAATATTTTTTATATGAGTAAATGATTGGATTTTTGTATGAAACTTCATATATGGATAGGTGAAATGTTGAAGATTGTTGAGAATATTTTTTATTATTTATAAAAACGTTAAGTAATTTTACAAGTCAAGATAACTAGAAAATTGAAACTGAAAGTATACGAACACAACTTTTTGACCTTAACTTCATGAAAATTATTTTTTTAAAGTATATTTGACAATGTATAGATTGTTGAGATATAAGTTTTATAAATGTTCAACTTAATTTTAAAAAAGTTATAAGAAAATTTGTGATGATGTGCATATAGTCCATAATGAGGTATGCTATGTAGAAATTAAGTAATAATTATAAATAATATTCTAACATATATATATATATATATATATTCTAAAACTATGTTTTTTCCCTCTAAAAATACATATATATTTTTTTTAAATAATAAAAGCTGCCTAATTAGATGTGTTGATAAGGATAAAAAAACCCTTAAATTACTTAGAAATTAAATTGGCTAGTTCATGGCAGGGTTTGGACTAGGTTCGGGACCCCCCAAGCCTAAAATTGAGGCAATTTTGGAAGAAGTGACAAACAAAAATTTGTAAAATTATAAAGGGTGCAAGCCCTTTGCAAACCAACTTTTCACCCTATTAATTATTTTTACCCATTTTTCGTGGATCAAAAAAGGCATGTGTGATTTCAAAATCACATAAGCCCCTTGTGATTCATGAATTTCTCTTAGATTTCCAACAAAATTTGTTCATTTTTTTTGTTCTTTGCAAACTATAAGCTAGTTTTTTTGATGTAACTATGTGAATTTGGTAAATTCTCCATTCACTTTGTTTGAATCACTGTAAATTCTTCAAGTTTAAATCTAAAATTGGATTATTTTGGTAAAGATAAATAAAGGGGTTGTAAATTCATCATAAAATACCAATAAAAAAGCTAACAAATAAGAAAATTGAAGAGAAGAGAGAAAAAAATAGAAAAAGACAAGCAAATAAGAGAGCATCCATAAGGGCTTCTAAACAAGGTGAAGGTGTTTCCTCCACAACAGGAAATATTTCAAATGAAAATAACATGCCTAATTCTATATAATTTATTTTAGATATGTCTTCAAATGAGATAAGAAAACTCAACCAATCTTTACTGAATGATGAAATTCAAAATTTAGAGCATGCAAGTAATGAATTTGTAATGAGTGATGAAACATATGGACAAACACAATATCATGAAACATCTATTCATAATAAAGTTTTCAAGTATGATGATAATAAACATCAAGTAATTCCCCCAAATCATGTGTCTCCTAATGAAGAGGAATTTAATTTGATTATAGGGTATAATGTAGATAGTCAGCCCTCTATTATCCCTACTATGATTGAAGTGGTAATACCACACAATTTAATATAAAATATAGCTCATACACCTACACATCCAAGTATAATAAGATGAACACCAAGGTATTTGGTTGAAATAGATGAGAAAGTAATAGAACTTATAGAAGGTAAAATGTCAAAACTATCAATTCAACATCATGCTCAACGTGTATGGGACCATGCATTTGAGAATTAAAAAAAATACAAAAAGATGTCAACTATTTGTTCAATTAAAGAAAACGCAAAAAATGCATCCTGTGATGTATACTTTAGTGTCAAGAACATTCAACATGGAAGAAAGAAATAATATAATAGTAAAGAATCTATTTAATGCATTTAAGGCAATAAGAAATAAAAGTCAGGAAAAAAAATAGTATTGTGAAAAAATGAGTAATAATGGAATCTATAGTGAGTAAGTTAACATCTAAAGTTTGAATTCTTAGTGAAAAAAGTAAATCCTCAAATTTAAATAGAAAAAATTTAAAAAATATTGTAAAAAGAACAAGGCTTGATAACCCTTCACTCACAGATTGTTGGGCGTTTAGTGGTAGACTACCATGAAAAGATAAGGAATTAATTGAAGGAATAAAACATTTGATTGAAAATATTTGGAATGATAACACAAGGATCTCATCTAATGTAAAAGATATTGTTAAAAGAAGAAAAGGCTCCAAAAACTATGAGCCACATGCAAAACATTTCTTAGACATGGCCCAAACATAATTTAATAAAAAGTTATTTGAAAATTTTAATGGCCAATTGATAATTAGCAAAAGGTCATTTGAGATGTGCAAGCCTTTCTATGTTATAATCAACCAAGCATGCACCACATGTTATTGTAGGGTACATGTTAAATGTGCTATGAATTTTGATGTTTTTTATCATATATGTTATACTTTACACACTAAAGATATTTTGCAAGAATGTATGGTGTCTTCCCCACCTAAGACATCAAGAGAATTAATCCAAAGTATTTTCTAGTCAAAGACCCGAGGGACAATTTTTTTTCCAAACAATGTTTAGATAGAACATGTAACAATTGTGGTTGTTTGTCAAATTTGATGAGCTATATACATGAATAAATTTCACTTGAATCTGGAAGGTAATTAGTTGATTATAAGAAGTAAAAATTTGTGAAGTATGTCTTAAAAGATGGAAAATATTCATCAATATGTGAGTTAGTTATGACCAAAGTTTTTGTATCTAATTCCATGTTTGAATTCAAGAATAATATTATCTACCAATATGCAAGACACATACAGAAATCAAAATGGTTAGATAATCAATTCAAGGTATGCAAGGATAACTTCCTAATTGGACCATTATTTTGATTATGGATTTTGTTGATAAATAACACTACAATCACAGAATAAGGTTCAATCCTAATAGTATAATTTAATTCAAGTTGGAATTTTTATTCATATTATATTCAAACATATACCTGATAGCATAGATGATAATAGAAATATTTTGAAGGAATGCCACTTTTATATGAGCAATGACAGATCAAATTCTCTAGAGTTTATCCAAGGTTATTTTGAGATATTTTTTATAAATATGAATGCAAAAGAAATCATGTTTGAAACACACTACATTTGGTTAGACAATTGTACAGGGCAGTTTAAGAATTCTTTAATGTTTTATTGGTTAATTAGAATGCATAAGAATAATGGTATTCAAAATTTATGGAGCTTCTTTGAGGATGGGCATGAAAAAGAGGAACATGATGGTACAGGTGCATGTGTAAAAAGAGCCCTTAAAAGAGAGCAGGGAAATCACAAGGATGGTGTTAATTTGATCGATGCTACAATTATTGTGACTTGGTGTAATAAAAATATTTATCATGGATCAGATAAACATTCTCATGTGTGAATATTCTTTTGGTTAATAGAGGAACAATAGAAGGCAATGTATGAAGATTGCAGTACAATACCTAGATTTAGTGTTTTTCACTCCATTCAAAGCTCAAATTCAAGTTTAGGGACTATTTATACTAGGTATATGGAATGTTTTTATTTTACATGTATATAATTTAATTGGAATGAATGTGAGTCAAAATAATGGGTTGATGAATGGTATTGTATACCCATATCACTTGTAGAGAGTAGCCATCCACTCCAAAAATTGACCAATCATGAAATGGCATCACCAGTTGACTTTGACCACATTTTAGATCTTGTGCAACTAGGTACAAATTATTATTAATTAAATATACAACCTTAGTTAGATATTAGTGTTATCTTTGTTTTTTCCTAGATGTGCTTACAATTTGATTATACTTTAAAATGTAGGGCATGTATTTGTAGTCGTTGCAACTGAGGACAATGATGAGGGAACATACTAATACTTGTGTCATTGTATAGAGGCCAAAAAAATTAACCACAAATGTTATGGATGGAGAAGATCTAACTTATCCCACTAGATCCATAGTGGTTACAAAAACTTGGCTTCATAGGTACTATCATAAATAAAATAAAATAATTGTTATTTGAGGACTTTGAAACACACAAAGAGGTGTTTCATTATTTAAATCTAGTTATTACTATAAATATTTAAATGATCAAATACCATGAAAAGATGCACAATAAAATTTTATGGAAAGTACTTGAATCTGACAGTGAAGTGATTCTTAAAACACTTGCAAATAGAGATGATCCTGAAGGTACATTATATTGAATTGTTATCTTGTATTTCAAATTAATATAGTTTACTTATTTGATTTAATGTATTTTAATTTTTAATTATTTTACCATTATTATTGAAGTATAATTGGAGATAATTTCTCCACCCACAGTTTAACTATTTTGTTCCACCTCCCTCCTTTTGTCATGCACAGTAGTTAACTATCAGTTAGTTAACAAACAGTTAGTTAAACTGTTAGAGAAGCAGTTTAGTCTCAGTTAGCATGGAGTTAATTTTAGTTAATTAAGGATCAGTTAAGTAATCAGTTTAGTTTTAGTTATTTTGGGATTCAAATTCTATTTATAGATGCCTTGGGCGCAACATTGTAAGCAAGAAAAATTGAAGATCAATAAAATTCTTATTTTCAGGAATTGCTATAGAAATTTGTTTCTGTTCTTGTTTTCTTGTTTCAGTTCTTGATTTTTTTTGCTCTTTTAGTTTCTACACTATCATGTGGAGATGATATTGCTACTCTGTGAAGATGATGTCGATACTGACAATGTGATGATGGTGCTGCCATTGTGAAGATGATGTTGCCACTGTAAAGGAGCTCTCTGATCATTCCTCATGGGCTGATTTAAGCTGAATATGAAATTGTTCATGTTGACCAAAACAAGAGCAGAAGAAATGTCCTCACTACCACACCCACCTTCGCCATGCTCCTTGGCAGCAACAGGACACAGCATGGCCCTTAGCCCATTATTATTCCTTCTCATGTGGCCACGCCTTTCCAGAGAGAATCTCATCCATAAATTAACAATATCTTCTTAGTTTGTAAATGCCAATCTCCTCCAGATTGTTATTTCCATCATCTCCTCTTTCTAAGACAATATTCTCTTCAACATTATCATTTTTTACTTTAACTTAAGGTAAATATAGGCACTCAAATTGCCATTATTCTCCATTTTAATACTCTCAAGTGAATTGTACCAAAGTTTGACAGCCTTCACCAATATACACTTCATAATGTTGTAGGGTAAGGAGAGGGAAAGGGGTATATATAGATGCCACCCCTCAGCCCACCAACCTTCATAAAGAATTCCAACTGCCAAAACATTCTTCTGCTTACATACACTATTTCTAGGTTAGGAAACTCAATTGAGGATGTCTCCTCCACATGGCAATGAAAGGGCCATCCCGGTTGAGGCCCCTAACCTAGAAAATTGTGCTCTCAAGCAGAAGAATCTTTTAGTGGTTGGAATTATTTATCAAGATTAGTGGGCTGGAGTATTTGGATAGCTATAAAAATGATCTCTACGCATGGAACAAAAAGGAAAAAACATGAAATGAACCACTGTATTTGCATAAACAATAGGGTAAACACATGAGAGGCATGCCATTTCAGGAAGGTAGGACTGTCATTGATTTGAAGTCAGATACATAACATTGGTACTCTGATAGTTTTTTCTCAAAGAATTGGCCCCAAATAAAATGCATCTAACACCCTTGAAGTCATGCTATCAACCTTTTATCTAGGCATGAGAAATTACAAAACAAAGTTTTTTAATTTTTTTGAACTACCTACTTGCATGATTACAATTTTCCATTTACTTACTATGCATTACCTATTTATTATTTTCCAGTAATAAAACTAAACAAAATATCATTATAGATAATTCTAAACAAAATCCTACAGACAACATTGATTGTGAAAAGGCAATTTAGAAAGATCCCATGTATAAAAATAAACTGCTACTCAAAAAAATATTAGCCATTTAAAAATAGAACAAAATGAAAAGAAAAGAGAGTCAATAGCCACGAAAGTGATTCTTACAGGTTCATGATATGCAGTTACTTGGAACTACCTAATTACATGATGCAATTTCTCATTGACTCAATGCACAATAATAATTTGTCATTTTACAATCACAAAACCATATAAAATATAATTATAGATTCTTATAATCAAAGCCTTCCTAGAAACATGGATTGCAAAAAGACAAAACAAAAACAACCTACAAACAAAAACTCAACCTTTAATAAGAAAAAACATTGCTCATTTCAACCAAAGAAAAGAGACTCCAATAAACCTACAAAACTGACTTACATTTTCATACTGCATAATTAGTTTGAAATCTCTACTCACATAACTATATTTTGTTATTTACTTGTTGCACAATGACAATTTATCATTTTGCAGTCACAAATCTATAGAAATATATCACTATAGATAATTCTGTACAAATCTCACCAACAACATTGATTGTAATAAGGCAAAACATAGATCCCATGTACAACGAATGGATATTCAATCCTCCAATTGAAACAAAAGAAAAGTGGCAATATATGCCCATATAAAATAGTTTCTTGCATTATTGCACTACACAATTGCTTGGAACTATCTAATTACATAATCACACTATGTTGTTTACTTCTTGTTCATTAACAATTTATCATTTGACTGTCATAAACCCATACATATTATCATTGTAGATGTTTCTAGATAGAATTCCCTGAAAGCATAATCTGTGAAAAGGCAAAACACAAAAAAACCATGTACAAAAATTGATATTTAATCAAATAAAACATCACCCATTTGAAACCAAAAAAAGGGGCAATATATACCTTACAAAACAATTTTTCAACTATCTACTTACATAATTAAATTTTATCATTTACTTACACTATAACAATGACAATTTATCATTTTACCATGATAAAACAATAGAAAAAAAAATATTATAGACAATTCCAATCAAAATCTCCTTAACAACATCGATTGTGAAAAGGCAAAACACAAAGGACCCATTTCTAAAAAAGTATATCTTTAATCAGAGAATATATCACCCATTTGAAAAAAAGGGGGCATAGGAAAGCCCACAAATAGATTCTTACATTTGCAGAATCTGTAGTTACTAGGAACTATCTACTTACATAATTGAAATTTTTGTTTTACTTATAGCACACAATGATTTATCATTTTGTAGTCACAAACTAAACAAAATGTCATTGTAGATGAATCTAAGAAAAATTTCCATAACAACATGGATATGAAGAGGAAAAACACAGACAACCAACATTAAAAAACTACAAAATTGCTATAACATGAAATCTAAAAAGGAAAAACATGAACAACCAACATATGAAAAATGGATCTTTGATTAGGAAAAGTATCACCTATTTAAAACAAATAAAGGGGCACTGAATAGCTTACAAGACATATAATTTTCAAATTTATATATTTGAATTTTATGATCTACTTCTTGTGCGATAACAACCTATCATTTTACAGTCACAAAAGTATACAAATTATTGTTGTTGATGATTCCAACTAAAATCCTCTTAACATGATGGGATCATGAATTGGCAAAACACAAAGAACCCATTTTTAAAAAATAAATAATCAATTGAGAAAAAACATCACCCAGTTGAAATAAAAGAAAAGGGATACTAAATAATTTAATAACTATAAATCATATTAAAATATTGGTAATAATTAAAGTTTCTGCTTGTTTTCATTTCCCCAAATTATCACCCACTTGAAATAAAACAAAAGGGGCACTAAATAGCTATAAATCAAGTAAGAAAACTATAAAACATTAAAATTTAAACTTGTTTTCCTCCTCCATTTTTTTTCTTTTCAAGGATTAATGAAGAGCTACATACTTGCTTTAAGGAAATGAGAGCTGAGTTTTCCAGACACTTCAGGTACCTTGACAAGCTCTTTTGTAATCTACCTCCATTTCCTACAAACCCCAGCACAAGCTGCTGTTAAGAGCAATGTGGCTAAGTTGCTGCATCATCCAATCCAAATTTTTATTAAGAGTAATGCAGTTAAGCTGTTGCATTGTCCAATCATAGACGTAAGCATCATACTTTGTGTGACGTGGCATAAATGATTTCATCATAAATAAAAAACTTTAAACTACCATTTACAACATTAAAAAATTATTAAAAAAAGGGAGGGATGTTAGAGATGAAATTAATATTTCGTCTCTAAATTGTCTCAAAACCCCTGCCTCTCCCCCCCCACACCCCTTTAGTAGTGGGGTAATTGTGCTAGATTTTCTCTTTCCACTCAAGGTTGACATTCTTTCAATGAAATATAGTAGTGAAGCTATGGAAAAAGTGCATATAAATACCATATAGAGAATAGCTAATATATGAAAATGGAATAACATTTGCAATTTAAAAGAGAAATGTACTCAAAATATATTATTTGGGACCATGTCTTCCTATAATACTTGTCACAGAATGTAGATAGTAGATAGTATATTTTTTGTACTTGATAAACATGAATATATTCCTATCAAAGGCATCAACACAACCATAGAATTTTGATCACGCATGACACAACTTCAGTATATATTACACATTCATGAACATCTCCATAAATATTATAGCTAGAATAAAACAAATGATTCAATAAATAGGTTGGAGAATTGCCAGCAAACTTTGGCCTCATTAAGCCAATACTTATTTTAAAAAAAATTGCAACATGGTGGTTTGGCCTTGAAAAGACCCCTAAAATTGAATAACCCATCCTAATCCGAAAATATTTTATGCTTGTAACTAAATATTGAGGATGTGGAGCAGAATCGTTCATTTCCCAATTCTTTGGTGAATTTTTAAAGAAAATTTTACATACGAGCAAATTTGCTTTTGCTAAAGTTCTTAGATAAACTATACATTCATATGATATTAGATTAATGTTTTAATTAAATGTTTATTAGAAACCCCAAGTGAAATAATAGGTCAAAAGATTTGTCAATTGACTAAAATTTATCTAATTAAAGAAATCCATGTTCAAGTTCTTATGCAATATATGTCTATGCTTGAGATTCATAAAGCCCTTAAAAAAGCACTATCATCTAATTTTAAGATTAAATATGCCATTTTAATTTTTGATGTCTATTTTCATTGTCCTAGTTTTTTTAGGAGTGCTTTTATACATCCCCTTGCTGTCATTATATTAAAAATTTGTAATTTAAAGTTCCCATGACCAACTTTCGTTTGTGAGCACTGACATAATTTATTTTTCTTTTCTTTCCATCTAACATTGAGTAATATAAGAAAAACATATTTCTTCTATTTCATGTACCGCTAAAATATACTTTTGTATACTTAAAATAAATGTAATGCCTAGTAAGCCTTTGCTTCAAGAGAGCTTTTGAGAATATGGCAAGTAATCTTTGAATTTGTAGAATCAGGAAAACAAATGCCAAACTTCTCCATAGTGCAAACTCTCTTAAACCAATCATGAAACAACCTCAAATGTGAAAGCTTATTACTTAAGCATATATATATCGATTGAATTAAAACATTTTATTCTTATAATGTGTGTGTGTGTGTGTGTGTGTGTGTGTGTGTGTGTGTGTGTGTGTGTGTGTGTGTGTGTGTGTGTGTGTGTGTGTGTGTGTGTGTGTGTGTGAAAGTTGGGAATAAAGGCTTTACAAGACTTGCTGTAATATTCTTCCAGTGAAACCCACAAATTATTATTTCTAGAAGAATTATTGATGACAGCCTAAGTCTCCTTGTTGTCTCAACACTCATAGTTTTCTTTTTCACTTGATCTCAATCATATTATTATTCATAGTACTTTGTACCATGCAGTAATTTACCTAAACCAAGGTTATTATTTTATTATGAAAGTAGTCTTACCCTTATTTCTACTTGATTTTTTTATCACAATATAGATCTTTATAGAAGCACTCCTTTTCAAATCTTTTCTACATTTCAATATTAACAGTTGTAGAACTTTGGTTGTCAGACACCATTTTTGTTGTTGCAGCGGTATCAGTGTTGCATTCTAGATCTGATATGATAGTTTTTAAAGTGGAGGCTGATGTTGCACTTCCCATTAGAGTAGTTTTGAGAGTCACCAATGCCCTTCCCATGTCTCTCATTGTTGGTCATTCTTGAGGAGATTCATTTGTGCAAAGCATGCCAACATGTAAAAAAGAAATCAGGGATCTATTTTGTTCCATGTTCACATTCCTCAACAATATGTTGACAACAATGTCCACTAGCCTATTTGGAAAGTTGATCTCACCCACTTTCACATGTTTAGGTCTCCCACAAACATGGCATCAGTTGGTCTCTTCCTTGCAACCATCTCTACCAACAAAGTGCCATAACTATAAACATCCCCCTTTATAGAAACTCCCTCACCCAGTCCATACTCTGCAAACAAGTTAGCTAGAGTTAATGATTATATTTTGTTTCAAATAATGTTTAAAAAATTAAAATAATTTTTATGAAAAAAAATAAGTGTACCAGGTGCAATGTAGCCAATCGATCCTTTAAGGGAAAATGTTGTATTCAAGGAATCCATGGAGTTTGTAGAGTTAATTAATCTTGATATACTAAAATCAGTTACAAGGGCTGCCATGTTGGCATTCAAAAGCACATTGCTAGGTTTCAAATCACAATGAACAACTTGGATAGAACAATCATAATGCAAATATTTTATGCCATGGACTACATCTACGACAAAGCTCAAACATTCACTCAACACCAATCTAAAAACATCCTCTTTTCGATACTTTCACTATACAAATACTTTTCCAAGCTCCCATTGGATGCAAACTGAAGAACCAAACATTTGAAGTTTAAGTATGAGCAAGCACTAATGACTCTAATGAGATTGCGGTGTCAAATCCTCCCTAAGACTTTGCATTATGTTTTAAAACTTTTCTGACCTTCTTCACTTGGTGAATTGAGAACTTTGATAGCAACTACCTTTCCATCCCTTAAAATCCCTTTATAGACTGATCCAAAGTTACCCACTCTGAGCAAATTTGTCTCATTAAATCCATTTGTTGCATTGAAAACAACCTGATATATAAACTTTGGATACCCCAATCTTATAAACATAATGTTTGAGAGATCAAAGTGATGTCTCAAAAAATTATGCCTCCACAACATTCCCAAGATTAAAGAGCATAGCACAAATGTAGTTGATAGAATTATTTTTGCAAGCAATGAATGCTTTCGTTGTCCCTATTTCTGACATGCAGGTAACAAGTATTTTTTTGGACCGCATAGTCCTGGATTTCCCATCAATAATGCAATAACACTTTTATTTAGAAATAATCCCTCTTCTAGAATTGGACCTGTCAAATTGTTGAAACTAAAATTAATATAGTCAAGGGATTTTAGCTGTTTAGGGGACATGGGTATTGCACCTAATAGCAAATTGGAAGAGAGATCAACACTCTTTAGATTTTGTAATTTGCTAAGTGCGTCTGGTACTGGGCCTGCAAAAGCATTGTGAGAGAGATTAAGATACTCTAATGCTAGGTAGTTGGCTATTATGCTTGGAATCTCTCCATCAAGATGATTTTTAGAAATGTCTATTGCTTGAGCACTTACAATTTTACTTATCTCTTCAGGTAAGGGTCCATGTAAAAAATTCCATGATAGATTCACATAGAATTGAATAGTTTTAAGACAGGTCATAACTTGTCCAGGTATGTTGCCCTTCAATTCATTGTGAGAGAAGTCAAGAAGTTCTAAATTGGGACATCCCCCTAAGTTGGTAGGTATCCCCCCTGTGAAATGGTTATGATGAAGAAAAAGTCTCCTTAGCTGTTGGAGTCTACCAAGAGAAGCAGGAATTCCTCCTGACAGCTTGTTGTGACTAACATTTAACAAGCTCAGACTTTACAACTAACCAATCTCATCTAGAATGTTACCTTCTAATCTATTGCCACTCAAATCTAATCTTTCCAGCTTACACAATCTTGTAATTCCATGTGGAATGTAGCCCCTTAAAATATTATGGCTTAAGCCCAAGTAGGTCAAGTTGAAAAGATTGGTAATCTCTTGAGGTATCTGTCCACTTATATTGTTATATTATAAACGTAATATAGAGAGCTTAGAAGAAAGTTGGCCTATGGATGGAGTCAAAACACCAGAGAGATGATTATATGACATTACTATCTATTCCAACTGGGTGCAATTTGTAAGAGCAGTGTGAAAAGCAAATGAACTTTGACTGCCACTAACAAGTTTATTTCAGTGTAACTTGAGTTGTTGAAGGAGGAACAACTTACCCAATTCTATAGGCACCATTCCACTTAGCTAGTTGTCATTTAGATGAAGCATCTTGAGATTAGAACATTTTCCAATGGAATTGGGTATTTTTCCATGAAGCTGATTTCCCCATAGATAGAGCCATTGCAAATTGGTGAGCTTGGAACCAAGTTCCCATGGAATATGTCAAATTAGCTAATTCTGGGACAAAGCTAAATGTACAAGAGCAATACAATTTAGGAGGGAAGTTGGTATTGTTCCTGATAGATGGTTTTTAGGAAGGTAGAGAATCTGTAGCTGGGTGAGCCTACCCAATTCAGGAGGAATGGGGCCTGTGAGATTATTTATTTCCAACTCCAAGTTATTCAAGGTGGAAAGATTTCCTATAGAGGATAGGATGGTGCCTGACAGCTAATTTGTATGAAGGTAGAGGGTCTGTAGTTGGGTAAGCCTACCCAATTCAACAGGAATGGGGCTTATGAGATTATTTGTTGACACCTGTAAGTCAATGAAGGTGGAGAGGTTTCCAAGAGAGGGGGGAAGTGTACCTGTGAGGTAGTTTTATCTGAAGAGAAGCATTTGGAGATGTGGTAATAGCTCGAGCTCAACAAGAATACTCCCCTCCAGTCTGTTATAAGAGAGTGCCAACTGAACTAAATTGTGGCAACCGTAGAGAGTGGGTGGAATGTTTCCTTGTAATCGATTGCCATGTAATAGGAGTTGATTGGCTATGGAAAGCTGGCCTAGTTGTGGTGGAATATGACCATGAAGGGTGTTATTAGAAAGATCAAGTGACTGAAGAGTAGAGAGATTCCCAAGCAGAGGAGAGATGATGCCCTCTAAACCCATGTCTGATAAATTGAGGCTAACAACTCTACATGTTAGGATAGCAAGTAACACCAGTCCAATTGTAAAAGAAGAGATTGGGAGACCAATTGGCAAATGAGTTGTTTATATCAAAAGTGATGGCAGCTTTGAACACCAAGAGAGAATGTTGGTCGGAAGCATTATTATTATTAACATTCTCATTCCATGTAGTAGGAATTGAGAATGGCAAGGAGAAGAGTGTTGATAACTGATGCATGATGTCCTCACCAATGCATGCTTTCCTCACCGCATGCTATCCCCATCTGTTGACTGCAGTCCTCATCTACGTATGGGACTCTTCTATTTTTAGTTTTTTTTTTTTTAAATCCATTGTTAAACATTATTTTAACTTGCAGTGTATTAGCGCAACCAATAATGCATGAAGAAATGCATGTTTAAAACTTTTTTAGACTATTGTTTGAACAGCCAGTTAAACCCCTCTAAGTCAAGTGCTCTATGTTATTTAATTAGTTACATCCTTTCTATTTTATGACTTGAAAAAATTGTAACAGATATATCAAAAATAATATAGAGTATTATTGCATATTTTTGGCTTGTCTCTGATATAAGTGTTTTTATTTATTTATTGTTATTTTGTTATGATGTTATAATTGGTTTATCAGCTATTTGGGCTTGGATAAAATCTACATCTAGTATTAGAGCAGGTATTTTTTCTTTTGGGGTTAAAGATTTAGTAGTTGGAATTTTGCCAAAAATTTATCATGTCAAATTCTAACTCCTTACCCATTCCAGAATTTGATGGAAATGAGTATGATTATTGGTGTATCAAAATGATGACTTTTTTGATAGGAAAAGATTTGTGGGAGATTGTTGAATCAGGGTATGCAGATCCAACTGATTGGAATGTCCTCACAGTAAATGATAAAATAGCTAAGAAGGAGGCTAAGAAGAAGAATGCTTAATCCTTATTTCATATTCAAATAGCTCTAGATAAGAGCCTATTTCCATGAATTGTAGGAGCAAAGACAATAGAGGATGCTTGGAAGACTATAAAAGAAGCTTACCAAGGTAGTGATCAAGTTAAAGTTGTCAAGTTACATACATTGAAGAGAGAATTTAAGAATTTAAAGATGCAAGAAGCTGAAAGTTTGAGTACCTATTGTGTTAGAGTAAAAGATGTGGTCAATAAGATGGCTACACTTGGTGAAATTGTGAACAATGAGGTTGTGATCAGAAAGGTATTGAGGACTCTCACACCAAGTAACCCCTCATCTAGTTGTTCAATTCCAAGTGTAAGTCCAGATTCAAGTCCTAGTTCTACAAGGAAGGTAAGAAGATTGAGTGACATTTATCAAAGGAGTTCAAATCAAGCACATGAAGAAAATCCAAGAGGCGAGACACTAAATTTTGCTTTACTTACCAAGGCTGATTTTGAACCATCATGTTTTGAAGATGCATATACTAATGAGGTTTGGATGCAAGCAATGCAAGAAGAGATGGATTCTATTCACAAGATTGACACTTGGGAGCTTACAAAGCTTCCACATGACAAGAAGAAGATTGGTACCAAATGGGTCTACAAGACTAAGTGTAACAGTGATGGAAGTGTTGAAAGGCATAAAGCGAGATTAGTTGCTAAAGGCTTCACACAAAAGTATGGCATTGATTATGAAGAGACATTTGCACCAGTAGCAAGACAAGAGACCATTAGAATGCTAATTTTATTAGCAGCTCAAAAGAATTGGAGTATCCATCATATGGATGTGAAAAGTGCCTTCTTGAATGGGTACTTAGAAGAAGAAGTATATGTGGAACAACCACAAGGTTTTGAAGTGCAAGGAAAAGAAAATCATGTCTACAAGTTAAAGAAGGCTTTGTATGGCCTCAAAAAAACACCAAGAGCATGGTATGCTAGGATTAATGGATATTTTCAAGAGAATGACTTTCAAAGAAGTAAGAGTGAACCTACCCTTTACTACAAACAAGAAGGTAATGATATTCTGATTGTAAGTTTGTATGTTGATGACTTGTTGTATATGGGTAGCAGTTCTATGATGAAGGATGAATTCAAAGTTTTCATGATGAATGAATTTGAGATGAAAGATTTAGGCCTTATGAAATATGTTTTAGGAATGGAGGTTTATCAAAGGGAGAATAAAATTTTCATTTGTCAAACAAAGTATGTTAAAGATATGTTGAAGAAACTTGATATGGTTGATTGTAAACCAGTCTCCACTCCAGTTGCTCATGGAGTTGTGTTGTGTAGAGATGATGGTGCTGAAAGAGTTGATGAGATAGCCTATAGAAGTGTTGTTGGAAGCTTAATGTTTCTAACTCATACAAGACCGGATATTGCTTATTCAGTTTCACTTGTTTCAAGGTACATGGCAGAGCCATCAGAATACATATGAAGGTAGCTAAGATAATTTTGAGGTATGTGAAAGGCACTCTAGATTTTGGTATTCATTACTACACTTTTAAAAGGTTCAATCTTGTTGGTTTTAGTGATTCTGATTGGGGAGGTAGTTTGGATGACCGAAAGTCAACATCTGGGAATTGTTTTTCTTTTGGTTTTGGTTTGATTACTTGGAGCTCAAAGAAGCAAAGTATAGTTGCCCTTTCTTCTACAGAAGCAGAGTATGTTGAAATCACTTCAGCAAGTACACAAGCATTATGGCTTATAAAACTTCTTGAAGAAATTGGAGAGATTCAAGTTCAGCCCACAATTATTTTTTTGTGATAACATTAGTGCTATTAAATTGGCCAAGAATCCAGTCCATCACATCAGGACAAAACATTTTGATTTAAAGCATCATTTTATCTGAGATTTAGTGCAGATGAAGGTAGTAGAATTGAAATACATCAACACTAAAGAACAGTTGGTAGATATCTTCACAAAAACAGTTACAACAGATCAGTTTTTGACACTTAGAGATCATATTGTGAGCCCTCTTAGCATCAAGGGGGAGTATGTTGATAACTGATGCATGATGTCCTCACCGATGCATGCTTTCCTCACTGCATGCTATCCCCATCTGTTGACTGTAGTCCTCATCTATGCATGGGACTCTTCTATTTCTAGTTTTTTTTTGGAAATCTGTTGTTAAACATTGTTTTAACTTGCAGTGTATTAGCGCAGCCAATAATGCATGAAGAAATGCATGTTTAAAACTTTTTTTAGACTATTATTTGAACATCCAATTAAACCCCTCTAAGTCAAGTGCTCCATGTTATTTGATTAATTGCATCCTTACTATTTTATGACTTGAAAAAACTGTAACAGATATATCAAAAATAATACAGAGTATTATTGCATATTTTTGGCTTGTCTCTGTTGTAAGTGTTTTGTTTTAATTTACTATTATTTTGTTATGCTATTATAATTGGTTTATCAGCTAGTTGGGCTTGGATAAAATCTACAAAGAGTAGAGGCAGCGGCAGCAGCATGAACATGAGCATGAGCATGAACAGCACAAAACGTTCCATCTCTTGGAAACTGAATGTGACCAGAAATGGTGATAAGCAAAACATAAAGAAATAATATCTGAGGATGAGGTGGGGGCTTAAATAAACTAGTGGGAGTGGGAGACAAAAGCCGAGTCAAGTCATAAAGCAGCATGGAATTTGAAATAAAGTAGTGTGAAATTTGAAATAAAGTAGTAAGTCATAAAGTAGTATGAAATTTGAAATAAAGTAGTGGGTAATGGTATATGTAGAATAATAGAAAGATTTAAAAGATAGAAAAAAAAAGGAGAAAATAGATGTTGAAATGGATAATCAGATATAAGTGTCAATGTTTGGTTTTGTTGAATAGAAAAAGGAAAGATAATGATAAATGAGATGGTATGAAAAAAAAAAATTAAGAGCAAGAAATAAATAGGATAAATAAATATTATGGGGTTTTTTTTAATACATATTTTCAATGTAGTGTAGAAATATAACATAAAATATAATATAAATTTCTCACGATAAAATTTAGATCATAAAATAATATGAAACTTGAAATAAAGCAGTGGGTGATGATATCAACACAGTGATAAAAAGATTCATGAAATAAAGAAATATCATGGGTCTTTTTCTTACATATATTTTTCATTTAGTGTAGAAATATAACATAAAATATAATGTACTCTTCCCGTGATAAGGTTTGGATCATAAAATAATGAGAAACTTGAAATAAAGTAGTGCGTGATGGTATACTTAAAAGTAATAAAAGATTCAAAGTGAAGAAAAGGAGAAAAGTGATGTTGAAATGGACAACCACAAAGAGGGAGTCAAAGTTTTGTTTCACTTCATAGAGAAAGGAAAGACAATGAGAGATGGGTAATGGTACTTAAAAGAATTCTTTAAGTGACTCACACACATCATGCAAGAAATAAGTGAAATAAAGAAATATAATAGGTCTCTCTCTTACATATATTTTTTATGTAATATGCAAATATAACACAAAACATAATGTTTTTATGTCAATTTTTTTTATCTCCACAAATTTATTATATCAACTAAATTATTATTTTATTTTATTTATTTCAAAATTAATTTAAAGAAATATGTGAAAAAAGTTTATTTTAATCTCAATATTTATTTATTAAAATATTTTAAAATTTATTTTTTAACAAATAATAATCTTATTTATAATATAAATTTATGTATTTATTTTTAAACATTTAATTTTTATTTTACTATTTTGAAATTTAAGATAAAACAATATAATTATTTATCTAATGAAAATGAGAACTTTAAAACTTTATTTATTATATATTTTGATTTTAAAAAAATTATTATTATTTAGAAAACAAACAAACCTATTATATTGTATTTTTAATTTAATAATAAATTTTATTTTATTTTTTATATTATAAAAAATATATTTAAATTAGTATTCTATAAACACAAAATAATATCTAATACTCTGTAATAGATTTGTTTTCCCCTGCCATTCATTTGAATAAAAATTCTTGCATTATAAGTTCATATATACACATATTTTCTTTAATATAAAATATGTATTTAATTGGCTTTAAATGCCCATTAAATTATGTGTTTTATACCAATCAAATGATATTGTTTTGTATAGAATGAAATATTTAAACATTTTTCATAGTTAATTTGTATATTTATTAACAAAATTTATTTTAAAAAAAAGTATTTATGTTTTAATTGGTGAAAAAAATTGGGATATGATTACCCAATGCAAAATTATTGATATCATAAATAGTATCCATAATAAATATTATGAGAAATAATTATAATTAATGACTTCGTGTCATATTTGATTTGGTTGTTCAAATCTTATGTTAATTGTTACATCAAATACTATTCACAAAGTGGGGCATTGTCTCTTTTATGATCAAGTGTAGGAAATCTCTTTGAATGACATTATCACCTTCATTGCAATTTATCGTTATTTCCATTCAAATTGCCTTCACATCCACCTCATCTTTTTTCAAAGATGAACATAATTCTTTAGTATAATTTTCATAGCTATTTCATTAGATTTTATTTGTTTAAATGTAATGCATCTCATTTGAAGTTTTAATTTATATCTCTCTTCTAAGTTGCATAATTTTGATGGCTTAGACTATCACACAAAATTTTGGGTCTTATTTTTCTTTATGATGGTAGATTAATTTAGAGAAGACTATTCCATTCTAAGACAACTAGTGCACAACTCATCCTCGACCAATGTAGCCCACCCTAGACCACAAGGTGAGGAATGCCCTTATTTTACTACAATTTGGAAGTCTAGGGATCAATTCACACACAAGCGAAACAAATATAAAGGTCCACAAAATCTTATTTATTTTTTTCCATGTTGAGTAAAGTTTATACAAGCGTTTGCTCTTGTCATTACGATACTAGAGCATAGAATGTTGTAATAATTTTTGAACTGATTCCAAATCTAAGGTTTTACAAATTTTTTGAACTTGATTTTAAAACAAGTTTTTTTCAATTTTGTGGATGTCATCATCATCGCTGAATATGTTATTGTCAAATTCTAGGGTGAAATAACGTTCAAGGATGCACTTTTAGATTAACCTTGTAAAGCACAAGGTACCGAGAAGAAAAGTTCTTAAATAAGTAGAGCAAATTCACCTTTTCATTTTTTCTGAACCATATTCGGAAGAAAAATTTATTTAAGCTTGCAAGAAGTCAAGACCTACTAAAGGTCATCATCCTTAAAAATAATTGGTAAGGGCATTTTTTTTAACTCGTCATTTTAACAGCTCCATTATATTGGGCCCAATCTAATGTATTTTAGCAAAAACCCATGTTGCTATTTCATATTGGTGTTTGTAGAGAATTATTTTGGATGCAATTTATGAAATCTTATTTTGTTTAATTTTTCATGTGTAGCAATATTTGTGGGTTGATATTTAAATATACATGCAAATACAAATTTATTATTGTTTCTGAATCAATTAAACTTATGTCATCATCGAGGTAACATCAGAGGTACAAGCTTAGCCTAAAGCCAAGCCACAAACTTAACTTGTGAGTAAAGACACTCTTTATCAACTACTTTCCAAATTGTTTGATTTGCTCTAAGACATTTCTCCTCCAAGGTTCATTTGTTTTTCATTAGTGTGTTTGCTTTTTAGTATTTCTATCACCATATGTTAACATTTTGCGCTTAACTTTTAATGGTTCATTATATATGCTAATTATTCTCGGTTTATAACAATGTCTTAATAGATTTATTTTTGACCCTTTGAAATTCATACTTCTAAGCTATTGAGAGAACTATGGAATTTATAAGGATTATTTCAAAGGTCGATACATATTTCTTTGCAAGGCTTTAAAGTCATGCTTCTAAGCTCAATTGCTTTGTGTATGATATGCATGGAGTCCATAAAAAGAGGTAAATTAATTTTGTAAAAAGCAACGTAGATCTTTCATTCATTCTAGATTACTTATTTAATTATTTTTATAATAAAATTCTTTAGACTATTAAACAAAAATATGTAATCAAGGTTTTTTATACATATTGAGCAACCAAAATTTTATGGCTATTTTTTATTCTAATTAATATATCTTCCATTTTTATACAATCTTCAACTTTGTTATAAAATTTTAAGTGGTTTATTTCCACCTTTAGATATATTTTGTAGTGTATGATTTACGTGAAAATATTACATACATTAAGTAATCACATGCATGGGGGTTGTTTACTAAAATAAATGTTAAGTATAAATTGATCAACTTATACTTTAAATTTATTTTAGTAAATATAAAAAAGTAGTGTCACTCTACATCTTCTAAAATTGGTCTCATAATACCATAAGTTACAATTTAGAAGATATTTTTCCATATTATAATATGGTTAGTACTTATTCATTTTTCATAATTCCAATAATGAACATAAGACTTTTAGGCTATAACTTTTGCAACTAGTTTCTATTTTTTACATTTTGGGGTCTTTCAGATTGTTTTCTGACATTTCTAGGAGTTCTAAGTTTGTCCAAATTAAATTTTACAAACCAATGCACATCCACCCACCACTTTATGCTGATGTTACTTATGATTAGGCCCCTTATAGGCCAAAAATGACATGACAACACCATAATCATTTACAACTAACATAAATGGAAAAAAAATTGGGCCACATTTATGAGTGATGAGCCTAATTTTTATATGAATTCATTCTAAAGTGGTGTGCATGTCAAATGTAGGTCATAGTGGTGACCCCTTATACCAAACCACCCATTTATGTTGATTTTACTTGTCATTAGGTCCCTTATAGGCCAAAATTGATACAAAGATACCATATCCATGTATGACCAAGGTAAATGGAAACAATTTTAGGTAAATTTTCTCACAATCAACCCATTTCTCTCCTAATTCAAGAAAAAAAAGGTGTGATTGTGGCATTGTAAGTCTCATTATGACCCTTGCACATCCAACCTCCAATGTATGTTGATTTTACTTGTGATTAGTTCTTTATTTGCCAAAAGTGACACAATAACACTATATCCACTTGCGAATACATAAATATAAATAATTTTAGATACATTTGTTAATGATCACCCCAATTCACTTCAAATTCAAGCTAATGTGGTGTGATTGGAGAAACATAAGTTGCATTTGTGACCCACACACATCCAACCACCCCTTTATGTTGATTTCTCTTGTAATTAAGTCCATCATATGCCAAAATCTTCACAATAAAACCATACCCACTTGTGACTAGGATAAATGTAAATGATTTGAGGCACATATATGTGAAATCACCCAAATTCAATTTGAAATCAAGGTAAAATGGTATGATTGGGGTAACATGGGTTGTATTGGTGACTCACACATATCAAGCCACCCCTTTAAATTATTTTTACTTGAGATTATGGGGATTATAGGCCAAAAGTAACACAAAAACATTATATCTATTTACAACCAACAAAATTCAATCATGGGAACATTCATGCATTCTACCTAGTCGTACAAACACATTCATCCATTTTCACTTGAGATAGTGTACCAACAACACTATCTCTATAACTTGCAAAAATCTCATGTTGATTGCATTTGAGGACATTGGTGGTACATTTTGTGTGCCTTTCATGGAGTTTAACTATTATAAACTTGATTATCCTACCTTGAACCCCCTCCTTTGAATCTACCTTCCAATCTAAATCAATCAAGACCCTCCCTTCTTTATATAGAGGCAGGGATAAGCTCAGGTATGATTTGTGTATGGGTATGGGTGCCCATCAATAATTTCTTGATCACGTGGTCACCCTTCTATATAGAGTGTCATCCCTAAATTTAAGATATCAATCAAGTGTTGTCTCATCCCTTAATTCATCAATATTTTATTTATGTCCTATATAAATAGAAGGGAAACTTTCTGCATCACTTATTATAATGCACGATCCTCGATTCCCCTTATATATATATATATATGGCAATTGATCCCCCTCATCTCTATGTGGGGCCATTGTCAAATAAACATATAGTTTCAATCATAAATTGAGTTTCCCCCATCTATTATGGGCCCTCTCTCTCAGCCTCAACTATAGATGGTCAGTCTATATATATGGGTGCCCCATATATAGAGAGAGGGGATAAACACCACCCACAAATGTGCCCATTGTATTATATATGCCCTATCCCTATCCTATATAGACATAAGGACAAAAGGGAAATAATTTTCACATCACTCATGCATCGATAATTGATTATTGATGTCATATATTCAATATCAATAAATCTATAGGAACGAGGGCATCATTAGATATATAGGTACAATCTAATACTCAAATGGTAAACCAGTTGAGGGCCCCTGTCTATATATGGGCATTGGACCACCCCCTATCTATATCTGGGGAAGATGAAGTACCCCATCTATAAATGGAGACTTGATTTATTTATTATATTAATCGATGACCCTTATCTATATATGGGCACTCTCCTACCCCTATCTATATCTAGGGAGGGTGAGAGGTACATTACCCTTATCCATATACATGGCCCCTATATATATATTGATACCTCTTTATTTATTTATTTATGGGACTATGTATATATAAATATAACATGTTCCATATATATATATACATGTGGTGATAGTTCCCTTTTATAGATAGGGGATGCTCGAAACCCCTATTTATGAGGAAGTCGATGGGCTCGACCATCGGCCCTATTTAATTGAGGGGATAACACTCAAAAATAACCTAAAGTTATTCAAGATAGATTTAACACTCCACTATGTTGGATTAGATAGGCAAGGGAAGGGTTATAACCTACAGTCTTCAAGTCATGGGGCTAATGAGTCAACCAATTACTCTACTCCATTTCAATAATATGGATATGGCCATAATGAATCAATGCCATATCCATATCTCATATCTATATATGATAGGGCCTCACCAAGATAATGAATCAATGTGAATTTTATTACATATGTAACATGATCAGATCTTTCAATTGTAAAATATAAGAATGAATGATTTGGCAGCACCATCTTTTACCAATGAATAATGACATGATCATAACCAACCCTATTGTATAGATAAATATTTCCATTGTCATCAGTAAAATATTTAATTTAATTATCATAATAATATATATTGGCACCCCACCCCACGTATAGATTATGAAATATATTTAGAAGGATTAGAGATAGGGGCCAAGGTATAGCAATGTTATTGGCTATAACTAGTTCAACCTATCTATTGATCGAGTCTATCAATGATTGGACAAGTCTATCAATGATCGATGCCTCTATATTACATACATAATATGTATGGTATGAGAAAAGTGACCCAACATGGACAATGCCTAGCATGGCATGAATGATGTGTGATGTAGTTCATATCCATATCATAGAATAGACCAATCTCATCTTTGTATATAACATGATGTTGATGTGATGGATAATGGAATGGGTATGGGTAACATGATGTGATGTATAATGTTTTCCCCATTGATATAATAGTTGGTTTCAAATTCTTGACATCATTGAATGAGTTTTTTTAAGTATGGGTTACATTGGTGTGGTGGGCCTATTAAATACTATGATACCATTGAATAGAACTATATAGCCTAGTGTGGTAGTGTGGGTGGCCCAGCATATTAATTTTCCCATCCCCTATTGAATTGAATATTATGATTCCATTAGACTATTCATCTAACCAGTGATGAACATCATCCATATCTATGTGAAAACCAAGGGACTTGGTTTGTCAATACCAACTGGCCCAATATCGATTCGTTTCTATACCAAGTCATCAACGTTGGAATTGATAGGATACCAAGGCTATCCCAATACCTAAGGAAACCAACTAGTAGTCTCTTATCTTGAGACAACAACCATGGCTCATAAATCACATATAACTCATCTCATGTGTGTATCTCATATATTCACGTGACATGATAGAGGCATACTACCTATAGTGTAGCATCATATAGATATATGAGGTCAATGTCTCATGTTGATTTTTGAGGTAGAATTTTAAAATTTCACATCCCCATAGTTTAGATAGGAATCAATATAGGTTTGTTGCATTTATTTTTTCCTATAATCCCCATAATCTCAATTAAAAATGACATAAAAGGGTGGTTGGCTATATGTGGGTCACCAAAATGACCCACGTTGTCCAGATATACCACTTTGGATTGATATCAAAGTGAATTTAGGTTATTACACATATATAATCCCCAAATCATCTACATATCTTGATTTTTAATGGGTGTTGGATGACCATTATGTTTTTTTGGTGACATTCTAAAAGAACTTCCTCTAAGCCATGCACATGATCATACCATCAGGCTCATTTTGGGAAGTACACCACCCAACATTAGACCCTACAGGTATACCTATCCCCAAAATAGTGAAATTAAAATATGGTACATGAGATGTTGGAGGCATGAATCATTCAACATAATCAAATAAAATATTTATCCCCTGTGGTCATGGTGTAGAAAAAGGATGATACTTGGAATATGTGCCTAGACTACAAAAAACTCAACAAGTACACCATCAAAGATAAGCTTCATATTCTATTAATTTATGATTTTCTATATGAATTACATGGTGATATGTGTTTTACCAAGTTAGACCTTTACTCTAGGTATCATCATATTCTAATCTCTGATGAGGACATACCTAAATCTAGTTTTAGAACTCATTAAGGCCATTAAGAATTTATGGTCATGCCTTTTGGCATCACAAATACACCATATATATTTCAAAGTTTGATGAATATTGTATTTAATCCATTTTTGATAAAGTTTGTATTGGTGTTTTTTATGATATCCTCATCTACAATAAAAATTAGGAAGACCATTTGAAGCATGTAAAACAAGTACTTTTAGTTCTAAAACAACATCAAATTTATGCCAAACCTTTCAAATGTGATTTTGGTTTCCAAGAGGTGAAATACTTGGGTCATATTGTTTCATATTAATGATTGAAATTGGATCACAATAAAATCTAGACGATGATGGAGTGGTAGGTTCCCAAGACCCTTAATAGCCTCTGAGGATTTGTGGGGCTAACTTGTTACTATCAGAGGTCTGTAAAAAATTATGGTAACATTGCTTCCCCACTCACCTCTTTGTTAAATAAATACTCCTTCAAGTGGATTGATTCAACTACCAAGGATTTTGAATAGTTAAAAATGGATATGTGCACAACTCCAATTTTGGCTATTCTTGATTTTTTTAAAACTTTTATGGTGGAGTGTGACGCATTAGGATATGGCATGGGATATATACTCATGCAATAAGGTAGACCACTAGATTTTGAAAGTCACCAATTGAAGGGAAAAAATAGGCTCAAAAAAATATATGAGAAAGAGATGATGGCTATTTTA
The DNA here is from genome assembly GCA_037957365.1 of Torreya grandis. Classification (NCBI taxonomy): domain Eukaryota; kingdom Viridiplantae; phylum Streptophyta; class Pinopsida; order Cupressales; family Taxaceae; genus Torreya; species Torreya grandis. Next base: position 911,072 of record JARHVA010000698.1, read on the forward strand.
TATGAAGTCAAGAAATGAAAACCTTATTTAATGGGTCATCACTTTTAGGTAAAGATTGATCATGATAGCCTCAAATATTTTTTAGAACAATGATTATTATCTGAAGATCAACATAAATAGGTGACTAAAATGTTAGGTTATGATTTTGAAATAGTTTATAAGAAAGGAAAATAGAATGTGGTGGTAGATACCCATTCCCAGTGAGATGAATCAGTTTAGGCATTGGTATACACCATGACCATGTGGCAAGAAAGTTGGCTAGAGGAAGCAAGATCCTAATGGGAGAATGATAGTGATACTAAGGATTTGATTTAGAATATTCAACAGAGTTCTAAAAAATCTAAAAAAAATACATGGAAGGGGAATGCATTATGGTATAAAGATAGATTATACCTATGTAAGCATTCTCTCCTAAAACATAAAATTCTTCAAGAACTTCATGCCTCTCCACTTGGAGGTCACTCCGTATTTTTGAAAACATATCATAGAATCAAGCAAGATTTATTTTGGGAAGGACTCAAGGGGGATGTCTAAAAATAAGTGGTAGAATTCATGATATATCAACAAAATAAATGGGAAACCATTAAAACAACAAGTCTTTTGTAGCCTTTATCCACCCCTAGTCAACATTGGGAGGATGTTTCTATGGATTTCAATTTTGTTTACCACAGTTTGAGGGTAAATTTTTTATCATGTTATTTTGGATCAAATCACCAATTATGCTCATTTTTATTCCCTATCACAACCTTTGGTTTCTAGTATAATTACTTCTATATTTTTCAATACCTTCTAGAAATTGAATGGTACTCCAAGGATCATTGTAAGTGATTGAGATCTCATATTTACTAGTAATTTTTGGACTACATTATTTGCATGTTTGGGTGCCCATTTGACTCATAATTCATCCCATCATCCTCAATTTTATGGAAAAATAGAGGTAGCCAACAAATTTCTAGAAGGGTATCTCCATTGTTTTTTTATGATAAACAAGAAAAATGGGTTTGTTGGCTACCACTTATTAAATGGTGGTGTAATAATTTTATACATAGTTCATCCAAAATGTCTCCCTTTGTGTCCTTATATAGAAATCATCCCCCATCCACCACTTCAACCTTGAAGGTCCATCCCAAGCTTTGAGTTTTTTAGTAACACATTCACCATCAACAGAAGGTCCTCACCAATTTGTGAGAAAATTTAGCCATGGCCCAAAATCACATGAAACAATAAGTGGATCAACATCATAGTGAGTGTAATTTTGACATAGGTGATCAGGTATTTATGTGATTACAACTGTATAAGAAGATGTATTTGAATCAATAAAAAAATGATAATAAACTATCCCCTAAGTATTATGTCCCTTATCAAATCTTGCAAAAAATTGGTAGTGTGGCCAAGAAGCAAGAATTCACCCAGTCCACTCGCATACATTCAATATTCCATATGTCTTACCTGAATAAGGTAGTTGGCCATAGAGTTCCTAATCAGATTGAGTTGATTGAATTACATGAGGAAGGTTAGGTTATTCTATATCCTAAAGTGATCCTTCAAATTTGCACTAAATAACTATGGACTAGAGTGATTGAGGAGTATTTGATCAAATGGAAGAATTTGTATTGTGAATATGCAACATGGGAGGATGATGCTTTATTTTAGTAACACCTGGGGTTGAGTCAACATTGTTATGAAGGGGAGGGGCATGCTACGCCCTTATCCAATGGCATGTCTAGGTAGATGTGTGGTCGACTTGTGGCATACATACCTCTTTTATATTCTTGTGATATTTATCAATGTTATTATTAGGTTGGAATATGGAATAACCATGAATAATTATACTATATATGAGGTAGTAGTTAGTCTTAGATGATCATATTATGAATTATGTTCTTATTATATTATTGTGGAGGTTTCCCCCTTGAAGTGGCTTAGTCATAATATTCAAGTATGTTGCTCTTTCTCCAATTTTTGTTGTGGATATGATTATTTTATTCTTAATTATGTGATATATTATTTTATTGTTACAAATCATCTTAGTAGTTTCATTACACATTCAGTAAAACTCAATTTAACAGACACAACTTGATTGACATATTTGCCTTCCTATTGATATTTTCAAAATATTTTAATTTCATCCCCACATGTTGCACTTCTGATACAATAATCCAGTTATCTCTATCCATAATAATATCTTCCATCTTTAGCTTTCATAACTAAAAATTTTGATCGTTGATTTTTTCAATATCTATACTTGTACTTCCTATCATTTTCCTTTACTCAAAAAAAATCTCCCGTGCACAGCGCCCACTCAAACAATAATTTATCATGGGTTTAAACCCTCACTTTTCACACTAGATTTGATATGAAATGAAGCAAAAAAAAATGATAAAATAAAAATGATAGAAGCAATACTAATAGAACCTTTGAGCTAAGATAATAATAGAAATGGAATAAACATGACAATACACACGATTTACCCTTTTGAGTAAAAAACTCAACACATAAACTCCTTTAATATATTAACTTAATTTTTCACAATAAAATTTAATGAACCACCAAGTTCATTTTTCCCCCTATTGTATGTGCAAGTATATATAAGTGCTTTAATAGGTAAACTATGGGTATCAAAACCATGGTTTCCAAAACCATGGATACTAATACCATAGGTACCAAAACTATGGTTACCAATACCATGGGTACTAAAAACATGGTTACAAAAATAATGGGTACCAAAACCATGGATACCAAAACCATGGGTACCAACAAACATGGAAAACATACAACATCTTTCTAACATATGCATGCTAGGATGAGTCTCAAAATGTTTAGAAGTCTATGGTAGCTAGATATGTTTGCACTCTATCATGTTTATTCAAGAGACATGAGTTGATTTTTTATAATTTTGATCAGTGTCATTGTGTCTACAAACGGATTCTATGTATTTAGATATTTTTGGACCTATGTGAATAAATATATTTTTTTCTCTTTAACTCAAAACCTTAGCCTGAACTCTTGAGACCAATGTGACCAATAAAAATGGTTTAGAAATTATGGTTTGAGTAAACCTAGACCATCTCCCACTAAGTGGCTAAGTGTTTCTTAGGTTCCAATACTTCTAAGAGGGTTTAAACCACATGTAGTTATCTTAATTAGTTTTTGTGTTTGAAATTATTACAATAATAGCATGTAGTGAAATCATGTGTTTGGATATCAACACTTGAAAACTTGGGATTTTTAATTTACAATGGTATTAAAACTTGTCTCAATGCTTTCTCTTGGATGGGTTTCAAATTTAGAATCTTTAGTGCATTTCTTCTCAATGTACAAATGAATAATATATATGCTCCTTATTAGTGCTAGATAAGAATAGTCTTAGGCTTGACATGCTTATATACCTAATTCTTTAGGTAATTTACATTTAAATAAACATTCGAAATGTGTGTGTTGATTTATAAAAAGGATTAGAATATTTTAAAATAGTTGGTAGAGGGTGCACGAATGTGTCTGGCAAAGGCATATGGATCTGATGACATATTCATCTAACTATGGTCGAAGGAATAAGGAAACAGTAATTTGAGATAATGGGAGAATGTATGTATGCTGATAAAATATTCAGGTAGAGACTAGGGAAATCATATATATGAATAATAATAATTTGGGAAAGTTGGGCCTATAGATAGAATATTAGTCAAGATAGTGTGAGCAAGATTTAGTTGAGTATGCATAAGTCATATATACTAAGGATTTGTCAAAATTGACCTTTTCAAGTGTTTAATACCAAATGCGAGTGTCTACATTTCTCTATTTAATATCTTCAAATCCTTGTGCTAACTTTTCTTTTGTAAACGTAAGGTCCTTGTCCATAATTCCTCTTCTTATTCATACAGTGGATTTACAAACATGAACACAGTGGATTAGATGTCTATATTTTGATAAATGACAAATATGTACCCTTTAAATACATATTGAAAATTTAAAATTTAAAACATGAACTTAGATATGAACCTAGCCAACATCATCATATAGGTTGATGACATACAAAAAATTCTAATAGAAATAGTACATCATCATCCTAGTCGATGATATCAACCTAATTAAGAACACTATAATATGTCATCATTCAATTCAATGATGATGGGTAAAGGTGAAAAAATATGAGAAAGAAATATAGGTAAAGACATGGCAAGAACCTTAGTTACATGCAAAGGTGATGTCAAGGAAGGAATGAAGGTGGTAGTTAAAATGAATAAAAAATTTAGAATCTCTTAAAAAACACCACATGTATGTTGTCCCCTAAATTAGCATGTGGGTGAAATTTTTAATTCAAGGTACACACACACACACACACACACACACACACACACACACACACACACACGTATATGTATATGTATATGTATATGTATATGTATAGGTATATTTTTTTCCCACTTTAGGTTGTATGCAATAAGATAGGCTTTAGACTCATATATCATTTTTTGAATGACACCTTTAACTCACCTCAAAGGTGTAAGATCTTGATTGATTGGTTCACTTTCTTCGATTAATTTTGGGCTTCAAATGTAATAGCCTTAGTATGTAGGAAACCAAATTCATATTAAAATTATTTTATAAAAAAAAAATGGGGTAGGAATATGGAACAAAATAAATTAAAATAAAAATAGATAACTTTATAAAGTTAATTACATTTTTCAAATGAAAACATAGAAAATAAAGGAATGCAATGAACCAAGTTGTGAAATTGATGAATTTAATAGCATATCATTTACACAAGTATTCATTCACATATGATAGATTAATATTAAAATAGATTGGAATAAAAGATTTTTTATATTAATTTAGAGCTCGATAACAAGTATGTTGATACAATAAACCAACATTAGAGGCTATGAAATATATTGATTTTCAAGGTGGAAATGTATGTGAACTATGAATGGTTGATATTTATTATATCTATTATTTATATAACACTCGCATTTTTTCTATATCTTGTGTGATTTCACTTAAACAAAATAGAAACCAAAGTTATTTTATATCTACCCTTAAAGTGGTATATGAATAACCTTGAAATTAAAATTTGGATTAATATAAAATAATAAATATTCTATTAAGCATTAGATTATTTTTTTACAATAAACTACACTTTACTAGTAATCTATATACAACTTTATAAATGCAAGAATCATAAAATATAATAAATTCTTAAAATAATGATTAGTTTGATTCAACCCCAGCTTAACAATCAACATGCACTCCACTTATATAAATAAATACCATCATGTATCTTGATGGAAAGTGAACCAATATTTCATTCCAACTATGTTCATTCTGCAAATGAATTGATTTATAGTAATCTAATTCTAAGAATAAATTAATGATAAACTAATGGCTGAAATTTTTATGTAATTAAATGGTGATCTCCAATTTTATTATCAATAAATACCAACATATTAATGATAAACCAATGGCTGAAATTTTTATGTAATTAAATGGTGATCTCCAATTTTATTATCAATAACTACCAACATGTCTCTTGATGGAGAGTGAACCAATATTTCATTCCAAAAAAATGAATTGACTTATAATAATCAAACTATGAGAATAAATCAATGATCAACTAATGGATGAATTGACTAATTTCCAAATTTAAGATCAATATTTTGGATTTTCCCACACATTTCATAAGGTCAGTAAAATGAAATTTTCAAATAATTAGCCTATAAATATATGTAAATAGTAATTAATTAACCCCACTTGTTATTCACTTGGTACAAGCATACATACTTCTGTACATTGAGAAAATATGCTTTATTCTACCCAAATTTATTGTCAAGTATCTAAGCCATATTTTAGTTGCATACACATAGTCAAAGGAACAAAAATTTGCATTCACTCTAGGTGGGATAACTACGTGGGCTTGAGTTCCCTCCTTAAAGTATTGGATATGTAGGCAACAATCAACCATCAAGGGGTGATTGAGGTCAACTCAGCCTATAACACTCCCCTCTTTTCATTGCAGGTTTTATAGCTATCAAAGTGCCCTAAGGGTTTCAAAGATAAGAGAATTCAAATAATGATTTATGTGTGGAAACAACCCAAGTGAAATATATGATATTTTTACTCATATACAAGCACAACAAGTGTAATGATTAGTTTGAATTCATAGTTAACCCAGATATGTCCACAGTCAATGGACTCAAGCATATTATGTCGCCATCTCTTGACTAAGCTACTATATAGATTAATGTTTTGTTTATGCCCTTGATCTCTCATTTCAAATTTACTATTTTCTTTACCTTATCTTGTTTTTTATCTACCAAATTTAATTGGGACAAGTTTGTAGTCAACAATTTTAGATACATTACAACATTAATTATCTATTGCACTCCTAACCAAATTTTATTTTTGTTATTAATTCTAATATTGGGCCTAAATACTCATCTCATATTCTTATTTACATATCCAAACATTTATAAAATTCAATAGATATCAATATGTGAGCTATGTATAATCCTTCTTGGTGCTTTCTAAAAATAGCAATTTTCCATATTCAATATTTGTCAAAATCAGAATAGTTAACCATTTGTATAACTTTAGCATTCTAATTTTTCCATTTTTATAGGTCTATATAATAAAAAAACTTCTTAATGATATTTAGTATTTTATAAAAAATATGGTAAAACAAATATATAATGACCCATTATGGGAAATTAGATGTTTCTTTCCCGAAATTGACCAATCTTGAACTGACTAGAGCTAATTATGACCAATTACAAATAATTATGCTAAATTAAGATCAATAATAGGTGAAATTATCCATAAATTGACTGATATTGTACTTAAAATGGCTAACTATGATTAATTACAACCAATTAAATTCAATCAAAAGTGCAGGAAGCATCAACTAGGTTCGATTAGTCTTAGATCAACAAAATATTAGACTAAGAAGATAGAATTTAAACCAATAATGACTAGTTGAAGTCAATTAGGTGATATTTTCCCCAAATCATATAATTCTTAACAAGGACTAATTATGAAAAATAAGGATAAATTAAGGTCAATCAAGGATGTGATTACCCCTGAATTGGCCATGTTTTTTAACTAAAAATGCCTAAATGTGATGAGTAATACTCATTTACAATCAACAGGGTGAAATTATCCCAAAATTGACTAACTCTTGTACTAACAAGGGCTAATTAAACCAATAACATCTAGTTAAGATCAATGAAGAGTTTAATTATCCCTAAATTAACCAACACTTGCACTAATAAGGTCTATTTACAACCAACTAGAGGCAATTGGTTATAATTGATAGAGAAATGATCACCTAATTGGGATTTATGCACACAATTTCCCCTTTCTTATCATTATTGGTGTTTTTAGGTTGTTATTAGAATGAATCTAACAAATTAAGGCCCTAATTAGGAGCAATTAGAGTGATGAAGGATAATTTTCTACTATTTTCACATAATTAAACATTTTAATCATTTTTTGATGTTCATTGGTCACTATTAGACTAAATTCAATAAATCAAAGTCCTACTTATGTGTGATCAATGAAATTAAGATCAATTTGGGGCACAAGAACAATTTAACCTTGATTTTTATTTTTTTGTGTTTTTATATCATTATTAGAATGTAATTGACAAACCAAGGCCCTAATTAGGAGTTATGGAAGTAATGGAGGCTAATAATGGGCTATGCAAACATAATTCACCATTATGTGTTGTCATTATGTGTTCATAGGTCATTATTAGACTAAATTTTATAAAATGGCACCCCAATTTGGTATGATCAAAGCAAAGAAGATCAATTTATAGCCACACACATAATTTAACCCATTTTATCATTATTTCATTTTCGTAAACCATTATTAGAGTAAAATAACAAACCAAGGCCCTAATTAGAAGTGATAATGGCAATAAAGGTTGATTTGGGACTGTGAACACATGATTGACATAAGGTTTTCATTGGTTAGTGTTTTTAGATCAAATTTGAAAACCCAAGTCCCTATATAAGAGTGATCTGAGTATTGAAGTGTTTTTGGGGTAAATGTACATAATTGACCCTTGGTTGTCATTATTCAATGTTCTTAGGTTGTTATTAGACTAAATTTGACAAAGCAAGGCCAAAAATAGGTATAATCATAGTAATTAATGTTGATTTAGGTCTATACACACATAATTGATTATTATGTATCTTTATTGGTGTTCGTAGATCATTATTAAACTAAATTTAATAAAACAAAGCCTTAATTATTATCAAAAAGTTAAGGATTTTTTGGGATTATGTGCATATAATCGACCCTTATTTGTCATTATTATTAGATTAGGATGTAATCAAGGATCAAGTTTTGAGTAGACACAAAGCACAAATATCTATAATATGAAAAATGAATTATGCATAAGAGATACCTATTGTAGAAGTGAAATCAAACACGAGCCAGAAGAATCTTTTCTTCAATAATAAAAAGACTCAATTATTAACATTAGACTCATTAATTCATCATTATTATTATCCAAAAAATATTTTGGAAATGTACATATATATGTGGAATATAAACATAATCACACGTCCTCATGAATATGGGACTATCTTCCACAATGACCTAAAATAACACCTAAGTAAGATAAATAAACATGTGTAGGGAAAAGCCATTAAATGGAATAAAACCCTACACTAATACCCTCCATTAAGTGTAGTCTATGTGGTTAATAGAATTAGGTCCTAGCACAAGGCCTGATGAAGTACCCAAGTACATATAAAATCTCCATAGATGAATAGAGAGAAGCCCCCTAGAAGTAGAGAGAGAAATAAGGAACTAACCCCCCCTAGAATATGAACAATGTCAATGATGAGATCCTTTGATTGAATACTGAAGAAGGTCCATCTACATTGAATAAATTTTATTCCCATTTCAAGAGGAAGAACACAATAACTTCTCTAAAAATATATCCATTCCACAATGGAATATGAAGGTAGTAGTATGAATATCTTTGAACTTGGTACAAATTTGAAGTGTAACATAGGTATGGCAAGATCATTCATAGGAAATGAAATCAATGCCACTGAATTAAACATATTATAAGAATGATAAGGTACATTCACTAAAATAATGTCCATGTGAAGTGAATTCAATGGATCAACATCCCTTAATACCATGTCAAAAGAATGCAAATCCATAAGAAAGGAAGAGTCGTCAATGCTCTCTGAAAATGTGGATGTGTCACATAACACAATAGAGACACTCTCATCAATGGAGACAAAATGATCATCTAAAGTAAAAATATGTGATGGTTCTATAAGATATTTTTGTTCCATAGGAAAAAAAATTGTTTCTTTAATAAAACATCTCAATTCTAGTATAAACTCATCCCATAGGGGTGGCTCAACAAAGAGAAGAACATTATCTGATATAAATGTGTCATCACAAAAAATTATAGGAGGAAAAGAGATTAAAATCTTAGAAGAAGAGTATATGATATGAGGTGGAGAGATTACAATCTCAAAACTATAGTTGCTAAAGAGATTTCTAAATAATGCTTTAAACAATACAAGGAAATTCCATGTGCTCCAAATGGTGGTGTAGATCCATGGAAATATTAAGCAAAAAGAAACCATACACCATGTCACATGAATTGAGCTAGTCATTGAGCTAAATTGGGTCAGTGTGTACAAGCATCTATCCATATAAAAATGGATAGAGGTCTTGTTGAGTGAAAAAACATTCCATGCACAAATGCAATGAAGCATTGTTTGTCCTTCCAATAAGAAGGAAGGGAGATGAATATTTTGCTGTAATTTGAAGGGAAGACTAAATAAATCCCACTACTTGCATAAAATCATGACAAGATATTTCTATAATAAAATTTCCACACAAATTAAACCAAAATATGAAGTCTACACTCATTTATAAAAATTGAACCATAAATCCATAATAACAGAATTATGACAGATAAACTATATCTATTCCATTCAAAACACTTCACAAGCTACTCTAATGGAGTTATATTCCATCTCAATCTTTACTCTTCTCCTCTATTCTCCTCTATTCTCCTCTATTATCCTCTATATGAATCCCTCTTATTTATAACATTGAGGGAGAGGATGTGGATCACATTTGGCAATGTGAAAATGAACTAGTTTCCAAATGAATAATGCACCCATGTGGTCAAAGACATAGCATGGATGCACACATGTGCAACTATCACACTTGTCTTCACATGCAATTGGAGAAAATCATGTAGGAAAAATATTAATATCTACATACTTCCTAAATAACAGGAAATAAACACTCTAGGTAAAATACTAACCTAAGTAAACTTAAGACTATGGTGTAAATAACATTTTACACCAACACCCCCCTTAAGTACAATGTAGGGAGAAGTAAATATGATAATACAATTTTAGAAGATGGGTCCCAAAAACTAGGCCTGATCAAGTACCCATATACAATATGTTCAATATCAAAGTTTTCTTATGGACACCATCATAACTTATAAAAGTACAAAGGTGATCAGTCAATGCAATTTAAAAGTTGAATAATATGCTAGATACGAGGGCACTTTGAATAAATAGGTCTTGGTGCTACCAAAAATGCTTTAAAAGAAAGTAGTTAACCTAAAAATTCAATTTGGATGGGTAGATCCATCACTCAAATTACACATGGATGGGTAGATCCATCACCCAAATCATACATAGATGGACAAATCCATCACTCAATATCAATAGGTAGTATAAAAAAATGGTATAAACCATCACCAAATGCACCAAGAAATATGGGCCAATAAATATGGGTTAATCCACCACTAAAGAAAAAAATACCAAAATGATACAGTCACCAAAGTTGCCAAGAAGGATGGGTTGATCCACCACTGAAGAAAAACTTCCAAAAGAGATGAACCACACCAAGGGCACCAAGAAGGATTGGTTGATCTACCACTAGAAAAAAATGCCAAAGAGATGCAACACACCAAGGAAGAAATACTCTACATAATACCCCCTCCCTCATAATGCTAAAATAGGGTGCATCATGAAATGTAGAGTTGAAAAACTTCACATATACTAAAAAAGATAAAATATCTCTACAGATGGGAGAATCCATCACTTAAAATGTGACAAAAAGGATGGGCTAGTCTATCACTCAAAATGTGTCAACAAGGATGTGTTAATCCATCACTCAAAAGTTTCAAAAAGGATGGGTTAATCCATCACTCAAAAGTGCCAAAAGGGACAGGCTCATCCATAACTCAAACATACCAACAAAATTTCCCCATATGACTTCTGACAAATAATGTGCCTAGTGAGATTCTCATGTACAAGAAAAGAGGAACTAAAAATAACCATCTAAGTGCCTAAGTATAAATAGGTCACTACAAAAAGATGGTCTTTGAATGGATAACCCATTCAAAGTGTTGGTTTAACAATGGCAGTAGGGGTTTTGTCTTTGCCCTTATTTGAAGAAGAAGAGAATGAAGAGGGAAGACTGATTTGATGTTTCTTCATTTCTCTTATCAAAACACCCATAAAATGATGCAAACCCTAAAAATTTGGCACTTAATAATTTAGTGATTTTTACAAAATAAATGAGACTAATGGATAAGGCATGAGAAACCATGCACTTTTGAACAAAATGACACTCAATTTTGAGTTACCAATCAAAAGTTACAATTATTTTCTTTTCCTATCATTAATGGCTCTGATTTAACTTATTTTGAGAATAATGGAGTTTTATTCCTATTTTAATTAAGGGTCTAGATTAATAAATTAGTATAAAATATAGCATTAAATATAATCCTAATTTGTGCAACTGTTTGTCTTTTTCAACTTTCTAAAAATAGCAATAAATAATAAGAAATATAACTTAGCTAGAAAATAAACTGAGATAGCTTATACAGAGGTTAAAAATGGCTATACAAGACTAGGAAGGTGTTGTAAACCTGAATCTAGCTTTCATTGAGTGAAAGGATAGGAGCACCAAAAATTGGATGATTTGGTGTCTGGTGTTGTTATCTTTTCATGTCGTTGTTATCCAAATTGATACAAGATACCTAAAAAATTTTGGGTAGTTGCGCTATGCCTGTGAAAAATCAAGCACTAGTTGTCGATAGAAATCATTGTGGAGCTAATTTTGTCTTCAAACCCTAACCCTCCATCATGATTGATAAAACAACATTTGAGTCACTTAAGAAAGAGGGAGGTTAGTGTGAAATATGTACTGAATGTGCAATCCACACCCCTTATGTGGGTACATTGCCTACATACCAATACTCCGAAGAGGGATCAAGCCATATGTAGTTCTCCCACCTAGTGTGCTTTGTACAATAGTATGATGCAGATGTAAATGCTAAATTGATATAGTTTTTAAATGGCTAGGGATTGGTATGAGGATTTGAGTAGTTTTCATCTATGTTGGGTGATTGTGTGCAAAGAATAAGGAAGTTTGCCTTAGTGCTTTGTTTTTATTCTTCTTTACTTTGTAAGTTTTGTCACCTCCCTTTATAAATTATATTTGAGTGGGATTTTATATGGAATAATTGGTCATGGGTCAGATTTATTCATGCTAGGATGACCTAATTAAGGATAGGGACTGAATGAAAATGATTGTTTGGGCTCAAATTTCAAATGGATAGGACCACCAAAAATGGGACACTTCTCTATGGGGCACTATAGTCCAAATGGGGTGCTCTTATCCTATAGGATCGGGACCTAGGGGAATAGGATTAACATGGGGAATACTATTTGGCTGAGGTGGAATGACCATTCAAAAGGTTTTGGATGACTGACAGTGAGCAAAAAGGTGTCTAGAAGAGTCGCAAGAGCATGCAAAAAAGGACCTCTAGATAGTGTTTTACAAGCCACACTCAAACTAATAATTTGGAAATTTTAAATGACTACATCCCCCCACTTTATTTTAGTGATGCAACAAACTGAAATACTAGGATAAAGGAAAAATATAAAGCATACCTAAACTTACCTACAAAGGTGAAGCCCTTGAAGATGTGTGATGTTGAGTGTGTGTAGAGAGAGCATAACATGAAGCATAAATATGCAAGAGAAAATAAGGAGTAGATCGATTCTTACTAGACATGCTATGTCTAAAATAATAATGTACAAAGGTTGGGTAAAAGAGAGAGAAAGGGAAAAGAATGAATACACCTCATTGGGCATGCAAACCAATACAAAAACTTTTGTGATGTTGAATGATGCCAAGTGATGTTGGGTATGTGTTGTACCAAGAGTAATATCTCAAATGGATATGAGTGCTCAATTCCCTAAGGGTGGCTCAAAAATACAAAGGTTATCCCTTTGGCTCCATCATCACCTAATATGTAGTGAATATATGTGATCATGCATGTGTTAATAGATGTTTGGATTGTGTGTCCAATCCCTTTGAGTAGGTGTCTCAAGATTACAAAGCTTAACTAGTCCTTTGGATCCATCATTTCCCACTAAGTGTGAACTATGAACTGATACCAATATGAATGTGTGTCATATGAAATGGCTCATGAATCCCATGAATGCTCTATAATCTGACAATGTGGCATGGATAGTTGAATGTGTATTGAGAACTAGGCCAATCTTGGCCATTCCAAAAGGTGGAGATTAGGCTTGTATGAAAGCCACTCTAAAAATGAGAACTAGGCTTGTATGAAAGCCACTCTGAAATGATGTCAACCACTTACAAATAGAATAAGGAACATAACTACTAATAATACCAGGGTAATATAATGAGTTGGAAAGAAAATAAGGCAAATGTGTCATGCACATTTCCCCCAATCACTGATGTCTATAACATGGATTTTTATTTAAAAGTTATACCAACTGCCCAATCTAAAACTAGAAGTGAGAGCCATCATGTTGCACATGATGCCCCCTATATATGGATAATCTAAGTAAAACTATACTGAAACTACCTAATCTGAACTGGACTGTAGCTGACAAAATTGTAATTGACCTTACCTTTCTATTTATTTCTAAAAATTCTAGGTTTTTGACTATTTGGATAAGAGCATCAAAAAGTGGACACTTTGTTGTAAGGTGATGTAGTTTGAATGGGGAACTCTTGTCCTTTACTATTTTTTATGACTATTTTATGTTTGTCACTATTTTTTTGGTTTATTTTGTGTTTTTTGCATTCTGATTATTGTTCTAAGTGTTCTAAATAATAATTTTGATCGGTAGAGGGCTCTAATCTCTATGACAAAACCCATGTTTATTGCCCCCTCTTTTGAGGGTAGGAATGAAGACCCTACAATGATTTCCCTCAGAAGAAATATCCTTATAAGTGTGTTATGCTAAAAAATACATGATATAGCAATGATAATCCAAAATATGTCTCAAGATATAACATAGTTTGTATTGGAGATTGTTAGATCAACAAGGGTATGTCTAGATAGATGTAACAATGTAATAAAATATGTATTATATTGAACTGAAACTATAAATTTGGTTAGTTGTCAAGGAGAGATGAAGTATGATTTCCATCATGGCATCCAAGAAGGAAAAATAATTCATGATGTGGATCATGGCATTGTAAAAAATTGAGAATCAAACAAGCACACAAGGAAAGAAGTATACAAAAGAGGCCAAAAGGGCCAAGCAAACAAGGGACATGGGCACATGTCACTCAAACTAGGAAATAAATCATACAAAGCATGTTCAAATGCTCACATACACATATAATTGTAAACAAGCAAGATTGACATGAGGGCCACAAGCACATACATGAGTACAAGCAAAAAACATTAGCAAATATCCTAAGGCACACACATGTAACAAAATAAGAACTGATAAATGCAATCACATCTAGCTACTTAAAGCAATAAAGGAAGGCATGTAAATATTGGAAATACTATTGCATCTAAATAATCAAAGTAAGAATTGAAAGTATGTAAAACATGTAGTACAATACTAGGTAGATGCTAATAAATACACAAGTGTTATATACTAGTGAGTGTCAATAGAATAATCTATGTATGCTAGTAAGTAATGTACATCAACATGATAACTGGAGTGTGTGGTGTAGGAATGACATAACTTGGATGGTGTAGTCATGTAGAAGATGCCCCTGGTGGGTAGATATGTCAATGTATGTCTCAAATGTAAAATTAGGATTCCCCTTAATGGGTAGAGTAAAGCAATCAAGGATATGGGTGTCACTGCACACACTCAAAGAAGATCAAGTGAAGCATGGTAATGTAGATAAATCAACAAACAATAGCATAAAACAAAAAAAAATAAGTCTAGCATGGTAGTAGAAATGTAAAGTATGGATAATGCATATAATTGAAAAGTTTTTGGTGTTTTGAGTTATTTGAATGTTTTTGTGTTTTGACATGTTATATTATTTTTGGTTTTTTGAAATATTGTTTTTTTTTTGGTATTTTGAAATAAGCTATGTACAAATAAGCAAAAATACACTATGTGCAAGTAAGCTGAGAAATTATGTATAAGAAATACTGAGAAGAAATTATACTAATTGATGAGTCTCATAAGAGACTCCCTATCATGGTGTCTTGTATCAAGGAGAGGGATTGTGCATGATCATGAAACACAATGGGAGGGTTGAGATTGTGACTCTAAAATCTATGTATGTTGTAAGTGCTCTAAAATATCTATAGTGGAAACTGACTATGGGGTCCTTTTGTAACTCTAAGAAGTGTATGCAATTATGGGGGGACCCATCTGGTAGTAGAAGAAGCTCTCTAAAAATATGTTCTGTGTAGAGGAATGAAACCTCAATGATACTACCCTAGGTGTGAATATTGTAGATGAAAACTATCTAGAGTCCTAAAACTTTCGTTGATGTAGTAGTCACTCTAAGAGAGGCCTCCATAGAAGTGTATGAACTCTCTGTGCTAGCAAGAGAGTCCTCGAATGTGTTTGAATCTCAACTAGAGGAAGAACTATAACTGGTAGAGGAACTAAAATTGGTGACTATAGAGTATGAGATGGCTCTAAAATGGGGAGTGGTAACTCATATAGAACTCCATCAACTATAACAACTTGATTAACATGAATTTATTTCATGAATCTATGAACTATATAAGGTATTGCATGAAGTTTCTAGATCTATAGTCAACCAATAAACATGTTGAAGACTCCTACACTAGGAACAATAGTAAAGGGTGTGGCCACATGTGCTGAACCAACCTGTAGAGGAAGTATAATCTCACCTAATGAACTTTGTATGTGCCCACTGAATCCACTATAATTGTGTCCATCAGGGTGATATGTTGCTTTGAATATCCTAAATGCTAAATTAATGTCATAGTACACATGTCCACATTGGATCCATTATCTATGAGAACACTATTAATGGGATGGTGATCAATGTAGGTTCTGATAAAGAGTGCATAGTAATCTAAATCATCCTCAACAATCTTCTACTTTGAGAAGGAGATCGAAGATCTAGCTAGAACTCTGGAATAATACACACTAATCATGTTGCTCAAAAGATGTGACTCAAATTAAGGTTTCTAGTATGTAGATGGTGGAGGGTGTGCATGATATGCATGGTGAACACCTGATGTGCCCCCTGTCTCCTATTTAGAATGTTGTGGGAAAGGATCTAAGAAAATTTTTAGAGCCTTGTCTTGTGTTTGTTTTGCCTGAGGAGGCTCAACTAGAGTGTCAAGATCAATAAGGTTTCCATCTATCAAGTCTTGTATCTTATGTCAAAAACTAATGCATCTATTCATTGTGTGGCCTAGTGCCTTGTAAAAATTACATAATGCATTTTGATCATATCCATGTGGAAGAGGCTTTGTCATATCAAATTTTTGAATAGGAGGGAAAGAGGAAATTACATGCCAATACTATTGTAATACTCTAGCTGGAGATACTAGTATATTGGTAAAGGCTCATCAAGGAGGTGCTAATAAAACCACTCAATGAGGTGGATCTGAAGCCACATTAACTATAGGTTGATTTTGTCTTTTGCTATCATTAACCTTTACTTTGTATGGGACTTTATTGTTACTCTTGTTTGTTGTTTTTGATATTCTTGTGTATTTGATTTTACCCATTGAAATTAATTTGACTTCCCTTTCCTTTAGTGTATGACATAATTCAGTGAAGGAAGAATTTTTTTTGAACATTATTGACTCATGCAAATCTAGCAGAAGACTCTCTTTGAAGAGATCTTGTAATTATTGATCAGCCATGGGGCTAGTCATTTTAGCCAAGATAGTCTTATATCTAAGAACATAATCTATCATATGCTCATTTGACCTTTGTTTCTATTGTGAAACTTGGGCATAATAAACCTTGTCACATATGTTAATGATGAAATGAGCTAGGAACATGTCAACTAAAGGATTGAATGCTTTAACTGACTGATTTGGTAGACTATAAAACTACTATAGAGCATAATACTTTAAACTCCATGGAAATAGCTTGGTTAGTAACCAATCATTTGGCACATATTCCAAACATGCTATGTTAAAATCTCTCAAGTGTGTTTCTGGATCACCCTTACCATCATATAGAGTGAGCTTGGGTTGAACAAAACCTGGTGGCAAGGATGTAGAAGCAATATTGTGTGCCAATGGTGTATGAAGTAGAGAAAAAGAGTCAAAATCCTATATTGGTCTAGAGGCACCTTGTTCAAGATATATCACCTTGTATTGAAGACATTTAATCTCTTGCACAAGGGCAACCACATCAAGAGGCAATGATATACTAGCCATAATTGGTGGTGCCACATATGAAGGTTTGGCTTCTATAGGGGGTTGTTGAGACATAGTTTCCCTCGTAGTGTCATTTGCAATTGGTTGTTTTGTGGTTTGAGAGTATTGACCATTGTTTTCTTTTTTTTGTTCTTCTTGTAGTATTTTAAGCATATCATCTTGCATATCAAGATTTTTAGTTAAATGGTCTTGAAGTTCCCTCTTATTATTTTTGTCAAAGCCAGTATATTGGGCCATTATTAAAGCAGGAAAACAAAGTAAAAGTGGATTGAATTTTTTATCATAAGTTGTAATAATAAAAATGTGATGGAAAGAAAGTACTAAATAAAGGAAATGTAAAGTCTTAAAAACAACAAATTAGAATATGCATTAAAAGGATATAAAGCTCACTAACATGTAAGATGATACCTCCAAAAACATAGGGACCTAGTATATTCTACTAGGGTTTGAAAGAAATGATTTTTAAAATTACTATGGTGAATTTTAAAAATTAAATGTGAAATTTTGATTTATATATGCAAGAAAAATCAAAAGAATATTAATAAAATTAGAAAATAATTTTCCCTAGGGTTTCTAGGGTTTTTGTGTGCAAATGAAGTAAGTTAGGTTCATAAAATGATTTAGCTTATTTTGGAAATAATGGAGTTTTATTCCTATTTTAGTTAAGGGTCTAGATTAATAAATCAGTACAAAATATAGCAATAAATAGAGTCCTGATTTGTGCAACTGTTTATCTTTTTCACCTTTCTAAAAATAATAATAAATAAGAAGAAATATAACTTAGCTAGAAAACAAATTGAGATGACTGATACAGAGGCTAAAAATGGTTGTGCAGGACTAGGAAGGTGTCATAAACTTGAATTTGGCTTTCATTAAGCAAAAAGATAGGAGCACCAAAAAGTGGATTATTTAATGTTTGATGTTGTCTATTCCTACCGTTGTTATCCAAATTAATCACAGAGACTTGAAACTTTTTGGGTAGTTGTGTTGTGATTTTGTGAGCGTGTTTATTAAAAATGGACCACTAGTTGTTGATGAAACTCATTGTGGAGTTGATTTTGTCTTAAAACCCTAACTCTCCATCATGCTTGATAAAATAACATTTGAGTCACTTGAGAAAGAGGGGGGTTAGTGTGAAATATATACTAAACATGTAATCCACACCCCTTGTGTGGGCATGCTTCCTACATACCAATACTCTGAAGAGGGATCAAATCATATGTAGTTCTCCCACCTTGTGTGCATTGTGAAATAGTGCAATGCAGATGTAAATGCTAAAATGATAGTGTTTTGAGGTGGCTAGGGATTGGTATGAGGATTTGAGTAGGTTTACAACTTTGTTGGGTGACTGTGTGAAAAGAATAGGGAAGTTTATCTTAGTTCTTTGTTTTTATTCTTTATGGATTTATAAGTTTTGTCACCTACCTTTGTAAATGAGCTTTGAGTGGGATTTTATAGGGAACAATTGGTCATGGGTCAGATGTATTCATGCTAGGCTGACCTAATTAAGGATAGGGACTAGATGAAAATAACCATTGGGGCTCAAAGTGAAAATGGATAGGATCACCAAAAATGGGACACTTCTCTATGTGGTGCTATAGTCCAAATGGAGTGCTCCTCTCCTATAGGCTCAGGACCTAAGGGAACATTGGCATGGGGTATATTGTCTAGTTGAGGTGGAATGACTATTTAGAAGGTTTCAAATGACTGGTAATGAGCAAAAATGTGTCTAGAAGAGTCACAAGAGCATGCAAAAAGGACCTATGGATGGGGTGTTGCAAGCCACACTCAAACTACCAATTTGGACATTTTATATGACTATAGGCTCAAATTAATTAAAATTTTCACAAAATTTAAATGCTTTAAGGGAAAAAATAAACATAGTCTTGCATATAGAGTATGGAATCAAACTAATGACCTCCTCAATCACAACACTAAGCCTTGACAAATCCTTCTAGCTGCCCACTTGCTAAAAGTGATATACTCCACTTGCTGCTTGTTTTATTTTTTAAATAAATGGTAAAAAATATTTAAAAAAAAAGTTAGTGTGGGTGGGGGTTGATCTTTGGACCTCCCACCATACTTTTATCTTACAAAATAAACCTGCCAACTCCCCTATAAAGTGATTCATGCATCATAATACACAACATAATATTTAAAGAGTGACAAAAACACCTTTTTAGACTTTTATGCCTTGTAGACACATTAGAGGTTTGGGAGGTGTTCAACACTATGTGTAGGATTGCATGAAGAGCATGTGAGGTCAAGAATGGTTGGGTAATACCTTTGACCATCTAATAAACTTGAATGCCAATGTAAATTTAAATTATTCCTCTTTGATGGTTCATTCAATGTTGATGGATGGAGATTTTAACACTAATGAGCAGGTTTTATGGAGCTTAAACAACAATATATGTTGAACAATAACATGATCAAATCAACCAATGATACTTTTGGCTATGAGATTGAATGGCAAGACAAAAAAGTAGGTGTGGAGGTTGTTAATTTGTCACAAGGCTACAAAAAACAACAAATGTGAAAATAAAAAACACTAAATCTTCCTTGCAAACAAAAATTCTATTGATGAATTCTCAAAACCCGCTCATCAATCCTTGAGTCACTTATGGAAGGCCTAAAATTTGCTACAATAAAATGAAACTTTGCTTGTATATGGATTTGATACCATGTTAAAATTTAAAGGGAAGACTGAAAAACTTCCACTTTTTGCATAAAATCATGCCAAGATCTTGCTACAACAAATGATCCACACAAATTAAACCAAAATATGAAGGTTGCATTCAAATACAAAAACTAAACTATAAATATATAATAACAAAATTATGATAGATAAACTAAATCTATTTTATTCAAAACACTACACAAGCTACTCCAATGGAGTTATTTTTCATCTCAATCTTCACTCTTCTCCTCTATTCTCCTCTATATGAATCCCTCTTATTTATAACATTGAGGAAGAATATGTGGATCACATTTAGCAATGTGAAAAGGGACTAGTTTCCAAATGAATATTGCACCCATTTGGTCAAAGACATGTCATGGATGCACACATGTGCAACTACCACACTTGTCTTCACATGCAAGTGAAGAACCTCATGTAGGACAAACTTTAATATCCACATATTTCCTAAATAATAGGAAATAAACACTCTAGGTAAAATACTAACCTAAGTAAACTTAAGACTATGGTATAAATAACATTTTACACTAACATATTTCCTCATAGTGGTCTCTTGAACATATCTCTTAGAGAATGGATGTCAGGATAAGCTAAAAATGCATCCACAAAGGAGGTAAATATGTGAAATCAATGACATAAGTGATAATACACCCTTTGAAGATGAATGTCGAACTCAACTAAAAATGTGTCCATAAATAAGAGTAATTTGTGTAATTATGACACTTTAGTTGCATAAAGAGAGTGTGCAAGAGAGAAAATGAAATATGACCCTATCAAAATTATAGAGATTCAATTTTATAAGGCTTGAGAATAGAACCAATACACAGAGATTAAAAAAACTTGCACTTTAAAAAAAGGTGCCTAAAAAGGAGATGTAGGCTAAAAATTATGTGAGTTTGAAGTTCTTGCTCACAAAAGAAATCTCCACTTTACATAATTTTTTGGGTGTGTAAAATTTTGACTCAAATTTTCAAGAAAAAGTTAAGCCCCCTTGGGTTACTTATGGCCAAGGGCCAAAATACCATATGACCAAGGGCAAGCTACAAGATGAGTGTCCCCATGATTAAATTTGAAGGTCACATAAATGTCACATTAGATTTGGGAGGGCAGAATGTACACGTCAGAGTTAGGAGGGAGAAATTCACCTTGGAAAAATTAAAATCCTCTTAATTAGTTATCGAAACATTCAAGATATTATGGAAATTATCAAAACTTTAGAGATCTTCAATAATTGTCAAGGTTGTATGATTTTCTGATAGGTGTTAGGATGGCTGGTAGTTCTAATAATGTTAGGATAACTATTAATTTCAATAGTGCTAGGATGATTAAGAGTTATATCCATCCCAAGATTGTTGATGGTTTTGGCAGGTGATAAGAATGATAAAATTTATGGTAGTGTTAGGATTACTGATAGTTATGGTAGTGCCCAGATTATTGGTTAGTCTAGCATTGCTGGGATGAGTCAAAGTTGTAGTAGTGGTAAGATTTTTGGTAGTTTTAGCAATGTTGGGATGAGTGGAGAGTTCAACAGGTACTAGGAACATCAATGACTCTGACAGGTGTTGAGATGGGAGCCAACTCTGACAGACAAAATTGAGGGCTCATCCAATAGGTGCTAGGATGGGGAAGGGTTCCAGTAAGTTCATGTAGAGGTCACAAGTTTGATGAATCTGCATGTAGGGGTAAAAACTTTGATTTTAAAAAAAAACATTGGATCTACTATTGCTCCATAATATCTAAAAAATACCTACCAAATTTCTCCAAAAACCTTGAAAAACCGATAAATAGTTTTTCTTTAGAAGACCCTAGTAATACAAATTTACACAGAATCTAAGAAAATAATCGAAAACCCTTAATAAAAGGTCAAAATTAATTGCCACAAAACTAGGTCATATTTATATCCAATCCTAGTCTTTTAACAACTTTTAAATCTAATGGTATAAGATGTTTTCTATGAAAATATTGTAGACATCCAATTCCTAAGACCATTTGTGTTAAAATTGTCAATCTTACTCGAATTGTACTCAAATGCACATTTTAGTTCAAAATCCATAAATAATACTAAATGGTTCAAACTTGTCACTTACAAGTGATAGTTTAGGTCAAAGTATCCCTAAATAGGGCAATGTAATTTATGGGCTAGCTAACTTTGATCAGATCATTTTGAGTCAAAATGATAATTTTGCCATTTAGTGCTTTGGATCACTCTTTTCATCTAATTCATCAGTACACATCACGTGCCTTTATTATTTGGTGTTGGCAACATCCTAAATGGGAATATAGCTCCAATGCATCTAAAATCACCTTCTAGTTCCTCTCCAATCAAATTATGACCCAATAATATGATTTTTTGACCATTTTGATTAATTGTGCACCACTTTCCAAAGAATTGCATTAAACTTGATTAAACTTACTTAAGCTAATTAATCCAATTTAAGAGCTTAAGTAAGATTTTCATAGATATTTTTAAATATCTCATTATTGGAAATTGATTTTGAATATCTGTATCACCTAGTGACATCATCTATGGGGTGGCATCCATCAAGCCATAAGTGCATAAAATATAAGGATTATGGGTCACCCATACCTAGTTAATGCCTCCCATGCCTCTTTAATACTTATTTATCTTAAGGATAGTTATGAGTTTAATTATAAATATTAGGATTATCTTAAAATTCATGTCCATGGCCTCTCTATTTATAGATTTTTGAGATTGGTCGGGATCAACCATGGCCATCCATTTCAAGATTGAGATGTCTGGCCATGGATAATCCTAATATTTAGAATTAAACTCATAAATATCCTCAAGATAAATAAGCATTAAAGAGGCTTGTGAGGCATTAACTAGGCATGGGTGACCCATAATATTTATATTTTATGCACTTATGGCTTGATGGATGCCACTCCATAGATGATGTCATTAGGTGATATAGATATTCAAAAATCAATTTCCATTAATGAGATATTTAAAAATATATATGGAAATCTTACTTAAGCTCATAAATTATATTAATTAGCTTAAGTAAGTTTAATCAAGTTTAATTCAATTCTTTGGAAATTGGTGCATAATTAATCAAAATGGTCAGAAAGTCATATTATTGGGTTATAATTTGACTGGAAAAGAACTGGAAGATGATGTTAGATGCGTTGGAGTTATATTTCTATTTAAGATTTACCAACACCAAATAACAGAGGTATGTGATGTGTACCAATGAATTAGAATAAAAAAGTGATCCAGAGCACTAAATGGTAAAATTATCATTTTGAGTCAAAATGATCTGATCAAACTTAGCTGGACCATAAATAATTTTACCCTTTTTAGGGATACTTTGACCTAAACTGTCACTTTTAAGTGACAAGTTTGAACCATTTAGAGTTTTTTTATGAATTTTAACCTAAAATGTGCATTTGAGTACAATTCAAGTAAGATTGACAATTTCAACACAAATGGTGTTAGGAATTGGATGTCTACAAATATTGTTAAGCATGAAATATATTGAGAGGGGGGGTGAATCATTATATTATATATCTTTTTACTTAATTAAATTCTTTTTCTTTAACCACTTAACCACACATTTAAGATATGTAATAAAATTGAAACAATAATATGCACCACAAAAGAGAGAGAGAGAGACACCAAATTTTTAAGTGGAAATCCAAAGTGGGAAAAACCATGGAGAATAATCCTAAGTTTATGAATGAACACCAACTTAAATTACAAAGTTTGCAAGCACCAACCCCTTTACTGAGCACCAACACAACTATTGTGAGCACCAACCTGTAAGAGCACCAACCCATTGCAAAGATTTATCAGCACCAACCCATAGGAGCACCAATCCCTCTTGTGTATAAAACACAACTATCTCTCAAGGTTTCTTACTCAACAAATGATATAACTCTACAATATCTCCTACTTTTATCTCTTTGAAAACAAATACAAACCATACACTCTCTTTCATATTAAAAATGGCTTCTCAAGCATTTATTTATAGCTTTCCAAATGACCTTTGACATTCACCCTTGTGACCCTTTAATCCTCATGGTAAATGGCACCAAACTTGCATAACCTTTCGTATCCTTACATTTGAAAAGTCATATGGTGACCCTTCATAAGCAAATGCATCCTTTCCTCTTTTATCTTTATTTTGGTGACTTTTCATATTCTTAAAAGTGTCCCTTCATGGAAAATGCACCACACCCTCTTTTGTCTTCACATGGTGACTCTTGGCATTCCTCAAGATGACTCTTCATGAGAAAATGTGTCCTATTCCTCTTTTGTCTTTTACCTCGTGACTCTTTGACTTCTCCATAGGCCCTCTTTTGACTTATATTCAACTAAAAATATATTCATTAATATTAAATAAATATTAACATACATTAGCCAAGATGTGAATATTAAAAACACCACTAAATGCAATGGGGCCTTTATCACCAATAATTCTAAACCTTTGACATCAATGACAATATTTCCAACAATCTCCCCCTTTGTCATTGATGACAACCTCAAACTAAAACTATCCTAATCTTGCTTTAGACCCATTTTGTTCCTATCACATTGTGATATTTTGGTCTAGGTACTAATTCCCAAGTATCATTCTTTTCTATCTGATTTAACTATTTATCCATTGGGTTAACTCAATGCTTATCATGTCTAGCTTTTGAAGAAGTTCTAGGCTAAATTTTGGATAACAAAGAAAAATTAACTTGCTCAGATTCACTTACCATCATTCTTGTGGTGTGAATTCCTTCATTTATGTCCATAATGATGTCACTTTCATTATGATTTTTCTAAACATATTTGGATGGAGTTTTGGTGTCCTTTTTCTCATTCTTCTCATCTTCATCTGATTCTTCAAAATCTTCCTCTTCAATAATTTTAGGAATGTCTACATTGGTCACTAATTTTTTGTGTTCCATCTTCTTCTATTTTGACACTTGCACTTTCAATGATTTTCTTGGTTATTATGTTATAATATTTATAAGCTTTACTTTTGTAAGAATAACCAAGAAATATACCATCATATGCTCTGGATTCAAACTTACCAAGTTTTTCATTAGTTTTTTTTATGAAGCATCTGATATCAAAAACTCTAAAATAATCAACTGTTGTTAGTTTGTCTTTTCATAGCTCATAAGGAGTCTTGTCACTATTGACTCTCAATAATACTCTATTCTAAATATGCACTATTATAGAAACTACCTCTCTTCAATATTCATTTGCTATCTTGGATTCATTTAGCATTGTCCTTGCCCTCTCTTAAACTGTTCTATTTTTTCGTTCAACTACTCCATTTTGATATGGAGTTATGGCTACTAAAAAATATGTATTTATTATATGGTCTTCACAAAACTCAATAAAATAATCTAACATAAATTCTCTTCCTCGATCTGATCTTAGACACTTAATCTTCAAACTGGTTTCATTTTCAACTAATGCTTTGAAATATTTGACAGCTTCTGATTTTTTTTTTAAATATTATCCAAGTAATATGTGAAAAATCATCAATAAGCAACATAAAATATTTCTCACCTTGAGTACTTTGAGTTCTCATAGGTCCACACATATCAGTGTGAACAAGCTCTAACATTTGAGTGGTCGAGTACTCTTTTTTTTTGAACCGCTTTTTGGCCTGCTTCCCATGCTGACAAGGTTCACAAAGCGTGTTAGATGGCTTTGTAATCTTTAGAAGATATTTGAATACTTTCTTCTTGCTAATGTTGAAAAAATTGTCAAAATTTATATGTCCCATTCTCCTGTGCCATAGCCAACTTTCTTCAATCTGACTCAAACAACATCTTTGACCTTTGATGTCTGATAACATATACAAATTATTGTGTGTTCTTTGAGTATCTGCAACCAACACGTCTGAGTCTTTTCTCCTAATTTCACAACCTTATACATAAAACTTTAGTGTGTGTCCCTAATCACATATTTGACTTACACTCAAAATATTATGCTTAAGACCTTCTACATATAAAATATTTTCAATTTTAGTTCTACCATATCCAAACTTAGTGTACCTTTTTCATCAATTCTGGTAATAGTATTATCTTTGAATTTCACTATGCCACCATTAATCTTCTTCAAGGTTATGAACTTGATTTTGTATCCTATCATGTGCCTCAAAAATCCACTACCAATGAACCATGACTTTTATTCATTTATTGCATGCAACGCTGTCTGTACCAACATAGATTTTTCAAGTTGTTTCTTTTGCCATGAACTTTTTTGAACTTTCTTCTTGATGAATGGAGCCTTGAAACTCTAGTCCTTATTGACTGACTCGAACACACTTCTACAGTACCAAGCTATATGTTTGAAGTTATTGCACTTGTAACATATTATGGCTTCTTCATTAAACCCTGATAGAGGAGTAAAAGAGTTGTGGCTTCTGCTTGACTCTGCATGACTTTCCTTCTCCTTATTTCTCAAATTGTTAGCCCTTTTTTGACATTCTATTTTCTTATGACCATATCCATTACAATAAAAATAGTAACCATAAAAATAGGACCTATTTTTGTATTTCTAACCTGATTTCTTTTTGTAGCTCTGTTCCCTCCAACCTTTTTTGTTTGAGATGTCCTCTGTATTCTTAATTTCTTCCCTTTTTATTTTCTCTTTTGTAAGAGATTTAGCATAACTATTTCCTTTTTTCTTATTTGTGAAATTAGTGGCCTCCCCTTTCTCTTTTTCAAATCTAATACTTATTTTATCTGACATTGATCTTTAACTTTCTAATATCTTATTCAATATATTAGTAATTTTCTCAAATTTTGAATCATTGGTTGCTCTATCATTGATTGCTTTATTTATTTTCTCAAGATCTACTTTTAAAGAAGTAATTTTAATAACATATCTTTCACATTCTTTACTTACTTTTTGTAATTATGCCATTAGATCTTCTTCATTCTTCTTGACTTCTTCAAAGTGTGCTTGTAGATATTCAATTGTTTCCTTAACTCCTTTTTATTTTTTTCAATTTGGAGCTTAATTCTTTGATTCTTATTCTCAATAGATTTTAACTCTTCTAAGACACAAATGAGTTCTTTTTCTAGATTCACTTCAACTTCATCATGTTCTTCTTTTTGATCATCTGTATTTTTGCTTACAGAGGCATCTTCATGTATGGCCATGAATAGAATATCTTCTTCTAAATCACTGACTCCAATATCTTCAGCTGAGCTAGGATCTTTAGAATACAAACTCTTCTTCTTGAATCCCTTCTTAAACTTTCCTTTGAAATTCTTCTTGTATGTAAACTTTCCTTCTTCACTATCATCATTACCCTTGTCTGGGCACTTGGCTACAAAATGTCCAATATTTTTATAATTAAAACATTTAAAAGGTAATTTTTTTTTATATTTACCTATGCCCTTTTTTGGCTTATGAATGAATAGAGGTCCATTATCATCTTCATCATCATTAGAACTGTCATTTGATTCTTGAATCTTAGTCTTCTCTTTCTTTGATGTCTTAAAAGTAGCTTCTTTCTTTGAAGGTTTCTCTTATTCGGTCTGCATCTCATATACCGTAAGAATACCATGTAGCTCATCCATATTTAGCTTGGCTAAATTCTTCATCTCTTCAATTGCTAAAACTTTTGCATCATATCTCAATGGTAGAGATCTCAAATTTTTTTGAACCATAATTGATTTTTCTAACTTTTCTCTAAGACCTTGAATCTGATTAACTATTTGATCAACCCATAAAAGATAACTTGTTATATTTTCTTCCTCGTGCATCTTCAAACTCTCAAACTATCTTCTAAAACTCTGAAGCTTATCTTGCTAAACATTTCCATCATCTTTGTAAATATTTTCAAGTTTTACCTAAATTTTATGAGCAGATTTACATTGCATAACTTTAATAAATTTTGATTCAAATAAACCACATAAAATAGCATTTAAAGCTTTATCATTATTTTCACTTGCCTTCTTTTCTATTGAAGTATTTACAAGTGTCTGTAGCTCTTCATATTTCTCCACCATTGCTTTCCATATGTCAAATCCAAGGGCCATCAAATAAGTCTTCATCTTTATGCTCCAAAAAACATAATTTGTCCTATCAAACAAAGGTGCCTTATTTGTAGAAAAACCTTCATGTGGTCCAACCATTGTGCTTTCTTGATCTACCTTCAAGCTGTAAAACTTTTTCCAAAGGAACATGCTCTGATACCAATTATTAAGTACAAAATATACTGAGAGGGGGGTTAATAAGTATATTATATATCTTTTTACTTAATCCAATTTTCTTCTTTAACCAGTTAACCACATATTTAAAATATGTAATAAAATTGAAACAATAATATGCACCA
Source organism: Torreya grandis (assembly GCA_037957365.1). Lineage (NCBI taxonomy): Eukaryota > Viridiplantae > Streptophyta > Pinopsida > Cupressales > Taxaceae > Torreya > Torreya grandis. The sequence goes on from JARHVA010000698.1 coordinate 939,771, forward strand.
CACAAGAGAGAGAGAGAGAGAGAGAGAGAGAGAGAGAGAGAGAGAGAGAGAGAGAGAGAGAGAGAGAGAGAGAGAGAGAGAGAGAGAGAGAGAGAGAGAGAGAGAGAGAGAGAGAGAGAGAGAGAGAGACTAGATTTTTAAATGAAAACCCAAAGTGGGAAAAACAATGGAGAACAATCTCAAGTATATGAATGAACACCAACTCAAATTACAAAGTTTGCAAGCACCAACTTGCAGGAAAACCAACCCTTTTGTCAAGCACAAACACAACAACTATTTTTGAGCACCAATCCACAGGGGCACCAACCCCTTAAAAGATTTGTAATCACCAACCCACAGGAGCACCAACCCCTCTTATGTATAAAATGCAACTATCTCTCAATGTTGCTTACTCAACAAATGATATAACTCTACAATATCTCTTACTTTTCTCTCTTCAAAAATAAATACAAACCATGCACTCTCTTGCATATTACAAATGGTTTCTCAAGCCTTTATTTATAGCTTTGCAAATGATCTTTGGCATTCACCCTTTATGACCCTTCAATCCTCATGGAAAATGGTACCAAACTTGCATGACCCTTCGTATCCTTGCATTTGAAAAGTCATAGGTGACCCTTCATAAGCAAATGCATCTTTTCCTCTTTTGTCTTTATCTTGGTGACTTTTCATATTCCTCAAAGTTTCCCTTCATGAAAAAATGTGCCATACCCTCTTTTTTCTTCACATGGTTACTCTTGGAATTCCTCAAGATGACTCTTCATGAGAAAATGCATCCCATTCCTCTTTTGTCTTTTACCCCGTGACTCTTTGACATCTCCATGGGCCCTCTTTTGACTTATATGCAACTAAAAATATATTCATTAATATTAAATAAATATTAACATACATTATCTAAGATATGAAAATTAAAAACACCATTAAATGCAATGAGGCCTTTATCACCAATAATGCTAGACCTTTGACATCAATGACAATATTTCCAACAAATATATCATATGAAATATGAACAGTAAGAGAAATATTTTTCCTTATTCTTTTTCTAAATTTAAATCAGATAAGGACCCCAAAAGAAGAGAAAAATATGAGAGAGAGTGAATTTTTAATGTGCTTGTTCAATGAATGGCAGATCTATGACATGCAAGTTACAACTCAATATTTCACAATAACAACTTTGATATTTGGTTACCAAAAACCATGCTATGATACCATGTTAGATTATGATGCTATCAATGATTGAGGTTTGAGTAGACATGAAGCACAAATCTTTTTAATATGTAAAAGGAATTATACATAAGAGATAACATGATCCAGAAGAAACTTATGTTCAATAATCAAAATATTCAATTATTAACATTAGCAACATTAATTCATCATTAGATCATTAGCCAAAAATGTTTTAGGAAAGGTACATATATATGTGGAAGATAGACATGATCACACATCCTCATGAATGTGGGATTATCTTCCCCAATGACCTAAAATAAAACCTAAATAACCTAAATAAATATGTGTAGGGAAAAACCATTAAATGGAATAAAAACTTACACTAGAAATTATTTAGTATTTTTATGTGATATTTATAAAATAAATTACCTATAAATTAAATAAAAACAAAAAAAATACAAATTATGTTATAATGTGTGCTCGTCACCATAAATCAACCATTTACATTGATTGCAAGTCATATTGGCACCGTTTAGTTGAATTAAATCTAGAAAGGAAACACACAAAACACTCATGGGGGTATAATATGTCCCCATATCCCTAAATTTACCTTTTTTTCCTTGACTGCACATGATAAAGGCCCTGGATAGTCAAATTCATTCTACAAAATAAATACGAACAAACAAACATGACACATGATGGTCTAATGTTTGTCTATTTTTAAAAATTCACTATACAAAGGAAATAAGAAGACAAAAATATGACATTTTGAGTTTTAATGTGTTCTCATAGCCGTAAGTCAACCTCAGTTTCCTTGATTACATATGAAAAATGCCCCATTTAGTCAAATTCATTCTAAAAATTAAACATGAACAAACAAAAATGACAAATTATGGTCTATTATGTGCTTGTATCCGTAAATTGATCTTTATTTCCTTGAGTGCACATGATAAGCGCATCATTTAATCGAATTCACTCTAAAAAGGAAACATGAACTCACAAAAATGACACATTATGGTCTAATGTGTGCCCATAACCCTAAATCAACCTTTAATGCCTTAATTATAAGTGGTAGGGGGGCCCATTTCTAAAATATAACTCAATTATCACCTTATTTAACCAAACATGTAACATTGGGAACTATTATATTTCATATATTTGTCGGTCCCCAAACATGTCCTACACCATTCTATAAAACGTATGCCATCCTTATTTCACTACAATGTTGTATTAGGTGTTCCATGGTTACAAATGATGAATGCAATACTTGATAGAAAAAAGATCATACACATTTCAAATTTAAAGGTGATAAGGTTTCAATTGAATGAGATAGTACACATGAAATGAAATATTTAGGACATCCCAAGGTTGATATTTATACATCTCAAAAATAAATTAAGTGGGTTCCCAAAAATAATTGTATCATTGATTATATTACTAAATAAAAAAATGAACCTATGGAATCAATTGTCAGTACTCCATCTCCCATGAAGTCTAAGACCAATGATACATTTCAATGTACTAGAGATATTGATAAAACATACAATTATTTTTTAGAGACATCTCATCTTTTTTCTAACAGTAATGTGCCTTCACCTACTTGTATTGTATATTTTAATTACTCTACTCTTATCTATATTAATGGTTATTGTTTTTTCCTACTTACTATGAGTTTTAATGAATATATATTTTATTTTGTTTTAAGCACTAAATCATCATATATTGTAATTTACATTTACATTATATTCATTTCCTTTTACATTGCTTATATAAAGATAATACATATATACTTATACAAAGATAATATGAAAAAAGAAACTAAATATATATCTAAAAAATCATAGTTTTCTCCATACATAAAAAATATGGTCACATGACTCATACATATCTCCTACACTAAATTTATTGCAACTAGGTGGAGAGGGATAAACTCTACATAATGTTTTGTATATACTTCTAGCTCTACTACTCTTAGCTGCACAAGAGCCTGATGATATAGATCTACTAGGTTTTATAACTCTAATGATGTTATCCTAATCTATACACTCATGTGCCTCATAATGAGCTAGTTGAAAATGGGTCTTTGCATGTGCCTCTAGTACCACTATCAATTGGGATAATAAATACTAAGCTATACTACCATCTTAGTTAGGTAGGGCACTAGATTTTCCTCCTCCTCTATCTAGTTTTGCCTCTAGTTGCCCCACCTAATCCTTGAGTTTTCTGAATAAATCCTCTACCTGATCATCTCGATCTTCTACATCAATATCTCTATGCTCCTCTATAAATAAATATGCCCAATTATGAATTATGGGATAAAAAATATGTACAAACTTCCTCGCTTAAAATTTGGCTATCTCTAATTGATCCTCTCAATTCTAAATATCTCCCACATACTGGCATAAGGACACATAAATAATACCCATCCATTGAGAAGATACTACAAAACACACAATGCAATAATCAATTCATTGAAAATCAAAGGAAATCTTTTATATAAATTTAATAAAGCATATATTACAAATGTTTAACTACATTTTTAGAAGTCACATCCACTATAGGACATGGTGATACCATGGCCTTTCTCTCTCTTACAACATCCACATCATTTCCCTCATCTTGTCTTGACAACACTTGTAGATGTCGATTTCACCCTATAATCATAGAAAATAACAAACATATATCAAATATCAATAAAAATGAACAAAAAACACAACAAACTATAAGAATAATGCATATTTACTAAAAATGCAAAGATATTATGAAGGGTCACAATCGTAAGATTTGGATAATAATTGTCAGTGGAGGTCATAGTGATGGGTCATAAGTGTGTCTCAACATCATAGACTAGGGCAATAATCATGGGAAGAATTGTATAAAATTGGTCAAAATTGTGTTAACAATGTCAAACTCATAGAAAATGGGTTAAATTTTGTTGAGGTCCTATACTATATCAAAACGCATAATTTTTAATTCTAAATATTTTCAAAAAAATTGAAAATTACTAAAAATTTGATGAAAATCTCTAGTTTTAGTAGTCAACAGTTTTATCCCATGTTTGGTAGTGACTCTCGATTAAACACACTATAATTGAATGGGAATCATAGATCATCTAACCACCATATTTTCTATCTCAGAGGTTAAATAGATAAACTCTATAATTCCAAATAATTAAATGAAATCAAATTTTAGGTTGACTTCGTATTATATACCGTAAACATTTTAGGTGAAGAAGATAAAATTTGTTAATGTTTTCTCTTTAGATTAATAATTTGATAAGTTAAAAATATCTTCTCAACTATGAATGTTTTCTTTTGCACATATCTTCTCATATGTGCAAGACTTGGCAACTTTTGCAACTTGGGAATTCCAATAAGTACATATTTTTTGGGTCACTTATTCCTGATACAATTTACAATTTTTTACAATATTCTAGCTTAAGGCCACCCATTGTTGTTACCCTGGTTAAATCCACTTAAATTAGGCCTTCCATGCCTAAAATCCTAAGAGATTCAATGTTGGGACAATGCTTTCTAGAAACTGAGGCTATGGACCCTAATTCTATTATTGCCATTTCTATATTTTCTAGGGGACTCTGACAAGGAACTATCTTTCATCACCATTATTTCTTTTAGAAGTATATCACTAGATAGAACTAGATCTTCCAAAATATCTAATATTTCTTTTGATTTTAGCTCCTAAAATGATGACATTATGTAAATCACCAAACTTTTCAACTAGAAAGGGGCTTGAAATTGCCAAATCATTTGTTTGAGACTGACTTTCTAGTGATCAACGAACCAACATTCAAAATGCATGGTCTGAAAATCAAATTAATTTGGTCAAAACCAAAATAAAACATGCATGTACATTGTTATGCCTGGAAATTTTTAAACCCCACAAATTTTGCAGAGGAATCCATGGAGGAATGTTGGTGAACAACTTATCTTGGAGGTCAAGCTCAAGCCATCACAAACAAAAGCAATATCTTACCTAGACCCGTGGTGATCGGTAATGTGACAGAGGTGTTTAAAGGCTCATCAATCATTACAAAACTTTTAAAATTGAGAATTGAAATAAATTTTAGAGTAAAAAAATGAAGGTGAAAATTTTGCAATAGCAATAAAAAGATAAATGTCCCAAAAACAATTAAAATTTTTAATATCAGCAAGAAAATGGGGAAGCATACCAAAGATTCAAGATTATCGCATCATTTCTATCCATTCCTTTTAGCTCATAACGAATAATAATACTAAACCTTGTAATAAGTTGTTTAATTACACATATTTGTCTCATTTACCATGCTTTGGATGATTACTTTGTGAAATCATTATTATGGAAATTTTTAGCCATGAATATTCTTTGTTAATGAATATTGGGATTCACAAACTCAGGGTCATTATATGGATAACTTTGGGCTGCATAATAGTTTGTTAAATATATTCATGAACATTATTAATTATTATTTGAATAGTGAAACAATTTCTGATTTCAATTGAGTTGGTGTTTTCTAGGCACCAATAAATTAATAGTTTTAGGGTTTAAACAATGTTTAGATCATCATATATTTTATGGTACTTGGGATCACACTCCTCAAAAATATTGAAATGTAATTAAATTCTCCACTTATATTCAATCTAAATGTTATATAGATAATGAATATTCTTTGTTAATGAATATTGGGATTCACAAACTCAGGGTCGTTATATGGATAACTTTGGGCTGCATAATAGTTTGTTAAATATATTCATGAACATTATTAATTATTATTTGAATAGTGAAACAATTTCTGATTTCAATTGAGTTGGTGTTTTCTAGGCACCAATAAATTAATAGTTTTAGGGTTTAAACAATGTTTAGATCATCATATATTTTATGGTACTTGGGATCACACTCTTCAAAAATATTGAAATGTAATTAAATTCTCCACTTATATTCAATCTAAATGTTATATATATATATATATATATATATATATATATATATATTCAAAATTAAATACTATCTTTCATTTTAATGAGATTTGACTTCGGATTGTTTGGTAATTAGACAAGTATATTGATCTAATTCAAAACCCTTCCAATGTTATGATTTACAACCACAATTACCATGTGATAGGTATCGGTACAGAGATACCCTTTTTTAAGAAAATAGGAGTGGCATACTTAAAAAGAGTAAAATAATAACTAGCATAGATATCTTAAATACATCTATCTAAAATACTTTGAGAGATATCAATCTTGAGGTGCCTATATTGTGATGTAGGTTAGACAGGTGCCTCAAGATTGATATCTCTTAGTGTATTTTAGATAGATGTATTTAAGATATCTATGCTAGTAGCACCCACAGGTATGGCATGCACATTTAACAATAAATACCAATTAATGCATCATTTCATGTTCATCCAAATAAGAAATATATATCACATTCAATGATAATTATAAAAAGGGCAGGTGTGTTAGATCGGTTGGTTTCATGGATTGAGGGCAATTGCGTCGTGCTCCGCAGGTCAGGTGTTCAAGTCCCTCCCCACCCCGTGGTATCGGAGGGTGTGCCGACTCATCCGCATCACTGGTCACGTTAAAAAGTTTACTCGGTGGGTGCCTGGGACGTTTGTAGGTTCTGTACGTCTAAGGCAGCAGGGCTGAGTTCCTCCCCGGCCTAAGTAAAAAAAATGATAATTACAAAAAATAATTTCATATACATCAAAATATGAAAATAAGTATAATATATGTGATATTAAATATGTAATATTATTGTAGTTCAAATAACTTGAGTCTCTCTTCCTCAACTTTCTGTTTGGAAAGTTGTTTTCCTATTTTCAACTTCTCATATTTGTCATATGAAAATGGAGACCAAATTGTGAGTTCTTCCAGATATTTTACACATGAGATGGCCACAAATGTTAACCTTGGTCTTTTTTTATGCCCTATATCAATTATTGCTTTAGAAAGAGTCAATCCTTGTGATTTATGTATGGATAATCCCTAAGCTAGTCTTAAAGGTAGTGGTCATGTCTATCTCTTTTGTATTGGTGTAATTGGAATTATATGTGGAGTTGCATCTACAAATGGCATTCCAGATTAGCTGTCAAATTCAACCATAACATATGTAGGTGGCTTTTGTGGGGAACTTCTAGGTTTGTATACTATAGTTTAAATATATCCTAGAGATCCATTTACAAGTCCTGATTCTACCATAGGTTGAAGGTTAACATCACATTTGCATCCTTATCAATTAATAAATCCACATCTAATTCATCATTCTGACCTCCTAATAGATTGGTACTACCTATTCTAGTTGTAATGCTCTATGCAATCGGTCTTTTTAATGATTTCAATTTCATTTTATTATGGTTTTTTGCATTATCATTTGCTTCAAATAAATGAATAACATTGTCAAAATCTTCCCTGATGCATGGATGTAATACACTATTTGTTCTTGACATCAATAGTTTCCAATCATCAATAGTCAAATGTGCATCTCTAATATTTGTGAGTAATTATTGAAAAAAATTATGGTCATGACTTTCTCCTTTTATAAATACCTTATCCAAAGTAACAACTATTTTGAACTCTTCCCATAATATTTTTCCATGTCTGTTACTATTGTACTTTGTTTTATCACTCATAGGAGGTAGTTGGCCCAAATATCCTACTAAAATGATTGATCTACATCCAAAAATCATGTTTACATTTTATGGAATGCTTGATGAAGTCGTGCATCTATGTTCTCTAATATTTTTTCCCCAATGAAACTCATTTCATCAATCAATATGTATTTTATGTGCCACATTTCTTCTTGAAAACTTGTGAATCTTGTTCTTATAATTCAATAAAGTCTTGGATTGGGATTCATAGTTTTGAGTGGATTGTCGAAACAAAAATATTAAACATTGCAATTCCAGTTGGTGCAAGTAATAGAAATGGACAACACTGCGTAATTGATGATTCATTTTGAAAAGCTTCATGAATGGCACCAATTATATGTGATTTTCCTATTCCTATTGTTCCTTGAATTATCATGCATAGTGGTGTGACATTATGAGTCTAAAGAAAATGTCTCATGATTATATCAAGTGCCTTTTTTGTTTGGCACCTTAGGTTCCATATGAAATATTACTTATTATATCACCTAGTATGAGTAACCCATTGTCTTTAATTATGCTTATGAATTTTATAACTGAAGTGGTGTTTTCTTCTCCTTTATATTCATGATTCTATGGTGCTTGTCTATCAATATCTCGTATGTCCAACATATCTAATTCTGATACTTCCATAATTTGCCCACGATGTAGCCTTGATATGATTTCCCACTCATGTTCCATTGTGTTTTGATGAACAACTTGAACATAATCACATTCAGCATCACTTTGATTTTCATGGTCATCTGGCATATTCCTCCACTCCACATGCCAATGATTGTAATTAAATGACTCCTAGTTTGATCTTATTATATCATCATCAAGTCTGATATCTTTTTCTATATTATGAAATGGATTGTATATCAATAACTCTGACTAATAGAAATCAACCCATTTTTTTAATTTCCACATTGGTACTGTAGCAAACCTTTTGAATACTCTCACAATAGTTGCCACACTCCTAGCCTCCCATTTATTATATCGCCTTTGCTTTGGATTTTATGACCATGATCTATCTATCTATATAAGTGAAAAACTTTCCATTTCATAAGGTCTATTCCTGTATCCATCAATGAAGATTTTAAGGGTTTGTCATTTTTTGGTTCTATAGTATGTGTCACCGGTTTGAACACTTCGCATGAAACATTCAAAGTGACAAATACTATACTACTTTCTACAAATGGAATCTCCAACAACATATAACCTATCTTTTGTGCCCCAATGTCTCTTTTGACAAGGGTTTCTGTTAGGAGTCTTTTATATACTCTAGCTGCTAATTCATTAGGGTTTTTAATGTTTGCAAGTTGCATTAACATTTGATGATAATTTTTAGAACTCTTCTCATCTTTGCTACATATTTGGCAATGTAATTAATTACCACATGTTTTGAAATCATAGGTTGCTAATCTACATTTACTATCCACAATTGTAATATGTTTCAATTATGTGTATTTACATGATCATCATTTTTTTTAGGCTCATATTTTTTATCTCACGTTTCTGGATCTTGAAATAATTTTGATCCAGTCATATTCAATGGCCATGGTGCATTATACCTATAAAATAATATTAAAAAAAAAAATTCTATAAGCACATTATGCTATATTTATATATTGAAAAAAATACATCATACCTGTGATTATAGATATCTAAAAATATTGATAGCATACCTGTATGTTTTGTTGGTCTTTGAATTGATTCACGATTACATTCTTGTAATTGGTTTCTTTCTTCCTTTGTAAATTGATTCAAATATTTAAATTTTAATTCTTCTTCTTAATCTCCAATGATCATCTTGAGATGTTTGTGCACGATATGTTGTCATTTCTTGGCCATGTCTCATTTCTACTTCCAATCTTTCAATTGGCATTTTCACCCTACATTTTGCATGCCTTTCTCTTTCATTATCATTACGTTGTTGTCTTTCTTCCTTTGTCATTTGTTCATATTATTGTCTTAGATATTGTTGAGCATATTCTCATCAATATTCTCTTCCCCACTCTTCAGTTTCAAAATTCAATTGTGGGTGATCCATATCGATAAAAAATACATATAAAAGATTCAAACTTTTATAAAATAATTTTAAAATACAATAAATATATTTAAGTATTAATTTATGAAAATAATTGATCCATTAATTTTAATAAAATTATATAAAATATTAATAATTATATAATAAACATATAACTCTATTTTACTTTTAAGAAAGAATTGACCCATGTTCAAAAATATTTAAATAGATTTGATTGAATTATATTTATATAGTTGACATGTAAACATCAAAGTTAAATTTATTACAAATTTATGATTATTTAAATTTATGAATATGTTAACCATTTTTATTCAAATTTATAAACACCTTAATCACTTTTATTCTCAAGGCTTCCAATAATTTCCCTTGTGCGCCAACTAATTTTGTATGGCTACCAGTTTCAACTTTATGCCTTATCGGCTGCAAAATTAATGTGAATGAAGTGTGTTTGGATATGATAGGTACCAACAGGCTTAGCTTTGAGGTTCCTACAGTGGGAAAATGTTTATGTCAACCTTCTCGTAGGAAAGCTTAGGACTATGATGGGAGGTCCTCTCTGAATGCTTAAGCTATCCAATGCCTTCTTGTACATGATATAAATTTCTCCATCATTTTTTATCTGCTCTGCTTTGTTGTTATTTATATTAATACTTTTTTGGTTATATATATATATATATATATATATATATATATGTATATGTTTGTTGATTATATATGTGTTTTATTGGTTGATTATTTTAAATTTTTATTATTATGTCAGTTTACCAAAAATAAAAGTGAACCACTCACGTCATTACAGTTCTTAACTGTCACTATAGGTTACGCCTCTCGACATAATAATTATATAATATAATTAATTTTAAATAAAAAATTAAAAAATATTAAATACAATTTAATTTAATTTAATTTTTTTATATTTATTTTATTTCAAAATATAATTAAATTTTAAATATAATACACTTTAATTTTACAATAAATAGTATTTTAAACTTTTATTAAAAAAATTAAAAAAATTATTGGATAGTGATGACAAAGACATCAATAGAAAGTAAAAGGTACAAATTAGATGCCTTGTACGTCCCACAAGTACTACACATCTCAGATTCTTCTAGCCAAATAACATTTTCTATTTGAGCCAAACTTTATCGTTTCAGTGTTGTTCGCATTAATCATGTGATTATGCTTTGCATAACAAAGTGGCCAACATAAAAAAGTGGAAAATCCAATTGATTTTTGGTTCAAAACCTAAAAACATTACTTGTGTAGGAGCCCTTTTATTTTTGGTTTAAACTTGGAGTAATGGTAGGGAATAGGCTTGATATCAATGCAAATGTTGTTAGCATAGAATCCAACACATGTAAAATGACAAATAATGAGTGCGAACACAATCAACCTTAACACAATAAAAATTTAGTCTATATAGAATCATTTGTAGAGAAAAAAACACAATGAACATCATAGAAACATGTTTTATGGTTTTTTTTCTTTAAATAATCATTTTTGGGAGACAAGTCAAGGAATGTTCATAGTCTCCAAAGGCATATCTGGGTATAAGAGATGTTTCCATATCTACCTCTTGTATTAGAGATGGGTCTCAGGTGTTGGGGGATGTGTCTCCCTGCAACATTATTTATAGGACCTACAAGTAAATCTATTGATCCAATTTTAAACATGTTTGTGATCATTTCTAAAATTTTACATATTTATGCATTTTTATTAGAATAACTTGCATTTATATTAAACTTTTCTAAACCATGATACTTTTCTACTCTATGATGTTTTCCTATTCTTGTGTTGCTTTCTTAATTTTTCTATGCTTTTTTAATATTACAATGTTTATTAAGTCTATGATGTTTTACCATGCACATGATGACTTTTCAGCAAAGTGAAGATTTTACACCGTAGTGATGATTGTATATGTCTATGATACTTTAACACATATGATATTTTAATGATTCTATAGGCATGTGATGTTTTTATAGGCAAGCAATATTTTTAGGTACGTAAGGCTTTTATTTATTACGATGTTGTTTTAGGTACATAATAATTTTTAAGGCATGTGATGCTTGTTTAGGACTACGATGCTTTTATAGTAAATTAAATATTTTACAAGAATACAAAATTTTTAAACATGCGATGGTATTTTAATGATGTAACCCAAATCCTCCAATAGTGATGCAAACCAAAAAACCTATAACCAAACCAAAAAAAATACCACCTCAAGACTTATATATGCAAATATTACTAATGTACACAACCCTACATTGCAACATACAAAAATTGTTGTAATGATGCATGGTAAATAAATAAATTAATAGTTAAAAATAATTTGTCAAAAGAAAAGGATAACAACAACAATTAAAAATAAGTAGATGTAGAATCCAAAAGAAAACTACTATTTTTGTAATTTCTCTAATACATGTATAAAAAAAGAAAGTTGATATTAAATCCTACTCTACCCCTAATCCAAATATTTATTTATATTATCCTAATCTACAACAACTGCATGCATCCATTCTTCTAAAATAAGGTAGTAAACAATTAGTCCTAGTTTTAGGAGAACAAACTCTAAAAATCTTCTAAAACAAGGAAATTAACAATTAGATATATATTTAAGATAACAAGCTCAAAAAATATCTCAACTGCTCACTGAGATGTGTACATCATTTAATGATTGAGACTATTAATGATGATAACAATGAAAGGCCTCTGTTTGAAGGCATCCCATTGAATAAACTTGAATCTGCATCAAAATTATGTGATTTCATTATTCCATTATAAGAAACTATTATATACTAATTATTAATTATATGTAAAATTTTAGAGGTGAAGACACACATTGTACAATCACGAACATTTATGATCCTTTTATAATATAAAATAAAATACATGTTTGTAATCATTTATATACTTTTAGATATTATGAAATTTTAATACATGTGAAGCTTTTGTAGTGCAATAATTAGTTTCCATGCTTAAACTTTGACAAAATAAACATAGAACTAATCATGGATGAGAATGTTTGTCAAGTGGTGGATGCAATTCTTTCCTAACCTTTGGAACTATTGACATAAAATCACCTTTCATAGTCTTCCACTCCTCCATAACATCCTCTAGATGACTATTCTAACCTCATACCTTAGACAATGGTACTTACCTCCTCCATTGAGATGACATTAGATTGTTAGAGTAATAGCTAAACCAGGTCAATCTCAACATCATCATTGATAACAAAGATAAATAACCCATTCCTAAAGTTATTTGATCATTAAACTTAAGATCTTATTCTTCTTGCTATACACCATCTGATGAGTTCAAATCATTTAAAGTTGATGTTCCTCCCATTCACTGTAAATATTCTTGAGGAATGACCATCTTTACATTCTATATGAGATCACTTGAAACCCTAATAATTTTACATAGCTTATTAACTGGATCATATTCTTATAACTAGGGAACAACTCAATTAAAGAAAGCCTTCCTAATGTCATGGCCTCCTCCTTTTCATGGGCTTTGGCCATATGTTGTTCCATAGTGTAGACTTCCTATTTTGAATATTTCCCAATTTCAATGTTTTATAGTTTAGATCCACCTTGCTTCTTTAAATGTATGCATATTTTTGTAATTTGGCCAAAAAATGGGATAACTTGTTAGGGTTAGGAAATCCATGTATATCACCAAATTTATGTAGAATCTCTAGAGCATATTTTATCATGAACTATGCTCCCCTTCCTTCGTATTTGCTATTTCACCCTTATCATCACCATCATGGGCTTATTGATTCTCTGAGTTATTTTGCACTACAGCTGGATGCTTCAATAGTAAAATAAACTCTACCATGTATAGATCTTAGGTGGATGAGTCTTGAATAGAAGATTCACCATGAGATTGATCTTTATTTTCTATGACACATGGTGGTGCTTTGGGAGTAGATTTGAAAGGTGTCTCTTTAGTAGATTCCTTCTCTAGATTTTTCACTCCTTACTGGATACCTTATTCTAGTGTTAGGGAATTCAATTTAATGTATTCTTGCAGCATGCTCTAGGCATTTGACCTATCATCTAGACCTATCACAAACTGAGTCTCAATCCCTTTGGAAGTGTCCCTTACTACATCTAGATCTCTGAAGTCACTCATCAATGGCTTCTTAGGTGTAGTAACTATAGTTTTCAATGGAATATTTTATTGTGTGAATTGAGTAGCTTTCATATTCAAATGTGCAGTGTCTACATCCTAAGATAATGCCACTAGAATAACTTAAGGAAAAGATTAAGAGTGAATTGAATGTCTTACCTCAATCTAGGATTGAGAAATACTCACCCCTTTTGTTGTAGTTTCAGCACCTCTTAAATTCATAAAGACTCAAGACTTTTTTTTTTTTTTTATATTAGACATTCCATATTATTAGGCATTCTCAAAATCCTCCATCCAAATAAAGTGAGCTCCCTCTTATTTGGTTAATGGTCAATTCCATATAGTTAGGATATTGGAAATTTAGGCTAGTGTGACATTATCCATGGGAAGATACACTATCAAGTATTTATATGAGGTCAATTTGGTTTATTTTGATGTCTTTCCTAAAAATAATGCGTTTTCTTCATTACTATTGGTGTCCTAGATTGCACCCTTAGCTGAGAAAAGGATTGTTCAGATCCTCTACCCAAATCTAGTTCAATATGGGAATGACCCTAGGTTGTGGGTCACCTAATCTTGGGTCAGACCTCTAGGATTTTTAATGAGGCTAGCTCCTCTAATGTATCACTTAGCTCATTCCCACTAAAACCTACTAATTGCTGTGGTGAAAAGGGAGAGAAAGATAAATGAAGGGTAAATCTAAGCTAATTTTGGTGATGTACCTAAATTGATTTCTCATCCACTTTGTTTGAACTTCTAAAAAACACTATTGAGACAAGTAAAAGACTAGATCTATAACTCTAAATGTCTATTATGTATCAGTATTTCATCCAAAGGTTCACCACACGATCAAAAACTAAGGGAAGTGATGGAAAGACCTAATTCAAGGCACAAACCAGTCAATGTATCCACTTACTAGCTTCAATAAAATTACATTAAACACTAAACATACCCTATATAACAAGATAAACTAGCAGCTAAGTGAGGTCAAGATTTGATGAGGGAGAGATTTCTACCACATATGCAAATCAAACTAACATAAAGACACTAGACTAATATAATGAAATTTAAAAATAGTCTTTTTTTTCATATCAAGAGGTTACAAAGATCAATCTTGGTAGAGTCTAGTCATGACCAAGAGAGGGATTCATTTCAAGTCTTAAAAGCCTATATTTATAGCAAAAGGGAATGAGAGAGATGGGGTTGTGCAAGTAGAAAACATTGAATGAGGTCCAACTACTCTTGATGGATTAGAATTAATCTGAGGATGCTGAGTCATGATCTTTATCAATAATAAGGAACAAACTTTAAAGGATCTATAAAAGAATTAAATGCTCCACTGTCTTTATCCAACCACCAGATCTCCTTCTCAGGGCTCAATGTCACTTTCTACTTAATTTGCTTATGAGGAAAAAATATTCATATCTTAGAATTGATATAGCCATGCATATGTTCTTAATGTTGATGAAGCTCTTATGGATGTTTGATCTCATTTTGAGACTCGGTTGCCAACTTTTGGTCTACATTAGGTCTAAAAGACCTAATCTACCTCCATGGAGCTCTAATGGTGATGCTCGATCTTTGAAATGTCCATTCTAGTTTAACCTAGATCATCTTCAAACTTGGATCCTATGCATTTACTTGCCTTGGTTTAAAATAGCTTCATCAAACTCCAATGGAAAAGTTCCTGGGCTCACCTTTGTTCATTGGCTGTCGATATCGACTCAAGCCTATTGACTTCTTGACCTTGCTTGCACCATTGATTTATTCCTTTACAATTGACCGTGAGCCATAGATCTTCTACCAACCTAACATGCTATTAACACTTATCATCTTTGCATTTACCTTTGGGATCCTCTGACCCTTTTGACTTAATGCTCACCATTAGATATTAAATGCATGATTAAACATGCTCTATTAGATCTTTGGGACCCATTGACATTGTCTTTATCCTCATTCTTATAGATCTAGGTGTACGTGTTGGTGTCTTAGATTATACCCGAGATGAGAAAAGGATTTTTTATATCCTCTTACTCAAACTTAGTCCAACATGGGAATGCCCTTAGGATGTGGGTCACCTAATCTTGGGTCAAACCTCTAGGATTTTTAATGAGGCTAGCTCCTATGATGTATCACTTAGCTCATTTCCACTAAAACTTAATAATTATTGGGGTGAAAAGGGAGAGAAAGATAATTGAAAGGTAAATCTAAGCTAATGTTGGTGATTCACCTAAATTTATTACTCATCCACTCTATTTGAACTTCTAGAAAACAATAATGAGATAAGCAAAAGACTAGATCTATAAATCCAAATGTTTGTTATGTATCAATATTTCATGTAGAGTTTCACCAAATAATCAAAACCTGAGGGAAGTGATGTAAAGGCCTAATCCAAGGCACTAACCAATAAATGTATCTACTTGTTAGCTTCAATCAAATGGCATTTAAACACTAAACATGACCTGCATAACAAGATAACTAATAACTAGGTGAGATAAGGACTTGAGAAGGGAGAAGTTTCTACCACATATACAAATTGATCTGACATAAGCATACTAGACTAATATAATGAAATTTAAAAATAGTCCCTTATTCATCAAGAGGTTACAAATATCAATCTTGGAAGAGTCTATTCATGCCTAAGAGAGGGATTCATTTCAAGGCTTAGAGGCCTATATTTATAGCAGAAGGGAATGAGAGAGATGGGAATTTTCCAGTACAAAACATTGAATGAGGTCTAACTACTCTCGATGGATTAGTATCAATTTGAGAATGTTGAGTCATGATATGTATCAAGAAGGAACCAAATTTAAAGGCTCTATAAAATAATTGAATGCTCCACTATCATTATCCAACCACCATATCTCCTTCTCGAGACTCTACACCACTTTCTACTTGATCTGCTTACAAGGACAAAATCTTCATATCTTAGAACTAACAGAGCCATGTATATGTTATTAATGTCAATGAATCTTTACTGATGTTTGATCTCATTTTGAAACTTATTCACCAACCTTTAGTTTGCATTAGGTATAAAAGACCTAATCTACCTCTATGGAGTTTTAATGGTGATGTTCGATCTTTGAAATGTCCATTCTAGTTCAACCTGGATCATCTTCAACCTCGACTCCTATGCATTTGCTTGCCTTGGTCAAAAATAGCTTCATCGACCTCTAATGGAAAATTTGATGGGATCACCTTTGTTCATTAGATGTCGATATCAACTCAAGATTGTTGACTTCTTGACCTTGCTCATACCATTGATTTACTTTTGTATGATCGACTATAAGGCATAGAGCTTCTACCAACCTAATGCATTGTTGACACTTATCATCTTTGCATTTATCTTTAGGATCCTCTGACCCTTTTAACTTAACGCTCACTGTTATATCTTGAATACATGATTAAACATGTTCCATTAGATCTTTGGGACCCAATAACACTATCTTTGTCCTCACTCTATTGGATCTAGGTGTACAATTGAACGTTGATCATTGGATCTTGGAGACCCACTGATACTATCCTTTTCCTCGTTTCATTAGATATAGATGTACGATTGAACATTGATTGTTGGATCTTGAGGACCCACTAACACTATCCTTGTCCTTACTCCATGGGATCTAGATGTATTATTGAACATTTATCATTGGATCTTGGAGAATTTGAATCCAAATGGCTATTTGTCATAGCTTTATCTTGATGTCCATATGAATGTTTCACTCTACAAGTCTAACTTTAAAGACTTAGATCTTGAGATAGAAAAGACATGAAGGCATAAAATTTTTAGAGGATGATTTAGGCATGAGGGACTTTATGTCCATGCAATTATTTGACCATGAGGAGCCTTTTGAGTACATTTATGAGATACATAATTAGACTAAACTATTTTTATCTGTATGATGTCTTAATGATGTTCTAGCTTCTTAAGATCATCAAATTCACACTTTAATCCTCAAAGTGTTTCAAAAGCTTTGAAAATGATATGAGGTCTTCTCTTTCCACCTTTAAACCACTCATTCCATCCAAAACATTTGTTCAGCTATCCAAACCATTTCTAGGCAAAAGATTTTTATGTGGGCCAAATTTGGCTAACAATTACTTCTAAAGATTATTGTTTTTTAGATTCATTCTCCATAGGTATGTCTTTATAAACTTTTTTATTTTCCCTACTCTAGCATTGGATTTAGATTATGAAGGGTCGACCTTAGTCTCCTCTTTGAGTGTTGCCTCAACTAATTTTTTGTGCTTTCTTGGATTTTACACTTTATGTTTAGGTTGTTTAGATGATATTGCTACATTAGGGTTCTTTGAATAAATTATATTTACCTTTAGGTTTGGACATTTCCCTACTGACATGATTATTCTCATAAAAAAATTATTTCATTGCCATGAATGGCATTAGATTATAATGAAACTTTTTGTGTGATGTAGCCACAACCTAAGTTTTGTCTCTCATGAATGTGACATACATATTCTCTTTATGCTCATTAATGAATTTTTTTCATACTTTGAAGTTATTATTGATGATCTCCCTCAACTCAAATAACCAAAATACCAACTTATTTTGTGCCTGCTTGTACTATACATACCCTTTTTACTAAAAAAATCATATTTTTCCAAATGTTACTTTAGGGTCATAGTTTGATAAAAGAGTCATTGGTCCTTCTGGGGTCTTCTATTAAATAAATAGTATTAAAACTAGAAACTTGATTAAAATTTTGTAAATTGTTCTATTTGAAATATTTTCTCACATATATCCAATAATTCAACTACAAAATGTTCAATTCAATTGAATTTGATGTTCAAAGTCATTATCTAGTGTGAAATATAAATTGTGCCTACTTAGATATCCTTCCAATCTTTAGTTGTATCATACAACTGATCTGTAATATGCTCAACAAGTTTTTAAACCATCATATCACTCACAGTTTTTGGGAGAAAAACACTCGTTTGCATCTTCCATTAATATATATTCTTGACTTCCTAGATTATATGTGGCATACTCTTTGATCTCTATTGAATAATAATTTCCACTTCATTAGGTAGATTTGTTACCCTATCCAAGGTTTTTGAATTGATTAATATAATTAGATTTGAATTCAACAATATTTTTCCATATGACATTCTTGTTAGTACCATTTGTATGAAATTATTAATCAACTCAAAGAAGGGTAACCTACGAATTTTACCCCAATTTGTATCCTCCATTTAATTGTATTCATCATTGAATACTAATATTCTTGAATTCTTTAGGTCTTGCATCATCCAAAAATACCTATAAAGCAATGGTGGATAATTATCACCCTAAAGAGACATCATGGATCCCTCCATGCAAAAGACTTATTTTTATTCAATTCCAATTTCAACATACCCGAGCTTGAAATTTTATTTGTGTTGATCAAAATGATCCTATGACACATTTACATTTGACATCTTCTTTTACATCTCATCCAACTATTCCCTAGACATGAATATTATTGCTCTGCTTTTTACCTTGTTGTGCTCCTTCAAATATAGTTATCAAAGATGCAAAATGCCAATTAGGGGTTTCGCTCTTGTTTATGTGAATAAACTTATTCTCATATTTTTATAACTTTGGAGTCTAGACTTCTAACATATAAATATTAAAATCCAACACATAAAATTACATTAATTACCATTGTCCTCTTTTGTTGTACTTCGTGTTACTTTTGTTATTAACTAATTTATTCTTCTCTAATGTGAAATTTTTTAAGTTCCACCTTACACGCAAATATTTTATTTGTTGTGGTAATTTATTTATTACCATCAAGTTTTTATTCATTACAGTTCTTTATTTAGTGCTATGCAAAGATTGTATTTATTGTAGTGTTTTGTTTAGTAGCTCACTAAACAAAGTTTTTATTTATCTTTATGGGATATTTTTTATTGTAAAAGTACTTTTTTTTAATTATATGTGATGTTTTTATAAGCTTTGTGATGCCTTTTTTATGCTATACAATGACTTTATCCTTTATGCAATGTTTTTATATCTACTCTAGGGAGGACAACTGAAATTCATGAAACTATTTTACTAGTTTTTACAAATTATGCAAGATCCACCTTTAAATCCAAAACAAATTTCTATATTGTTTCTATTTTTTCCATAGGCATGATGGCCACTTTTGAGAGACTTGTCACCTCAATGAATCTTGTTCCAACAAGATTTGCCACTCGTTTAATAATTTTTTTTGCGAATTCCTTAAAATTTTCCCTATTGAATTTTAGAACCCCTCTATTTTTATGGATATAGGAAATACCCTAATAAATTAAATTATGACCATGGATAACTATATGCAATTTAAACACATTGATTATGCTATAATTTTTGTTCTTATAAACTTTGACAACCCTCTACCCAAAAATATTTCTCTGTAGTTTGGTGAAAGGTTATGGGAACAAGAAGTTGATTATGAGAACATCCATTTTATATGAATGATATGCCATGAATATGTTAATTTAGTTAAGGATTGAAAACTAACTGCTACAAAAAATCTTAAGGAATCCCCAGACAGGAACAACTTTTAGGATCCAAAAAAAAAACACGGTCAAATACAAGACTCCCAATTATGTTCCTTCTCTAAAAATCATTTTGGTTCATTATAGGTAAAGGATATCCTAGATGATGATGAATTGGTCATGGAAGATACAATCTTGAAAATTTAAATTTACTAAAAAAACCCAATCGTCTCCTCTTGAACAAAGATAACAAGTAGTTGGTAATATTGGTTCTTTATAGGCTTAGATGTTGGCCATAGTTTCTTATAATGACATGAACTTGGTAATAAAACATAAATTAGACAATAGTAAGCCAAAAATCACATATTTTGGTGATGATTTAGATGATCCTCCCCTTCGAGTGTTAATATTATATTCTTCTTCATTAGATGTTCCTTCATTCCTAGATCCAAATGGAATCAGTTAGGAATCAAATAAGAAAATAAAAATGGATACAAATCAGAGAGAAGGAAGGAAATCTTTGTAGACCCACATTCATAGGGAAGGAGAAAAATTAGTCTCTTCAAGTAGGGTATGATAGGGATATCAAAAGCACAAACTTATTTTGATATTAATTTCATTTCTTAGAACATAAGGGGTCTTAAAGGTTGCCCCTCTAAATGCAAAAATTCATTAGATTGTTGAAAACTAATAAATCTCATATTTTGTTTCCTCATGAATCCAAAGTTTCTAATAGCATCATGACTTCACTAGCTTATAATATTTGGCCAAAGGATAAGGTTTTGTCCAATGACTCTTAGGGAGCTTTTTGGGGTATTGCTTGTTTATGAAACCCTAGAGAAATTATCCTAGTTAACACTCTAGTTGTACATGGTATCTTAGTGATCTTAGCCCAAGTTAGACATTCTAATCAATAGGTTTTTTTTATAAATGTTTACTTCTCTACTGCTTTGGATGGGGAATAAATAATGGAAGGATTTTGAGTACATTATTCATCTCTTTATAGGAGCTTGGGTCTTGAATGGAGGTGAATTATATGCCATTATTTCCTTAGAATAAAATAATGGTGTTAATATAAAGCTTGATGCTAATTCCAATCTTATGTTATTATATATTTCTTCTCTTAATCTCATGGACATTAGGCTTGGTAATGGGCTCATGACATGGACCAATAAAATATCAGGTGATGCTTTTATTGCAAAGATCTTGGACAGATTCTTGTTGATAGAGGGGTTTTTGGATAATGGGAACATCTCCAAAGTAATTATTTTTAACAATATTCTCAATAACAGAAATATTCTTTTTCATTTCTAGATGATGTGGCTTTGACATTTTGATATGAGAAATAAAATGCAGTAATGGTAGATAAATGGTAAGCCTCATCATGGCACTAATATGTACCTTTTTGTGTATAAGATCAAATATGTTAAACCTAAACTTATGAAGTAGAATTTTAAATACAATACACTTTAATTTTAAAATAAATAGTATTTTAAAAAATTTAATTTAAAAAATCCAATTTAAAAAATAATTGGATAGCAATGACAAAGACATCAATGGAAAGTAAAAGGTGCAAATTAAGCCAAATAATATTTTCTATTTGGACAAAACTTTATGGTTTTAGTATTTTTTGCATTATTCATGTGATTATGATTTGCATAAAAAAGGGGCAAACATAAAAAAGTGGAAAATCCAATTGGTTCAAGGTTCAAAACCTAACAACATTGCTTGTGTATCAACCCTTTTCTTTTAGGTTTTAAGTTTGAGTAATGGTAGGGAATAAGCTTGAAATCAATGTGAATGTCATCAGTCCTAATGCAATAAAATTATAGTTTACATAGAATCCAACACAAATAAAATGATAAATAATGAGCATGAACATGGTCAACTCTAACACAATAAAAATTTAGTCTATATAGAATCATGAAATGAAAACAATCCATAACAAACATCATAGAAACACATTTTAAGGTTTTTTTTAAAGTTTTAATCATTTTTTTTAGAAACAGGAAAAGGACAAGAAGAGATAATTTAGGTGATGTTCATAGTATCCAAAGGCATCTCTAGGTATGGGAGACATTTCTGTATCTACCTCCCATATTAGCGATGCGTACCTGTACTGAAATGGGTCCCAGGTGTTAGGGGATGCGTCTCCCTATAACATTATTTATAGCCTAAAATAAAATCTATTATTCAAATTTTAAACATGTTTGTGATTATTTATGAAATTTTATGTATTTATGTATTTTTATTAGACCAACTTCTATTTATATTTAAGTTTTTTAAGTTGTGATACTTTTCTACCCTGTGATGTTTTCCTAATATTGTGATTTTTTCCTAATATTTCTATGCTTTCTTAATATTACAATGTTTTTTTAAGTCTACAATGTTTTATCATTAACATGATGATTGTCCATCAAAATGAAGATTTTACACCATAATGATGATTGTATAATCCTACAATATTTTAACACATGCGATGCTTGTAGGCATTCAATGCTTTTATAGGCAGGCAATATTTTTAGGAACATGAGGATTTTATTTATTATGATGTTATTTTAGGCACACGATCATTTTTAAGGCCCATGATGCTTGTTTAGGACTATGATGCTTTTACACAAAAGAAAATATTTTACAAGAATGTAAATTTTTTAAACATGTGATGATATTTTAATGATGCAACCCAAATCCTCCAACAAGTATGTAAACCAAAAAAACCTAAAACCAAATAGAAAAATTACCACCTCAAGACTTATATATGCAAATATTACTAATGTACACAGCCCTACACTACAGCATATAAAAATTATTGTAGTGATGCATGGAAAATAAATTAATTAATAGTTTCAAAGCATCCATCGGAAGAGGAAGATAAAAATAACAATTAAAAAGAAGTAGATGTAGAATCCAAAATAAAAATACTATTTTTATAATTTATCTCATATATGCATAAACAAATAAAGTTGCTATTAAATCCTACTCTACCCCTAATCAAATATTTATTTATATTATCCTAATCTATAATAACTACATGCATGTATTTCTATAAAATAGGGAACTTAACATCTACTCTTATTTTTAGGAGAAAAAACTATGAAAATATTCTAAAATAGGGAAATTAACAATTAGGTATATATTTAAGAGAACAAGCTCAAAAAATATCTCAATTATTCACTGAGATGTGTACATCATTTAGTGATTGACACTATCAATGATGATAACAATGAAAGGCATCTGCTTGAAGACATCCCATTGAATGAACCTGAATTTGCATTAAAATTATGTGATTTCATTATTCCATTATAATAAAATATTATAAACTAATTATTAATTATTTGTAAAAGTTTAGAGGTGAAGACACACATTGCACAATCACCAACATTTGCGATCTTTTTGAAATATAAAATAAATTACATGTTTGTAATCATTTCTATACTTTTCAACATTTATAAAATTTTAATACATGTGAAGCTTTTGTAGTGCAATGATTCTCTTACATGCTTAAACTTTGACAAAATAAACATAGAACTAATCATAGATGAGTATGTTTGCCAAGCAATGGATGTAATACTTTCCTAACCTTTGGCACTATTGACATAACATCACCTTTCATATTCTCCCATTCTTCCACAACATCCTCTATATGACTATTCTAACCTCATACCTTATCTAGATGGTATGCACCTCCTCCATTGAGATGACATCAGATTGTTGGAGTAATAGTCGACTAGATCAATATCAACAACATTATTGACAAGAATATAAATAACCCACTCCTAATGTTATATGATCAATAAACATAAGCCCTTATTCCTCCTACTATACACCATTTGATGAGTTAAAACATTTTGAAGCTAATGCTCCTCCCTTTTGCTGTAAATATTCTTGAGGAATGTCTATCTCTACATCAATATGCAATCACTTAAAACCCTAATAATTTTACATAACTTATTAACTGAATCATATTCCTATAACTAGATAAAAATTCAATTAAATAAAGACCTTCTTATTGTGATGGCCTCCTTCTCCTTTTATTGGACTTCTACCATGTGTTCTTCCATAGTGTGGACTTCCTATTATGACTTTTTCCCAATTTCCATGTTTTGCAGTTTAGATTCACCATGCTTCTTTAAATGTATGTAGCTTTTTAGAAGTTGGCCAACAAAATGGGAGAACTTGTCAGGGTTTGGACATCCATATATATCACCAAATTAATGTAGAATATATGGTGCATATTTTATCATGAACTATGTTCCCCTTCCTTCATATTTGAGATTTCACCCTTATCATCACCATCATGTGGTTATTGATTCAATGATTTCTTTTACACTACATTTGGACCCTTCAATATTAAAATAAACTCTACCATGTGTATCTCTTGGGGGGATGATACTTGAGCAAAGAATTCACCATGAGATTGATCTTTAGTTTCTATGACACATGGTTGGGCTTCGGCATTAGATTTGAAACATGGATATAGTTAATTCCTCCTCTATATTTTTCACTCCTTACTGACTACCTTATTTTAGTGTTGGGGAATTCAGTTTAATGTATTATTATATCATGCTCAAGGCATTTAACCTGTTATCTAGACCTATCCCAAACTGAGTCTCAATCCCTTTAGAAGTGTCCCCTACCACATTTGGATCTAAGAAGTTACTCATCAATGGATTTCTAGGTGTATTAACTATAGATTCCAATGGTATATATTATTGTGTCATTAATTAGATTTCATATTAAAATGTACGGTGTCTATGTCCTATGACAATATCACTAGAATAACTTGAGGTAGATAAAAAGAGTGAATTGAAGGTCTTACCTTAATTTCGGATTGAGAAATACTAACCCCTTTTGTTGTAGTTACAGTAACTCTTACAATTCATAAGGACTCAAAACTTGTTTACTAATCGATATTGGACATTCCATATTCTTTGGCATTCTCAAAAACCTCCATTCAAGTAAAGTTAGCTCCCTCCACTTTGGTTAATGGTTGATTCCATATAATTATGGAATTAGCCTTTTGGGTTGGTGTGACATTATCTATGCGAAGATGTGCTAGAAAGTATGCATATGAGGTCACTTTGGTTTAATTTGATGTTTTTTCCTAAAATATAGTGGTTTATTCATTACTTTTGAAGCTTCTAGATTTTGAGATTCATTCTCCACAAGTATGTATTTCTAAACTTTTTTCTTTTCCCTACTCTAGCATTGGATTTATATTGTGAATGGTCAACCCTAGTCTCCTCTTTGAGTGTTGCCTCAAATAATTTTTGGTGCTTTCTTAGATTTTCAACTTTCTATTTAGGTCATTTAGATGATCTTTTTACTTTCGGTTACTTTTAATATATTATATTTACCTTTAGGTTTGGACCTTTGCCCTACTGACATGTGAATTCCTATAATAAAAATTATTCCATTACCATGAATGGTAATGGATTATGATGAAACCTTTTGTGTAATATAGCCACAACCTAAGTTTTGTCTCTCATGAATGTGACATACATATTCTCTCTATGTTCATTAATGAATATTTTTCATACTTTGGGGCTATTATTGATGAGCTTCATCAACTCAAACAACTAAATTACAAACTTATTTTGTGCCCCCTTGTACTATGCATACCCTTTTTCCTCAAAAAATACATTTTTCCCAATTGTTACTTTAGGGTCATAGTTTGACAAAAGTTTCATTGGTCATTTTGGGTTCTTATAATAAACAAATAGTATTAAAACTAGAAACTATACTAAAATTTTGTAAAGTGTTTTATTTGAAATTTTTTCTCATGTATCTCTAGTAATTCAACTATAAAATACCCAGGCTAACTAAATTTGATGTTGTAAGTCACCATCTAGTGTGTAATATAAATTATGCCTACTTTGAGATCCTTCCAATATTTAGTTGTATGTTATAATTGATATGTAATATGCTCAACAAGTTTTCAAACTACCATATCACTCATAATTTTTGAGAGAACAATAATCATTTACATCTTCCTTTGATATATATTTTTGACTTCATATATTATACATGGCATACTCTTTGATCTCTATTGAATAATATTTTCCCCTTCATTAGGTAGATTTATTACCCTGGCTAGGGTTTTTGCATTGACTGGTATAATTTGATTTAGATTCAACCATATTTTTCCATTTGATGTTCTTGTTAGTACTCTTTTTATGAAATCATTCATCAAACCAAAGAAGAGCAACCTGAGAAGTTTGCCATAATTTATATCTTCCATTTTCTTACATTCATGAACCCAAAGAAGGGAAACCTGAGAATTTTTCCATAATTTATATCTTCCATTTTCTTGTATTCATTCTTAAATACTAATATGCTCAAATTCTTTGGGTCTTGCATCATCCAAAAATACCTATGAATGAATGGTGGATAATTAGCGCCCTAAAGAGACATCATGGATCCCTCCATGCCAGAGAATCATTTTTATTCAATTCTCATTTCCACATACCCAAGCTCAAAATGTTATTTGAGTTGATTAAAATGCTCCTATGACACCTTTACATTTAACATCTTCTTTTTCAACTTTTCCAACTATTCCCTAGACATGGATGTTATCGCTTTGATTTTTACCTTGTTGCACTCCTCCAAATATAGTTTTCAAAGATGAAAAATGACAATTAAGGTTTTCACTCTTATTTATGTGAATAAACTTCTTCTCATTTTATTATAACTTTGGAGTCTAGACTCCTAACATATAAAAATTAAAATCTAACATGTGTATTTAACATTAATTTCTATTGTCCTCTTTCATTGTACTTCTTGTCATTTTTTTCATGGAGTAACTAATGTAGTTTCTCCCTAATGTGATGTCTTTTAAGTTTCACATTGCATGCAAAGATTTTTTTTGTTGCATTACTTTGTTTATTACCATAATTTTTTAATTCATTGCGGTGTTTTATTTAGTATTATGAAAATTTTGTATTTGTTGCATTGTTTTGTTTAGTAGTCGCTCACTGAAAAGTTTTTAATTATCTTTATGGGATGTTTTTTATTGTAAAAGTAATATTTTTTATTATATGTGATGTTTTTGTATGCTTTGTGATGCCTTTTATATGTTATTCAATGATTTTATACTTTATGCAATGTTTCTGTATATGACTTGGGAAGGACAACTGAAATTCATGAACTATTTTACTAATTTTTACAAATTAAGCAAATGAAACTATTTTACTAAATTTTAAAAATTAGGCAAGATTCACATTTATATCCACAACAAATTTATATGTTGTTTCTATTTTTCCATAGGCATGATGGCTATTTTTGAGATATTTGTCACCTCATTGAATCTTGTTCCAACAAGCTTCACCACCCGTTTTATCATTTTTTTCAGGTTCTATAAAATTTTATTTGCTTAATTATAGAACCCCTCTATTTTATGGATATAGGCAAAACCTTGGGAACTTACATGATGACTGGATAACTCTATGTGATTTGAACACATTGTTTATGCTAAAATTTTCATTCTTATAAACTTTGATAGCCCTCTGCCCAAAAATATTTCTCTACAGTTTGGTGAAGGGTTGTGGGAAAAAGAAGTTGATTATGAGAAAACCCTTTTTATATGTAGGCTAAATTCTGAGTATGGGAATTTAGTTAACAATTGAAAATTAGTTGTTATTAAGAATCCTAAGGAATCCCAAGATAGGAAAAATATTTAGGCTCCAAAAAAAGCACACAGACAAATCCAAGACTTCCAATTCTGTGCCTTTTTTCTTTAAAAATTACTTTGGTTGATTAGACCTAAAGGAGTTCCCAGATGATGATGAGTTGGTCATGGAGGATGAGATTCTAAAAATGTAGTTTACAAAAAAAAACCCAATCATCTCCTCCTAAATAGAGAGAAAAAGTAATTGGTAACATTGGTTCTTTACAACATTAGATGTTGGCCATAGTTTCTTAGAGCGATATAAACCTAGTAATAAAACATAAATTAGACAATAGTAATCCAATAAGCACATATTTATATGATGATTTGGATGCTTCTCCCCTTCGAGCATTAATCCCCTCTTCTTCCTCCTCAGATGTTCCTTCTTTTCCAAAGCCAAATGTAATCAATTAGGAATTAAAATGAAAATGGATACTAATCAAAGAGAAGGAAGGAAATATTTGTGAACCCACATTCAAAGGGAAGGAGAAAAAACAATCTCTTAAACCAGGGTAAGAGAGGGATCTCATAAGCACAAACCTATTCTAATATGAAGTGCATTTCTTGGAATAGAAGGGGTCTTAAAGGTTTCCCCTTTAAATGTAATTAAATCATTAGATTGTTGAAATATAATAACCCTCATATTTTATTTCTTCAATAAATCAAAGTTTCTAATAGAATCATGACTACACTAGCTTAGAATATTTGGCCAATGGCTAAGGTTTTATCCAACGACTCTTAAGGAGATTTTGGGGACATTGTTTGCTTATAGAACCCTAGAGAAATTGTCCTGGTTAACACTATGGTTATACATGATATCTTATTGATCTTAGCCAAAGTTAGATATCCTAATCAAAAAAATTTGTTCATAAATGTTTACTTCTATATTAGTTTTGATGGGGAAAAAACAATGGAAGGCTCTTGAGTACATTATTCATCTCTTGATAGGATCTTTGTTCTTGAGTAGAGGTGACTTCAATGCCATTATTTCCTTAGTAGAAAAGAATGGTGGAAATAGAATGCTTTATGTTAATTCCAATATTATGTTAGAATACATTTCTTCTCATAATCTTATTAACATTAGGCTTAGTAGTGGGCTCATTTAATAGACCAACAGAAGATCGGGTGATGCTTTTATTGTAGAGAAGCTGAATAGATTCTTATTGACAGAGAAGTTTTTTAAAAAAGTGGACATCCCAAAATCAATTATTCTTCCCAATGCTTGATTGGATCCTTGGTTGGTTATAATTGAAGTCTAGCATTATCAACACCATAAATATCTTTTTTCAATTCCAAATGATGTGGCTTTGGCATGTTGATCTAAGTAACAAATACAAAAATGGTGGATAAAAAGTAAGCCTCATCATGGCACTAATATGTACATTTTTGTGTAGAAGGTCAAATATGTTAAATCTCAACTTATGAAGTGGAATTGGGATGAATTTAGAAGCATCAAAGTTAAAAATCAAGAGATAATAGATAGATTGGAAAAGGTAGTTGAAACCATTCACCTCAACAATTTCAATGAGAATATTAAGCATGAAGAACTAAATTTAATCAATCAGCTTGAGGAATGGAATCTTTGGGAGGAAATTATGAGGAAACAATAATCTAGAATCAAGTGGTTGTAATAAGGGAATAAAAACTTGATTTTTTTGAATCATAAGTCCATGTTATTGTGGATATCCTACAATCACATTTCTTCCCTTGAATTGGATAAAGGTAATCAAGAGTTTTCCTCACAAGGCATTTTCAGTATTGTGCTCAACTTCTTTTCTCAACTCTTTGCAACTATTCCATTAGATATGGCATCATAGTATCAAGTTTTTCCAACATATTCCCATGCTCATCTCTTCAGATGACAATCATTCTCTTCTTTCTTGTATTTTCTTAGCAAAATTAAGACATGTATTTGGCATGAGTAAAGGTAAATCCCTTGGGGCAAATGGTTTATCTATTGAATTATATCAAACATTTTGAGATATTATTCAAAGTGACTTATTGAAGGTTATGGAAGAAGCCAAAATAGCTAAATTTATTTAATAAAATGATCAATTCCTTCATTTCTTTGGTCCCAAAGGCTTATGAAGTTTGAATAAATCTAGATTTCACCCCATTTCAATATATAGTGTTTTATAAAAAATCATCTCCAAAATTATGGCCAATTGAATCCATTCCTTCATAAAATTATTTCCCTTGATTAAGGAGGGTATGTTGTTGGTAGACAAATACTTAATGAGATAGTGTTAGCTCAATAAGATCTCCATTCTATGTAACATCAGAGGATTCTAGCTATGTTTATAAGGTTGGACCTCTCTAGAGCCTATGATAGGGTTGATCAGGCCTTTCTCTTAAGCATGTTAAAGCATTTTGATTTTTCTAAGGATTGGGTTATTTGGGTGAAAGGTTGTATTTTCTTAGTCTCTTTTTCAGTTCTTGGCAATGGGAGTCCTACTACATCTTTTGGTGCTTTCAGAGGCATTTGATAAGGACATTCTCTTTCTCCCTACATGTTTATCATTTTGGTGAAATGTTTGGGTATAATTATTTCTAGTGATAGAAATAAAAAAATTATTGAAGGTGTTACTCTTGTAAGGGGTCTTAATCTACTAATGCATTTATTGTTTGTGGATAATTCCTCCCTCAGGGCAATAGCAATGAATAAATATGATTCAAACTTTAAAAAAAAATTATAACTTTTCAAGGCTAAAACTGGTCAACTTATTAATGAAGATAAGTCTAAAATTTATTTCTTCTATATGACTCCTAGATAAAAAACCATGATTTTTGATAGACTTCATTTCTGGAAAGCTTCTTTACTATTCACCTATCTTGGTGTTCCCTTAATATAAGTTAGAATTTCTAACTGGAGCTAGTTACTGGATTGACTCAAATCTAAGATTTTTAAATGGACTAATAGATGGCTTTCTATGGGAGGGAAAATCACCTTGATCACAAATGTTTTTCAGGTTATTCCCATTTTATTCTCTTCCATCCTACATGTTCCCAAATCTACCATATGTTTTTAGGGAGAGGACATTAGCTTATTAAAAAATGGTCTACAGTGAAATGAACCACACTTTGTCTCCCCAATCATCAAAAGATTTTGGGTTTCACACAGCTCAACTAAATGGTTAAGCTTTATAAGCTAAGCTTTTTTGGCATCTTCTTCAGTTTCTTTCACATCTTTGGGCACAAACTTCAAGATCCAAATATGTAGAATATAAGTTGCCTAATTAAATAGTTTATTTCTTCCTTTTGTTGAAAGGTTCTCCAGTGCTGAGGGTTCAAAAAAATGGTGAGTCTATGATTAATAATAATCTATTATGAATAATTAAGAATGGTAAAAAGGCCCATTTTTGGATTGATTCTTGGGATGGGCATCCCCCTCTTGTTGAATAATATCCCCACTTTCATACTCTTATGGAACAAATGCATCAAAAAGGTTGGATAAAATTAGATAAGTATTATAATAAGCGTAGTAGAGAGTAGGCATTTGAAAGTGAGTGGATTTCTCTTGAAGATTGGCTAATGCCAATTTCTTTGGATTATAAATTCCAACTTCTTCATGATTTTAAAAATAGGGATATTTCTTGTTTTGATAAGGATGACTTGCTAACTTGGGGAGGCTAGATAACTAGAAACTATATAGTGGTAAATGGATATTATTATCTTTGTCAATCTTTATCTCAGTCTCTTAAGAAGATTTTTAAGTAACTATGGCTTCACAATTTATGGTCTAAAATCAGATTTTTCATTTGGCTTCTTCTACATGGAAAGGTGCTTATGGAAGATCAACTTATGAAAAGGGGTTTTAATGGCCACTTTAGATGTGTGTTTTATAAACACCATGAGGAAAATTTTTATTCTTATTTCATTACTGAGTAATGACAACACCTCACACATCTATTGGGCATCCCATGGACTATTTTTTCATCCCTGATTCAACCTCTTCAAGATTAGAGCTACATTTTTTAGTTTGATGTATTCTCCAATCAAATTATTTAGGCTAGGGTTTCTTTCATTTTATGGAATATGTAGGAGTGAAATGCAAGAATATTTAGGGAAAGGGTCATCGATAGTGTTTGGGTTTGGCAACATTCTGACTAATATTAAAGAATTGTTTTTGCACTTGATGAAACTTCCTTCAGTTTCTTTTCAATATTGGATGCTTATTATTCAGGCTCTTCACATTATTCCTTCTCCCCCTCAATTCCAAATATATTCTAGAGCTAAGGATCATTCCTTGATTCTCATCCCTACGATCAATAGAGTTTTTATAGATGGTGCGTCAAGGGGAAATCCTGAATCTACAAACATTAGAGGTGTTGGCAAGGAGTTGGATAATTCCATTATTTTTTTCTACCATAATTGGTATTACCACAAAAAACTTAGCTGAAGGATAAGATATTGTGGAAGGTCTTAAGATCACTTAGAAGGTGGGATGGAAGAAAGTCAAGTTGGTTGTTGATTCTAAGTTTTGGATTAAGCTACTCTCAGATCCTAGACCTAATATCTCCATGGACTAGAAAATCTACAAAATTCTCAATAAAATCAATGCCTTCAAAATTATTTTGATAGGCACTTTTATTTGCACACTCCTAGGAGTTTCAATAAAGTTGAAGATGCTCTTGTAAATTGAGATCTTGACTAATCTGAGGTGAAAGGTTTTGGCCCTCCTCCTCTATGGTGGCCAGTTAAGCTAAGGAATGATCTCTTATGCATTATAACTTAGGAAAGTGATAGAACTAATTGTTAACATATTTTTTAAGCTTTCCTTTCTTACTCAGAAGGCTGCTTTTGGGATTGGCTTTCCTAAATTGGTTAGTGGCATCCTCTCCATGGCTCCTTGTGGTAAAAGATCATGCTTCCAATTCTAGTCCTGATTGGAATCATGTTTATTCTCTTTTGACCTTAATTTTGCATGAGCCAAAAATTTTAGTCTTGTTGGTTTTTATGACTACTACATGTAGGACCCAGTAATTGCTTATATTTTGGTTAGGCATGTTCTATTATCATGCTGAAAGGGGGTAGGTTAGGTATGATCCCTGAGTGTTTTTTGGTGGAAGATATACCCCTATTTCATTGAATCTTAATCGAATGTGGTATGTCTCTAGATATGTTTACCACCAAAAATAATAATAATAATCCCTATTCTTCAAACTCTCCATCTCATAGTATTGTTTAATTGGTACAATAATGACATTCTCATTACATGCCCAATTGAGATAGCTTCATCTAAAGAAAAGAGCACTCAAATTACATTTTACAAATTCATTATTTATCTAATCTAGTAGAGTGATTAGGTACCTAAAGTGACCAAGCCATAAAATAAAAAATAAATGTTTTTATAAATAAAGAGAAAGTGGATGGATATAATAATGTTAATTAAACAAGGTATATTTTATTGTGATTATTGAATAAGGGGTAATACAATGTTAACATAGTAGATCTCTAACAAAATCAACATCCTCATTTCAAAACTAAATTATCTAAATGTTGAAACTCCAGGAAAAAAATCAAAGTGTAGACACTAGAAAACCACACCACATGGTTCTAGTCATCAAAAACACTCCTTGGCCCCCTTGGGCTAGATATATTTATTAAAATCCTTAAACACACCCATTTACCCCATTTTGGCTAGTTTAATTAGTTAATTATTTTAAATAAGCCTATTTACACCTCCTCACCCAAACCCATGGCTAACTAATCAACACCTAGCTTTAAGACTATTTTCCACCTAAGCATTGAATGCACTAACCTCCTAGACTTCTTCCTCATGCATACCAATGAAGCCTTAAATAACCTTTAGACCATTTTTGTTGGTCTTAATAAATAATATTAAGTGAAAATAGCTAAATTTATCAAGTTTGGAATATTTATGCCTAATTGACACTAGTCACCCCTCGACTGATGTTGGTTGACTAGGATCAATGTCAGTTACTTAAGGTAACCCAAAGACCCTACCTCAGGAGATTGAAACATCATTTGTAAGATAATATTAACTCTCAAGTGAATCCAAGAATCTAGGTGAACTAACAAAATAGACTAGAGACATAAAAATGTTTCAAAAACTCACCATGAAGAGCTCAAGAACTGTTACTCTATCAACATTACTCGACGAACCCAAACAGCTTACATCCAACCTCAAAATTTCTCCAGACTAGCAAACTCCAAAAGCTAAGTATCTTGCACTTATATCAAGTTCAATTATTAGTTTTTAGTATTTGTACTTCCTACATCCATTTCCCATTTCTCCCATATACTCCCTTCTATTAGAGTTATGCAACTCCAAACACTCCATCTCCCACCAAACACCCACAAACCATTCCTAGTTACTTGAGTGCCAAACTCCTGAGTTTGATACCTTTGAGCATTTATTTTATCATCATAACCAACATCCAAACTAGAAAAAACCCATGAATCCCTCATGTAACTCACCCAATATCCATTTTACCCCAAACTAGAACCCATAGGGACTGACATCAATCATCCCTAATCGACATCATTTGCCTTGACTGATACCGGTCGTACTCTGATCAGCGTTAGTCACTGTGTGATTTATTTTAACAAAAAACAAGCTATTTCCACCTAAAAACCTTCACCCAAATTCTACTTTTAGATTTATATCACATCATAGAGTCTTAAACTATTTTCTAAATTAGGTTTTAACATTTTAGCATTAGTTTTTATCAATTTATTGTTATTTTTGTAAAAGCACTTCATTTCTAGTCAAAATCACTTCTTTCATTGATTTTAGTACTTTCTATTACTTTATGCAAGTATTTATTTCTATTTTCTAGAACTTAACTTGTTTAAAGAGTGGATTGACAACCCCTAATGTAGTCTAGTACTTCTTACATCTAGCATTTTCTAGGTAGTCCACACACCTACCTTGCTAATCAACCATTTTATAGCTTCTTTATTATTTTAGGTCATCCTCCCAAGCCAAAGAGGAGTTCTCTATATCGACTAGATCATGACCACACAACTAATTCCAATTTATTCTAAACCATACCCTTCTTTTTAAGTTTTTACCTATTTTTATAGAAAAAGAAAATAAACACACAAAAAAACTAGTGAAACATTTTGGCACACCTGGTGGGACCCTGGAGCTTTCTTGGGTTCATAGTTGTTTAGGATATTTAGTTGCATTAGTGAAATTTGCATCCATTTCAAATTTATTCTCTAAAACTAAAATGTTCTTTCTTTCATTTCTTCATTGGAAATCATAGTTTTCAATTTCTTCTTTTCCAAAGCAAGTTTTAGTCTTCTTTGCAATCTTATAAAATGGTTAAAATTTTTATTTTTCCTTTATTTCTCAAAGTCAAAAAGAATACTCATCCTAGGATTAGGACTTGCATCTTCATACCGCATTTAGGTGCATAATAGTTGTTCATGTACTCATTGAAAATAAATCAAAATTTTCCTTTGGGTTTAAAAATAACTTGCATCCATTGCTTGCTTGTTTTTTTGGTTCACATAGTTTAAATTAAATGGTGAAATTAATCATAACAAATCACTCTTGTCACACAAACAATACCTCACTCATACAAATCAAACATCAAACATTGACATAAGGACTGACTTGGATTTCATCACCTAGAAATAAACCCTTCCCTTGGCTATCCCACTTGGACTTCACTATCAAGGGGAGAAACCAAAACTTAGTTTGTTAGCTGAGTATAAACATTAGCAATTTGGTATATTTTGGTTAAGCACCTGACACCCTTATCATTGCGGTGTGTGAAGTGAATGGGTAGGCCCCAATTTCAAACCACGTACTAAATTATAATATATATTTTGAGAGCCATAAACAACCCAAAACCATCTTTTGACTTATTTTTCTAGTTACCATTATACATGTTAGGTTGTGGAGCTAAAAGCTTCACCCGGATGCAAATAGAGGAGGTTACTAAGTGTCACAGTCACCGGCATCAGTCAATCCAACTGACGTCGGTCAGGGGTGAGACAGGAAGTTACTGAAATCCATCAGGGATCGATCGACGTCGGTCATCTCCAGACTAACAGCGACCGATGTCGGTCGCCTGTGCGATTCTAGAATTGTCAGTTTCACGAACAGTTTGTTAACAAACCGGTTGTTTGCATGTTAAAGGCTAATTTTAGTCTTGGAGCTGCATGTCTAATTATTGTAATTAGGTGTCTAATTATTGTTTTCATGGGATCTATATAATAGACTCATGGGTTGTATTATAATTAAGGCAAGGAAGAGATCCTTTCAATTGTAAGATCAGGTTGATCTGCAGATTGTTGCAAGATCAGGTAAAAGATCTACATGGTAATTAAGATCATTTGAGTTGTAGGTTGTTGTAATTTCATGGGAGATCTACTTGAAGTACTTTGAGTACTTGTGTACTGGTAGTATTATTACTGACTAGTGGAGGTGAACAACAACTCTGTGTTTGAGTTGATTGTTGTGACCGTAATTGAGAGAGAGAACTCTTGATCGAGAATTACTAGAAGTCCTAGAGGTGTGGGAAGCCTCAAAGGTGTGAGAAGAGTGTGGCATCTTCTTTATTGTATTTTCTTTCTGGATGAGTTGAATACAAGATTGTATTGTCTCTCAAATTCTATGTTGTTTCTGATTTCTTGTTACTTGTTACTTCTGGTTAAATTCCATGTTTAGTTGCTTATACAAGGTAATCAATTGTGCTTCCTAATCCTGACAGTGGAATCAAAGCTATTTGTTGTTCTAAATTCCTAACAAGTG
Source organism: Torreya grandis (assembly GCA_037957365.1). NCBI lineage: Eukaryota > Viridiplantae > Streptophyta > Pinopsida > Cupressales > Taxaceae > Torreya > Torreya grandis. The sequence goes on from JARHVA010000698.1 coordinate 976,621, forward strand.
GTATCAGAGCTAGGGTTGCAAGTTCACAGAGACTGGTTCAGAGCAGGTTAGTGTTTGTTGATTACAGGTCATTCATAGGGGTTTCTGTTCAAGTGGGAGTATAGCGATGGCAGAAGAAAGTAAGCTTAGAATGGAGAAGTTTAATGGCAAGAATTATCAATTATGGAGGATGTAGATAGAAGATTATCTATATCAGAAAGATCTATACTTACCATTGGGTGGGGTTGCAAGCAAGCCCACAGATATGAAAGATGAAGAATGGAATGTTCTTGATCGAAAAGCTCTGGGAACTATAAGGTTGAGCCTAGCATCGTCTGTGATTTCTAACTTATCACAGGCTAAGACAACGGTAGAGTTAATGAGATCTTTGGCAAATTTATATGAAAAACCTTTAGCTTCAAATAAGGTATTTCTTATGAAGCAATTATTTAATTTACAAATGTTGGAAGGTGGATCTGTACACAGTCATCTTAGTGATTTCCATGGATTAGTAAATCAGTTAGTTTCAGTCAATATTGTTTTTGATGATGAAATTAAGGCTCTCTTAATCTTATGCTCATTACCTGAAAGTTGGAACAGTTTGGTAATGGCAGTTAGTAATATTGTGTCTGCTTCTAATATCTTGAAAGTGGATGATGTTGTTAGTGTAATCTTGAATGAAGAAATTCATAGGAAAAGCATAGGTGAATCATCAGGGAATGCTTTGAGTGTTGAAAGTAGGGGAAGGCAAAGAGAGAAGATCGAGCAAGGGAGATCAAGGTCAAAGATAGGTAGGAGATCCAAATTCAGGTATGGCAGAATTATTTGTTGGAATTGTGGAAAGGCAGGGCACAGAAAGAAAGATTGTAGGTTGGTTGAAGATTAGCATGAAGAAAATGAAGAAGCAAATGTTGCAGATATTGTTGCGTAGGATGCTCTAGTACATTCCTTAGATAAAGTGGAATCTTGGGTTTTATATTTTGGTGCCTCTTTCCATGTAACCCCAAATAGAGAATTTTTTCATATGTCTAAGGGGACTTTGGAGAGATTTATTTAGGGGATGGTAAGCCTTGTCAAATGGTTGGAAAATAGAAAGTTTAGCTGAAATTGCAGATGGGCAACACATGGGTGTTGAAGGAGGTCATGCATGTCCTAGTCCTGAAGCAGAACTTGATTTCTATTGGAAAGTTGGGTGATGAGAGATGCACAGTAACTCTCACAGCAGACTCTTGGAAAGTTACCAAGGGTGCACTTGTTTTAGCAAGAGGTAAGAAAGTAGGTACTCTTTATGTATCTACTTATATTACTAATTCTCCTTTTGATTTATCTACTTCAGTTGTAGATTCAGAGATGTGGCTTCATAGGCTTGGTCACATGAATAAGAAGGAGATGCATGTTCTTGAGTCAAAGGGTAAGAGTTCAGATCTGGATAGCAGATATCGAGATTTCTATAAGCAACAGAAGAAAGTGAGATTTTTTGATACTAAAGCTACAAGAAAGGATCAAGTTTATTGCACAAAGAGGAAATTTGATGTTGTTGACAAGAACAAGAAATCCTTGGTGTTCAAGGAGGAGATGATAGACAGAGATCGGTCACAGGGGCTGAATAATTTTGAGCAGGGAAATTTTAACAAGGGAATGATTCAAAGTAAGCTCGCAAGTAAAAAGTCATCACTCATGAGTAAACACAGGTACCGACATCAGTCAAGTAGAATCGACGTCAAACAAACGGGTACCAACATCGGTCATGTGCAGACCAGAGTCAGTGGTGTTGGGCAGGTGGTGACTGAAATCGGTCAAAAAATTGACGTCGGTGACCAGGTGGACACCAATGTCAGTTAGGGAACCGGCATCGACAGTCAGGTTAGTCACATGGAACTGATGTCGGTCAGATGCAGACTGGGAGGTGACTGACATCAGTCATTGGAATGGATTTTAGATAGACAGCAAGTTGTCAAGGAGTCTCAAATACCCATATGGAGGACTAAAAGGGTAAGTAAGCCTCAAATTCATTATTTCCTTCTTTAGATTACTTGTTTCTCATTGATGGTCAAGAACCAAGAAGTTTTAAAGAAGCAGAGCAGGTAGAATCTAAGAAATAGTGGGAGCATGGCATGAATTCCTTGGAAGAGAACCAAATGAGATATTTGGTAGAGTTTCTAGATAGAAAGAAAGCACTGAAAGATGAATGGATTCCCAAGTCAAAGAAGAGAGAGAATGGACACATGAGATAGAAGGCCAGGGTATATGGTCTTGAGCAGGCTACAGGATAATGGAGGTTTAACCATTGTGTTTCTTTTACCAGGTTGGATAATATTAGCTACATTATCCTATTACTGTATGTGGTGTGTATACTTTTTGTAGGGTCACACATGCAGGGAGTTTCTGAGCTAAAGCTAAAGTTAGTTCAGAGGTATGTCATGAAGAATATGGGAGCAACAAGATTCTTTGGCATATGTATTCCTAGAGACAGGGAAGATCACAAGTTGATGTTGTCTCAGGATGATTGTGTGAATAAGGTAGTGGCGAGGTTTAAGATGTAGAATGCAAAACCGATTAGCACACCTATGGATGGACAGTTCACAGAATAGGGTCCCCAATCACATCATGACGTTGAGTACATGTGTACTAAACCTAAGTTTACCCAAGCAGTGGGAGCTATCAGCGAGTTTGTGGTCAATCTAGGAAAGAAGCACTGGAAAGTAGTTCAGTGGATTCTTAGGTATCTGAGAGGGACCAACAGCAGGTCGACATGCTATGCAGGGTCAAGTTCTTTTCTACATGGGTTTGTAGATGCGGATATGGTAGGTTACTTAGATGATAGGAGTTGCACCATAGGATGTATGGTGGTTGGTCTTCAAGATTGAACTTGAAGAGGGATACAAGCCAAGAAACAAATTAGATGAGATATAGGTACAGGTGCAACTATTTATCTCCAAGTGGGAGATTGTTAGGTTGTGGAGCTAAAAGCTTCACCTGGATGCAAACAGAGGAGGTTGCTGAGTGTCATAGTCACTAACATCGGTCACGCCAACTGACATTGGTCAAGGGTGAGATAGGAAGCTACTGACATCGGTCAAGGATCGACTGATATCGGTCATTTCCAGACTAATAGCGACCGACGTCAATCACCTGTGTGGTTTCAGAACTATCAGTTTCATGAACAGTTTGTTAACGAACCAGTTGTTTGCATGTTAAAGGCTAATTTTAGTCTTGGAGCTACATGTCTAATTATTGTAAGTCTAATTATTTTAATTTGGTGTCTAATTATTCTTTTCATGGGATCTATATAATAGACTCATGGGCTGTATTATAATTAAGGCAAGGAATAGATCCTTCCAATTTTAAAATTAGGTTGATCTACAGGTTGTTGCAAGATTAGGTAGAAGATCTACATGGTAAGTAAGATCATTTGAGTTGCAGGTTGTTGCAAGTTCATGGGATATCTACTTGAAGTACTTTGAGTACTTGTGTACTGGTAGTATTGTTACTGACTAGTGGAGGTGAACAACAACTCTGTGTTTGAGTTGATTGTTGTGACTGTAATTGAGAGAGAGAACTCTTGATCAAGAATTACTGGAAGTCCTAGAGGTGTGGGAAGCCTCAGAGGTGTGAGAAGAGTGTGGCATCTTCTTTATTGTATTTTCTTTTTGGATGAGTTGAATACAAGATTGTATTGTCTCTCAAATTCTGTGTTATTTCTGATTTCTTGTTACTTGTTACTTCTGGTTAAATTTCGTGTTTAGTTGCTTATACAAGGTAATCAATTGTGCTTCCTAATCCTGACAGTGGAATTAGAGCTATTTGTTGTTCTAGATTCTTGACAATATAAGCCCAAGTTGAGTCTCATAACTTATTAAATTAAGGCATAAGCCTAAAGTGAGATAAAAAGAATTCTAGGAATCAAACATACTCTTAGTGTATGTATTGTTTTCCTTGAATATTTTATTTTGTTTGCTCTCTTTTTGAGTGTGTGAAATCACTTTCACCTTTCTTTCATCATTCATTGCATGGTTTTGACAAGGCAACAAGTTATAATCCAATAAAACCAAGATCCACCTCTCAAACACCCATATTCTTCTTCCTCATCCATGGAGCACACTCCGGATGCAAAAAGTTCCCCTGACTACTTCATAAGTCTTAAAATGCCTTGATCTATTTCCTAAGGAGATATGGATTTTACCACCCTTCTTGAGAACAATCTTGTGGCTCTCCAATACTACCTTGTTACCATTTCCAATTGTACCCCTGCTTTGGTTCCCTCTATTAAACCCCCTATGGCATGCCATCTTACTTTATGGGTGATACCTCAATTGCCACTATTTCCAACTAAACCTATGGTGAATCAAATTTATTCTTTACTAATAACCCTTCAAACACCACCACTCAAAACCAATCCCTTCCACCAACCTAAACACCTTCTACCCCAACCAACACTATCACTAGCCCTTCCAATGTAGGAACAACTCAACCTTTGGCAACCCATACACCACTCACTATCGGGTTTCCTTCCACTAGTGTTTTTTCCCTACCACTTTCATTCACAACCCAACATCTTCCACCCCTTTCCAAAGTTTAGTAGTTTTTATACCCTCTATGATCCCACCTATTAGCACTAACGTAACTACCCACCTTCAACCCACCAACCTTATCATGCCTATGACCCAACCAATGTCTATTCCACCAAACCTAGGGTATATCCAAAACCTTAAAGGGTATATGCATCCACCTTATTCCCAACCTTTTATACCCACTTACCAATACACAACATCTTCCCAACCTTCTATTCCTATTTACCAATATGTGGCATCTTCCCAAACCTATACCAGTTACCCATATGTTGCATCTTCACAACCCTAGCAAAATATACCTTACAACTATGGGGGTCCACCACTATAGACTGATCTCATCAAGAGGTTGATGTAAAATATGAAAAATCTAGATTCATCTATTTTTGGCACCCATAATCTCTTTTCATATGACTAGATTTGTAATGAGCCAATCCACCCTTCCATGCCCATTAGACCATACCCTGCACAATGAAAACTTCCAAAATTTTTTGAATTCCAAAGCAAATAAGATCCCCAATAGCATCTTAGATCGTTTAGTCATTCATGTTATCTGACTGCTTATGATGATTCTCTTCTTCTCTAAAATTTCCCCATGTACCTAGCTAGACCCACATTAGATTAGAATAGTGCCATCACTAAGAACTCCCTCTTATCTTTTTCCCAACTATCCCAAAATTTCTTGGACCATTTCTCTATTAATATTTCCAAGAAATTTTATATTACTGAACTATATTCCATTAGACAATTTGAGGATGAATCAATTGCCAACCTTGTTGCTCATTGGAGAGGGTTGATTAACCAACTCTAATTCTCTTTACCCCAACCTAAGTTGATTGAGATTTTCTCTTAGGCTTTTTCCAAGCATATCTCATCAACCTTACAAGTTCAAACCTTTCAAACCTTTGATAAGGCATTCACCATAGCTTGAAAGTTGGATATTAGATCCATTGACAAGGGTAAACTTAAATTGAGGAATAAAACTTCTAGCTTCAAATCTAATGAAGATCCTTCCTCTAAAACCACATACCACACCAAAATCAAAGATAAAGGAACCAAAAATTCCATTGTGCTTAAAATGGATTTTCCTTTGGCTATTAACCAGTCTAACCCTTCCACTTACTCCAACCAAAATTCTAAAACCTAAAACCATTCTGTATAAAAGCAATATACTCTGCTAGGGGAGTCCTATGCTTCAATTTTGGAGAAGTTGTTGAAGGCATCTATTATCCAACTTACTCTGATCAAACCCCCATAATAACTTGATTCCTCTCATCCTATACCAAGTTGGTATAAGGGAAACAAATGTGTAGTTTCCACCATGTCATTAGACATGATGTTAATGGATGTAAGAAATTTAAAAACATTGTCCAAGATTTGATTGACAAGGGTGAACTTGTGATTGACAAACTGAATGCACCCCCCAATCAAGCACTTGACATTTTTAAACAACCATTCATGAACCATCCACCTTCTACAAATAATGAACATTCTAATGTAGAGTCATCTCACAAACATGAGGTTCACACATTTAATGTTGTTCTTAGTGAAATCATAGTTAATGAACCCATGTCTCAAACTACCACTCCACTTATTGAAGTAGTGGAATCACTAACCTCTCCTTTGGAAATCATAGCAAAAGATGAAACCATTACCCCCATACCTTTTTCTTCCACGTTAGATCTATCTACCTTTCCTTCAAAAACCATATCTAAGGAAAATATTGCCTCACCTACCCCTCCCATGGAAGAATCACTCACTAGGGCCTTAAAACCTTTGATAAAGGAAAAGGAAAACATAGCTATCTCACTTTCTCATCCACTTGGTTTATCTTTAGAGTTCAACAATAAAGGAACCAAGCCCATCTATAAGCCATTTTCTAGGTTGGTCTAAAACTTAGAGTTTTTATCCCAACCAAATCTTGATAGGTCCACGTTTTGTCATTGCTTTAGGCTCCCATATCCAACCAAGAAGGAGTCCTCAACCTCACCATTATCCACCTGACCTTTAACCTCCATAAGTGACAACACTATAACAAAAGCCTCCACCCCCCAAACCTTGGATGAACCATCCAACCCAACTCCATCAAAGGAAACCAAAGTAACTTACACTATCCCATTAAAGCCCATCAAGAACATAGGAGTCATCCCCACTCAGAATCTTACCCATCCTCCATTTAAGATATACTTGACACCACCAAACCCACCTAAGAACCCTTAATCCAAGCTAACAAAAAAACTTGAACCATTCAGGATTTCAAAATCCAAAACCTCCCTACCTTCAATTTCCACTTTACCTTCCATTTTAGGGCCACATCCCTCATCCATTTTTGGACCTCACCCCTCCACCTTGATTAAGATACCACATCTCCCAAAGAAATCACAAGCCCAACCTCCACTTATAACTACACCTCCACCTATTATTATCAAGACTTCTACTTCCAAGACATCAAACTCAAAATTGTCAAGATTAAAACCATCCACCTCTAAACCATCCACCAAGATCACTTTACAACCCAAAGCTTAAATTGTCAAGCCTATCCCTAAGAAGGCTTCCACCCCAATTATCAAAACCAAAACCTCCACTCCCTTGCCACCCTTGATAGAGTCATATTATACCATCTTGCAAAGGTTATTGAAAGCTTCTTACTTAGTCTTACCTCCCATAAATTTATTTGATCTTCTTAGTCCTAATCTATCTTAGTTTACTGACATTTGATTTTCTCATACCATAGGATACTTGGACATGATACAAAGAATTAAAAAGCTCTCCAAGTCATAAACCACAAACTATGTGATAAGGATGACTTGTTAATAGAGGAACCTCCCATGAGCCCACCACCAAGCCAAAATCCAAAAATAACCACCTCAAATCTACCTACGCCCAATCGCTCATCCAAGAGTGTAGAGGAACTAAAGCAACCCACTATCCCACATCCTTTCCAAATCCATACCATTCATGTGGTCACTCAATCACAAGACCAAAAGGATAAAAGGAAAGCAAAAGTGTCCATCCCATGAACATACCCATCTTCCACCACCAAATCACCCTAAACACATTCATCGAAGTCCAAGATTTATATCTTGGGTGTAACCCAATCCAACCCCTCCTAACTAATATAAAAGATAGTTCTAAAACAACTTCATTAAACACTGGTGAAGATGACTTTGTATGAGTTAATCAATACCTCACCCTAGCAACATCAATCCATGATGGAAGCTTTGCAATATATAGAGGTTCAACCTAAGGATCCATGACCTATAGCAACCTTCATTAGATCCATTCAACTTTCCACCCTCGTTACCTTTCAAGAGTTGAAGATACCCCATGTTCATCTAGATGATCTGGATCCTCCCCTTTTCATTATCTCCCACATCAATGAAACTCATATCAAGAGGGTAATTATTGATGTGGGAGCCAATACTTATATATTTTCCTCCCATGTGTATGAGCAATTAAAACTCCTAAATAACATCATGTCAAAAATTACTATTGTACTCTGAAATTTTAATGACACTATGACAACAACATTAGGGATGATAGTCCTTCATATATTTTTAGGACCTCTCAATATTCTTGATCTCTTATACATTTCAGAATGAGAGTTACAATATAATGTTTTCCGTAGATGCCCTTGGATTTGTTCCATGGGTTGTGTGTCATCCACCTTACATTGGTGCATCAAGTTTGAACATAAGGGTCAATTCCATGTCATACCAGCCAACCCTAGTCATTTCAAGTGATGAAATATGACTTACCGACCTAATGATGTTCTCATCCCAATCAAAAATGCATCCCCTTACTCTTCCATCAACCAAGCTTCTACCAACTCATCCATACCTTCCTCCCAAATCCCCATGAAGGATTCTTTAGAATCCACATTCTAACATCTCTTGCTTGGGGAGTATCTTGTATTAACCTTAGATGCCTTCCCTACTCCCCAAGAGTATGGGAATCTTGACCAATAACCTAGCTATGATTCTAACATTGGAACCATTATTCCTTTTGGGCCTCCTAATTACCAAACCAATCTTGTCTGTGGGGGACTTGATCAACCACTTTCTACTTCCACTACCTCCTCTTCTACTAAACTATTCACTTCTAATTTTTTTTACTTGGATAAATTGGAGTTTGCCAAGACATACCTCCATCGATGTGCTTGGAATGGATTGGATCTAAGTTTCTATGAACATGGACCACATGAGTTACTACCATGCAAAACCCAAAAATATCATGTATGATTTGGTCTTGGTTTCAATCCACCAGAAGAGCCAACCAACATACTTCCCATCACCATCATTGAGGAATAAATCCTATCCTCACCAACCACTTCTACTTGAAAATCTAAGGATCTCAATATCATCCCCCTTAATTTTTTTAATCAATATGATAATTTTGGGTTCCTTGACTTAACAAAAGGATGGGAAAACCAAAACCATTCCTCTAACTCATTCTAAGATGGTAAAAGATGACTCTCTTACCATTAATATGTTTAGTGTCAAGATGACGATTCTCTTCTCACCTATCTTGGTGATGAATATTATTCCATTCACAAATCCTTTCTTTCTGAGACTTTAACCATGTTGAATGAAGCCACTATTGACATCAACTTAGGCACTCATGATAGCCCCCACATAGTCAAAATTGACCAATCCTTATATTCCTTAAAGCATCAATATTTCTTCCTTTCTTCAAGATTGTAGCATAGCATTTACTTAGTCTTACAGTGATATGCTAGGAATTGACCCTTATATAGTCATTTATAACATCGTTACTAACCTCGATGCCAATCTAGTTAGGTAAAAGATTTGAAGGATGCACCCTCGCATAACCCTTCTTGCCAAAGAAGAGCTTCAACACCTATTATATGTTAGTTTCATCCAACCCATTGAGTATCCCCAATGGGTCTTGAATGTTGTTCTTGTCACCAATGCAATAGGGGGACTTTTTATTTGTGTTGATTTTAATGATATTAACCTTGCTTGTCAAAAATATGACTTCCCCTTTGCCAAGCATTGACCAACTTATTTATCTTACTGCCAGCCATGAGATGATATCTCTTATGGAAAAATTATCAAGCTATAATCCGATCTTGATTGCCCTATAAGATCAACATAAAATAGCCTTTTAACCTCATGGGGAACCTTCTATTATAGGTTATGTTGGTTCTTAGTTGTACACCTCATACGCTTGGCCTTGCACACTTTGAATAAAATGATAAAAAAAGATGAAAAACCCATTGATATGTCATTATAGCTAGGGAAGGGTTTAGCATCAAGAATGGACCAGGTCTAGAAAATGAATGAGAGGCACCTATAAAGGGTATGGTCAGCTCCTTGTTACTTCTATATCTACCCGAACCAAGGTGAGAGGACCTGAAGGGTAGCTTTTTCACATGGAGAGATTCTAAAATTCAACCTCTACGGGTATTTTTGGCACAAAGAATAACAAACATGACCAGGACATACCCAAACTTTTTCACTCTACCTAGGAAAGGTTATCACATGAAGCAAACAAATTCTTGAGGTCACACACAAGATAATGAAGATAGATAGGTATATGACTGTAATCCTCATTCTATAGAATTTTCAACAACAGGGGTCAAATGGAAAACTACATCACAATGATTTAAAGCACAAAATGCAAACACACATTTTATAGGCAATATTATATTCATCTGCATAGAAAATAACACTTATAATATGCAAAGGGTGTATTATTTGTAGGGTAGGATAGGGTAGAACATGTTAGATAAAAATTAAGGGTGGTATGATGGAGGTTTTTTCATAGCAAGGATTCTTTCATCATACATGACATCACTTATTGCAAAGATGTAGAAAACTTAAATGCAAGCTAATGGGAACTACTAGGAGTAATTTGTACTTATTGGTGCTAATGAAATGTAAATACCCAAATGATCCTTGAAATCCTAGAACATACACTAAAACTATAATCTCACATGATTTCTCCCATTGAATCCATAAACCTAGGGTGCCCTAACAAGTTATTCGGCAACATATTTCCAAACATAATGTAGAAAGGGATTTATAATCTAGATCTATGCCTAAGATGACAACCGGTAATGAGCATAGAATAAGGTGTCCAATAAATAACATTTGTAAATCATATTATTAAGCTTCATCAACAATAAATATCAAGAATCATAAGCATTTTCATTAACTTAAAATAAAATCTTAAATACATCAGTGTTTCATGTTAGGTTGTGGAGCTAAAAGCTTCATTGATGCAAATGGAGGAGGTTGCTAAGTTGCAGGCAATCGACGTCGGTCTGATCAATCGACCTCAGTCATCTTTAGTATTTGTAATAACCGATGTTAGTTATGGGTCGGTCGACATCGGTCAGACAGGCACCGACGTCGGCAGCCTGTGTGTGCATGCGTCTCCAAAACTGGTCTAATTTTAGACGGATAGTTAGTTTGCATGTGAAAGACTAATTTTAGTCTTGGAGCTGCGGTTCTAATTATTGTAATTAGAAGTCTAATTATTTTTTGTATGGGATCTATTTAAGAGACCCATGGGCTGTATTATAAGATTGTAAAATCAAAAGGGTTCTGTAGAATCAGAAGGGTTCTATCCAAGGGAGAATCATAAGGACTTGGTGAGGCAAGGACAAAGGTTCTTCTAGGTGTGTAAGATCTAGGTTGGTAGGTGTGCAAGGCCAGGTTGATCTACAGGTGTGAAAGATCAGGGTGAGATCTACATGGTAAGTAAGGTCAGTTGATCTGCAGGTGTGTGTCTGTGTCAGATCTAGGTTTGCAGGTGTGCAAAACTAAGTTGATCTGCAGGTGTGCAAGATCAAGAAGGTCAGCAACACAATAGGTAGCAAGATCAGGTGAGATCTCCTTGGAGTACGTGGTGTACTCAGACTTGGAGTATGTGGTGTACTCAGACTTGGAGTATGTGTGTATACTCGATGGTACTGGCAGTATTGATACAGACTGGTTGAAATAGCAACTCGGTTATTGAGTTGTTTGTGTTTGTAATTGAGAGAGACAACTCTTGAGGGAGATTATTGTACACCCTAGAGGTGTGGGAAGAAGAGTGTGACTTCTTTATTGTAATTCCTTCTTAATGAGTTGAATACAATTATGTGTTGCCTCTCATATTCTGTGCTATTTATGAATTCTGGTTACATTTTACTTCTGGTTAAATTTTGTGTTTAGTTGCTTATACAAAGGTAATCAAGTGTGCTCTTAATTCTGACAAGTGGTGTCAGAGCTTTGTGAGCCCAGGTCCTAACAGTTGGTATTAGAGCCAGGTTGCAGGTTCTCAGAGTGAGGTTCACTAACAGGTGGTTTTAGATCTGTTAAGTGTTTGTTGATTACAAGTCACTCTCAAGGATTTCTGATTGAGTGGGAGTATAGCAATGGTAGAAGAAAGTAAGCTAAGAATGGAGGAATTCAATAGCAAGAATTCTCAATAACTGAGTTATGGAAAGAAAGAGCAGGTAAAGAAAGATTACTGGTTGGTTGAAGATCAGCATGAAGGAAATGAAGAAGCAGGTGTTGTAGGTATTGTTGCACGGGTTGCTCTTGTATGTTCCTTGGATAAAGTAGAATCTTAGATTATAAAATCTGTTGCCTCTTTCCATGCAGCCCCAAATAGAGTATTTTTCCATGTTAATGTCCTTGGAGACTTTGGAAAGATTTATTTAGGGGTTGGTGAGCCTTGTCAAATTTTTGGCAAAGGGGAAGTGCGGCTGAAATTGCAGACAGCCAACACATGGGTGTTAAAGGATGTCATGTAGGTCTCAGTCCTAAAGAGGAGGCTAATTTCTTCAAGAAAGTTGGGTGATGAGGGATGCACAGTAACTCTCACAGCGGATGCATTTGAATTAGCATGTGGTAAGAAAGTAGGGACTCTTTATCTATCTACTTGTATTACTGATTCACCTTATGTTGCAAAGATGTGGCTTTGTAGGCTTGGTCACATGAGTGAGAAGGGGATGCATGTTCTTAAGAGGAAGTCAGATGTCTTTGACAGACTTAATAACTAGAAATCCTTGGTGTTCATGAAGGAGATGATGGATAGAGATCAGTGGAAGGGGCTGAATAATTCTGAGTAGGACAGTTTGGACAGGTTTTTGATCCAAGGTGAGCTCGCGGGTAAAAAGTCATCACTCACAGGAAAACACAGTTACCAGCGTCGATCAAGTGGAACCAATGTCAAAAAGGAAGGTACTGACATCAGTCATGTGTAGACCAGAGTTGGTGGTGTCGGGTAGGCGGAGACCAATGTCGGTCAAGGAACCGATGTCGGTAACCAAGTGGACACCGACATCGGTCAGGGAATCGACGTTGATGATCAGGTGGATTCGATATCGGTCGGGTGCAGACTAGGGTCGACCAAAAAATGGATTTTGGGTGGATAGTAAGCTGTCAAGGAGTCTCAAACGCTCATATGGAGGACTAAAAGTGTAAGTAAGCCTCAAATTCGTTATTCCCCTTCTTTAGACTACTTATTGCTCACTAATGGTCAAGAACCAGGAAGTTTTAAAGAGGTAGAGCAGGTAGAATCCAGGAAATAGTGGGAGCATGGCATGAATGAAGAATTTGATTCCTTGAATGAGAACCAAATGGGAGATTTAGTAGAGTTGCTAGCCGAAAAGAAAGCACTAAAAAATGAATGGATTCCCAGGTTAAAGAAGAGAGAGAATGGACATGTGAGATAGAAGACCAGGTTATATGGTCTTGAGCAGGCTGTAGGACAATGGAGGTTTGATAGGTGTATGACAAAGCATGGCTTTAGTCAATGTCAATGTAACCATTATGTTTCCTTTACCAGGTTGGATAATATTAGCTACATTATCCTATTACTGTATGTTGTGTGTATGCTTGTTGCAGGGTCACACATGCAGGGAGTTTCTGAGCTAAAGGTAAAGTTAGTTCAGAGGTATGTCATGAAGAATCTAGGAGCAGCAAGATTCTTTGACATGAGTATTCTTAGAGACAGGGAAGATCACAGGTTGATGTTGTCTTAGAATGATTATGTGAATAAGGTAGTGGTGAGGTTCAAGATGCAGGATGTAGAACCGGTTAGCACACCTATGGATGGACAGTTCACAGAATAGTGTCCCAATTCACATGATGAGGTTGAGTACATGTGTACTAGACCTGAGTTTGCCCAAGTAGTGGGTGTTTTCAGCAAGTTTGTGGCCAATCTGAGAAAGAAGCATTAGAAAGCAGTTTAGTGGGTTCTCAGGTATTTGAGAGGGACTAGCAGTAGGTTAACATGTTATGCAGGGTCAGGCACTTCTCTACATGGGTATGTAGATTCAGATATGGTAGGGGACTTGGATGTAGATTGAACTTGAAGAGGGATACAAGCTAAGAAACAAATTAGATGATGTATAGGTACAGGTACAGGTGCAGCTATTTATCTCCAAGTAGGAGATTGTTAGTTTGTGGAGCTAAAAGCTTCACTGATGCAAATGGAGGAGGTTGTTGAGTTGCAAGCAATCGATATCAGTCTGATCAACTGACGTCGGTCATCTTCAGTGTTCACAGTAACTGACATCAGTTATGGGTCGACCGACATCAGTCAGACAGGCACTGACGTCAGTAACCTGTGTGTGCATGTGTTTGCATGCATCTCCAGAATTGGTCTAATTTTAGATGGATAGTTAGTTTGCATGTGAAAGACTAATTTTAGTCTTGGAGCTGTAGTTCTAATTATTGTAATTAGAAGTCTAATTATTATTTGTATGGGATCTATTTAAGAGACCCATGGGCTGTATTGTAAGATTGTAGAATCAGAAGGGTTTTGTAGAATCAGAAGGTTTCTATCCAAGGGAGAATCATAAGGACTTGGTGAGGCAAGGACAAGGGTTCTTCTGGGTGTGTAAGATCTAGGTCGGCAGGTGTGCAAGGCCAGGTTGATCTGCAAGTGTGCAAGATTAGGGTGAGATCTACATGGTAAGTAAGGTTAGTTGATCTACAGGTGTGTGTGTGTGTGAGATCTAAGTTTGCAGGTGTGCAAAACTAGGTTGATTTGCAGGTGTGTAAGATTAGGGAGGTCAGCAATACAACAAGTAGCAAGATCAGGTGAGATCTACTTGGAGTACGTGGTGCACTCAGACGTGGAGTATGTGTGTATACTCAATGGTACTGGCAGTATTGATACTAACTGGTTGAAACACCAACTCAGTTATTGAGTTGTTTGTGTTTGTAATTGAGAAAGAGAAATCTTGAGGGAGATTATTGTATGCCCTAGAGGTGTGGGAGCCCTAGAGGTGTGGGAAGAAGAGTGTGACTTCTTTATTGTAATTCCTTTTGGATGAGTTGAATATAATTGTGTGTTGCCTCTCATATTCTGTGTTATTTTTGAATTCTAGTTACATTTTACTTTTGGTTAAATTATGTGTTTAGTTGCTTATACAAAGGTAATCAAGTGTGCTCTTAATTCTGACAAGTGGTGTCAGAGCTTTGTAAGCCCAGGTCCTAACATTTCAAAATGTTGCCATGGGGACAAGCATAGTGAGTTGGCTCCATGTTGGATAGGGGAGACATATAGACATGCTCTCAGATATTGCTAATGGTTTTCCACTTGAAAATACCTTATAAAGAGAGACAATACACACACAACAATAATCCCAAAATTTTGAAGAGCCTATACTTAGGAAAAAAACAAAGACCAACAATAACTTGTATAGAAGACAAACTTTCTATTTATACATTTTTAATTTGGGACAGTGGGTCATAATTTACAAAATTGAAAAATAGCCCTCAAAATTTCACCAAGATGCTTCCATCTAGAAAATATTCCTTGCCACACTTGAGATCTTCACCCATTTAGAAGAAAAAATCATTGCTCTAACTGCCTCTACAAGGAATGATGAAGATTTGCAACAAACCCTTTGATCTCTTGACTGGAGATGCCCATTTACTTGACTTGGAAGGTGAAATTCATGGTGTAGGCCAAAAAAAACTTTATCATCATGTGTAACTTCCTGGAGATGCTCTTGACTAGTTGCCTGCATAGTTTGAAACTTCTGGACAACTGCCTTCCTTCTCATGCACACCATGTAATAACCATTAATCTTGTAATGATAGCATGGGAATGATCTGGTTGTGGTATAAATATAAAATAATCCATGACCATTTGGAAAAATATGCTTTGTAATGGCCCACATACCTTATTTTGTGATTCAAATCATTGTTTGTTCATGAAAAACTATCAATTTTAGCTCTTAAGCCAAAGTTTACCACATATTGACATGTGGCATGCCACATAGCTCTATGGGCACTTATTGATTTGGGCCCCCGAGCTTCTGCCACTTGGTAGCTCTATAGGTTTATCTACATCCTACATTGTCAATCTTTCTAGGCTAACACACTTTTACCATGTGGCAGTCCACATTCATTTTGGGCTTTATTGAAAAGTCCACTCTCATTTTGCACCATTAGATCATACTCACCCTAGAAAACATGTGCCATTGTTCTTTGATATATGCTCAAGCTTTAATTTGTGGCATGTAGTTGTGCCACTTATCATTTATGCATTTATTCATAGCTCTATTGAAAGTTCCACCATCATCTCACATTGTTGATCTCATTTGTATAGATCAAGTGTGGACTATCAATTTCTATCCATAGGGCTCGGTCCTTTGTTGTTCATTTTATTGGATTTATGACAAAGTTCCCATGATGGTAATGCTTGTCACCATCTCACTCATCCTGGGATTCATTAAAACATTAACCTTTTATGCACCATCTATTAGGATTTATATGTTTTATTACGTACCATCGATCGACAAGAACATGCTCAAACTTTAATCTTGCCCTACAAACTCAACACTTATACAATGTGGCCAAATTTATTTCAAACTTTTGGTCATCAAGACTTTTGTTCTAGGCCTTTTGTCTTCAATGATATGATCTTTGACCTTTTTGGTCTACAACATTTGGTTTTCAGGAGAATTGTTTCAAAATAGGAATTGGACTAAGGACTTAGGCATTTAAACTTGACAAGGGCTCAATTACTTCAATGCAATTTTGGATACTAATAAGGTCATGCCTTTTAGTTTGAATAATGGTAGTAAAACTTACCAATGTGCCATGACCTATCTTTTTCTTGACCTTATCCATAAAACCAAAGAGGACTACATAGGTGACCTCCTTGGAAAGTCTAAATGTCATAAAGATCAATTTTCAATCCTTAAGGTTATCTTCAAATGCCTTATCCACTTCCATGTCTACCTTAACCCTAGGAAGTGTATATTTGGGGTCTTTTCAGGTAAGCTTCATGGCTTTATTGTCTCTCTTTGAGGAATAGAATTTGATCTTCCTAAAGTCAAGGAAATCCTTGGCATGCCTCCTCTGACTAACCTCAATCAACTCCACAATTTTTAGGGGAGGGTCAAATCCATTCATCACTTCATCTCTAAACTATCTGATAGATGTCATCCCTTTCATCACCTTCTTAAGAAGGATATCTTTTTTAAGTGGAAAAAAGACTGTCAAAAGGCCTTTGACTCACTTAAAAAGTACCTTCTTTCCCTGCCTTTCCTTGTTCCTCCAAAAGAGGACCAACCTTTTTACCTCTACATTTTTGCCACAAACCCTTCTTTAGGGGCCATGCTTTCACATCATGATGATCAACATAAAAATCAAGTAGTCTACTATATAATTCAAACACTTATAGAGTATGAAAATTGATATACCCATACTAAGAAATTGTGCCTTTCTTTGGTCTTTGTGGCTTCCAAAATTCATCACTACCTTCTTAACCACAAAAACTTCATCATAACCAACACCGACCCACTCAAGTACATGGGTTATAATCCATATCAAAATTAGTTTATGGCTAGATGGCTCATGCTTTTAGCTGATTTTGATCTTAATTTCCTTTAACAAAATTCAATCAAAGGGTAAATTATTACCAACCAATTAGCTGAAGCACCTTTAGCAGATAACCAACCTCTTCCTCTTGAGTTTCTCAATGAGTCCATCACAACTTTTTTTGAGGATTCCACTTATCAGATGACCATGTTCTTCAATGGATCAAAGTGTTAATGTGGTGGGGGAACTGTTATCATCCTTATCCCTCTTGACAGTGAGCCTCTTCCCTTATTTACCCTTCAATCTTGATTTTGATTGCACCAACAACATGGCCGTGTACGAGGCCCTAGTTATAAGTCTCCAAACAATTTTGTCTTTGGGAGTCAAATCAATCAGCATTTTCAATGACTCCCAACTTGTGGTCAACCAAATCAATGGTTATTACCAGTGTAAAAATGATGTTTTATAATAGGATAAATAACTAGTGGATCTACTCTTGACATCATTTGATCATTACCTTATTCAAATCACTATGTGATCTATGAACAAGTTTTCTAACACAATGGCTTCTATTTCTTCTCAAATCCCATTTGCACCTTCTAATTCTAAACTCTTTATCATCATCCACCACCTTAATGATCCCTCTTACACCAAATGAGAACTCCCTTCCATCTACAATGTGGAAGAAGCCCAATCTGATATTTGTTATAAGAAAATATTTGACTATCTAAACCTAGCCATCATTCCTTCCAATCTCTCTCAAAATGGTTGACGAGCATTTATACAAAGTACCTATTACTATACCATACTAAGGGGAATCATTTACCAGTGAGGCTTTGATGGTCTCCTCTTTAAATGCGTACATAGTCATGAAATCTCTCACTCTATCAAGGAAACACATGATGGGATTTGTGGAGGACACTTTAGTGGTCTAGCTGTCACTAAATGCATCCTTCACCTTGGCTATTATTGGCCTACCCTTAACCAAGACTATTGTGATTATTTAAATAAGTGTTTTAAGTGTTGAAATCATGCTAATTTGAATCATGTTCCTAGTCATGGTCTTCAAGTCTCTAAGGATTTCTATCCCTTTTTTCAATGGGGATTATATCTCATTAGTGAAATTAACCCTCATTCTTCATAGCAACATCATTCTATCATCACTATAAAAAAATATTTCACCAAGTGGGTGGAGGCTATTCCCCCCATCTCAACCAAAGCTGATAAAATTATCACCTTCATTAATCATCACATTATTTACCATTGCATTGTTCCTTATAAAATCATCACTAATAATGGCAAATAATTTAAAAATAAAAAGGTACAAGGGCTTTGTAACACCTTTAGCATTAAGTTAAGATTCACATTGTCATATCATCCACAAGCTAATGGACAAGCTAAGGTTTCTAACAAAATAATTTATAAAATGCTAACTAAAATGGTCAATGCATTTGGTTGGGATTGTCACTTATACATTCCCTTTGTCCTATGGGCATATCGAACCCCTACAGGTGTTATCCCTTTCTCTCTTGTCTTTGGAGTAGATGTTATCTTGCCTCTCAAAGTCCAAATTCCATCCCTTCACATATCCCTAAAGGATATCATTTTGGAGGGAAATTATCATCAAGAACATTTAGCCCAACTTGAGATACTTAACAAGAGTCATTTGGCCGCACTCAACCATCTTTATGTCTATCAAAAAAAAATCAAGAGCACTTATAACAAGCACCTAAAATAATGAGAATTCAATATCAGAGAACTTATCTTAAAGTAAAATCAACATATAACTAATATGGAAAGAAACAAATGGGGCAGGTTTGATTTCAATTGACTTGGACCGTATATCATAATGCATAAGTATGGGTCAGACGCTTACTAATTATCATCTTTTGAAGGGAAACTAGTACCTGAGCCCCTTAATGCTTCACATTTGCATCTATTATTTTGTTAAAAGAATATCAAACTCATATTTTGTCTCACTTAAGCTCGTCCCTTATTTTATGATATTATCACCTTCATCCCCTCACTTTGAAGACAACTAATTAAATCATAGAATCATGTGATTATCCATCACAATATTAGCCTAAATCCTAAATATGGGTACCACATCTCTGCCCATGGCATGATTATAATGGATAATTTTCATCCCTAATAAGATGAAATCCCATGGTCATTGTCTCTTTAATCATCCTCTCACCCACTATTAAACCTTCTTGTGCTATAGTTTTTCCTTCATAAAAGTAGGCCTTAATCCTATATAAGCAATTCTATGACTACAAAAGCAAGAAAATAAAAATCATATATCCTACAGGTCATATCTAGCATTGCAGATTGCTCCTTTGAAGGGAAATTGCCAAAATAACTCAAAATTGCTTAAAATAAGGCAGACTGCTCCCTTGAAGGATAGTTATCCAAGCCTAACAAATTAAAATATTAAACCACTCCTTTGAAGGATCGCTAAGTCAAATATTTGTAAAAACAATTAAACTCATGGAAGATTCTTGAATTGATCAAATTCCCCCACCTCTCAAAAAAAATAGCATCAAAAGGACCCATAGTCAAAATTCAAAAAAAGAAAAAAAAATTGGAAGCTATAATCAACTTTCACAAAATTCAGAAAGTAGACTTCCCACATCAATCAGTCTACACCAACTAAGACTTGTTTATAATGGCTCTTTGGCAACCACTAGAAGGGGCAAGGTCACCCCACAAGAAGGTTCCGTTATCATCCATCTCCCTTTTTACCCTCCATAAAACAAATAATTTTGAGCTTACTTGACACTATGTGATCAAGAAACTTCTTATCAAACCAATGAATGTTAATGTGAAGCATACGAAGGCCTTATGATCATAAGCCAATAAACTCTCCTATTTTTGTTCCTCATCAATAAAAGAGCATCGTGTCTCCTTCCTTGTTTTTCATACCCACTTGTTGAACATTCATTAAGACATTTGTCTTTTAATTATTTAAGCTTTCTTCTCTCCTTTCCTCTCTTTTCTTACATATAGTTTTGTTTTCCAAACTTAGTCTATATGTTAAGATAATTTAAAGCATTTTAAAATCAAATCTCATCCAAATAAATTAAATCATAAAATTTAAATACATTTAAGAGCATTATGTGTTCTATTAAATAATTGTCATTAACCATTCACCTCATTTGTTTTAAGTGTTTTTTATCATAAAAAACATTTTATTACTTTATCCAATCAAAATCTCATTTTAATCCATTAACATCTCATCTATCTAAATCAAATTGAATTCTATCACATGCAATCCATAATAACTTTTATCATAAAGTTAACCACCACATTTTATCATTTTTATAAACTAGATGAATGAATCAAACCATTATGTTATCCATCACATATCTAAGTATGGGATCACATAGATTCATTAGTTTAAAAATCCACATTTAAATGTCAACATTAAATTAAGCATACACCTACTAACCAGGAAAAATGCTAAATCAATCACAACATGTCATAAACATCATAAATATCATGAAATGAATCATCACATGGGCATAAATAATCATAAACATTATACATCACCATAACCAACATCATAAATTGAATCATATATATATATATTTCAAATTTCCATGTCTCTCAAAATGGTATATACATCTCATTGCATCAACTCATAGGCTGGAATCAAAATCATAATAATATAAAAAGAGTCAATAGTCTATGGTGTAGGGGTATTACTATCCCCTAGATCCTATCCATATCTCATACCTTTTTAAGCACCTATAGATGCTTCCTAATCACTAGGTGTTGTGCTACTAAGTCTCCCTCCCACAACCTTCTGTAATACATACTCAGCATACCAGGGCATGTCTGGAAGCTAGCTGAAAACATGTGCCTCATAATACCTCAACTCCTCCATTGTCACCACATATCTAGACATGGGAATGATCTAAGATGGTCTTATAGATGCCCATCCTCCTGTCTGTCTCAAAGCATCTCACTCAAATTATATCAAGGTCACCTGTGCTTGTAACCCATCCCTCTCATGCATGATAGTACCTCACTAACCCTATGTTCCATCCCTCTCCTATGTGATAGTGTCCAACTGTGCTTGTGCATAATCCCTCTCCTATGTAAGGGTGGCTACCTATTGTCATGCATGGTCCCTCTCTTGAGTGATGTTAGTTCTCATGCATGGTCCCTCTCTTGAGTGATGATAGTTCTCATGTATGGTCCCTCTCTTGAGTGATGGTAGCTACATATGCCTAGAGACTATTTCTCTCCTAGGTCCTCACTGTTATCTACCCCTTCACCGTGTCTCTCTCTAGTTTCATGGAGGCTAGCACTACTTGTGTTGAAGCTAATGTTGCTCTCACCTGATCCCTCTTGGTAGTTACATGTCTATCTAGATCATCCACATCCATCTCATCCTCCTCTTGTATCTCCACACCTGTAACATGTTGATGTCCACTTATACCTCCAGCTAGACCCTATCCCCTATATCCCCCAAACATTATGTCATATTGTCCCTACCACCACATGATATACTCTTATGTCACCCCAACATCATATACATCTAAAAAAATTGGTAGCTCCTCATACATTAGCTCATCCTCTACTGGATGTGGTGGAGGTAATGGTGCCTCTGCATCCTCAGGTCTATATCTTAGGAATGCTCCCAAAACATCCTATACTAGGATATACTACCTCCTAACATGGTCGAAGGGGATCAACTCTATCTCCTATTATCACCTCTCGTATATCCATCTAAAGTTATGAAAGGAAAATATATGTGTCAATCCCCCTCTATGGTGGGAATGTTGTGTATGTTCGCTATATAACCTCCCCATCCACCAAAACATCTAGCCACTATCTAAACCAATCTAAGTCTCACACCTCCACCCCTATTTATAGTAGTGCCATGTTAGATCACCATATCATGAACACTAATCTAAATCTAGATTGATCATATGTGTGCCAAGGAAACCCAATTGGTAGTAAAATAATGATATGCTTGTATGCCCAATAGTATAGTAAGAAATATATGCTCATACCATAACATATATGTACTCGATAGCCTAACAACTCCTGATAAACCTAAACCAACAGTGTTGGGGCCCATGAAAAGACTATTTGATCCTCGATCATGTATACCATCACACCTAATATTACTTAGGTAAATCTACCCCCACTCAAGTCCAAAAGTGTAGAGAAGGTGACTTCTATCATCATCATGGTCATGAGCCATCTCTCCTCCCTATCCATGTGGTATAGATCAAAAAAATATAATCCCCATGCATTCCATCTCACCTCTATAAAACCATCTCCAAATATCTTGTCCATATAGGCATCTTGCTCATCACTGTAGATATGCTCTATTGCTCAACCCTATATGGGTAGCCTCAAAATCCAATGGATGTCCTCTAGAAGGATGGTGATCTCTCCTATTAACAACATAAAAGTGTTGGTATCCAGGTCCCATCTCTCGATGAGGACTACCAACATTACCATATTGTGAGGCACACACTAATAATACCACATGCCACCCAAAACCAC
This sequence comes from Torreya grandis, assembly GCA_037957365.1. NCBI lineage: Eukaryota > Viridiplantae > Streptophyta > Pinopsida > Cupressales > Taxaceae > Torreya > Torreya grandis. Next base: position 999,494 of record JARHVA010000698.1, read on the forward strand.
TATCATCATGTGATCCCAATCCTCCCTGGTCATGTCTCTATACACATCCTCCAGGAGCAGCAGCACCCAATCTCACATAGTCAGCATCACCTTCACCTACAAAGTTAGATAAAAACCTTAGTTTACCCTACACTTTCCAAGATAATGCAAACATGCCACCTATCACACTACCCCTACCAAACTCTTCCTTTACAATCAACCCATCTTGTACCTACATCTAATAGTTATTTCTAAGCCTAGGTATTATACACCTGAGCTAAGCCTACCCAAAATCTTAGCTACCTTAACCATTTTCTAAACTTTGGCCCTTTTTCTAAGGATCGATGTTGTTCAAGCATCAACTGACAATGATTCCCTGTTGAACTATTATCATTTGACCTTCAACTAATACTGGTTGAGTGTTAGGGTCGGTGTTGGTCCCAACTTTATTAGTACTAGATCACTTACAGATCGATGTTGGTCATTGTGTATCAATGTATGATGGCCCCCAAACCCTATTCTTCACCTAAACTACACTAAAAAACCTACAATACCCTACTCTACTCCCTCCCCTACCCTATTTCTAGCTACAATCAAAATAACAACTATAATTTTTTAACCTACCCTCTCAAATTACCTTTACCCAAAATTAAAAAAAAAAACTAATCATTCACAAACTACCCACCCATACAATATATATCCCTAATATAAAACCAAACATGTCACAATACTAGAGCACCTACCTAATTTGCATACATCTCTATGGTGGAGCCTATTACATAGTCATTCCTCACCCTCCACACTAGGCTTGTCCACCTACTCATCGCATCCTTGTCCCAATCTATCCCACCAAAAACACTTGGCACCTTATCTAACAATTAACACTACACTATACCCCACACTCAACTCAAAGTCAACCCCACTCTACTGCTCAAAATTACAAGTTTTTTTATCGCACCTATCTTTGCTAAAGACAAAATGACGTAACAAAGTAACATGCCCAAATTGGAATGTTTTGACATTTTTAGGTCATCAAATGCCTTTTAGGGTTTGGTCGGTGATCGATATTGATCACCCCCAGGGCCAGGACAACTGATGTTGGTCAACCTTGACTGACATCGATTGACCCATTTAGGGTTTTTAAACCCCTACTCTCCCTTTTCACCCAAAGGGACCCCTTTTCCAGCATATACCCACCCCTTAAAATATACCTTTGGTCACTTAGACTACTTGTTCCATTAGTTTCACCATAACCTAGCCTTTCTTTTATTAAATTGACCCTTTCACCCACCATACCATGCTTCACAATATTATGCACACTCGCCCTTTTACATCACCCTTTCAGGTGTCTTGGAAATTACCCATTTGCAGTTCTAGTAACTACAACCAATTCTGCCTTCTCAAGATCATCCTACTTTTGGCCCCCATGCGAATATGGACACCTTAGCATGGAGACTTACATTTATAAGAGAACCCATATCCGCTATGCTTAATGTGGTGATCTAGTTCACTTATCACTTGTCCTCTTCAATGCAGCCTTATTTGCCACTTCATCCCATCCTACCTATTTTTACCTCTTATACACACTTGTCAAACCCATACCTAACTTTGTTTTCACCTTAATTGCATCCCTATTTGAGGGGGAACACCTCCTCTCATACTTGGGGCATTTAACCTTCCAAAGCACCTATTATTTTTATTTTTCAGCTTGAGGATTAACCTACACAATAAAAAAGGGCAAAATGTAGACACTAGAAAACTGTACCACATGGTTATAGTAGTCGAAAACACCTCTTAGGCCCCTTGGCCCACTTGGGTTATATATATTTATTAAAATACTTAAACACACCCATTTACCCCATTTTAGCTAGTTTAATTAGTTAATTATTTTAAATAAGCCTATTTACACCTCCTCACCCAAATCCATGGCTAATTGATCGACACCTAGCCTTAAGACTATTTCCCACCTAGGAATTTAATGTCCTAACCCCATAGACTTATTCTTCGTGCATACCAATGAAGCCTTAAATAACCTTGGATCATTTCTATTGGTATTAATAAATAATCTTAAGTTCTAGCTAAATTTAGCAAGTTTGGACTATTTCTCCCTGACTGACATTGGTCACCCTTTGACTGATGTCGATTGACCAGGGTCAACATCAAATATTTAAGGTAGGCTAAAAACCCTACCTCATGAGGTTGAAACATCTTTTGTGTAAGAATATTAACTCTCAATTGAATCCAAGCTTCTAGGCGAATTAAAAAACCAAACCAAAGACATCAAAGGGCTTCATCAACTCACCACAAAGAGATCAAGCACCATTACTCTGTCCACATTACTCCAGGATACCAAGTAGCTTACATCCAACCTTATGACTTCTCCAAGCTATCAAACTCTAAAAGATAAATATCTTACACTTAAACAAGTTCAATTATTGATTTTTAATAGTTTTACTACTTGCATCAATTTCCCATCTCTCCCATATCCTCCCTTGTGTTGGAGTTCTACAACTCCAAACACTCCATCTCCCACCAAACACCCATAGACCATTCCCAATTACTTGAGTGCCAAACTCCTAATTTTAATACCTTTATGAATCCATTTTATCCTCATAACCAACATTAAACCCAGAAACAACCCATAAAGCCCTCTTGCAACTCACCCAACAACTATTTTACCCCAAACCAAAAACCATAGGGACCAATATTGATCAACTATGACCAACATCGATCGTCCTTGATTGGCATCGATTGCCTTGACTGATACCAATTGCACTCTGACCAGCATCAGTTACTATGTGATTTATTTTCATAAAAAATAGCAAGCTATTTCCATCTAGCAACCTTCACCCAAATTTTGGTTTTTAGATTTTTGTCACATTACAGAGTCTTAAACCATTTTTTGAATTAGTTTTTAGCGTTTTAGCATTAGTTTTTAACAAGCTATTGCTATTTTTGTAAAAACACTTCATTTTTAGTCAAAAACATTTCTTTCATTGAGTTTTAGTACTTTCTATTACTTTATGCAATCAACTATTTCTATTTTTCATAACTTAATTTGTTTAAAGAGTGGACTGACATCCCCCAAAAAAGTCTAGTACTTCTTGGATCTAGCATTTGCTAGGCAATCCACCCATCTATCTTGATAATCAACCATTTTATAGTTGATTTCTTATTATAGGTCATCCTCCCAAGCCAAAGAGTTCTTTATATTGAGTGGATCACGAGCACACAACTAAGTACATATTATTCTAAACCATACCCTTCTTTTTAAATATTTACTAATTTTTCTAGAAAAAGAAAATAAACACAAAAAAATAGTGAAACACAAAGTCATTACCACTTTGAATGTAAGTTGAACTACTGCACAAGACCCAATATAGGCTTAAATTCTAATGCATAAGTGAAAAACAAAATTTATATTAGTGTCCATAATTAACAGTAGTAGGGCAATGATATTGAAGTTCATGAACAAAAATAAAAACACAAAACATAATAAAGAAATAAAAAAATAAAAAGAACCAAATATAGTAAAAATTTATTAAAGAGTTTATTGTAGTCATATAAAATGCAAAAATTGGTAACTTGAGTGTGGCTAATGACACCCGACCCATAGTTCTCTCTTCCTTGCTCTCATGACCCTTCTAGGCACCTTTTCATTGATTCTCAGTCATCTGTAGGCTTTCAAGACCTCATTTTAGCTTGGTTGGGACCCTTTTTCCATGCTTATTCCATCCCCTAGGTCCTGTACCCTCATGATAATAGCGCCCAACTTAGACTATAGCACTGGACCCTAGGATGTCCCCTTTTCGATGCTCCTATCCAATCACATTTTGATCCTAAATAACCATTTCCTTCATATTCTTATCCCTCTTCTTGTTGGCCTTACGTGATTTCATTTAACCCATGACCAATAGATTCCTATAAATATCCATTCAAAGATCATTTGGAAAGAGTTGGAAAATATCACTAAGCAAGCAAGAATATAAGAAAGACTATTCAAGCAATCTTCTCTATTCTCTTCATACAACCAGCCAATACACTTACAAGCTCATTCCAATCCTTACACCATCCCATAGCCACCTCAAGCATATCTATTTTTAGCATTTTTTGCATTCTCATATCATAATTTCATTAAGCACTTTCAAAAAGAGAACTACATATGGCTTGATCCCTCTTTGAAGTATTGGTATGTAGGTAGTGTGCCCACAAATGGGTTGTGAAGCACTTTTAATGCATCTTATACACACTAATCCCTCTCTTTTCTCAAATTCCTATTCAAGTTTATTGGAGACCTAAGATTGAATATAAATAAGCTCTACAAGGAGCTCTATTGAGAGTTAATATTTTAAATTTCATAGGTAGGGTCTTACAGGAGTGGCGAACAAAACCTATAAATTTCAAACCTTTGTGACTAATCTAGATAATAGTGGCAAGAATAGGACTATGGCACTAGACCTCAAAGCATCTTATTTTTGGTGCTCCTATTCAATTAGAAAACAAAACCCAGATTAGGTACCTGATACTATCCCAATTTTGTGCAATTAATATCAGCCTTCATCTCAATCAGATTAGCACAGTTTTAAGCTAAGTTGCATTTCTCTCTATTCACTTGCTATTTGTAAAAAGTCTATACAAAAATCAAAATTAACAAATCAGTAGGTTAATTATGACATAATTATTAACTGATTTACCTTACTCAGACTTTTAACTAAATAGAAATAAATACACCAATTTTTCAAATAGGTTAAATCATTTGGTGAACTCGACTTATTCTGTTTGCACACAAAAACCTTAGAAACCCTAGGATAATTTTCCTACTAATTTTTCATATATTTTTCTAATTTTTTACCTGCATAATAAAATTTAAAATTAGCATTAAATTTTAAAATTTCATATTAATTTTAAAATATATTTCTTTCAAACCCTAGTTGCCCATACTAGGTCCCAATAATTTTCTAGTAATTTTCCAATACTTTTCTAAATTTTTACTTACATATTTAAATCAAAAAATCCATTCAAATTTCAAAAACCAATAGTAATTATAAAAAATAATTACTTTTCAAAACCCTAGTGCCATCTACTAGGTCCCATTAAATCACTAATTTTTCATTAAACTTTTGATTTTTTACTTGCATATCTCACTCAAAAATTCACTTTCAATTTCAAATTTTCATAGTCATTTGTCAAAATATCATCTTTCAAACCCTAGTTTCATACACTAGGTCCTATTGCTTTTGAGATATCACCTTAAATTCTAAAATCCAATTTCAAAAATGTGTTTCATTTATTTACAGTTATTTCTTGCATTTCTTGCACAAAATAAGGATACGATCATTGGTCCTATCATGTACATGAATGATGAAGTATAACATATGTTAGTACAAAGATTCATTCTTTACATTTCATGATTACTTTTTATAATAAGGGATGATATTACAAAATTCATTGCTAAAAATGTACAAAATTTCAATATTCCTTTTGCAAACTCTCTCTCACTCATATGGAAAAAATTTCTAGTTCATCATGCTAAACATGTCAAAAATGTTATGATTCATGTCAAAATTTCCTATGCATCCATGCACAATTTCATGCTCTCTACCCTTTTCTCTCTATCTCTCATTTGGAAAACATTTCAAATTTATCTTGCTACACATATTAGACATATCATAACACATGTCAAGTTCTTTATGCATCAATGCACAGTTTCATACTCTCTATCCCTTGTTTGTTATCTCTCATGTGGAACGTTCTATATAATCATATTGCTATACAACTTATAACTCCACTTACATGCATTTTAGCCCATATACATGGTTTCTACCTAGATGTATATGCCTCCTTGGCTACTCTTATTTCAATGTCATATTTCATGCAGAGGAAAGAAATCCCTTCTCCTCCTTGCCCTCAAGAGGGTGATAGCTACTTTCCCTTTAACTAGGTCCATGCTATCACCCCTCCAAAAGGTGAGGCAGCCTATAATTTTGTTCCTAATGTATACATTCAGCCTATAGCTTCTTCAAACCAGCTTTATCATATGTGATTACATGTTCAATCAAAAGCAACTAGGGTTTGAACTTGTGAGACTTTAAGGGATCAAATCACTAGTATGAGTAAGTTAATTTCAGATTTACAAATGCAAAATCAGCTATTACATGAAAAGATCACAACATTGAAAAATCAGATCATAATGCAAAAGCCTCAAAGGCACCTTAGTGTCAATCATGTCTATGTACCTTCACCTAGTCATTTAGTTGCAAGCAATGTTACATATCAAAACATGAAATCACAACAAAGTAAATCTACAAATAGTGATTCAAAAAGCATTCAAAGATCAAATAAGATTTCAAGTGAGGTACTAAGGGAAATGATTAAATCTAAGTTGATCAAACTACCTCCTCTACATCCAGTAAGAAGATCCAAATATTATTATGCATATCATAGAATGCATGGGCATCACACATATTCATGTTTGGCATTGAAAAAACATATATAACATATAATTGCTAATGAGGACCTTATACCAGGTAAATCAATCAAGTAATCCATAGTGACACATGAACACATTCACAAAGGGTCAAATTTAGAAATAGTACAAAAGTGGTTACCAAAACATAACTCAAAACAACAAAAGGATCAAAAAGTAAAATCAAAGCAATAAACAATACCACAAGCATAGGTAAAGCACGAAAAAGATGCAAATCTACCTATCTAAAATAAGGTTCAATTTTCAATGTAGTATGGGTCTGGTCAAAAATATCTACAACAATTTGATTATCAAGGTCAAGGGTTGGGCAAGCATCCTTAAGGCATCACTACTCCTATTATAGCAATTGATAATGTTTGTCACCAAGGTTTGGGATTTATTGAACATCCTAAGGCAAATCATTCATAGATATAATTTATCAAAGGAAAAGATCTAGATACAAAAAAGTCAACACTAGCATTCCATTAGTTCAAAATCAAGATGATAATGATGAGTGGAATAATACAGGTTATTATGATTTCTAAGATATTGACAATCAATTCGAATATCCAGAATCATATTCGTAGTCATTCCCTCATGCTTCACAATCACACACAATTCTTTTGTTTGATATAGGACACCATGATAGGGAGTCTCCCATGAGACTCATCAGTTAATATCATTTCTTCTTATTATTTCTTGTATATAGCTTCCTTTTAATTACTTGTACATAGTTTCTTTTTACTTATACATAGTTGCTCAGTTATACCTGTACATAGTTTCTTATGCTTGATTGTACATAGCTTTAATATTTCAAAAATACAAAAACAATACAAAAATTTCAAAATATAAAAACATTCAAATAACTCAAAAACACCAAAAACATTTTGATTATATGCATCATCCATGTTTTACATATTTACTACTATGCTAGACTTACATTTATTATTCTATGCTATTGTTTCTCGATTTATCTACATTACCATGCTTTATTTGATCTTCTTTGAGTATGTGCAGTGACATCCGAATCCTTGATTGCTTCACTCTACCCATTGAGAGGGCATCCTACTTCTACATTCGAGACATACATCGATATATTCACCCACTACGGGCATCTTCTACATGATTACAACATCCAATTAATGTCATTCCTACACCACACACTCTAGTTATCATGATGATGTACATTATTTACTAGCTTATACATATTTATTCTATCGACATTCTAATAGTATATAACACTTATGTATTCCTAGCATACACTTAGCCCTATACTAAAATGACTTGCATACCTTCACAATCTTGCTTTGATTACTTAGATGTGATTGTGTTTTCTAGTTTTTACATGCTTTCTTTTCTTTCTTAGCATTAGCTTGATGTGATTGCATTTTCTAGTTCCTATTTGTCTCTTGTATGTGCTTAGGACATTTTCTAATGTCCTTTTCTTTTATTCATGTGTGTGTGCCTTTGGACATTTCCAATATCCATTGTTTGTACTCTCTTATGTGTTTGTTTCAAATTGTATGTATATGTGGCACTTGAACATGCTTTGTATGCTTGATTTCTATATTGAGTGACATGTGACCATGTCCCTTATTTGTTTGGCCCCTTGGTCATTCTTGTATGCTTCTTGCTTCTTGCCTTGTGTGCTTGTTGCTTGATTAATTTTCAATTATTTGCAATACTATGATCCACATCATGAATTCTCTTGCTTTCTTGGATGCCATGATGGACATCATGTTCCATCCCTCCATGACAACTAACAACTAACAACTAATCAGACTTCTAATTCCAGTTCTAGTTCAGTAAATTGCATATGATATTACATTTTTATATCTATCTAGGCATACCTCTATTTATCTAACAATATCTCTATACAAACCATGTTATATCTTGAGATATCTTGTCAATTATAATTGCTATATCATGTATTTTTGTAACATAACACACTTACAAGGCTATTTTCTTCTGAGGGAAATCATTGCAGGGTCTTCAGTCCTACCTTCAGAAGAGAGGGAAAGAAATAGGGGTTTTATCATAGAGATTAGATCTCCTACTAGTAAAAAAAATAGCTTCTAGAACAACAAGACCTCAAACTAGGCAAAATAGATCAAAAAAATAGTGATGAGTTTAGCACAATTTTTAGTTTCAACAGAGGACAAAAAAATCGAACATGGACAATAGTGCCAGACACCAGGGTGTCCTATTTTTGATGCTCCTATCCAAACAATAGAAAAATCAAATTTTCCAGAAGCAAGAAAAAAAGTAGGTTCAAATACAATTTTGCACATTCAAACTAGTTCAGAATCAGTAGTTTTTTATACACTCTCACTCAAAAAATCTAGATATAGGGGGAATCATGCATGGCATGATGGTTCTCACTTCCAATTTTAGATACAACAATTCATATAACTTCCAGATTATAATCCATGTTTTAGATACCAGTGATTGGAGGTAATGTACGTGACACATTTGATTTCTTTTATTTCCAAGTTCAGCATTACCCAAGCATTCTCAGTAGTTGTGTGCCTTATTCCATGTGTAGGTGGTTGGCATTATTTTGGAGTGGATTTCATATAAGCCTAATCTCTAAATTCCCAAGTTCCTGAGTGGCTTCCACATAAGCCTAGTTTTTAGTTTAGGAATGGCTTTCATACAAGCCTAATCTCCATCTTTCGAAGTGGCTGAGAGTGGCCTGATTTCTAACATACATTCAGTTATCCATGCCAACATTGTCAAATTATAGAGCATTCATTGGCTTTATGAGCCATCTCATTCAACACATAATTCATACCGATATCAATTTATAGCTTCACTTCATGGGGCAATGATGGAGCCAAAGTAATAGCTAACTTTTGTATTCTTGAGCCACCTATTTAGAGGGATTGGACACACAATCTAAGTATCGATTAGCACATGCATGATCATCTAGCTTCACTTAGTAGGTGACGATGGAGCCAAAAGGCCAGCCTTTGTATTCTTGAGCCAGTCTCGAGGAATTGATCACTTAGATTCATTCATGATATAACCTTTGGTACAACATCATCCAGCATTACTCAGCATAATCCAGCATCACTCAGCATCACAATAGGTTTTGTATTGGTTCACGTACTTGGTGAAGTGTATTCATTTCTTTATCTCTCTCTCTCTCTTACCCAGCTTTGTACATTCTTATTTTAGATATAATATATCTAATAAGAATTGATATACTCTTTTTTATTGTAGGTTCACACTTTGTAGTGTGCTCTCTCTATGCACACCCAACACCACAATAGCTTCATGAGCTTCACCCTTATAGGTAAGTTTAGGTACATTTTTTATTTTTTATTTTATCCTAGTATTTCACTTTTCTGCATCACTATAATAAAGGGGGGGAAATGTAGTCATATAAAATGTAAAAAATCGTAACTTGAATGTGGCTAATGACACCCAACTCATAGTTCCCTTTTGCTTGCTCTCATGACCAATCTAGGTACCTTTTCGCTTATTCCCAGTCATCTGTAGGATTTTAAGACCTCATTTTAGCTTAGCCAAGACCCTTTTCCATGCTTGTTCCATCCCCCCAAGTCCCATAACCTCATGACAATAGCACCCAACTTGGAATATAGCATTGGACCCTAGGGTGTCCCCTTTTTGACACTCTTGTCCAGTCACATTTTGAGCTCAAATGACTCTTTCCTTTTGATTCTTACCCTCTTCTTGTCATCCTTGTGTGATTGAATTTAACCCATGACCAATAGATCCTTATAAAAATCCATTCAAAGATCATTTCGAAAGGGTTGGAAAATATCACTAAACAAGCAAGAATACAAGCAAAACTATTCATGCAATCTTCCCTATTCTCTGCATACAATTAGCCAATACACTTACAAGTTTATTCCAATCCTTACACTAGCCCCTAGCCACCTCAAACATATCTAACTTTATCATTTCTTGCATTCTCATATCACAATTGCACTAAGCACTTTCAAAGAGAGAACTACATATGGTTTGATCCCTCTTCAGAGTATTGGTATATAGGTAATATTACCAACATAGGGTGTGAAGCATGTTCAATGCATCTTACACACACTAACCCCCTTCTTTTCTCAAAGTCTAATTCAAGTTGATTGGAGACCTAGGATCAAAGATAAATCAGCTCTACAAGGAGCTCCATTGAGAGTTAAGCTTCAAAATTTCACATGCAAGGTTTTATAGGAGTGGTGGATAGAACCCAAAAAGCTCAGACCTCTATGTCTAGTTTGGACAATAGTGGCAGGAATAAGACTATAGTGTCAGACCCTAGAGTGTCATATTTTTGATGCTCCTATCCAATCAAAAAATGAAAGCTAGGTCCAAGTTCTTAATATTATCCCAGTCCTACATAGTTAATAACATCCTTCATCTTAGTTTGATCAGCATAGTTCTAAGCTAAGTTACATTTCTCTCTATACACTTTCTATTTTTAGAAAGTCTATACAACAATCAGAATTAACAAATTAGTAGGTTAATTATGGCATAATTATTGACTAATTTATCTTACTCAAACCTTTAACTAAATAGGAATAAATACACCAATTATTCCAAATAGGTTAAATCACACACACACACACACACACACACACACACACACACACATTGTGAGGAAAATTGAATAAGATGAAGGCAAATAATAAATGTAAATGGAGCAGAGGTAAACAATTATGGAAATTAGACATACAAGAACTGTTCTAATGCATAAATATAAATTAATATATCTAATTTTTTATTTTGACTAAAACTAATGTAGTTAGTGCTTAGTGTCAGTAATATTGACACATTGTCATAATTAAGGTAGTAAATTTCATATAAAGTATTTAATATGATAGATTTAAAATATTAAAAAAAAAGAATAGGTTATTAAAAAATAAATTTATTATATAGTTTAAAAAATATAATAATTAATATTAATTTCATAATATATTTTTCAAATTCATTATTTTATTTATTTACATAGAATTGCACATTAAATGTTTTTAAATAAATAATAATAAAATTGAAACTAAATTTATAATAACCAATATTTTTAAATACAAATTAAAATTTATAAATATTTAAAAAATAGATAATAAGATTGAGAGAACCATGGTTTTATAAGCATTTTATTTCAATTTAAAAATATGCTTAAACATACAAATCTACTATATTTGATAACCCTAGCCATAATTATATTAGAGATTATTTGTCTCAACACATGAGTACTCCTTGTTATGTAGCAACATTTCTCCATAAAGTTAAGAAAACTTAATTTTTATTTATTTTTTATTATACTTTACTTTTTTACTTCCTTTGCCCTACTTTAATCATTTGTAAACATGTATAATTTTTAGTTATTTTTTGTTATGTGGAGACGCTCTGATAGCTCCTTTTGGCTACTCTAAGTTTGTTGTACTTTTCGACTCCTATTGACCTACTTTGATCATTTGTAAACTTCTTTCTTTATTTTCTTAATACAAGTTCTATGAATAAGCAATACCTTTACTATAGAATGATAAGCTAAATCTTTACCTTTTTCAAAATTATTTAACCATGTAACTTAAAAGTATTGCCTCCACCTCAACATTTGGAGGGAAGCCTTTTCAGAAAACCCTACATATATTTAGTCTCACTTTACACAAAACAACATACTCTTATTTGGAATATAGACCATGTCAATGGCATAAAAATACTTTAACTTGAGTCCAATAAATGGAATATCTTAAAAGAGAATCAAAATAAAATTATTTTCTTTGTTCAATTCCAAAAAAAAAAAAAAAAAGTAACCTATTTGATCCTTTCAAAAACCACTTTGCATTTAGATCTTCAAATCCTGACATTTAATTGATACTTTCCCAATACAAGTTTATGAAATTCAAGTTTACCACTATGGTCTAATTGAAGAGATCTCCCTAATTTACTAGGAGTTACTTATTACTAGACATTACTTAAAACTAGTTTATTGAAATTATTATGTTATTAAAAAATATTAATATGTATTCTTAATATCAAAATTAAAATTAAATTTTTTTGCAACTAAAATGATATACTCCATACGTAGAAGGTATATTTGAATAACATTACAGATCAACATTCACTCCAGACTCCACATTAATACTAAATATTTCCTTTCCATCCAAAACTATAATTTAACTTGGATGGATTCCTATCATGTATTTGAGAGAATCTCATACAATAAATTTCTATGTAAGCTTCAATGCTCACTATAACATTATAAGTTATAGTTTGACAATAAAAATTCCATACCACTTACGAGGAAGGACTTCATTGAAGCATGGATCATGAGGGATAAATAAAAAATAGTCATACCATATAATAATTGAATTTAAATATGTATGACAAATATGTTCAATGATTGTATAGTATCTCTGTTATTTGGAACCTGATCACTCATCTTTAAGAACTTCATTGGGGAACTTCTATGATTCTACTAATATAGCAAACTAAACTTTGTTTATCTTTCCAACAAATAAGGGAGGTAAAAAGGTTTCAACCCTATAACAAAAGAGTGTAAGTGCTGAGATAGTTATATTTTATGATTGAGATATTTTCTCTAGGGCTAATCTCTCTTTACTTGTGTTATTCTAGTATCTTTCAGTGTTTTTCAATGAAAATTTGTGTAAAAAAAAAACTAAGATTCAATAAATTTTCTCAAATTACATGTATTTTATAAAACATCTCTCTCTCTCTCTCCCACCTTTAATCTCTATTTCTCATAAGTTATTGAACTAAATTAAAAAACACCTTTGTAATCATGAAGGTGGACTAAAATAGCATGGAATGATCCTAGAAAAACCCTTTCTAGTATAGCTATTGGGAAAAGACTTGTTAAAAGCCACGTTGTCAACGTGGATTAAAGCAAGTCTATGTTTTATGGATTATGTTGATTTTGGATTTATGTGGTTGAGGTGATTATGGATTTAGACAAGTTTAGGCTATAGATTGGATTGTTTGATCACCTTGATGATGTAGTGATCATATTAGACATTGTTTAGGGATTTTGATTTGTTGGGATTTGATGAAAAAAATTTATCAATGTGTTTTTGGATTTAAGGGATGTCTATGTATTTGTTGATGTTGGATTCAGTTCTCATTTGGTGTAGTGTAATTTGTGGGTTTTTCAAACAATATGAGTGTCAACAATACACAAGGCCCGTGCTAGTATAAAGGGTGTGCAACACAACTAGTAGGCAACATATCTACTCTCATAAAGTGGTAACTAGATTGGTCTCCCAACCCTCACTCCATGGTCTTATGTCATGAGTAATATTTGGGGATGTTTCCCTTGCACTACTAATTATTTGCAGTCAATAGGTCTTAAGCTAAGATTTGTTAGGCTCTTTAGATGCATCCCCTAAATACCTTGTTGTACATGGAGCCCAAGTCTATGTTGGTACATGGAGCCCAAGTCTATGTTGTAAGGATGTTGTCTAATGCCTGGGTATTGGAGTATGATCTCCTCACTTCATGGAATCCTTTATGGGGAATCCCTTTTAGCCTTATGACAACTATCCTTGGATTTTTATACCCTATCGGAACATGGGGTGTGGATCAATGCACGGTGATTAAATCCATGTCACAACCCTCATAAAGACTATAAAAAGATCATGGGTTTGACTCTCATTGTAGTATGGGTTATAGTAGAAACTATGAACAAAAAATCAATATTCTCCCTAAACTGAAACAAACTACCTCTTATTCAGCATAAGAAAAATGAAATCAAAATGTAAACTAAATAAGAAACAAATGCCAAATTTATACCTCAAATTTATATTTGAATATCCTTTCCCTGTTGTTGTATATTTTATCCAATGCTTGAGGATGGATTGATGTTTGATCTCTTGATGTATGATTGCTCTTGCTAACTCAATATTTTGACAACACTTTGGTAAGAATTGTTTGAATGCTTGGCAAGGTGATATCACTATATTGGATTCTTGGATTCTCTCTATACATTTGTATGAGGGTGTAGCCCAATTTATAAGAGCTACATGGAGAAATTGATGGTCATGATTGATCCTTGATGGATCTTGATCAATGGTGGAGAATAAAGGAGCATTATGAGTTAGTTTAGGTATTAGAATTTGCTCCAATTTTAAATTCCATGGAGAAGTCTAGAGAAGGTAGTGAGGAACTCAACGCATGGTGTGGAGCTCAAGGAGGAGATTAGGATATTCTAGAGGATGTTAGTATAATAAATGAGGGATTAGAGGGATTAGTGATGGGATTTTCTAAGAACGTTAGTGGAGGTAGTTAGGTGTAGTTTCAAAGGAATATAAAATTCCTTAAAGATTATAAGGACCTTGCTAGAAATTAAGTGGGTGCTAAGTAGATGATTAGTTGGGATAGAAGAATAATGTGAGGAGGAATACAGTTGGGACGATGGAAGAAGATGCAAAGGGGATGAATGTTAGTAATGGTGATATTATGAAGATTAAATTCATGATATTAGTATGATGGCAATTGATGTCAAAAGATGATAAAATTAGTAATGACAAAGGAGAGGAAAATTTTAGATATCTATAGTTGCAAATGTTACAACTCATCCAGATGGTTCATTTGAGCTTATATGCAAACTCCAAGGATTGAGAGGGCATAAATATAATCCTAAAGAAGGAAAAAGACATCAGAGAAAGGTAGTGAGATGTGTGTAGTTGGATTCACATCATTTTTGGTGACTTTGAGTTCTTGTTCATAATTTTCTCATTATTGTTAGCTATAAGGGATTGGTTCAAGTGTGTAAATACAGAGAAGGTTGTATAAGTGTAGATAATTCATTGTATATAAGTTTGGATAGGATGTAGTGATAGTTTTTTCTATGAAGACCATAACAGGAAGTACCTTGTATATTTTTTACATTTCATAGAGGAAGTGGAGCACATTCGTTTACCCACTAGAGTTTCTCCCACCTTGGGTTTCTCCAGAATAAAAATTGGTGTTTAACTTGTGCTTTGCTCATTCATTTACTTCATGTTCATGTTTATCAAGTTTTGCATTTAATTTTATATACTTATTCATCTCTGTTTTGGCATGTTTAGCAATATAGACAATCATAATTCCAATTACTAATGAGCTATCCATTTACTATGAGTGTTGATGAAGCTAAGAGTGGAATCTACACCAAGCTTACAGATCAATGTTTAGCCAGCTCTCTCAAATTAGCCTTTGGTATCGCATCTCTAGAGCAAGAGGGGGTTTGATTATGGATCATGGGAGGCACTTGGTGATCCTCCAAAAAACCATCAACCAACTTCCCATCAATACAAGCATCGAGAACCGAAAGAAGAGAAGCCAACTCCCCCTTAGGGGAAATAATCCTATGCACCATGTTAGATATGTGAGAACAAAGTTAAAATTTAGATCCTTTTGTAGCATAGTTTATAGCCCACTATTTGATAGGGGGTGTTGGGGGGTAACATCCCCGAAGTAAAAAATTGAGTCAAACCCATGTTTATAGGAAGACAAATTCCACTAGATTCTATTTTTAGAAAGAAAGTCCTAATGGTATTTTTCTGCTTTATTTTAGGAGGAGGAATCCTAACAATGCTTTGCCAATAAGCGTATCTATATTTGTGGAGTTTGTATGTAATTTACATAGTGAGTTCGCATGTAATTAGTTGATCTTGGAATTAATAAAACTTGATATCTTACACTATGGATGTTTTCTTAGTTTTACTAAAATTTTACCATGTAAATGTTATATTTTATCTAATTAATTATCTCTATTATTATATTTTGTTATTCTTCTATTGTTATAGAGTACGTGATTTCCTAATACGCCATCACCTTCTCATAAAAATAATCTAAGCATTCATAAGAAACATAAGGAAGAGCCACACATTGTGCTAAAAACACACCTTAGTTTCACAAAAGAATGGCCCTCCTCCTTTCTCCAATACTTCTATCAACCCAAGGAAGCTTAAAAAGAATGTGCAGCCACACGTTATCCAATCCGATCACTTGAGAATGTGTATTGTTCTTAAAACTAATTTAATTAAATTAGAAGTGTTGGATATGTGCATTGTAAATCAATATTCCAACGAAAATTATGCTTCCATGCATTCCTAAAATGATTTTTTAAGCGCCTAAATGTCCCACCTTCATGCACATATTTTGTGAGGTTTCCGGTGTAAACTACTTTCCCCAACTTATCAGGTATTCCTACTTCCGTCTATAAGGGCAAATTATATCAAATTATTCATTAATGTCAGTGACAAAAATAGCATCCAAAAATCCGAAGATGAATCTTTTGTGCCAAACATCTTCGTTGTTATTAAGCATTTACATGATTTTCTTCCCAACAAAAAACAAAATGAAGACAGACAAAACTATCGTGTGAATACACCACCATTCATATGTACAATTACGTAACCTCAACCACTTGAAGATTGCATCTTTGACTGCTACGTGGACACCCCCATGATTGTATCCTAATTACCACATGCAAACTCGCCCAAGTAAGACCGAATTTTCTAAAGTTTTTTCAGCGTTCCTAGGACAGATACAATCTGAGCAATTTCCATCACGGAGAGCAGAACGATAGACTGTGACCATCAAAGCATAATAGCGTCCATCCCAGAGAAGTGGAGGAGAGAAAATGAGAAAAGTGGCAAGGCACGGGGAAGGCTATGGGATGTGACGGGCTACTTATTTGAAACCTTCTTTCTCAACTGTAGAAGTTGAAGGTGGCCTAAAAGGTTGTTATATAATGTATAATATAACATATTAATGATGTTATATTTGATGTATTATAATATATGTAATAAATTATAAAATATTATATTAAATACTATATTTTTTTATATAATATTTGATATTTAATATAATAATAAATTATTGTTGTTACTGTTTTATGAGATATGTCATAAATTACAATTAGTTATCCAAAAAGTGCATATTATGTCAAAAGGGATGTAATTTTTTGTTTTGGTAAAGCAGGATTCTGTAAAACAAAAGGTTGTAAGTTAAAAGTCATACCTCACTCAAAACAAATGACCATTGACCCTACTCACCTCTTGTGCATGATGTGGTATGCGTTAGGTTGTGGAGCTAAAAGCTTCACCAGGATGCAAACAGGAGAAGTTACGGAGGATGCAGAGTTGCAGAGAGTTGCAGGGACACTGGCGTCGGTCTGATCAATCGACGTCGGTCAAACAGCAGTGAAGAACCAACCGGCGTCGGTTACCAATCGGCCGACATCGGTCATGGAGGAGCCGACGTCGGCAACTTGTACGTGAACATGCAGTTTGCATGTTGATTCCGAAGAGTCTATTTTTGGACTGTCAGTTTGCATGTCAAACGCTAATTATAGTCTTGAGTTGCGTGTCTAATTATTGTAATTAAGATAGTCTAATTATTGTAATTAAGATAGTCTAATTATTGTCAGTATGAGATCTATATAAGAGACTCATTGGCATGTATTGTAAACTTGTAGCTAGAGAGTAAGAGAGCAATAAGCTCCTTCTGAGAGAGAAGAGCAATGGTGTGTTCCTCCTAGTGCCACAGTACTAAGGTGGGTACTAGTTTGGAGAATCAGCAAGGTTCTTCGTATGTGTATGATCTTGGTCAGCAAGTGTGCATGACTTTCTATAGGAGATCTACAATGGTGAGTAAGGTCTAGTGATTTGCAGGTAGCAGCAAAGAGCAGGGGATCTACTTGGAGTACGGTTGTGTGCTTGGTGTACTGGCAGCGTGCTACTGACTGGTTGGAGAGGTGAACATCAATTCTGTATTGGAGTTGATTGTTGGGACCGAGAGAGAGAGGGAAGAAGGTCTTGAGGTGTGGCGAACATTTGAGGTGGAAGAAGAAGTGGCATCTTCTTTATTGTATATTCTTCTGAGTGATTATTAATACAATTGTGTATTGTCTCTCATATTCCTGTGTTGTTTCATATTTCTAGTTACTTATTGATTCTGGTTAAATTTTGTGTTTAGTTGCTAATACAAGAAGTAATCATATGTGCTCTATTGGTGGAGCAAGATCCTGACAACTGGTATCAGAGCCAGGTTGTAGGTTCAAGCTCTGATACCATCAAGTGGTATCAGAGCTTTTGGTTGGGTTGACTAACATGTGGTTTCAGATCTGGTAGTGTTTGTTGATTACAGGTCACTCACAGGGGTTTCAGATTGAGTGGGAGTATAGCAATGGCAGAAGAAAGTAAGCTACGAATGGAGAAACTGAATAGCACGAATGGTCTGATTGATGGAAAGAAAGAACAGGAAAATAAAGATTGTTGGTTGGTAGCAGATCAGCAGGGAAGCGCAGATGTTGCAGGGGATGTTGCACAGGATGTTCTGGATAAAGTAGAATCTTGGTTTACAGATTTTTTTGTCTCTTTCCATGCAGCCCGAAATAGAGCATCTTTTCACAGGTATGTCTTTGGAGACTTTGGAGAGATTTATTTAGGGGTTGGAGAGCCTTGTCAGATTATTGACAAAGGAGAAGTGAAGCTGAAATTGCAGACAGATGACACACAGTGGTTGAAGGAAGTCATGCAGGTACCAGTCTTGGAGATGAGTCTAATTTCTTCAAGAAATTTGGGTGATGGGAGATGCACTGTAACTCTCACAGCGGATACACTTGAATTAAATGGTGGTAAGAAAGTAGGTATCCTTTATCTATCTACTTATATTACTGATTCACCTTTTGTTACAGAGATGTGGCTTTGTAGGCTTGGCCACATATGTAGGAGGGGAATGTATGTTCTTAAGCGGAAGACAGATGTTTTTGACAAGCTAAAGAACTGGAAAGCCTTGGTGTTCATGGAGGAGATGACGGACAGAGATCAGGTGAGGGAATTGAATTATTCTGAGCAGAGCAGGTTTGATTTGAACAGGATTTTGATCCATGGAGAGCTCGCGGGTAAAAAGTTATCACTCACAGGGGAACACAAGTACCGACGTTGATCATACAGTAACCGACGTCGATGACAGGAAGACCGACGTCGGTCATGAAGGAACTGATGTCGACAGAAGGGACACCGACGTCAGCCAGGGAAACGACGTCGGCAGTCAGGGTCAGTGCAGGGAACTGACATCGGTTGGGAGCAGACTGGGAGATGGTCGAGATCGGTCACTGGAACGGATAGTGGGCGGACAACAAGTCTCAAACGCTCATATGGAGGTCAGAAAGGGTAAGTGAACCTCATATTCGTTGTTCACCTTCTTTATATTGCTTATTGATGGTCAAGAACCAGGAAGATGCGAAGAGGCAATGCAGGTAGAATTCAAAAATAGTGGGAGCTTGGCATGGATGAGGAGTGTGAGTCCTTGGAGAAGAACCAAACAGGTATTTGTTGGTAGAGTTGTCAGCTGGAAGAAAGCACTGGATGAGGGACGGATTCCCAAGTTAAAGAAGAGAGTGGATGGACACAAGAGACAGAAGGCTATGGTCTTGAGGAAGCTGCAGGACAGTGGTACAAGTTTTGACGGGTGGATGACTAAGCATGGCTTCAGTCAATGTCAGTGTAACTATTGTGTTTGTCTTACCAGGTGGATGATGATTGCAACATTATCCAGTTACTGTATGTGGGTGATTTGCTGGCAGGTTTGTACATACAGAGTTTCGCTGAGCTAAAGGTAAAGTTAGTTCAGAGGTGTGTCATGAAGAATTTGGAGCAGCGAAATTCTTTGGCATAAGGGACATGGAGATTTTATCTCCAGTGGGAGCTGATGTGAAGACGGTGTTGGCAGGGTTCATGATGCAGGTTGCAGAATCAAAAAGCACACCAAGGGCTAGACAGTTCAAGCTTAGCTTGAAACAGGATTCGAAATCACATGAGGTCTAGTGTAGACCTGAGTTTTCCCAAGCAGTAAGGGTTGTCAGAAAGTATGGAGTCAATTCGAGGAAGGAGTACTGGAGGGCAGTTCAGTGGGATCAGCAGCAGGGATTCTTGTTATGCAGGGTTAAGGTCTTCACTACATGGATATGTAGATTCGGATATGGCAGGTTACTTGAATGATAGGTGTAGCATCACAGGTTGTGTGGTGGTTGGTCTTCAAGATTGATCTTGAAGAGGGATACAAGCCAAAGAATAATTTAGACGGTGTACAGGTACAGGTACAGGTGCAGCTATTTATCTCCAAGTGAGAGATTGTTAGGTTGTGGAGCTAAAAGCTTCACCAGGATGCAAACAGGAGAAGTTACGAAGGATGCAGAGTTACGGAGAGTTGCAGGGACATCGGCGTCGGTTTGATCAACCGACGTCGGTCAAACAGTAGTGAAGAACCAACCGGCGTCGGTTACCAGTCAGCCGACATCGGTCATGGAGGAGCCGACATTGACAGCCTATACGTGAACATGCAGTTTGCATGTTGATTCCGGAGAGTCTATTTTTGGACTGTCAGTTTGCATGTCAAAGGCTAATTGTAGTCTTGAGTTGCGTGTCTAATTATTGTAATTAAGATAGTCTAATTATTGTAAGTATGAGATCTATATAATAGACTCATTGGCATGTATTGTAAACTTGTAGCTAGAGAGTAAGAGAGCAATAAGCTCCTTCTGAGAGAGGAGAGCAATGGTGTGTTCCTCCTAGTGCCACAGTACCAAGGTGGGTACTGGTTTGGAGAATCAGCAGGGTTCTTCGTATGTGTATGATCTTGGTCAACAAGTGTGCATGACTTTCTATAGGAGATCTACAATGGTGAGTAAGGTCTAGTGATTTGCAGGTAGCAGCAGAGAGCAGGGGATCTACTTGGAGTACGGTTGTGTGCTTGGTGTACTTGCAGCGTGTTATTGACTGGTTGGAGAGGTGAACATCAATTCTGTATTGGAGTTGATTGTTGGGACCGAGAGAGAGAGGGAAGAAGGTCTTGAGGTGTGGCGAACCTTTGAGGTGGAAGAAGAAGTGGCATCTTCTTTATTGTATATTCTTCTGAGTGATTATTAATACAATTGTGTATTGTCTCTCATATTCCTGTGTTGTTTCATATTTCTAGTTACTTATTGATTCTGGTTAAATTATGTGTTTAGTTGCTAATACAAGAAGTAATCATATGTGCTCTATTGGTGGAGCAAGATCCTGACAGTATGTATTGTACTATCATAAATAGCATTGCCTCATTAATTACATCAACACATGAAACATGGAGCCCTACCACAATCAAATCAACTCTCATGACATCCTCATCCATGCTTGACACAAGAAAACATCCAATCAAATATGTTGCCACCTTGCTTTGATATCACTAACACATATCATTTTGCAATGCTATTACATCAATGTATCAATTTAAATTTTAGTGTAGCCATGTGTGTAGGTGTAAACTATATGGGATAAGTGCTATCCATATGTTGTTATCTTGTAGCTTGCATTCATCCATGATGCCAATGAGGGCTAGCGATAAGGTACTTTAGGTGATATCAAGGCAAGTGGAGCAATGATGGTGAGGGCCAATAACAGTGTATTTTAGGTGATATCATACCCTATAGGGCCCATATTGTCAAAGGTGGACGAGGACTTCATGATATATGATTTGAATACAACATGGACCCACATCCGATGTGCAGCTCAAATCAGTGTTGTAATGCCATAAATGTAGGGAAAAGACACTGAGTTCCCAGAGTCTATCTTGTAGCTTCCATTTTTCCATGATACCAATATATTTACACTTAGAGCAATTCTATAATACTCAAGAACATATAAAATGCCATACTCAAACCCTTAGAAGAAAAGGTGTGCACAATTAGATCCTATCTCCATAAATATCTCATTTATCCTAGCTAGCAAAAGAATATAAAATTTAAGAGAGCAATAGTTAGTAAAATATGTATTAAAAGGATTGCTAAAATGAATATCAAATTATTGTGGCTTAATGCTTTGTGAAAAAAAGGTGAGACAACATCAGCAATGATGGATTTAAAAGTATGTACAACTATTGATTTACACTCTATTTCTTTACAAAACCTTGCTTTCCCGAGACAAAAAAATGCTTCCCTTCTGACATAACTTACACTCTTTAGTACATGGCAGTTGCAATCTCCACAGAGGAAGCTATAACAGATAGTGTGGTTTGTAATTTTAGATAGATCAAACTGTGATAGTGCTTGGAGAGAGTATGTAGAAATTGGTGGGGATTTGAACTTAGGTCCATCAAACTAACCAAAATTAGAAGTGTTTGTGTTCCTAGTGACAATTTTACCCTTCCTCTATTCACTGAATAAAGATGAAATATCATTATTGTAATGAATAAAATAGTTGTTATTAGTTTTAATAAGAATGAGAATGGAAAAAACATAGAAATATATGAGTCCATGTTTATTTTACATATGGCATCCTGCATAGATCAATTATATTATTAGTTTTATGTGGTTAACACAGTCAACATATTTGTTTGATTACTTTTAGACTCGTCTAAATTGACACGTGGTGAATTATTTATATTTTTAGAGGAGCCTTTCGATATCATACACATGTTTCCATTGAGTTAACACTTATTTCAATCATGTATTGTGTAATTGAAAAAAATTGATGAAAGTTGTAGATTGCATTGACGAATGTGGCATGTCAAGTAATTTTTCATGTGTATCTTCCTAGGCTTAGAATCTCTTGTTCCACACTTTCATGACTAAGTTTAAGATGGGATTCAAGGCCCCAATGAAGGATATCATTGTATTTCTTAAATCCCAGGTCAAAAAAATAGCTAGTAGAGTCAGGGGTATGGTGAACAAAGGGTGCAAAAATGGTTGCCTACATTCAAAAAATTCCTTTGGTTTCTTTCCTCCTCTTCCTCCTACTCTAAGTAAGGCTCCATTTGAACATTCCCTTGTGCCTTCCTAGTACCTGAGCATGAATAAACATGGCTAGCTAAAGGAGGAGTCAATTTCACTCCAAAAGATCAAGCAAAAGTGACTTTGGAAGATTCAGATATGTATTTATATATGTTTTTTGCTTTGGTCTATAGCTTTGATGTAGTATGGTTGCTAAATGAAGATGACATTGTAGGTGTACTATGGTTGTTAATGGTGGATAGTCATTATAAGTGATGGTTCTTTTTTGTGGTTATCAAGAGTGAGGCCTCCTTAGAACCATTATAAACTAATCTTAATTTTTTTTCTACGATGGTTTTCATCAAGATTTTACAATCAGGGATGCAAATTCTTTGGGGTTTGTTCAAATTATTATTGGACAACAATGTTCCAATCAGGGATGGCCCAAGTTGGTATTTGTCCATTCTTGAAGGCAGTAACTTACAAGAGTGCCACTGCACTATACACTCTCCACTACTCTCATTGATTTCATGGTGGATGGTGATTTGACCATTAGACAAAGCAAACTTTGCCTCAAGCATAGTGCACAAATAACATATGACTACAATGGCATGCTCAACTATCAAGGTCGTGTTTGGGTTATTCTAGCAGAGTTTATGCAAAAGGACCTCTTTCAAATCTAAGGATTGAGCAAAGCACATCAAATTCCATAGCTATAATTGGTAAGAAATCAATTGTTTCAATAAGATTGATGAATTGAGCCAAAGTGAGTCTCGACTAATGGTTGATTATATGTGTTATTGTTTGGGCAGCTTAAAACATTATACAACTACCATGCAAACTACAATCAACTCCACCTCAATCTCTGCCTTGCTATCACCTATCACTTGTCATTGTTGATGTAAACGACATCAAAAGATGCCAAGACAAATCTTGGCTATGCCCCTGCTAATATTACAAAACTGACTACCATTTGTGGATTCATCAACCAAAATAATCATGACTACAAATTTGGCATCTAGTTTATGTTGTGACGAATATAGTCTAGCTTTATAATAGCAAATGCCTACGGTGTAATAATTTAATATAATATAATAATTATTTTATATTATTGATTTAAAAATTATTCATTATTTTCTATTTTCAATGGTGGACAAGGACATCATTAAGATTGATTTGATTTTCATAGGGCTCCACATCTGATGTGCGACACAAATTAACATGACAATGTCGTAAACATTGAACAAGACATTTAGGTCCCAAAGTCTATATATATATATATATATATATATATATATATATATATATATATATATAGCGACACAAATTAACACGACAATGTTGTAAACATTGGAACAAGGCATTGAGGTCCCAAAGTCTATTTATAATCTATAGACTTTGGGACCTCAATGTCTTGTTCCAACATTTACGACATTGTCGCGTTAATTTGTGTCGCACATCTGACGTGGAGCCCTATGACAATCAAATCCTAATGATTTCCTTGTCCACCATTGAAAATAGAAAACAATGAATTAGACATGTCCCTACCTTGCAAGCTCACCATAAAATGTCCTTTAATGTAAAATATCATAAGAAATACCCTATCTTTGGCCCTTGCCATCACTTCCTCACTCATCTTGCAATATTTTGCCATGTGCATGTTTTTTATGCCCTTGCCCTTCCCTGCCACTTTTCGATTGCTAAAGCTTATTACTTTAAATGAAATGAATCCTCCCAACACAACTGATTAAAACATCGTATGGAAGAAAACACCACATTTTTTATTGTCATCTCTCCTAGAAATATAATAAAATTAGCAATCCAGAATTCAATTGAAATACAAATGCAATTTTACACTCTTATAACATCATAATATATATTAATATAATATTTAATATTATAATTTAGTGATATTATATTATATGTTAAAGTATATATATTTTAATATTAACAATGTAGTATTATATTTATGATGGATTTAATAATTTTATTTTGCATATTGTATTGTATGTAATATAATGGTATATAATAAAGTATATGTATAATATAAATGTTGTGTCAAGGTATAATAAGATTTATAAAGCCATTTGTTTTAAATCCTACCTGATTCATAGCTCTACATGTGGCGTGTTCGAAGAACATGGCAAGGTACGGGGTTTTTTTACTTTCACAATGGTAATTCCATGCGTTTCCACATTGATGCAATGTTTCAATCGAGTTATTTATACTCTCGTTTGGCATCAACGATATGTGCTGCCAATATGTGATGTAATGGCCAGTTGGCTATGGCTTTTTGATGTGAACAACATATTAAGATCCGTGGACGAATCTTAGTTCTCTTCCTTTCAATAGAAACATTTTGGTGTAAGAAGAACATTAAATAAAATATTTTAACTATAAATCTCAAGATTATATGTTATAAATATTTATTTATATGTATATGTAATGATCTGGTTATTTATAAATATAAAATTTTAACTTTAATATGTTTATAAAGTATTTGAGTCCTATCACTTGATCCACTCACTACCAAATTTTATTGACCCAATTAATATGTCTTCAAGTAGACATCTATTTACATAACAAAATTCAATATAAAGATTTTTCCACGATAGACCTATGTGGAATAAAAATAGACAATGAAAATTATAAAAGATATTCTATATCACAACGTTCAGAGTGGATATTATTAAGGTTTTGTTCTAGGGGTTTCTTGAAGGAACTCACAATACACACTACGATCTAAAATGATCTTAGCCAACATATCAATACTTAATGCAGTTTATACAACTTAGAAATGTTTTTAAGAATAAAATAAGTATAAGAATGATGTCAATTACCAAGTGAACCAGCTGTTGAGTAATAAGAAGATTTGTATTGTTCAGGATTTAAAGTCTCTTTTGCAAAATGGTTGACAAGTTTTTGTTGATGTTGTTTCTTTTACCCGAGTATAGAGATCTTTGCACAACAGATTTTATGATATGAGACAACAATGTTTTATGTATGAACTATATATTTTGTACATTGTTTATGTTTGTACATTGATTTCAGATGGTTTATGACTTCCGCTAGCAGTATGTTATGTATATTTTTAGCATTGTTTATTGTTTTTTGATAGTTTTTAATTGTTGTCAGTAGTTTCTCAATTTCAGATGCTCTTCTAAACATTGCAATTTTTATGTACATTTGCATTTCTTTCAATAATAATAATAATAATAATAATAATAATAATAATAATAATAATAATAATAATAATAATAATAATAATAATAATAATAATAATAATAATAGAGTTTTTCAAGACATCAATCTTAGTATGGCTCCTACAAATTATTATATTGGTCTATTGGTAAAATATTAATGATCTCACTCAAAAATGATTGAGGAAAATAAGAATGTAAAGTAAATATTTATGCATCCAAAATAGAATTAAAACTATTATAAATTATATTAGAGTCCATTCTACTCATAGGAGATGATGCAATTTATAATACTTAAAAAAAGTTTTTTAGACACCTATTACAATCATACTGAGGTCAATCGTAATCAAAGAGCACTCATATAGTAATTTAGATTGTAAGAATTCAATCACACAGCGAGTATAACTATATAATCATGCAAAATACAATCATAAAGCAAGCCATTGTTATCATTTATGGTTATATGGTGAGCAAATATTGTATATTTTTAAATAGGAAAGTAAAAATGGCACCCTGTCATAGCCATTTGATGTTATATTGTCTTTTCAGAGTGATACATCATGTTGTTCTTATTTCTTTCCCCTTAGCACCCACCATCTCATTCCAATGTACTTCCTTGGGGAAGGCATCCACCTTCAGAAGCTTCCATTGTTGGGGGGATGGCATAACCCGTTGACAGGGTTAAAATATTAGTGTCATAAAATGACAAGGTCTGCCCATGTGAGGAATTAATGTTATTTGCTCGTTCAATGTTGTTTTTTAAAGCTAGAAACCAAAACTCCCCAAAGCTCTAACACAACTTGTCAAATTTAAGAGCACACATGATTACCAATGTATAAGCAACTAAACATGCGAAATCCAGAAGAACAAATAACTATCAATGAGAAAACACACACAGAACATGAGAGGCAATATACAATTATATTCAACTCATTACAAAGGAATTTACAACAAAGAGGTGGCACTCTTTCTTCCACTTCGTGAGCTTACAGTAAACTTCCCTTCAGAGTAATCTTCTCTCATAGGTCACAACACACAGCTAACACAAGCTGTTGTTCACCTCATTGCACATCTGTACAATCGAGTACACAACCGTACTCCAAGTAGATCTCTCCATGATCCTACTGATGTATTGCTGTCACCTTGGATCTAGCTACCCCACTGATCTCCTTTCTGACCCTCGCATCCATACACCCCTGCATATCAAACCTGATCTTACTTATACACACATGGGGAATCCTACTTGATTCCACCATGGGAAGAACTCTCCAAGCTTCACATAGCTCTTCTCCAAATTCTCCACTTAACAATACAGCCCATGAGTCTATTATATAGATCTCATGCATACACTGACTAGACTTGCGGCTCAAGACTTCGAACAAGCCTTTAACATGCAAACTCCGCATTCACTTAACTGAATGTTCATCAACAGCAGTTCAGAACGCTACAGGTGACCGACATCAGTCCTTGCCCTCCTGGAGGTGACCGACGCTGGCCGACTCCCTGCCGTCGCCGGTTTTCCTTCTGCGTCTCCTGACCGACGTCGGTGTGGCCTGCCGACACCGGCGACTGCAAACGCCAGAAACCCTCCTGTTTGCCTTAAGGTGTAGCTTTTAGCTCCACACCCTAACAATCTCCCACTTGGAGATAAAGAGCTGCACCTATACCCAAAACCAGTACTCTGTCCAATCTGCATCCTGGCTTGTATTCCTCTTCAAGCTCCCACTCGAAGACAACCCACCACACTCCTTGTGGTGATAACCCTGTGCCTAATTTTCTCCATTCTTCTGCCTTGCTATACTCCCACTCAAACAGCAACCCCTGTGAGTAACCTGTAATCAACAACACTTAACAGATCTGGGACATCTGTTAGTCAAGCTCGCTCTGAGAACGTCCAACCTCGCTCTGATACCAATTGATAGGACCGAAACTCCCCAAAGCTTTGACACAACTTGTCAAATTTAAGAGCACACATGATTACCAATGTATAAGAAACTAAACATGCGAAATCCAGAAGAACAAATAACTATCAATGAGAAAACACACATAGAACATGAGAGGCAATATACAATTATATTCAACTCATTACAAAGGAATTTACAACAAAGAGGTGGCACTCTTTCTTCCACTTCGTGGGCTTACAATAAACTTCCCTTCAGAGTAATCTTCTCTCATAGGTCATAACACAGCTAACACAAGCTGTTGTTCACCTCATTGCACATCTGTACAATCGAGTACACAACCGTACTCCAAGTAGATCTCTCCATGATCCTGTTGATGTATTGTTGTCACCTTGGATCTAGCTACCCCGCTGATCTCCTTTCTGACCCTCGCATCCATACACCCCTGCATATCAAACCTGATCTTACTTATACACACATGGGGAATCCTACTTGATTCCACCATGGGAAGAACTCTCCAAGCTTCACATAGCTCTTCTCCAAATTCTCCACTTAACACTACAGCCCATGAGTCTATTATATAGATCTCATGCATACACTGACTAGACTTGTGGCTCAAGACTTCGAACAAGCCTTTAACATGCAAACTCTGTGTTCACTTAACTGACTGTTCGTCAACAGCAGTTCAGACTGCTACAGGTGATCGACGTCGGTCCCTGCCCTCCTGGAGGTGACCGACGCCGGCCGACTCCCTGCCATCGCCGGTTTTCCTTCTGCGTCCCCTGACCGACGTCAGTGTGGCCTGCCGACGCTGGTGACTGCAAATGCCAGAAACCCTCCTGTTTGCCTTAAGGTGTAGCTTTTAGCTCCACACCCTAACAATATTGTCTTTTTAGAGTGATACATCATGTTGTTCTTATTTCTTTCCCCTAAGCACCCACCATCTCATTCCAATGTACTTCCTTGGGGAAGGCATCCACCTTCAGAAGCTTCCATTGTTGGGGGGATGGCATAACCCGTTGACAGGGTTAAAATATTAGTGTCATAAAATGACAAGGTCTGCCCATGTGAGGAATTAATGTTATTTTCCCGTTCAATGTTGTTTTTTAAAGCTAGAACAGTTGATGGTTAAAAATATATGGCTGCACTTTTTAGGACGAGGCTGGTCATGGTGTTCCATTGTTATTGTGGTAAAAGTAGATTGAATCACAATTCACTTAAATCATATTATAATGCCAATGCCACGCCCTGCACCACCAATCATGATCTCATTACTTTCGCCACATTTATTATTTTATCATTTAACTTATAACTTTCACATTGCTCATTTATCATGTCACCATATTAACAATACATAATTCGATGTCACCATATTAACAACACATAATTCGATGTCACCGTATCCTCACTTTATAACATTACATAACTATTGACCTTATTAATAATTAGCAAGGCATAATATCTAAAGAGACAAATATCACCCAATAAACATTCCATAGAGTTCTACAGTCTCGAACACTATTAAGTGGCCTCAAGCAAGTCATAGCAGGTAGGTTCTTAAATTTCACAATTTACATTATGGTATTATTAGTAATTTGGCCTGTCAAGGCCAAATCACTACTCCTATTCAAAACTTTCTCTAGAATGGTCAACTTCTTTATATAGATGATCAAACTAATGAATTAAGGTGCCAAAACATGATCAAAGGGTCATAAACATTGATAAAAGTGTTTGTAGATCTTCAAGGGCATCAAGCACAGTCAAATGGACACCTACAACAATGTTACAATAGTTTTGGTCATGATGTTGCAATGAAAATAAGGTGAATTCCTGAAGATCTATACACAACATGTCACTTTGTTTCATTTCAAGAGAACTAGGGTTGATCAAGAAATCCAATGAAGAAGGTCAAGAAATCCAATGAAGTCATAAGGTTCCAAGAATGATGGTCTCCATATATATATGATTAGTTCAAACAATCTCATCAAGCAATCAAAGGAACAATGAAGATCAAATTTGCTTTAGGGCCTCCTTTGAGATCATTTACGAGCTACAACGATGCAAATTTTAAAGACACCTACAGTAGGTTAAAAGGCCATATCTCCTTTTCGAAATGTCATAGACAATTATAAAGCTGCAATTCGCTTATGAATGAAGATGACTATTTTCTTTCGGACACCTATAGAATATAGGTTTATATTTTTCAGACTTTTTCCATCCACTGTTTCTCCCAAGTAGACCTTTTCCTTGGTATTTTCTTCCTCAAGTGTTATCGTTTCATGTCTCAAATGGCTAAGTGTCAGAGCATTTTCCTCGAACAATTTGTCCTAGGGAAAAAATCCGAAGGAAAGCATGTTCAAATGATTTGGGAAAGGTCTGAGAAAATTTCAAGGAGATAGAAATCCGAAGTGTTAGACATTTTGTCTAAGAGACAAAGGGGCAGTTCTTGGTTAAGAAAAGGACTCTTACAAGAAACCCAAAGGGTATGTGCCCTTCAGGAAGGTCCAATTCAAAATTCCCAAACGGTATGTACCCTTCAGGTTGGTTCACATCATGTTTCCAAAGACACATCTTGCAGGAATTCGGAGGACTTTTGAAATAGTCCAAAGAAACTAAGGGTACTTTTGTTTGGAGAGGTCTTTTTCATTTTGCCAAAGGGCAAGAGGACCTGGACAGGTTTTTTGAAAGGCTCATTGCACAAGTTTGAATGACCATTTGATTAAATCTAGAGGGATACTTCCTTTGAAAATGGGACACTTTGTAGAAATCTGAAGGGCACTACCCTTTGAAAAATACAATTTGAAGAAAAGCCGAAAGACAAGTGCCCTTTGGAAAAGGCATCTCAAGAAAAAAAAAAGGGTCACTTCAAAGGGCAAAAAAACTCTCCAACATTTCCAAAGGGCATGTGCCCTTCGAAAGGATCGTTCACAAAAATTTCGAAGGGCACCTGCCTTTCGGAAAGGCTCATTTCATAAGGTAGAAGGACCATTTTCAAGCTTCTAGAGGGCAATTTCAAAAATCCCAAAGGGCACTTGCCCTTCAGAAAGGTACACTTCAACTTCAGAAAGGATCATTTCATGGGTTTTAAGGACATTTTAAAAATTCCCAAAGGGTAGGTACCCTTTGTGAAAATTACTCTATAAAGTAGTTGAAAAAAAAATGAGTGAACAAATAGACTCAGACAAAAAGTCCAAAAGATTTCCTTCAGACAAATTTTTTGAAGGAATTCCTTCATAAAAGGAAAGTACACAACCAAGGGCAACCCTGAGATAATTCCCGCAGACATTTCATCCGCGGGAAATTGGAAAGTCAAAAAAATTTGTCCGCGGGAATGATTGAGCAAAGCCAATTTCAAAGGGCAAGGACAAAACCCCGAAGGAAACTTTTTCTTCAAACTTTTTGTTCAAAATAAAGTCCGAGATTAAGTAAAATTTGAAATATGAAGTTAAGAGATGAAGTTGAGAAACAATTCTCGCGGACATATTGTCCGCAGGAATATAATCAATTACGAAGAACCAAAAAGGCCCGCAGAAATATATTGGACGAGGATATAATAAGCCGAGAGAAATAACCATTTTCTTATAAAATAATCTGAAGGGAAAAAATATAGACGCATAAAGGTCATGGACATTTTTGTCAGAGGAAATCGAATAGGCAAATAAAGACAGAGAAGCCAAATACATGCAAGTGGCCCAAAACAGGTCAAGTAAGAACATGCAAGTAAAAATAGAGTCTGAGATATTCAGAAACAGAACGCCACATCATTCAAGAGATGCATGCATAGAAATGTGGAAGCCATGAATAGAAAGCTGGGAAATAAATTCAATGTGAATATTATCTCTCACTCAGCAAGTTAGCTTTTCATACAGGTTGTTCTAACGGATTTCTTCGTCCGAGTCTTAGCATAGCTTTGCATGCAAGCAGAGACCATTGGAGGATGAATGGTTCTGAGTTGGAGTTGACTGGGTGAGCGTGTTACACATCTTCCCTATTTTTCATGTAAATAGGAACATCTCTTTCTCCATTTCAGCTTGCAAACGAACCAAATTAGAGATTGAGCATAGTTTACCATGCAAGGAATTTGACTTTCAAAATTCCAACATCCATTCTTCTATGCCAATGTTTGAAAAGGCATGCATTTTTGTAAAAGAAAGATTTATTGAATATTCTATATTTAAAAAAGGTGTTAAGTCTTGGTTAATTAACCAAGAATAACCCTTTCCTCTTTTAGAACTGCGTTTAGGCTATTTTAGGCTTTTTTGAAAAGCTTATTTATGGGCTTAAATCAAACCATTATGAGGTCTAGGAAGTTTGAAAAGAAGAAATTGTAAGCTGGACCAGTCATCAATAAAGAAGTTATTATTTTGAATCTGAGTTTTGATAGGAGATAGTGTGTAATCTAATTGTGCATTAGCATATAAGTGAGATTTATCTCCTTTTGCAGGGCCCTTCCTCACCTATCTCTTCCTTTCTCACCCTTTTGTAGGTCATTTGAAGAGGTTACCAACCCTTCATCTGAAATATTTATGCTTAAGGATAGAATTATATATTTTATTTGATCATATGTGTGCATTGATTTCTGTAACTTCAGAGGGTTTTGACAATTCAAGTGTATCGCCCCCTTTTTATTATATTTTTTTTTTTCAGTTTCATTCTCCCTTTTCACCCCAAAAATCACAAAAAATCACAGTAGTCAAGTTTATTGAAAAATATAAAAGGAACCAACCTTCTCTAGAGGTTCTTCTCATCAAAGAGTCACCCACGATTAGAGAAGTTCCAATTGTATCAGCTGGAGTAAGGGTGTGGTTTGCACATCTTCAAACAGGGTGCGCTCTAGAGTGATAACAGTTTTTAGCACGCCCGGTGCGACACGTTTATTCATATTTTTTGAATTGTTATCTATGTATTTGAGTACTATATTCATTCACAAATATTCATGTTTAGATATGTATATTTTTTATGCCCCCAAAAGTTGTCACAAGATCATTTGTAAAAGGGAAAGAAGTAGATTTTTCTGAGTTGTCTTATCAACAAAAGAAGAAGAGACCTTCTCAGTCAAATCCAAATCCTACACCCACTATTATCCCTGCTATTGCACAAAATCCTCCTATTCAAGCCAATATTGTTTAGCCAAATATTGTTATAAATCATATTCCTTAGATGGTTGTTCCCAGAAGACAGGATTTTGTTGCATTTAATGGTGGAAGTCCTCTAAATATCACTGCATGGGATGATATTCCAGTTTCAACTCTAAATGCTCTTCCTTATTATACAGGGGAAAATTCAATATCTCGTATAAAACATATTGCAGATATTGCTAATCTTTGTTCAGTGCATCATGTGACACAGAGGAATGTAGCAATGAGATTTTTGGCAACTTCTTTTAAAGAAAAAGCACTTCAATGGTACAGAAGTTTGGCTCTTGCATCAATCAACAACTGGGATGAATTTGGAGATCTTATGTGCAAACATTTTGAAGACAAAAGTGATCATCTTTCACTTGTGGAGTAGCTTACAACAATTAAAAGGTTCAACCATGAGTTCATGGTGGATTTCAATTACAAATTCTAGAAGACTTGGAACAGAATTCTAGCAGTGATCAAGCCTACACCCAATTATGTTTTTCTATACTATTTGAAGGCTTTTAATTCAAATGTGGCTGTAATGATCCAATCTATCGGAGGTAATACTTTACCTGAAGCTTTTGAAGTATCAATCAAGGATGAAAATTGTCTTAACAAGCAGGGAAGTTATCTCCAAGGCTTCCAATGCCTCTTTTTCCAGAGATTCATCTCCCTGCTCCAACTGTTGCTCCAATTCCAGAGTCATTAAAGTTCCATCAAATATAAGGTGATCAAACTGACAGATTGGGGAAGATAGAGAGTTCTCTTAAGGCTCAAACTAATAAGTTGGTTGCATTAGAAAGGTAGCAAGCTCCACCATATAGGCCTTATTAGAGTTATCAGCCCAATAGGCCATCCTATCAATCCAATCAGCAAAGTCAAGGGCATAATTCTCAATCAAGGCACTATAATCCTAATGCTCCAAGCAATTTAAGAGCTATAGTGCCAACTCAGAGCAATTATTCTCAAGAAAGGTAATGGAACAATCAATGGGATCAATCCAACAACATGGCAATGACTCCAACTGGTGAGAGTTCTCATCAATCTTTCATGCAACAAAGTTAAGTTCTTCCTTCATTTGAAAACCAGTTACCTTCTCAGAATAAAGAAGCTTCTCTACCCTATAGAGACATTCCTTCACTCACTAAAGCAGAAGTGCCAAATCAACAAAGAGAAGGTAGTGGTAAAACTCTTACTGAAACTACATTTGTCAATTTCCAGGAAGGTGAGAATTCTTTTGAACATTTGGCTGTAAGTCAAAATCAAGATTTATCTAATGTTGGTAATCCAATTGCAACCTATAGTAGATCCAAGAAAAGATCAATTGGAGAAGGTTCAGGTCCTGAAAAAACATCCCCTTCTTCTCAGACTGAACAAAAGACAACCACACATGAGCTGTCTCAGAAGGGTTCAAACCAACAAGTTCAAGATCCAAAAGATAAGAATGTGAGAGGGCATTACATTCCTCAATTTACATAAAATTTGGGAGATTCTACTGCTCCTAAATCACAGTCAAAGGCAACCACTTCTTCACTTAGTATTGTGTATCAAATGAAGAAGACTTCAGTATCAATTTCGATGTGAGACACTCTACTAATCCTAGGACAAAAGGAATACTCGCAAGAAGAGCTTTCAAAGCTCAATGTCTCTAAGAAATCACTCGAAAAGAAAAGAGTAAGTGTTGTCTTAACTAACTCTAATTCAGCTATTGATTCTCAACCTCTTAAGGTGACTAAGCCTCCTCCATTTTATCTTTCTGTGATCATTGGTGATTGTCTGATCCATAATTGTATGATTGATAGTGGGGCTAGTACTTCTATTATGCGCAAATTAATAGCCGATAAATTAGGTTTATAGTATGAACCCTATGAGAAAGGTGTCTTGCAATTAGATGGGTCTCCTACCAAGACTGTGGGTGTCTTGAAAGATTTGAAAATTATACTTGTTGCCTGTCCAAATTTCACCATTTTACAAGATGTTGTTGATCTACCTCCATATTTTGCACTATGCCAACCCAGACATTTCACTACCAAAATAGGAGGTTACCTTTCTTCAGATTGGTCGTACATGGTTTTTAAAACCAGGAATGGAACGAAAGTAACTATTAGATCAGATCCTATTTCTAGATTTCACCTTAAGCCATATATGTCATATATGATAAATGTGAATTGTAGTATTACAAAAGAAGATGATAACACCATTGATCAAGAGCCTTCTAAGCCTCTTGAAGGCATTATGGATCTTCTCTTTAATGAATGGGCTGCTGATAATCTTGGACATGACCCCTATAAAAATATTGAAGATGTTGGTTTTGAAATTTACTATATGCACAAAGAAGGTGACTTATTGCCTAGTCTCACTAACTCATTACAAAATCAAGAGGGAGTTTGGAATCTATTCTTTGATGGATCTAGAACAAAGAATGGTAGTGGGGCTGGTGTTATGTTGGTTTCACCACAAAATCAAAGGTATTATTTTTCTGTTAGATTTTAGTTTAGGTGTACTTTCAATACTGTATAATATGAAGCTCTTATTTATGGTCTTCAGTGGGCTAGAAAGAGGGATATTAAGCTCTTGTAGGTAAAAAGTGACAATGAATTGGTTGTTCAGTAAGTTAGAGGCTTAAGTATAGCAAAGAATCCTCTTATAAAAGCCTACAAACATAGGGTTTGGGATCTCATGGAAGATTTCTTTGCATTTGACATTCGTTATATTCCTAGATGAGCAAATCAGCATGTTGATAAACTTGCTACCATAGGTGCGCAACATGATATTCTGGATCAGATTAAAGATAGTAAAAATTAGGCTCAAATCAAAGTGGTATGTAGGCTTTTAGTCCCAAATAACGATGTAAGTTGGTAAGTTTTTTATTCTAATAAATAAATAACATATTTTCTATAAAATGAGGCAGAAGTTGGCCAAAGAAATCATGATAAATTGCAGGATCAATATGGAAACCAGATTGTGCAATTAAAATCAAACAAGATGCTTAAAGGTTTGGTGACTTTAGAGAACATATTCAATGAAGATGATCAGCTAAAGAAAGACATAGTGAATATATCTTTCAAGAAAGAACATTATGAGCCAATTAGCATAGTTGAAGGTAAGCAACTCAAGTTGGGTAAAGTGAATACTGATTATGAGAGAGTGGCTTTTATTTAATTATGTTAAGAGTTTATGGATGGTTTTGCTTGGAAATACCATGATTTGAAAGGTTTTGATCCCAGATTAGCACAACATACTATTGAATTGGAACAAGATGCAAAACTGATAAGACAAAAGCAAAAGCCAATCAATCTCAAGGTTGAGATCCTCATGAGGAAGGAACTTAAAAAGCTTATCGAATTAGGTATTATTTTTCCTATTAAGAATTCAACATGGGTTGCAAATCTTGTTCCAGTAAGAAAAAAGAATGGAGAAATAAGACTTTGTGTAGATTTCAGAGATTTGAATAGAGTATCGTTAAAGGATCATTATCCACTTCCTTCTATGGATCAAATATTGTAGAGAGTTTCAAATTCACAGAGGTTTTCTTTATTGGATGGGTATTCAAGATAAACCAAATACTAGTGAAAGAGAAAATTCAGTATAAAACCACTTTCACCACCAAATGGGGTACTTTTTCTTACAATAAGATGCCTTTTGGACTCTCTAATGCTGGAACTATCTTTCAAAGGGCAATGGATGTTATTTTTCATGGTTTTTTGAGTTAAATGGGTTTAGTCTATCTTGATGATATTACAATATTTTCAAAGGAGCCTAATGATCATCTAACTCATTTGAAGAATATTTTTTGATAGATGTAAAGAATTTGATGTCTCTTTAAATCCAAAGAAATGTGTTTTTTCAATGCACGAGGGAAGACTTCTTAGGCGTGTGGTGTCTAAAGCTGGTCTTTTTATTGATCCAAAAATAATAAAAGCAATCCTTGCTCTATCATTGTCTAAACACAAGAAAAGATTACAGAGCTTCCTAGGTAAAATTAATTTTATTAGAAGATTCATTCTTGGTTTTGCAGAACTAGTAAAGCCACTTACTCAAATGCTTAGGAAACATCAAGAGTTCACTTGGAATAAGGAAGGTAAAAGAAGCTTTGAAGCTATAAAAAAAGCAATCAGCAAAGCCCCTACTTTTCTCAATCCTAATTTTAGTAAGGAGTTCTTGTATGCTTTTTCTACTTCCATCACTATTTCAGCGATGCTTATGCAGCAGAATGATGAAGGTTTGCAACAATGCATTGCTTTCTTTAGTCAATCTTTAGAAGGTTACAAGGAAAGATATTCTTTTGTATAAAAACACATACTTGCTATTATAAGAGGTTTACAAAAATTCAAACATTTGGTTTCAAATAACAAGATTATACTAATGGTTTCTCATCCAAGTGTGAAGGATTTCATTCTCAACAGAGATTTGAATGAAAAGAGAGCTGGATGGGTTACTAAATGCATGGAATATGACATTGAATTCAAAGTTACAAAGCTGATCCGAGGCAAAGGATTATGTGAACATCTTGCTAAAGATGTAAAAGAAGAGAAAGAGACAATTTTGACAATTCAGGACACTCAATAAGAAGTTGAAGATACACCTCCTACAAGCTGGACACAGAACATTGCTATAATTCTTCAAACTAGACAGTGTCCAAGGGGTTTGAATGCATCACAAAGAAGACACTTCAGGCTGCAATTAGTTCCATATATTCTGATTGACAAAGTTCTTTTCAAAAAAGACATTGGAGGTATGCTTCTAAGGTGTGTTGAAACTAATCAATTTGACAAGCTTTTTGAGCAATTTCATGATAGTCCTTTTAGAGGTCATTTTGTAGCCAAGACCACAGCTGCAAAAATCATTAGCACTGGTTATTTTTGGCCTAATTTATTCAGAGATTCACATGCATGGGTTTGGAAATGTTCAAAGTGTGTAATGTTTGTAGGAAAATAGAGATTAGTAGCCATGTCACTAAAGTCAATTCAAGTTGAGCAGTTTTTCATGCAATGGAGTTTAGACTTCATTGGCATGATTCATCCTCCATGCAATGTTGGCCATAAGTGGGTTTTGATAGCTACAGATTATTTCACTAGATGGGTGGAAGCAGTACCTTTGAAAGAAGCAAATGAGAATTCCGTGCTTGAGTTCTATGAGAGTCTAGTCACTCATTTTAGAGCACCTTCTACTATCATATCAGATAATGCTTTGACATTCAATAGTACAAAGATATGTGAATGGGCTCTTGAACATAATATTTATTTGACAGCTTCATCCAATTACTATCCACATGGTAATGGACTAGCTAAATCTACTAATCAAAATTTGATTCGGATCATCAAAAGAACAATGGAAGATAATCAGAGATCTTAGAATACAAAGTTGAAAACTACTTTATGAGCTGATAAGATCACCCCTAAGAAATCCATTGGTCATTCGCCTTATCTCCTAGTTTATGGAACAGAATCAAGGTTGCCTATCTCATTGGATATTTTGGCTTTAGAGCTTGTACATCAGCTAGAGCTTTTAGAAAATGATGCAATGGAGGTAAGAATGAATGAATTGAGAGAGTTGGAAGAGATTATAAATGACGCTATGCATACCATGTGGTCAAATCAACAGCAAGTCAAGAACACTTTTGACAAGAGAGCTTCATCAAAAACATTTCAGTAAGGAGACATAGTTCTCAAATGGGATGAAGAACGTGAAAAGCCAAGTAGGCACTCCAAATTTGATAGCCTTTGAAGTGGACCTTATATTATCACTGATTGCAAGAAGAACAATGATTTTCAATTATCCAGATTGAGTGGAGAAGAACTTTCCATTCCTGTGAATGGGATATTTCTTAAATATTGTTATTAGGAGAGTCACTCCTTTGTACATAGTCATAGTTTCATTCATCTAAGTACTTCACAGTGCATGCTTTCGTAGTAGTTTTTTTCTTTCAGTTTTGTTGTCATTTCCTCTAAGTGCACATGTGCACATGTTGTTGTTGAGTCAGTTTCCTTTTTGTGTATTGGTCTCCAACTTTCTAATTTTCAATCATGCCCAATTTTGTTATAACCAAAAAATTTGAGTTCTTTGACCAACATACTAGTCAAACCCTGAGAGTCACCAAAATTGTTAGTACTTTGCCTTGTCAAGGTCAAATCACTACCCCTACTATTTAACACTTTCTCTAGAACGGTCAAATTCTCTATATAGCTTATCAAACTAATGAATTAAGGAGCCAAAACATGATCAAAGGGTCATAAACATTGATAAACGTGTTTGTAGATCTTCAAGTGCATCAAGCACAGTCAAGTGGAAACCTATAACAATGTTACAACAGTTAAGTTTTGGTCATGATGTTGCAATGAAAATAAGGTGAATCCCTGAAGATCTATACACAACAGGTTACTTTGTTTCATTTCAAGAGAACTAGGGTTGATCAAGGGGCAACATAGATATGAGAGAAAGTTTGCAGGCCTTGGGTAACATGATACAGTGAAGAAGGTCAATAAATCCAATGAAGTCATAAGGTTCCAAGAATGATTGTCTCCATATATATATGATTAGTTCAAACAATCTCATCAAGCAATCACAGGAAAAATGAAAATCAAATATGCTTTAGGGCCTCCTTTGAGGTCATTTACGACCTATAGCCATGCAAATTTTAAAGACACCTACAGTAGGTTAAAAGGCCATATCTCCTTTTCAAAATGTCATATATAGTTATAAAGCTGCAGGGCTGTAGGTTAGCTTATGAATGAAGGTGATTGTTTTCTTTCAGACACCTACAAAATACAGGGTTATATTTTTCAGACTTTTTCCATCCACTGTTTCTCCCAAGTAGACCTTTTCCTTGGTATTTTCTTTCTCAAGTGTTATCATTTCATGTCTCAAATGGCTAATGTTGGGGATCAATCAACAAAATTGATTACTATATGAAAGCAATTAAATGCAGAAATAAGCCAGATAGATAAGTAACTAGAATCAGAAATAGCAAAGAATAAGAGATACAAGAAACCACCCTGAAAACTTGTATTAAACTCTTTACAGAATGAATTACAATTGAAGAAAATTTTTTTCTTCCACACCTCTCTCAGATATACAGATCTCTTCCTAGATCTCTTTCCCTCAAGAGTTATCTCTCTCTCAATTACAATCAACTCCAACAACCTGGATTGATTCACATATACAATCTTGTCCTGTTCAATTAAGCTATGAAGATCTATCCCTAATATATAACATTAGAGATTCATGAGCATGCACTTATAGCCATTAGATGCACCTCCTAATCAAGGGCTCTAATCAGTTCTACTCAAAATAGAAACGCGAACTTATAACCAACAGTTGATCCTCATCATGCAAACATTCTATTCTTGCAGGAAAATAGATTCTGCACACACAGGTGACCGACGTCGGTCCCTGCCAGTCCACCTGTGACCGACGTCGGCCGACCTGCTACCGACGCCGGCAGCTTCTGGTCTACGCCTGACCATCGACGGCGACTGTGGGTTTCCAGCAAGTTCTGCATTTGTTCATGGGGTGAAGCTTTTAGCTCCATACCTTAACAATCTCCCACTTGGAGATAAACAGCTGCACCAGTACCTGTATAGCAACATCTTCTAGCTCCTCCATCTTCAACTCAATCATGAAGACCAACGAAAGTTGAATGAAAATTCAACTTCTCCTTTGTAACCAGCTTGGTTAACATATCAATAGGGTTCTTATCTGTATGGATCTTTTCCAGCTTCAACTCACCATCCTCCAATACATGTCTAATGAAGTGATACCTAAGCTGTATATGCTTTGTTCTTGAATGAAAGGCTAAATTCTTAGCTAAATGAATTGCACTCTGACTATCACTGTATAGTCTGCAACTCTCTTGCTCCTTTCTAAGCTCTTCCATGAACCGTGTCATCCATATCATCTATTTGCTAGCCTCTGTGACTGCAATATATTATGCTTCTGTAGTTGACAAGGCAACAACCTTTTGCAACTTTGATATCCAGCTAACCGCCGTTCCACCAACAGTGAAAACATACCCTGTGGTGCTTCTTCTGCCATCCAAATTACCTACCATATCTGAATCTACATAACCATGTAGAGAAGTATTTGAACCTCCATAGCACAAATGCCTACTATTGGTTCCTCTTAGATATCTAAAGATCCACTGAACTGCTTTTCAGTTTTCATTTCTTGGATTGGCCATATACTTACTTACAACTCCCACTGCTTGGGCAATATCAGGCCTAGTACAAACCATTGCATACATTAAACTTCCTACTGCGGAAGTATATGAAACTTTTCTCATGTACTCTACCTCATCATGTGAATTAGGACATTGTTCTTTACTCAACTTGAAATGTCCAGCCATAGGTGTGCTTACCAGTTTTGCATCCTGCATATTGAACCGTTTCAACACCTTGTTCACATAATCCTCTTGAGACAAAATCAACCTGTGATTTTTTATCTCTCTTAATACTCATGTCAAGGATTTTCTTTGCTGCTCCCAAATCCTTCATAGCAAACGTGTTAGCTAATTTCACCTTAAGCTCAGAGATATCCTACATGTGTGATCCTGCAACCAGCATATCATCTACATACAATAACAGAATAATATATCTACCATTATCCAATCTCTTAAAATACATACAATGGTCAGATTGACATCTACTGTAGCCATGCTCAGTCATAAACCTGTCAAATCCCAGATACCATTGCCTTGGAGCTTGCTTGAGGCCATACAAGCTTTTCTTCAATCTGCAAACTAGCTTCTCCTTACTTTTGACCTCAAATCCTTTCAGTTATTCCATATATATTTTCTCATCCAAATCTCCATGAAGAAACGTTGTCTTAACATCAAGCTGCTCAAAATGCAAATCCTCAATAGCAACTAAAGACAGTACAGTCCGTATAGAAGTCATTTTAACAATAGAAAAAAAAATCTCACCAAAGTCAATACCTGGTTTCTGTGCAAATCCTTTCACTACCAACCTGGCCTTATATCTCATCTGTGCATTCTCACATTCTTTCAATCTGTAGATCCATCTGTTCTTCAGTGTCTTCTTTCCTGCTGGCAACTCAACCAAATCCCATGTTTGGTTCTCTCTCAAGGAATCAATTTCCTCATTCATGCCTAGCTCCCACTGACTCTTGGATTCCACTGTATTGTTTCATCAAAACTCTCTGGTTCACCACCATCAGTAAGCAATAAATAGAATAATGAAGGGGAATATCGAATTGGAGGTTTAATTACCCTTTCTGACCTCCTGTTGGGCGTTTGATACTCATTCACAACACGTTGTCCGCTCAAA
The DNA here is from genome assembly GCA_037957365.1 of Torreya grandis. Lineage (NCBI taxonomy): Eukaryota > Viridiplantae > Streptophyta > Pinopsida > Cupressales > Taxaceae > Torreya > Torreya grandis. Next base: position 1,042,170 of record JARHVA010000698.1, read on the forward strand.
TTCTCTGACAGTGACCGACCTCGGTCACTTCCAAGTCTGTTACTCGCTGACGTCGGTTCTGTCTGATCGACGTCGATCACTATCTGACCGACATCGGTTCCTGTACGACCGACATCGGTTCCTACCTGACCGATGCCAGTCTTTGTGTTTTTCTTTCTGTGATTTTTCTTTCTCGCGAGCTCTTTTTGAACTTTCACCTTGTCCAATTCTCCATTGCTCTGCTCAGATTGATTCAGCTTCTTGAGCTGATCACTATACATCACTTTTTCATTGAAAACAATATCACGGCTCCTAATTATCTTGTTAGTTTCTAGATTCTAAACCCTGAATCCGAACTCATCATAGCCATAGCCAATAAATGTGCACCTCATAGACTTAGCATCTAACTTCTTTATATTTTCCTTATCAACGTGCACAAAGGCTTCACAACCAAAAACTTTGAGAAATGATAGATCTACCTTTTTACCTGTCAATGCATCTTCTGGTATTCCACCATTCAGCGCTGTAGAGGGTCCTCTGTTAATCAGGTAAACTACAGTATCCATAGCTTCTGCCCAAAACTCTAAGGGCAATCCAGCATGCAGTCTCATGCACCTTACACGCTCCATGATTGTTCTATTCATCCTTTCAGCAACTCTATTTTGCTGAGGTGTTCTTAGAACATTCATTTGCCTGCAGATCTCATGCATATAACAATACTAGTTGAACTTGTGGCTGCAAAACTCACCACCATTGTCAGATCTAAGGCACTTCAATCTCTTGCCTGTTTCATTTTCAACCATAGCTTTCTAAATTTTAAACGTGTCAAAAACATCAGATTTCTTCTTAATACAATAGACTCATACCTTTCTAGTAGCATCATCTATGAAGAAAACATAGTACTGTGATCCTCCAATAGAAGCAACTTGAGCTAGTCCCCACACGTCTGTGTGAACAAGCTGCAATTTGTACTTCTTCTTTGTTGACCCAGTCTTGAAAAAATTCACTCTCTTCTATTTTTCAAAAATACAGTCTTCACAGAAATCTAGATCTATGCTTTTCAAATATGAAAACATACTTTTTGACTTAAGAATTGTTATTCCCTTCTCACTCATGTGGCCAAGCCTTTGATGCCACAACTTTGCATCTACATCTGAAGTAGATAATACAGAAGAATTATCAGTAATATAATTACATAAATAGAGAGTACCTACTCTCTTACCTCTGGCCAATACAAGTGCACCTTTGAAAACCTTCCAAGATTCTGCTGTGAGAGTTATTGTACAACCCTCATCCCTTAACTTTCCTGCAGAAATCAAATTTCTCTTCAGGATGGGAACATGCATCACATCTATCAACACCCATGTGTTGTCATTCTGCATCTTCAGCGGCACTTTTCCTTTGCCAACAATTTTGCAAGGCTCATCATCCCCTAAGTAAACTATTCCAAAATTTCCATGGACATAGTCACTGAAATATTCTCTATTGGGGGTTGCATGGAAAGATGCACCAAAATTTAAAACCCAAGATTCTATATTATTATGCAAAGAGAATATAAGAGCATCTTGTGCAACAATACCTGCCACCTTTGCTTCTTCTTTATCATCATACTGTTTGTCCTCTTTAGACTTTGACCAACAATCTTTGCTTATGTGCCCTATCTTTCCACAATTCCAGCATTGTGGCTTCCTGTCATTTCTAGATTTGGATCTTCCTTTCATATTTGACTTAGATCTTTATCTCCTTTTCTTGCCCTTCTCTTTCTACCTTCTTCTGCTCTCAAAACTTAAAGCGTTCCCTGATGTCTCCTCTGTGCTTTTCCTACGAATTTCTTCATTCAAGATTACACTAACAACATCATCTACTTTTAAAATATTTGAAGCAGATGCAGTATTACTAAATGCCATTACCAAACTATGCCAGCTTTCCGGTAAAGAGCATAAGATTAATAGAGCTTTAATTTCATCATCAAACACTATTTTGACTAAATTTAATTGATTCACAATTCCATGGAAATTATTTAGATGATTAGATATAGATCCACCTTCCTGCATTTGCAAATTAAATAACTACTTCATAAGATATACCTTATTTGAAGCTGAAGGTTTTTCATATAAATTTGCTAAAGTAGTCATTAACTCTACTGTAGACTCACCCTGTGATAAATTAGATATCACAGTAGATGCTAGACTCAATCTTATTGATCTAAGAGCCTTTCTATCAAGAACTTCTCATTCTTCATCATCCATGTCTTTGGGCTGCTTTGCAGTCCCTCCTAACGGTAAGTATAAATCTTTCTGATACAGATAATCTTTTATTTGCATTATCCATAATTGATAGTTCTTGCCATTAAACTTCTTCATTCTAAGTTTACTTTCTTCTGCCATTGCTTCTCCCACTCAAACAAAAATCCCTGTGAGTAACATGTAATCAATACACACTAACCAGATCTGAACCACCTGTTAGTGAAACAAAGCTCTAATACCACTTGTTGGGGATCAATCAACAAAATTGATTACTATATGAAAGCAATTAACTGCGGAAATAAGCTAGATAGATAAGTAACTAGAATCAGAAATAACAAAGAACAAGAGATACAAGAAACCACCCTAAAAACTTGTATTAAACTCTTTACAGAAAGAATTACAATTGAAGAAACTTTTTTTCTTCCACACCTCTCTCAGATGTACAGATCTCTTCCTAGATCTCTTTCCCTCAAGAGTTCTCTCTCTCTCAATTACAATCAACTCCAACAACCTGGATTGATTCACATATACAATCTTGTTCTGTTCAATTAAGCTATGAAGATCTATCCCTAATATGTAACATTAGAGATTCATGAGCATGCACTTACAGCCATTAGATGCACCTCTTAATCAAGGGCTCTAATCAGTTCTACTCAAAATAGAAATGCGGACTTACAACCAACAATTGATCCTCATCATGCAAACATTCTGTTCTTGCACGAAAATAGATTCTGCACACACAGGTGACCGACGTCGGTCCCTGCCAGTCCCCCTGTGACTGACGTCGACCGACCTGCTACCGACGCCGACAGCTTCTGGTCTGCGCATGACCGTCGACGCTGACTGTGGGTTTCCAGCAAGTTCTGCATTTGCTCATGGGGTGAAGCTTTTAGCTCCATACCTTAACAACTAAGTCTCAAAGCATTTTCCTCAGATAATTTGTTCAAGGGAAAAAATATGAAGGAAAGCATGTTCAAATGATTTGAGAAAGGTCTGAGAAAATTTCAAAGAGACAGAAATCCAAAGTGTCAGAAATTTTATCCGAGAGACAAAGGGGCAGTTCTTGGTTAAGAAAAGGACTCTTACAAGAAACCCGAAGCGTATGTGCCCTTCGAGAAGGTCCAATTCAAAAGTCCCGAAGGGTATGTACCCTTCGGGTTGGTTCACATCATGTTTCCAAGGACACATCTTGCAGGAATTCAGAGGACTTTTGAAATAGTCCAAAGAAATTAAGGGTACTTTTGTTTGGAGAGGTCTTTTTCATTTTGCCAAAGGGCAAGAGGACCCAGATAGGTTTTTTGAAAGGCTCATTGCACAAGTCCGAATGACCATTTGAATAATCTAGAAGGAAATTTCCTTTGAAAATGAGACACTTTGTAGAAATCCGAAGGGCCCCTGCCCTTCGAAAAATACCGTTTGAAGAAAAGCCGAAAGACAAGTGCCCTTTGGAAAAGGCATCTCAAGAAAAAAAAGGGTCACTTCGAAGGGTAAAAAGACTCTCCAACTTTTCCGAAGGGCATGTGCCCTTCGAAAAGGTCATTCATAGAAATTATGAAGGGCACTTGCCTTTCGGAAAGGCTCATTTCATAAGGCAGAAGGACCATTTTCAAGCTTCTAGAGGGCAATTTCAAAAATCCCAAAGGGCACTTGCCCTTCGGGAAGGTACACTTCAACTTCAGAAAGGATCATCTCATGGGTTTTAAGGACATTTTCAAAATTCCCAAAGGGTAGGTACCCTTCAGGAAAATTACTCTACAAAGCAATTGAAAAAAAATAAGTGAACAAACAGACTCAGACAAAAAGTCCAAAGGAATTCCTTCAGAAAATTGTTTGAAGGAATTCCTTTGGAAAAGGAAAGGGCACAACCAAGGGAAAACCTGAGATAATTCTCGCGAACATTTTGTCCATGGGAAATTGGAAAGTCAAAAAAATCTGATGAAACGTCCAAATGAACAAGTCGGAAACATTCCGGTGGACAATTTGTTCGTGGGAATGACTGAGTAAAGCCAATTTCAAAGGGCAAGGACAAAAGCCCGAAGGAAACTTTTTCTTCAGACTTTTTGTCCTAAATAAAGTCTGAGATAAGTAAAGTCTGAAAGATGAAGTTGAGAAACAATTCCCGCAGACATATTGTCCATGGGAAAATAATCAAGTACGAAGAGCCAAAAAAGCTCGCAAGAAATATATTGGACGAGGATATAATAAGCCGAGAGAAATAACCATTTTCTTAGAAAATAATTTGAAGGGAAAAAATATAGATGCAGAAAGGTCACAGACATTTTTGTCCGAGGAAATCAAATAGGCAAATAAAGACAGCGAAGCCAAATACATGCAAGTGGCCCAAAACAGGACAAGCAAGAACATGCAGGGAAAAATAGAGTCTGAGACATTCAGAAAGAGTGCCACATCATTCAAGAGATGCATGCACAGAAATGCGAAAGCCATGAATAGAAAGCTGGGAAATAAATTCAATATGAATATTATCTCTCACTCAATAGATTAGTTTTCCATGCAGGTTGTTATAATGGATTTCTCCGTCCAAGTCTTAGCATAGCTTTGCATGCAAGCGGAGACCATTGGAGGATGACTGGTTATGAGTTGGAGTTGACTGGGTGAGCTTGTTACGCATCTTCCCTATTTTTCATGCAAACAAGAACATCTTTTTCTCTAGTGTAGCTTGCAAATGAACCAAGTAGAGTTCCTTATTTAGAGATTGGGCATAGTTTACCATGCAAGGAGTTCGACTTTCATAATTCCAACGTCCATTCTTCTATGCCAATGTTTGAAAAGGCATGCATTTTTGTAAAAGAAAGATTTATTGAATATTCTATATTGTAAAAAAGCTGTTAAGTCTTGGTTAATTAACCAAGAATAACCCTTTCCTCTTTTAGAACTGCACTTAGACTATTTTAGGTTTTTTTTAAAGCTTATTTATGGGCTTAAATCAAACCATTAATAGGTCCAGGAAGTTTGAAAAGAAGAAATTATAAGCTGGACTAGTCATCAAAAAAGAAATTATTCTGAATTTGAGTTTTGACAGGGGATAGTGTGTACTCTGATTGTGCATCAGCGTATAAGTGAGATTTATCTTCTTTTGCAGGTCCCTTCCTCACCTATCTCTTCCTTTCTCACCCTTTTGCAGTTCATTTGAAGAGGTTACCAACCCTTCATTTGAAATATTTATGCTTAAGGACAGAATTATAGATTTCATTTGATCATATGTGTGCATTGATTTTTGTAACTTCAGAGGGTTTTGACAATTCAGGTGTATCAACCCCTTTTTATTATATTTCCCTTTTCAGTTTTCTTCTCCCTTTTCACCCTAAAAATCACAAGAAATCATAGTAGTCAAGTTTATTGAAAAATCTAAAGGGAACCATCGCTCTTTGGAGGTTCTTCTCATCAAAGAGTCATCCACGCTCAGAGAAGTTCCAATTGTATCAGTTGGAGTGAGGGTGTGCTTTGCACATCTTCAAACAGGGTGCACTCCAAAGTGATAATAGGTATCTACTCAAGAAACATCGCACCATACAAATAACTTGAAAACTTGACTTTAATAAGTTCGATTGATGATAAGGTCAAATAATTGTGTGAGACTTACATGGTCTTAATTGTTTATCATGATAGTATATGTAGGTCCATTGGGCACCTGACCCAATGACCTATTACTAGTGGTCTCTATAATAAAAAATTTGAGTATGACAATACTCGGAGATAATCCCAAATATTTGATTTATAGCTAGAGAATAAGACGTCCCAAGTGTTCAAAGTAATGCACTATCATCTATTATGACCTCTGATAATACCTAGGGTCAATGCATCCTCTACCAATGTCTAATGTCAAAGACAACATACTACATAACCAATCATCCAAGTAATTGGTCACTATTTGTGTCAAGGCAGGCGAAGCATATGTGCATATTTGTCATGATTACACCTCATTCTACAGGATTCTTTTTGCTAGTCTATTTTTTTCTCTTTTATGATACTCTCACTCGCACCAAGGGCGTTGTGTTGCTACGTCACAACAAATAGATAGATGACATTTATCCAATTCATGATATCAAATGTATATAATATGAAACAATAAAAACATGATGATATGCAATGTCAATTATTTTTCATAGTTTTATAACATTCATTTATATGAATGACAATGAATCCCCTTGATTGCATTACACAAATATATAGAGAGAGCAAGGAAATAATGATTAGCAATTCCATAATACCTAAAGTAGAATGTATCATACAAAAATAAATCAATAATTTCATCATTATTCATGCTCTATAATGCTAATTGCAAGTTGGTGCCTTTGAAATCCAGCTTGGGAAAAGCAGGATGTGACACTAAAATTATATAGAGTCCAATAATTTTATATGTTTTTATTTTAATAAGTAATGAAAATAAAAGTTCAACCTCTATACTTTATACATGACTAACACTTTGAACTAAAACATGTCAGTCACCTCAAAGTGCAACATAGGGCACTACTATAAAAGGGGTGTTTGGAAACAATACTTAACCAAATCATTCAAATTGAGATTTAAAAAAAAAAGTGTATTGTTTCAAAATGAGCATCTCTAATTATTGTTTCAAACAATTGTCTCTCTAGAGATGATATAGAATAAGTCTTATATTGTCTCTCGAGAGACAACATCATGTGTTTCTATAGTCTATAATTACTTATTATGTCTCTTGAGAGACAATATCATGTCTCTCTAGAGATAATATTGACTACTATTTTTTTTGTTTCTCAATAGACACTATCATTTTTTCCACTTTCGAGACGATATAACTTTAATCCTAGTTATCATCTCTCTAGAGATAATATGAATTTAATGAAAAAAATAGAATTGAATATATTCTAATGCAACAAATAGATAAGTATCATCAATGACACCAGAGCAAGCAAGTGATTAATATTATAAAACAACTATAGAAGATAATTTGAATTGAAGCTAGTGTGCACAAATGGGTCCACAAGCATTTTATTAATCTAAAAAAGAACAAATATAAAAAGGTGTCTAAATGTTGTTAACCCTTGACATAGAATGGCATGCCTATTTTTTGAATTAAAATGGGATTATAACTTATTTAGTCGCGACACAAATTTACTTTATATCTTATCAAAATTTTATATTATTACTTGAACAACTTATTCCTTAGACATCCTATTTTTTTCCATTGGACTGTGACTTTGATTTCCAAGTAATCTACAGTCACTACAAGAAAACACGGGAGGAACACTTTAACACAAATAGTGCATTTGCAAAATGCCCAATAGCATCTTTGAAATACTCCTTGCCCTCTGTATAAGTATTTGTACCCAAACCTTGTAGAGTCCAATGAACAAGTGACAAATTAGAACAATAGCTAATCAACAAATGAATGAAACACATAACTTCAAGACATATAAAGAGAAAACAAACTAGTATTATGAACCAGCTAGTTATCATTCCACCCACTGACTCTCTCCAAGCATCATGCTCAAGGATGGTGTAAAAAGATAATACATTTCCATTCTTGTGAGTTGCCTATATCAACAAGTGCCAAATTTAGACTTGGAGATACATACCCTCTCGAGGCTCAAAAACGTATATACATAGCTTCTTAATCGGTGAACCAAATACATGAAGAACATTTACCCTGACAATACGAGTGATAAATTCCACAAGAAATGAAAGAATTTTAAGGAGAGATAGCCACTTATAGTGTATGAAGTTAATCAACAATCCTTTGTTGTGGGAACCATCATAATCCTAAAGCAGACCAAGGACAGGTCAAAAATATCTTACTTGATAGAATCTATTAGACTTAAGAAGAAACTAAACAATTTTGAACACACATGTACCTACTTTGTCATTATCATCATATGGCCATATCTTAAAGAATTTACACTATCATATATTTTATCTTGTTGTAGACCAAGGATTTTTCAAATAGATTCAATCTCTGTATTAGCAATTTGTTGGCTTCTCTAAGATTAAGCAACTTACGTCTAAGAGGTAACACACCATAATGGTCTTTACCAACAACAGTTATTCCTACCAACTTATAACACAAAGATAACCAAGATAAACAATCTCAAATTGGAGATATTGTGGAAACATGTCATAATACTAGCCAAATGAGGATTTGCCTTTCTTTAATATGGAGAGCTAGCACTTATAGCAAGAATGTTGGCTAAGTCACCCTTACTTAAAATTAAAGTGCATTGGCCAAATTCCTTTCCCCCTACTTGATTTGCAACATCAAGTTTGAAAATGTTAGTTATCTTCCCCTTCGTGGTTCCATCAATTTTTTTAAGCACTTTTTTCCATTTGAACTCTGCCCATTGCAGTATACTTTCAATTACACACTTTTCCACTTTACTCATCAAGGTGAACAAAGTTTATCTTAGATATTAGATAAAGGTAAAAAAATTACATGTACTCAGAAATGTGTAATATTTAACAAACTAAGCACCCCTGATTTCAAAAATTTATCACTAAGCTCGCACGTAGAACCAAAATTATTTTGGCAAGCTATCTGTGTCTCTTTTGTATTAAGTCAAAAGCAAGATTGTCAATCTTAGCATTTACAAAGAGAAAGGGTTTGGTTTACGTGTTCAGTGATCTGTTCTACCATATGTAGTGAATAGAAGCAATATCCTTTCCTAGAATTGATTTCTTGGAAAACTATCTATGGCCATAAAAGCAAAGTAAACCCAAAGGACAGAGGTTAATATTTTTTTTGTTAAAATCTTATTTTTGACTTCTCACCGACTTGCCCAACCAGCTGCGTATTTTGACAGCTACAGACATTTAATGCAGTGCTTTCAAATTTGAAATCTGGAGCCCATTTGGAGTTTGGGGGAGACGTTGGGTAATTGAGACAACTATACACAACAGCGAATAGAAGACAAAAATAGAGGAATGTAAGTAGCAAAAAGGATTAATTCAACATAGCAAAAAATGCAGCAGTAGCAACAGAAGAGAAAAGAGAACATAGCAACACCTTGTAAGAGAATAGAACATGGGAACAAAATAGGGCAGCAGTTTGGAGATTACAATAGTAGCAGTCTGTAGTGGGTCCAAAAGAGGACAAGGAGTTAGAATAGATAAAACAAGAGACTATGTTCGCTGATAGTAGTCAAAAGAAAGCTAAAAAGATAAAAGGTGTTTTGTGTCATTAGTATACAGCTGTAGTTGTTAATAAAAGCTTGTAATAGATATTTTAAGCATCAATATATATATATATATATGATTTTCAATCATACTCTGCCCTACCCTGTTTCAGTGTTTTATAGTTTTACTGTGTTGCTTGCTTGCTGCCCTATTGGACCTGCACACATTTATTTTGTCTTCTTTCCTAACAGCAGCTATTAGAGCTGTAAAATTTTCTAACAACCGGTATCAAAGCTGTAGGTGAAGGGCATCCAGGTGAAGAGTCCATTTAGACATGGCAGTAGGAAGTTCAAGGTCATGGCAGCAACCCCCCATGTTTGATGAAAAAAACTATGATGTGTAGAGCATCAAAATGAAGACAATATTCAACTCTCAAGAGCTATGGGAGTTAGTTGAATCTAGTTACAATGAGGTTGCAAACATGGCTGCCTTTAATGCTTTGACCTAAGCATAAAGGAATGTGTTGAAAGAGAATAGAATGAAAGATGTTAAAGCACTCAACTATATACAAATGGCATTGACTGATGCAAATTTTCCTAAGATAGCAGCAGTTGTCTATTTTAAGCAAGCATGTGATATCTTACAAAATGCATATCAAGGGAGTGACAAGGTGAAGCTTGTCAAGTTGCAACTCTTAAGGAGGGATTTTGAGACCCTACAAATGAAGGAGAATAAGTCAATCAATGACTTGTTCACAAGAACAATGAACATAGTCAATTAAATGAAGACATGTGGCGACAAGCTTGAAGATCATACAGTCATTGAGAAGGTGTTGAAGAGCCTTCCAATTAGATTTAACCCTATAGTGGTTGCAATAGAAGAGTTAAAGAATTTGAGGCAAATAACAGTTAATAAGCTAATTGGTTCTTTACAAACCCATGAACAAAGATTGAATAGGTCAGCCACCTCTTCCCTTGAACAAGCATTCAAGACCAATGTCAATGTGAAAGGAAGGAGGAGAGGATCAAACAATAGAGGAAGAGGAAGAACTTACAGCAGTCAAGAAAGTGGAAGACATGGCCATCAAAAGTCGCATAAAAGAGGAAGAGGAAGGAGCAACACCACTTTTAGAGGTGGTTCTACACAAAGGTATGATAAATCTAGCATCCAATGTTACTGTTACAAGAGGTATGAACATTATGCTAGTGAGTGTAGAAAGAAAGAGTATGACATGAATAGGAAAAATTCAAATTTCACTCATACACAAGAGGTTGAACCTAATAGGAATGAGAATGGTGGAAATTTGTTTATAGCATGTAACATCACTGAGCAAAGTGGCAAGGAGACATGGTACTTAGATAGTGGTTGTAGCAACCACATGAGTGGGAACAAAGAGATGTTCAGCCACATAGATGAGTCAATAAAATCAAAGGTAAAGATGGGAAATATTGATAAGGTTTTCATCATGGGTAAGGGCAACATTTCAATCCACACAAAGCAAGGTGATAAAAGACAAATTCATGATGTTTACTATGTATGCAAATTGAAACACAACTTTATCAGCAGAGTGCAGCTTGTGCAAAAAGGGTACAAGGTCATATTTGAGAATGAAGAGTGCATCATATTTTATAGGAGTGGCCGCAATAGAAAGATAGCAATAGTCAAAATGACAACCAACCGAATGTTCCCATTGAGAATGCAAAGTGAGCTCACAGCAGCATTTAAAATAGTGATGGTATATGAGCCTACTTTTTGGCATCTTAGGTACGGGCATTTGAGCTTTGGAGGGTTGAATCTTATTCATATAAAAAACATGGTGAAGGGACTGCCCCTTATAGAACAACCAAACAAAGTGTGTGAAGGATGCATATTAAGGAAGCAACATATGAATGCATTTCTCATGGGTAAAGCATGGAGAGCTAGAGCTCTGTTAGAGTTGATACATTCAGACTTGTGTGGTCCAATGAAGACCCCCTTCCTATCCAAGAATGTATATTTCATGACATTCATAGATGACTACAGTCGGAAGATATGGGTGTATTTTTTGAAGAATAAATTGAAAACATTGAAGACCTTCAAGCATTTCAAGGCCATGGTGGAAAAGCAAAGTGGCCACTATATCAAGATTTTGAGGACAGATCAAGGGGGAGAGTATATCTCCAATGAGTTCATGAATTTTTGCAAGGATCATGGCATAAAGAAGTAATCTACAACTAGGTATACACCGTAGTAAAATGGTGTGGCTGAGAGGAAGAATAGGACCATCCAAGAGATGGCAAGGAGCATGCTAAAGGCAAAAGCTTTGCCTAATGATTTTTGGACTGAGGTTGTAGCAACATCCATATACTTGTTAAACATTTGTCCAACGAACAGTGTAAGGGATGTGATCCCTCAAGAAGCATGGAGCAATCAGAAACCAAGTGTAGAACACATTAGAATGTTCAGTTGTGTAGCATATGCACACGTGCCCAAGCAAAGAAGGAGCAAGTAGGATGAAAAAAGTGAGAAATGTATTTTCATAGGGTATAGTAACCAATCAAAGGTATACCAGTTGTACAATCCCATCACTAAAGAGCTCATAATCAGTTGGGATGTTTAATTCATTGAGCATGAAGCTTGGGAAGAGAGACAAGATGAAGGGCATGTGGAAACAAGGGTTGTTGGACCCTTTGTTGAATCTGAAATAAAAGGTGGTACAGCCACCAATACACCAGCTTGGACCCCTATTTCATAAAGGGTTGATTCATCTAGTGGCAACAGCCATCAAGGAGGCCAAGGAGTTGTTCAAGAGTCAACATCCTCCTTCAACACAAGTCAACATCAAATAAGGACAAGAAGCTTGCAAGAAGTCTATGAGCAATCAAGGTATGAGCAAAACGAAGATGAAACAATGAATTATGCACTCTTTCTATCAATTGATCCTATCTACTTTGAAGAAGCAGTCAAAGATAGTGAGTGGTGTGAGGCTATGGATGAAGAAATGCACGTCATAGAGAGAAGTGAGACTTGGGAGTTAGTGGACCTACCAAAAGGAAAATAGGTCATAGGAGTTAAGTGGGTGTACAAGGCAAAAACTACTCCTGAAGGTAAGATAGAGATGCATAAGGCAAGGCTAGTGGTGAGGGGATACAAACAAAGGCCTAGACGTGATTACAATGAAACATTTTCACCCATAGCAAAGCTAGAAATGGTAAGGAAAATCATAGCCATTGCTGCTCAACACAAGTGGAAGGTGCATCAAATGGATGTGAAGTCGGAATTATTGAATGGAGTGCTAGAAGAAGAGGTCTACGTGGGACAACCACCCGGATATGAGATTCTCAAGCATGAGATCAAAGTATATAGGTTAAAAAAGGCGTTGTATAGGATCAAGCAAGCCCCAAGAGCATGGTACAACCATATAGATTCATATTTGTTGAGTAACGATTTTAGCAAGAGTACAAGTGTACCCACACTATACATCAAAGCATGTAAGGAAGGTATGTTGATTGTTGTATTGTATGTGGATGATCTAATACTCACTGGTAATGCAAATCATTCCATTGAAAAATTCAAAATAGCCATGAAAAATGAGTTCGAAATGGCTGATTCGGGATTCTTGAAGTACTTTCTCAAGATAGAAATCAAGCAAATGGATGAAAGCATATTCATATGCCAATCTAAGTATGCAAATGAGATCTTAGAGAAGTTTAAGATGCTAGATAGCAAGCATGTGTTCACTCTAGCTGAGACAAGTTTGAAGTTGTGCAAAGATGATTGCAACAGCAATGTAAACCCCACACGCTATAAGAACCTAGTGGAAAGCCTAATGTACTTGACTGCAACAAGGCTGGATATCATGTATGCAGTTAGCCTCATATCAAGATTCATGGAGACATCAAAGGAGACACATTGACAAGCAAGCAAGAGGATATTGAGGTACATGAATGGAACAAGGGATTATAATGTTTTGTATGCAGCAACAGATGATTTCAACTTGTTGGTTACACGGACAGTGATTGGGTAGATAGCTTTGATGATTGCAAGAGCATTTCGAGGTATGGATTTCATCTTGAGTCAGAAGCCATATCTTGGGTTTCAAAGAAACAACCGATAGTGTCTCTTTCTACCGCTGAAGTGGAGTATATAGCAGTCAATACAACAGCATGTCAAACTATATGGTTGAGAATGATACTTTTTTATTTGCATGAAGAGCAACAAGGAGCTTCTATGGTCTATTGTGACAATGTATCATCCATAGCATTGTCAAATAACCCCACGTTTTATGGTAGGAGCAAACACATTGTAATTAGGTATCACTTCATTCAAGAGTTAGTTGAAAATCGTGTCATACAACTTAGTTTTTGCAAGTTTGATCAATAGCTCGCTGATATTTTCACTAAGCCTTTGTCTAAAGGCACTTTCATGCATCTAAGAAGAAGATTAGGGATTATAAATGCAGCAACATTAGGTCTACATAGTGTTATGGTAGCTCTAGAGTCTTACAGCAAAGTTACGAACTCAAACGATATAGCTCTAGACTCCTACAACAAAGCTACGGATTACAACAGAGTAGCTATGGACCTTCACAGTCCAGCTACGAATTTCGTCAGTCCAACTATGGATTTTGTCAGTCCAGCTCCGGATTTCCTCAGTCCAGCGACATATTTTAGTAGGGTAGCTACGGATTACAGTCCAACTGTGGATTTTGGCAAGGTAACTACGAATTTCAATAGTCTAGATACATAATACATTTGCAGAGTTATAGACTTCAGTAACGAAGCTCCAAACATGCATAAAAAAGATACAAAAGCATTTGGGAAGTTAAAGAGAAGTTATAAAGAAGTTTTGGAGGCCGAAAAAAGTTCAGCTAACAACAATAGGAAGGTCAAAAATAAGGGGGTGTTAAAATATTATTTTTGACTTTTCACCTACTCGCCCACCCAGCTGTGGATTTTGACAGCTGCAAACATTTAATGCAACCCTTTCAAATTTGAAATCTGAAGCCCATTTGGAGTTTGGGGGGAAACGTTGGGGTAGGTGATATAGTTGTACGCAATAGCCAATAGAAGACAAAAACAAAGGAATGTGAGTAGTAGAAGGGATTAATTCAACGCCGCAGAAAATGCAACAATAGCAACAGAAGAGAAAAGAGAACAATAGAGCATCACCCTGTAAGAGAATAGAACAGGGGAACAACACAGGGCAACAGTTTGGAGATTAAAACAGCAGCAATTTGCAGTGGGTCCAGAAGAGAAGAAGGCAGAGTAGATAAGACAAGAGAATATCTTTGCTGACAGCAGTCAGAAGAAAGCTAAGAAGGATCAGAGGTTTTTTGTGAGTCCTTAATATATAGCTGTAACTGTTAATAGAAGCTTGTAATAGATATTTTAAGCATTTATATATGTGTGTGTGTGTGTGATTTTCAGTCATACTGTGCCCTACCTCGTTTCAGTATTTTATATTTTTATTGTGTTGCTTGCCTTGCTGCCCTACTGGGCCTGCACATATTTATTTTGTTTTCTCTCCTAACAACAGCCATTAGAGCTGTAAAATTTTCCAACATTTTTAAAGACGGAGATTGCACCAAGGCAACTAGTCACCATAATAGATTGAAACAAGTTACTAAGTTGTTCTTTAACTTCAATAGGAAGGAGATCATCTCTATCTTTCTCAAACATTAAAAACTGAATCATCAGCAACAACATCTCTATTTCTAGCACTTGTAGATAATCGAATAGTGGTATCCTTCAATTGCTTGAGTGTCTGGGCAAAGGACCAAGGCATCCAATAAAAAAATAAATCGGTGGGAATAATTTTCAATGAAGGCAAGTGTCTAGACCCAAAAGCATGGTAGGAAGTTGGGTTGAGGGCATCTATAATCTAGTCTACACTCCTTATCTACTATAACTAGATATAGATAGCTGGCCGGATTGTCTTATCAAAGTAGGTGGACACTGAGACACCAATGGCTCCTAGATATAGATATCGATATAGATAGGGCATCTATAATCTAGTCCACACTCCTAAGTTTCTTGCATGTGTCCATATAGCTGCCTTAAGCTTGAGTTACTCTGAATACTTTCCCAAGCTGTATTGACTAGCTTGTTCCGTACCAACTATATTAAGAACACTCTATCATCAGAAACTACTTTATGAAAGGTGACACCATTATGTTTGTATTAATTAGGCATTATGATAATTGCAGTTTATTGGCACCTGATGCTTGAAAGTAGCTAAGCTTTTAGTGTGCGTGGGAGATTGAGGAATAACACCATTTGAGGGGGTTATACCAAGTAGACCACACAAAATAAGAGAAAATTTAAGAACCAGCCACTAAGGTTCATAAAACACTCGCAACTGACGTTAATATAAACTATATGAAGAGTTCGGTTATAATGATTTTTCTAAAACCAATAGCCATTACAAAAGCATTTTGGAGCACATATTCATGCTTATGTAGTTTTGCATACCAGGGATCCCAAAACAAGCAAGACATAGCGAAATGAAGATGGCTTTCTCAGGTTAAATTCTTTTTGTTGGGAAAGTTGGGATGCCACACTGCGGTCAAAATAATAAAGCACAGCAATCATTGTGGCTGGCATAAATGCTCCATCAATGTATATCAACAATAGGTACGTCGGACATTTCTTGTTCAGACAAGGAAATATCAATAATAGGTACATGTTCCAAACCTATATAGAAGAGAGTATAATCTTAAGAGCAGTGTTTTATTTATTCAACACTAACCAAATTCCAAACTTCCCAATTAGTCTGTCATTTAAATTTCCTTCCGATCAAAAACTGCGACAGAGTACCTTAATAATTGGCCAGTTGGCATAAGCACCAGATGACCATGGATTAGGACTAAAAGGCGTCGGGGAATTCCACTTGGGACATGACTAGCTGGAGCATATGGCACACCAGTCCACACAAGGACCATCAATGGCATCCCATAATCAGCAACCAAGCCTCAGAACCATCTTGTCTGCAGTACTTAGAAAAGTCACCTACAACACACAATAAGAAGAGTGACCAATGGAATTCATCCGGTGCTTTTAGCCCTCAAAGTCATTAGAATATGCATCTACATAAAAGCAAAAGGGCATTGAAGGAAAATACAGTGAATATATAAGGTAGTAAACATAATTAGTGTAAAATTCTCTACTCATGGAAATATAGCTAGTTCTCAAACACAACTGATTTCTTTTTAAGGTTGAGAAGGCCAAAATGGCTGAAGTTTTTAGTACAAATGGTCCCATGTCATCTGGTGAGTTTTCTAAGTTAAATTTTACAGTTGAAAGTAAATTGGATGGACCACTGCAGCACACTGTCATAAGGATGGCTGTAGTCCAAATTATGAAACATAATTGGATAACATGCAAAGCTTTCCATGACATTATTGACTTTTGTATGGTGTCCTAATTTCTAACGAACTTTACACACAAATAACTAAACAAGAAAGTATAAAGAGTGAGTGAAGAATATATAGAGCATAAGAGACTAGAATTAGATTACTTCAAAACAAATATCCCTGTCCATAATGCGAAGATCGGGCTTTGTCTCTTTAGTCCACTCAAAAGAAGTCCAACTGAGAGAACCAGTGCGAACATTCCATTCCCAAATCGCCATGAAGGTTAAAACTGTTCAAGTTTTGTATTTTCTTTCCTTGAGATACCCAACTCCTCCACAAGGCCCTGTAGCAAAAAGTTGAATATAATTCACAAGTTTATCTTCAAATTTATTTGTCTTTTTTTTTAAAAAAAAAACATACTTCACCTGTGAAGGGATCATCAAATGGCTAAGATAACTTTGAGTATGTGGCAATTTTTATTCTAAGGGAGATTTTTCCAAACAGGAAACTTTTTCGCAGTTCCTTGAGTTCGTAAAATCTGCATCTAGAATTGTGGGCAATTATCTTTCCTTTCTTATGTTGTTCAAAATATGAGAACATACTAAAACTTCCTCATTAATATAATAGTTACAGCTACAACACCTCTAGATATCACTGTAAAGCCAATAGACAATATATGAAGAACCTATCAGCAGGACCTATTCATTATTTAATTTTCCCATAAAAAAATATCCTCTTCAATATATTATTCTAAAGAGATTACAAATCAACAGTACACATGTCAATATCATTAAAACCTTACACGTATGGCTTGTTGCATGAACAACATTGCAATCAGTAGACCAAATAGTTCACCAGCTGTGCGGGTAAATCTGTTGATAATTGAGCATGCACCCAGGATTGCAAGCAAAAGCAACAAAAATCAGTCCAGACATACCCTGCAGATTAAACCGCACTCCAGTTAATTCTTGAAGAGAATAGGACCATTGAAGCTTTTCCCTGTTTTGGTAAGTTAATCCCTGAGAAGTTTGGCTAAGGAAATAGTAGTATCTGATTGAGAAACATAACATAGGTCTGCAGGGAGAAGCATGTACCATCCTGTCCAAGCCAAAAACAACCGTGGGCCCAAATCTTCTCGATTTTTGGCAAAGTTGAACATAAAAGTATACATAAGCACTGTTGGCTCAGCCACTTCAAGAATTAACAATGGTTGACCACCCAAAATAAAATGTATGATTCCACAAATTCCAGTAGATGCCAATGTTTGAACTGCAGTCAAGATACCATCTGTAAAACCCAAAATTGAAAATTTTCCATTTATCATATAATTATTTAAATAAATTTTGAAATGATTTATTCACTAGTTGTCAGTGGCAATTCTTACTTGTGCTCCTGTCCAGTTGTTCCCCAAACGATATCACTGGAATGGCTGATGCAAAGAATATATCCTGAAATGAAGACCTGGTGAGTGTCAAACATGCATGTCAAGCAAAATGAATATATTTTCTCTTCATATCCGGATAAACAAATTTTCAACCCATTTTCTTAATTCGCTATTACCGAGAACATTTCAGAAATTCAGATTTCTTTGCCTAAACCAAGGCTATTATGTTATTACTGAAGTAGTCTTACCCTTATTTCTACCTCATTTTTTATCACAATATAGATCTTTGTAGAAGCACTCCCTTGCAATTTTTTTCCACATTTCAATATTAATAGCTAAATGTAGAACTTTGGCTATCAGACACCATTTCTGTTGTTGCACTAGTATTAGTGTTGCGTACTAGATCTGATATGGTAGTCGTTAAAGTGGAGGCTAATGTTGCACTTCCCATTAGAGTGGTTTTGAGAGTCTCTAATTGCCTTCCCACTTCTCTCATTGTTGGTCGTTCTTGGGGAGATTCATTCGTGCAAAGCAAGCCAACATGTATGAAAGAAACCAGGTATCTATTTTGTTCCATGTTCGCATTCCTCAACAACCTGTTGTCAACAATGTCCACTAGCCTATTTGGAAAAGCTGATCTCACCCACTTTCGCATGTTCAGGTCTCCCACAAACATGGCATCAGTTGGTCTCTTCCTTGTAACCATCTCTAACAACAAAATGCCATAACTGTAAACATCCCCCTTTATAGAAACTCCCTCGCCCAATCCATACTCTGCAAACAAGTTAGCTAGAGTTAATGATTATATTTTGTTTCAAATAATGTTTAAAAAAATAAAATAATTTTTATGAAACAGAATAAGTGTACCAGGTGCAATGTAGCCAATCGATCCTCTAAGGGAAAGTGTTGTATTCAAGGAATCCATGGAGTTTGTAGAACTAATTAATCTTGATATACTGAAATCAGTTGCAAGAGCTGTCATGTTGGCATCCAAAAGCACATTGCTGGGTTTCAAATCACAGTGCACAACTTGGACAGAACAATCATAATGCAGATATTCCATGCCATGGGCTATATCTATGGCAATGTTCAAACATTCCCTCAGCCCCAATCTACAAACATCCTCTTCAATACTTTCAGGATACAAATACTTTTCCAAGCTCCCATTGGATGCAAACTGAAGAACCAAACCTTTGAAGTTTAAGTATGAGCAAGCACTAATGACTCTAATGAGATTGCGGTGTCGAATCCTCCCCAAGACTTTGCATTCTGTTTTAAAACTTTTCTGACCTTCTTCACTTAGTGAATTGAGAACTTTGATAGCAACTACCTTTCCATCCCTTAAAATCCCTTTATAGACTGATCCAAAGTTACCCACTCCAAGCAAATTTGTCTCATTAAATCCATTTGTTGCATTGAAAAGATCCTGATATGTAAACTTTGGATACCCCAATCTTCTAAACATAACATTTGAGAGATCAAAGTGATGTCTCAAAAAATTCTGCCTCCACAACATTCCCAAGATTAAAGAGCAAAGCACAATTGCAGTGACTCCAGCAGCTGATGGAATTATTTTTGTAAGCAGTGAATGCTTTTGTTGTCCCTGTTTTTGACATGCAGGTAACAAGTATTTTTTTGGACCGCATAGTCCTGGATTTCCCATCAATAATGCAATAACACTTTTATTTGGAAATAATCCCTCTTCTGGAATTGGACCTGTCAAATTGTTGAAACTGAGATTAATATAGTCAAGGGATTTTAGCTGTTTAAGGGACATGGGTATTGCACCTGATAGTAAATTGGAAGAGAGATCAACACTCTTTAGATTTTGTAATTTGCTAAGTGCATCCGGTACTGGACCTGCAAAAGCATTGTGAGAGAGATTAAGATACTCTAATGCTAGGCAGTTGGCTATTACGCTTGGAATCTCTCCGTCAAGCTGATTTCTAGAAATGTCTATTGCTTGAGCATTTACAATCTTACTTATCTCTTCAGGTAAGGGTCCATGTAAAAAATTCCATGACAGATTCACATAGAATTGAATGCTTTTAAGACTGGTCATAACTTCTCTAGGTATGTTGCCCCTCAACTGATTGTGAGAGAAGTCAAGCAGTTCTAAATTGGGACATCCCCCTAAGCTGGCAGGTATCTCCCCTGAGAAATGGTTGTGATGAAGAAAAAGTCTCCTTAGCTATTGGAGTCTACCAAGAGAAGCAGGAATTCTTCCTGACAGTTTGTTGTGACTAACATTTAACAAGCCGAGACTTTTGAGCTGACCAATCTCATCTGGAATGCTTCCTTCTAATCTGTTGCCACTCAAATCTAATCTTTCCAGCTGACGCAATCTTTTAATTCCATGTGGAATGTAGCCCCTTAAAATATTATGGCTTAAGCACAAGTAGGTCAAGTTGAAAAGATTGGTAATCTCTTGAGGTATCTGTCCGCTTATATTGTTATATTCTAAACGTAATACAGAGAGCTTGGAAGAAAGTTGGCCTATGGATGGAGGCAAAACACCAGAGAAATGATTATATGACATTACTATCTGTTCCAGCTGGGTGCAATTTGTAAGAGCAGTGAGAAAAGCAAATGAGCTTTGACTGCCACTAACAAGTTGATTACGTTGTAAGTAAATTTGTTCAAGTTGGAGCAACTTGCCCAACTCTGTAGGCACCATTCCACTCAGCTGGTTGTCACTTAGAATAAGCATCTCAAGTTTGGAACAATTTCCAATGGAATTGGGTATTTTTCCACGAAGCCGATTTCCCCATAGATACAGCTCCTGTAGCTGGGTAAGCCTGCCCAATTCAGCAGGAATGGGGCCTGTGAGATTATTTATTGACACCTGGAAGTCAATCAAGGCAGAGAGGTTTCCAAGAGAGGAGGGAAGTGTACCTGACAGCTGATTTGTATGAAGGTAGAGGGTCTGTAGCTGGGTAAGCCTACCCAATTCAGCAGGAATGGGGCCTGTGAGATTATTTATTTCCAACCCCAAGTGATTCAAGGCAGAGAGGTTTCCAAGAGAGGAGGGAAATGTACCTGACAGCTGATTTCTATAAAGGTAGAGGGTCTGCAGCTGGGTAAGCCTGCCTAATTCAGCAGGAATGGGGCCTGTGAGATTATTTGTTGACACCTGGAAGTCAATCAAGGCAGAGAGGTTTCCAAGAGAGGAGGGAAGTGTACCTGACAGCTGATTTGTATCAAGGTAGAGGGTTTGTAGCTGGGTAAGCCTGCCCAATTCAGCAGGAATGGGGCCTGTGAGATCATTTGTTGACACCTGGAAGTCAATCAAGGCAGAGAGGTTTCCAAGAGAGGAGGGAAGTGTACCTGACAGCTAATTTGTATGAAGGTAGAGGGTCTGCAGCTGGGTAAGCCTGCCCAATTCAGCAGGAATGAGGCCTGTGAGATCATTTGTTGACACCTGGAAGTCAATCAAGGCAGAGAGGTTTCCAAGAGAGGAGGGAAGTGTACCTGACAGCTGATTTCTATAAAGGTAGAGGGTCTGCAGCTGGGTAAGCCTGCCCAATTCAGTAGGAATGGGGCCTGTGAGATCATTTGTTGACACCTGGAAGTCAATCAAGGCAGAGAGGTTTCCAAGAGAGGAGGGAAGTGTACCTGACAGCTGATTTCTATAAAGGTAGAGGGTCTGCAGCTGGGTAAGCCTGCCCAATTCAGCAGGAATGGGGCCTGTGAGATCATTTGTTGACACCTAGAAGTAAATCAAGGCAGAGAGGTTTCCAAGAGAGGAGGGAAGTGTACCTGACAGCTGATTTCTATAAAGGTAGAGGGTCTGCAGCTGGGTAAGCCTGCCCAATTCAGCAGGAATGGGGCCTGTGAGATCATTTGTTGACACTTGGAAGTCAATCAAGGCAGAGAGGTTTCCAAGAGAGGAGGGAAGTGTACCTGACAGCTGATTTGTATGAAGGTAAAGGGTCTGTAGCTGGGTAAGCTTGCCCAATTCAGCAGGAATGGGGCCTGTGAGATTATTTATTGACACCTGGAAGTCAATCAAAGCAGAGAGGTTTCCAAGAGAGGAGGGAAGTGTACCTGTGAGGTAGTTTGCTCCCAAGTAAAGCATCTGGAGATGTGGCAACAGCCCGAGCTCAGCTGGAATACTACCCTCCAGTCTGTTATAAGAGAGTGCCAACTCAACTAAATTGCGGCAACCACAGAGAGTGGGTGGAACGTTTCCTTGTAATCGATTGCGATGCAATAGGAGTTGATTGGCTGTGGAAAGCTGGCCCAGTTGTGGTGGAATATGACTGTGAAGGGCGTTATTAGAAAGATCGAGTGACTGAAGAGCCGACAGATTCCCAAGCAGAGGAGATACGACGCCCTCCAAACCCCTGTCTGATAAATTGAGGCCAACAACTCTGTGCATATGAGGAGAGCAAGTAACGCCAGTCCAGTTACAAAAGGAGAGATTGGGAGACCAATTGGCGAATGAGTTGTTGGGATCAAAAGTGATGGCAGCTTTGAACGCCAAGAGAGAATGTTGGTCGGAAGCATTATTATTATAATTATTGACATTCTCATTCCATGCAGCAGGAACTGAGAATGGCAAGGAGAAGAGCAGAGGCAGCATGAGCATGAGCATGGATAGCACAGAATGTTCCATCTCTTTTGGAAACCGAATGTCACAAGAAATGGCGATAAGCAAAACATAAAGAAATAATATCTGAGGATGAGGTGAGGGGGGGAGGTGCTTAAATAAATTATTTAGTGGGAGGAGTGGGAGACAAAAGCCGAGTCAAGTCATAAAGGCCGCATGAAATTAGAAATAAGGTCATAAAGCCCGCATGAAATTAGAAATAAAGTAGTGGCCGATGGTATGGTAAGATTATGATGGTATAGAAAGATTTAAAGTTAGCGGGAAAAAAAATAAATTAAAGTTATGAAATAATGTATGGTAATAGAAAAATTTAAAGTTAAAAAGTTATGAGTCAAGTCATAAAGTAGTGGCCGACAGATTCGGGTCATAAAGCAGTGGGTGATGGTATAAAAAGATCGAGCATAGAGAATCTCTTTGAATAGCATTATCACCCTCACTACAATTTATCATCATTATTTATCACATGACACTAATCCAAATTTGCCTCTTTACATTAGTATTTATCATGGAGGTTTGTGAAGCAAGCTTGATCTAGGAGGACTAAACAAGAGGTCATGACATGACACTAGTGAAGAGACAACTCACTAAACTCATACACACTTCATTTGAACACTTCAAGAGACCTGCAAAAAGACTTTTAAAATTGAATATTAATGCTAACAAGGACAACATGCTAAGGAAGTAAATCTATCACTTAGAAAGATCAACTAGTTTAATATGCACATTAAAATATTCTATGGAAAAGGTTAAACCAAGTTGTTATTTATTAATCAAAGGCTGAAAATTGGTAGGGATTTGTCATACCCAAGTGGAGGATTACAAACTTAGCCAATTAAGGCTCCATATATAACACAAGTGAGAGAGAAGAAGAGAAGGGTATAGGAGAGAGAGAGGTGAAAAGTGTCTCATGATTTAAAATAAAGAGAGGAGTTATGAAATTGCCTCAATAGATCCTAAATGCCATGTGTGTCTGCTTTTAATATGCTCCCTTTCTCTAAGTGGTGTAGGAGTTAGATTGCTTGCTTGACACTTTAACTAGCTCTCTAAAATTGCCCTTTACCTTAGCATGTTGAAGAACAAGTGGCATTATTAATGGTTAGATAAAGTTATCTTACACATTTTCTCTAATATTGATACCTCTCAACTCACCCCTTTAGGTTGTCTTTGACACATCACTTCATTCTCTTGCTAGGTGTCTAGATGGCTCTTCATCTCCTTAGGCCAATCTTGCATACAAGTGTCAAAACTTGAATTATTCTTCTTCAAATTATCCTATCTTCATGGAAGGCCTATTCACTCCATAATATACTTGAAACAATCCATCTATAAGTCTCAAATCATCCCCAAGAATTTGTTCTCTGCCAAAAGCTCCAAATTGGCTTCATTCCTTGTAGCCCTAAAATCATGAAAACTTCTTGTGTAGAAAGTTATATGGATGATAATGAGAATAAAAAGGAATATTATAGGACCCAATAGTGCATTAAAACTTCATGTTAAATTTTAGGATCAAAAAGTGAGTGGAAGTATCCTTTTTTGTTATTTCTCTCTCCTCACTAGTTCTCAGTAAGGCCTCCCTACCTAGAGACTAAAAATCTAATATACAAGATTCCAACACATGAAAAACACAAAATAAATGTATGATTCAATTATATGACCTCCTCCCCATTATCCATGTCACTTATGAAGTCCTGACACCTTGTACGGACCTTTCAAATAACATAAAATAACCCTTTTTGACCTATTATGTACAATTTCATACAATCTTGTACAAACCAATGGCACAAGGTGATGCTCAAGGGAGTCTTAGACATGATTCAGGTAATTTTAGAGCTTATATAATCCATTTGGAGGCATAGAAATCCATTTCTCTCTCATTGGGTTATTTTGGCTCTCTAAGGTAGCCTAAACATGTTTTAAGGTCTTAAGGATTATTCATAGAGGACAGGCCTTAGATGAACAACAAAATACCATGAATCATGATTTAACAAGGGTGAATCATCATGCCTAAAAGATTGAGCCACCATGTAGTTTCCCATGTGAGATATGAGCAAAAGTTGATAGCCTCATGAGTTGGCAAGTTGTGCTAGTGAGGTCTAGGAAGGATTGAGCCTTATAGGTGCATGTTTTGAGTTTTACTATGCCTCTGAACACTTTAGCGGGGTAAAAGGAAATATATTTGACTTTTAACCATGGTTATCCAACCCTTATATCTATATTATATCCCTTACAACCTCATTTGCTTATGCTTAGGATTTGTGAGCAAAGTAAAGCAAGGAACCCACATGTCTGTGTTTGATCTCATTTCTCCTTAGTCAGGGATCTTGGACTACATATGATGTAGGTTTATGTATGCATACTTTAATGAACCTCCTAAAACTATTATCATGTTATTAATGGTTTATGACTCTCCTCAATGACTTGAGACTATGATCTTCATCAATCATCACTATTGAAGATAATCTCTTTAATAGGTGGTTGTAGGTGATTATTTTGAGAGTTTGACTATATTTGAGGATTCCCAGGTCTTCAAAACCAATCCCCAAACCTCTCCATGACTCATCCTCATTTTTTTTATTAATATCCTTATCAATGCCTTGAAACTCCAGATTTTACCAACATCATTGTTCAAGGCACTCCTCTCAATTGGCTATAGGTAGTCATTGAAGGGGTCTGCTCATGTGATCTTGACTTTGATTTATTTCAACTACACCATGATATATTATCCATGGATAGACCTAATCAATATCTTGTGTTTATTTCCCTCAAGTCCATTATCATTATTAGGGTATTTCAAAACCTTTGTATTCACTATCCACACACACAGTCCTGTGTAGAAGCATTAGGTTTGTCAACTTGTCATGAACTCTCTTTGACTTTAGGTACCTTAGAAATCCTCATTAATCCATGAAAATTTTCATCTTGAAACCATTAAATATTTTTCATTCCTATAAATTAAACTTTTAACATTGACACATTGGATTGCCATTGAAGTTGTAGACTTGAAGGTCTACAGACCTGTAGGACTATAATCCTGTGTAGAGGCATTTGAAAAGTGTAAACATAGTTGTTAGGGATCAAAGGTCATTGCCTCCTTGCGTAAACATATTTAATAAGAAGTCACAACTCTCAATTTATTTATAAATACATATTCAAACCCACTTAATTCATCATGTTATGTAGACACACTAGAACATAGACCATAAGGTGAATGAGAGTGTGACCCTTTTGAGACTAGTATAGAATGTTTAGCTAATGAGAGGGCCATTAATGGATTGTGAGGATGATATAATAAAATGAATAATCACTTAGATACATTAGACCATCTGGCTAACTTTGAAACATAAAAATATCGATAGTCATTTTTTAAATTATGCAGAAGATAATCTCTCTTTTCCAAAAGACCATCCACACATGCCAAATTGATGTATGAAGATGTATGATGCATTTACATACCTTAGATAACTCATTCCAATTGGTTTCATAGATCCAAAATTTTCACACTTGCACTAGAGTTACACAAAACTCAGCCTATGGGGATTTCAATCTTTAAAAAGTAGTATAGCTCCTTAGCGATTGTCCATAAATCTAAGGAGATCAATCCAATTACCAATGATACAAATTTGAATCCCATAGGGGTCCCTAACTTTGGCTAAAATATTATCCCCTAACTTCACCTGTACGGCTTGTACTATGTAGTTAAAAGTGCCCTTCATGAGCTTGTGAATGGAGCAATGGAGGAGAGAGAGATTTCTGAATATTTTTAACTTGAAACCTACTCCCATGCTTGTTTCTAACTTGTGTAATCTCAAGGGACACCTCTTGAACATTTTTACTTGCAAATGCTTGTTTCTAACCTGTGTAATCTCAAGGAACACCTCTTGAACATTTTTACTTGCAAATGACTTCAACAAGTTTGTGTAAGTTTTTTAACTCGTCTCTTTGGTGTTGAAACTCAAGATTATGATCTTTGTCTGACTTGATGATAGGTGTGGCAGTTGTGTAAATGCTCCATAGTACCTACAAGGTGCCTTGTATGGATTTCCCACTTGGGATGCTTTGACATACATTGAAGGTAGCCAAAAATCACCTTTTCCCTCATTTTCACCACCGTCAAATTCATAAATGAACCTTAAATACTCCAAACATGCATTAAATTTTATTATAAGATGATTAATACATGAAATGACTTTGGGAAACTCATACCAACTTATGATACCACTTTACCAATTCTTATCTCTCCATGACATGTCTAGACCACTATATAACCAAAATAAAACATTACCTTAACTTCTCCAAACTAATCTTAAAAAATGCTAATAAGGTTTTATGAAGACTTTTAGGGGCCATATAAGGCATGACAAGACCACATGACAACCCTATGAAATTTTACTTTAGATGGATTGACCCATTTTAACTTAAGGTCAAAATTAGGTCAACAATTTCATGATTCATAGGGGTAGCATATTTGCAATGTTAAAAGGACCTTTAGCCTTGTCCTTCCATTGGGAAATGGAGTCACTTGCACTTAGTTTCAGTCCTGACAAGACCTTGATCATGACACAACAAATGATTGGACCTTCAAAACACACAAACAAAGGCACCAAGACATAAAACAAAGTAATAAGACTCACACATGTGCTAAGCACTTAGGAAACACAATAAAAACATAAACAAACTAACTATATACAACTAACCTAAGAATAACCTCTTCCTCCTGGATCAAAGGGGAAGCTTGTACAATATCTTGCTCCATGAAATGAATGATGACATGAAACAAATTGTCTTTTGAGCCTTTCTCTTTTTTTATTGATGTCCTTAATGAATGCCACTCCTCTTGGCATGCTCTCAAGTGAAACAACAACTACAAACAAGTCACCTATGAAGATGAATTCATCTTGTACTTCAATAACCCTCTCGTGATGTTCCGTAGATGCAAATTTATCCAATTATGCTTCATCTAAGCATGCTTCTTTGACCTTCATGACATCTTGAATGACATCAAACTTCTTACTAGCTATTGCAAGCTCATCAAGCTCTTCAAGAAGCTTTACATACTCACTCCAAGCTTCATCATTGTCCTCAATGAACATATCTTGTTCAATATCCTTATGAGCATGATCTTCAATAGGCAACATACCCTTACAAAGGCATTTAATCTATTAAAGGATTTTAATATACTGCTACCAATCATTTATGTCTTCTTCTTTTTGATCAACATAAATAAGACCAACTAGAAGAGTACTTTACTCTTTATCCTCAAGAACCACAAGGCTACTGAGAATTATAAATATTTCTATGCAGTCATGAAGTTGTAAAGTAACTTCTTCAAGTTCATTTTCTTGGCCATTGTGCATTTTTTCAACCTTAACTTTCTTACTTAGAGAGTCTTCAAATTCAAGGCTAGCTACAACCTTAACAAGCTTGGATGGCATATGATCTTCTTCTTCAAACACACCATCAAGGCCATCTCCAAGAGTTTCTTAAAACTATCCAACAGGGGGTGTAGGCTTTTGAAAAGCCTCAAACTCATTGAAAATATCCTTGAACCTAAACCACATATCAGTTTGGTCTATGGATTTAGTAGCAACTTCAACCTCTATTAATTTTTCAAAGTCAAACTCTTAATCAACCTCTTCATTAGCCAAGGTAGCAATCTTGGAATTATCTTCATGGGCAGCTGCAAACTAATCTAGATCATCTATTTCTTCACTCAAGAAGATTTATTTGTGTTTGTCTTCACTAAGGGGAGTACCAATAGTGAATTCTTCATCATAGACACTTGAGTTTCCTTCTACATCAACTATAATTATAGCTTGACTCTCTTCACTTATTTCCCATAGTATAGGTTCTTCTTAAAGGAGGGAGATGGTGGGAGGGTGATGAATAGGTTCATGGGTTAGAGAGGGAGTATGAGATATGGTGGATGGATCATGAATGGGTTTGGGGATGGAGGGAGATTCTTGAAGGAATTCGTGAAGGGAAATCATGTTGAATTGGGCTATATACATTTCATTTTCTTCAACAAGCACCTCACCTTTCTCATAGCTTTCTTGAGGCTCCTCTTGAGGATAGTGAATGGTTTCATGAGGATAAGGAGCATAAAAAATTGATATGGAACACAAGAGGACTCTTACGTATGGAAAGGAAAGACTTGCATAGGTTCAAATTCTTATACAAGAGTTGGCATGGCATAATTAGGAATCATAGTCCAAGAAGGCCTCCAAAATGAAGAGATCTTACTTTCTTGAGGAGGGATAGGTGCATCTTAAGGAAGACTTAGAGTCAAAAAGGAAGGACTAGGAATAGGAGATGATGGTTGAGGTTGCTTAGATTGGGTCTCTTGATTCTGCCACCTCTCTAATCTATCTATCCACCATTAGATAAAAAGTCTCATTGTATACAACTCATCATTGATAACATATTGGGTTTCCTCTTTAACTAACATTCACTTACCCATCAATAATTAAACTAACTTCCTCATCCTCTCTATGAGATGAATAGGGATCACATCAATTTCTCTATCCCAAGTTCTCATCACCTCTTCTGATTTTAGGATATTTGTCTTGAGTGCCAACAAGGATATGGAATGGGGAAACATAACTTTGAGAAGGAATTGAAGTAGGAAAGGAGGAGTATGATTGCTACAATTCTTGGTAAGGCTACTGAGGTGTATAATTAGAATTATATGGGGAGAATGTAGGACAACCATATGACTGATATGACTCATGACAAAGCTGATAGGAATCAAATTGAGGTTGATATGGATCATAGGGATGATAGGAGTTATGTTGAGGCTGATAGGAAGGCATAAAACATGAGTTCTCTTCATACCCAACCATCCCAACTTCATGAGTCAAAGGAAAACAAAATATATTATCAAATACTTTCCACAATAAGTACTTGGGCTACTAGAACCAATTGATTGTATTTAGAGTCACCATTGGTATTTGTTAAATTCCTCCAAAGGTTGATAGGTAGAAGAACACACCAAGAATTATTTCACAACTTTGGACCTTTGTCCCATCATGCATGTCAAATCTATTGTCACTCAATTTTTCACCCTTGGAGAGGTAGTTCAAGCCTTCTTCAATTGAGTGAAACAATGGGATTACCCTTAGACCTGTGGGTTATTTATAGTGGGGGTAAACCTCTAAATTGAAGGGATAACTCCCTTAATATATCTATTTAAGATCATCACCTATGTTACTAACTTGTTCGGATGAAAAGATATAGATAAAATATGAAAGAAACCTAACCTAATGATGTGATGCACTAAATGTAAACTAATCACTACCAACAAAATGCAATTGCACTTCAAACAAGAGCCTAATCTACACATGTCACTAATCCAAATATGCCTCTCTACTTTAATATTTCTCATGGAGGTTTGTGAAGCAAGCTTGAACTAGGAGGACTAAACAAGAGGTCATGACATGACACTAGTAAATAAAAAACTCACTAAAATCATACACACTTCA
Source organism: Torreya grandis (assembly GCA_037957365.1). NCBI lineage: Eukaryota > Viridiplantae > Streptophyta > Pinopsida > Cupressales > Taxaceae > Torreya > Torreya grandis. The sequence goes on from JARHVA010000698.1 coordinate 1,072,309, forward strand.
TTTAAACACTTCAAGAGACCTGCAAAAAGAATTTCAAAATTGAATATGAATGCTAACAAGGACAACATGCTAAGGAAGTAAATCTATTAATTAGCAAGATCAACTAGTCTAACATGCACATTGAAATAGTCCATGGAAAAGGTAAAACTAGGTTATTATTTATTGATCAAAGGCTGAAAATGGGTAGGGATTTGCCATACCCAGGTGGAGGATTAAAAACTTAGCTAATTAAGGCTCCATATATAACACAAGTGAGAGAGAAGAAGAGAAGGGCATAGGAGAGAGATAGGTGAAAAGTGTATCATGAGTTATAAGCAAGAGAGGAGTTATGAAATTGGCTCAACAAGTCTTAAACACCATGTATGACTCCTCTAAATATGCTCCCTTGCTCCAAGTGCCATAGGAGTTAGAATGCTTACTTGACACATTGATTGGCTCTCTAAAACTTCCCTTTACCTTGGAATGTTGAAGGAAAAGTGGCCTTATTTATGGTCAAATTTGGTTTTATTACACCTTTTCACTACTCTTAACACCTCTCAACTTATCGCTTCAAGTTCTCTTTGACACATCACTTCAATATCTTGTTAGGTGTCTAGAATCCTCTTCATCTTCTTAGGCCAATCTTGCATACAAGTGTCAAAACTTGAATTATTCTTATTTATCTCATATTATCTTCATTTATGGCCAATTAATACCATACCAAACCTTCAACAATCCATCTAGAATATCAAACCAGCCCCAAGAATTTGTTCTCTACCAAAAGCTCCAAATTGGCTTCATTCTTTATAGCTCTAAAATCATGTAAACCTCCTTTTGTAGAGATTTATATGGATTATATTGAGAATATGAAGTCATATTATAGGACCCAGTATGGCCTTACAACTTCATGTTAAATTTCAAGATCAGAAAGTGAGTTGAAGTATCCTTTTCTGTTGTTTCTCTCCTCACTAGGTCTCAATTAGGCCTCCCTACCTAGAGACTAAAAATTGTCTCTACAAGATTCCTGCACATTCCAAACCCAAAAAAAATATTTGATTTTGTTATATTACCTCCTCCCCATTCTCCATGTCAATTTTGATGTCATGACACCTTGTACAGACCTTCCAAATAGCATACAATAGCCCTTTTTGGCCTATTATGTATAGTTCCATATAGTTTTATACAAACTAGTGGCATGGGGTGATGCTCAGTGGAGTCTTAGACATGATTCAGTTCATTTTAGAGCTTATCCAATCCATATAGAGGCATAGAAATCCATTTCTCTCTCATTGGGTCATTCTAGCTCTACAAGGCAACCTAAAAGTACCTCAAGGTCTTAATGATTGTTCAAAAAGGGGAGGCCTTAGATGAAAACCAAAATACCATGAGCACAAGGGTGTCTCCTCATGCATAAAATATTGAGAAACCATTCATTTTTTCATGTGAGATATGAGTAAAAGTTGACAGCCTCACGAGTTGGCAAGATGTGCTAGTGAGATCTAAGAAGGATTGAGGCTTGTAGGTGCATGTTTTAAGTTTGACTATGCTTTTTGAACACTTCAGGGAGGTCAAAAACAACCTCATTTAATTTCACCCATGGTTCTCCAACCCTTATATCTCCTGCAGCCAAATATACTTAAGCCTAGGGTTTGTGAGCAAAGTAAAGCAATGAACCCTCATGACTATGTTTGATCTCCTTTCTCCTCTATCAGGGATCTAGGACTGCATATGATGCATGTCAATAACCCTCATCATCCATTTAGGGTATTTATGATTCTCAACTTCACTTCAACTAACTATCCATATTTTTAGGAATCTCAATGTCCTCAACTCACTTCAACAATCCACCTTTCATCTAATTACCCATGTAGGTTTGTGTATGCAATTAGCCTTGCTAGGTCTGAACATGGTTTCCAAGTTTATTATTTTAGTTTGAGGATTCTTATGGAACAATTTCATCACCATTAAATCATATTAATTTTTTTTTGGCTCAGGTCTCCTATAGACCTTTAGATCTCTCCATACAAACACAAACTTCTCAAGAGTGAGTAGGCTTGTGTCTTGCCTTGGTTGAGTAGGTAGAGTTTCCAATTTTATTATATACTTCATGTGGTTTTGAGATCCAAATTAGATCCTATTATTTTCAAGAAACTATCTTCTAGTGTTTTCCTTTCCCTCATACCTCACACAGACTTAAAAACTTTTCAAACAAGCAACTTCCTCTTGGCTAAGTGTCAAGACTTATAACAAGGACTATGTGTATGCAATTAGACATGTGACCCCCATTTGGTCATTTAATATAATCCTTGCTTAGATATATTTCATCTCAAATGGTCTCACTAACTTGAAACTCACTTGTCTTACTTACTAATGCTTCTCATTTATTCTACCGACCTCTTTTAGGCTTGAAACTAGCCTTTCTTTAACTAACAATGTTGTAGGTTTGTGTATGCATATGATTGGTATGCAATATTAGTTTTTTAGGATATTTAATGAAACTCATCAAAATATTATCATGCTATTATGTTTTATTACTCCCCTTAATTCCTTGAGACTCTGTTCTTCATCAATCATCACTATCCAAGATAATCTCTTTAGTAGGTGGTTGTAGGTGACTATTTTGAGAGTTTGACTGTGTTTGAGGATTCATAGGTCTTCAAAATGAATACCAAAACCTCTCCATTAATATTCCTCATTTTTTTATTATCTTAATACCATTATTAATGCCTTTAAACTTCAAAATTCACTAACATCACTATTCAAGGCACTCCTCTCAACTGGCTATAGGTAGTCATTGAAGGGGTCTGCTCATGTGATCTTGAGTTTGACTTATTTCAACTACACAATGACATGTTATCCATGGATATAAATATTTAATATCTCATCCTTATTTCCCTCAAGTCCATTATCATCTTAGGTAATTACACAACCTCTGTGTTCACTGTCCACACACATTGTCTTGTGTAAAAGCATTAGGTTTGTTAGCTTGTTATCAACTCTCTTTGAATTTAGGTGCCTTGGAAATACTAATTGATCCATGAAATTTTTAATCTTGAAACAATTATAATTATTTCATGCTTAGACATTCAATTTTTAACATCAACACATTGGATTTCCATTGAAGTTGTAGACTTATAGGTCTACAGACCTATAGGTCTACAGACCTATAGGTCTACAACCCTATGTAGAGGCATTTGAAAAGTGTAAACATAGTTTTTAGGGCTTAAAGGTCATTACCTCTTTACATAAAAATATTTACCAGGAAGTCAAAACTCTCATTTTCTTTGGAAATACATGATCAAACCCAGTCAATTCATCATGTTATGCAGACACACTATAACACAGTCCACAAGGTGAATGAAAGTGTGACCCTTTTGAGTCTAGTACAAAATTTTTAGCTGATCAAATGACCATGAATGGATTTTTAAAATTTTAGAAGATAATAGAGAATCATTTAGATACATCATACCATCTGGGGAACTTTGAAACACAAAAATATTGACATTCATTTGCAAATTATACACAAGAGCAACTCTCTTTGCCAAAATACCATCGACACATGCCAACCTGATGTATGAAGATGCATGATACATATAAATACCTCTAATAAATCATTATAATTTGTGTCATGCAGTGAAAGACTTCACACTTTCATTGGAATTGCATAAAACTTAGCCTATGGGGATTTTAGTCTTCAGAAAATAGTCTAGCTCCTTAGCAATTATTCATAAAGCTAAGGAGCTAAATATAATTAAAAATGACACAAATTGGAAGCCTATATGGGTACCAAACTTTGGATAAAATATTATCCCCCAACTCCACCTGTACAACCTATACCATGTAGTTGAATATGGTCTTTAGGAGCTTGTGAATGGAGTGATGGAGGAGAGATAGATATTTCTAATTTTTTTGAAATTTAAACCTCTTCCCATGATTTTTTATGACCTATGTAATCTCAAGGTATACCTCTAAAATGTTTTTACCTATAAATGACTTCAACAAGTATGTACAAGTCTCTTAACTCCTCTTTTTAGCATTGAAACTAAAGATTCTGACCTTTTCCTAACTTGTTGATAGGTGTGTTAGTTTTGAAACTTCTCAAAGTTCCCAAGAAGGTGTTTTTTATGTATTTACCACTTTGGTTTCTTTGACATACATTGGATTTAGTCAAAAATGACCTTTTCCCTCATTTTCACCACCGTCAAGTTCATAAATGAACCTTAAACACTCCAAACATGCAATAAATGTTATTATAAGATTATTAGTACTTTAAATGAATTTAGGAAACTCCTAAAAACCTATGACACCACTTGACCAAGCCTTATCTCTCCATGACATGTCTAGACCACTATATGACCAAAACAAGACATTACCTTAACTTCTCCAAACTAACCTTAAACAATGTTAATAAAGTTTTATGAAGAATTTTAGGGACCATATAAGGCATGAAAAGACCACATAACAACCCTATGAAAATTTCAATTTAGAGGGATTGACCCATTTTGACTTGAGGTCAAAATTTGGTCAACAGTCTCTATACACACAAACATTAACAAATAGGGTTCTAAAAATAACGCTATTTTCTGTTACAACTTTGCTTAACAAATTTAGACATTGCACACATACTTATGTTAGATTATATTCTACCTATTCTATGTTTACTTTTCATCCTTTAAACTATCTTCTTTGGCAAGTTTAAAATGACATCTAAAAAGTCTTCTACCCCTCATCTACTTAATGCAATTTTGAATTTTTCTCATGATTATAGCAATGAATGGACAAATTTCAAGATTGTAAATTAGATCATGATAATGATTTCATTTATAATGATGATGATGATGATGATGATGATGATGATGATGACTATTTTTACAATGATGGATATGAGGATTATTATGCACATGATAATACAAATGAACATGAGGATACATTAGATACATCATCTTCTCTTTCCTCTTACTCTTATCTTACTCCTAAAAATAAAATTAACAATATAATACTAAAATAACCTCTTGTTGGTGGTGTTTTATTACAATATTATCCTAGTTTTTCAACTACTTTTGCTAATTCATTTTACAAAATAACTCAATATAAGTTCACTACACAAAAATCACCTTTACATGCTTCAAAAAAAGTAGATTAAAATAATGTATCTTCTTTACCCTTCTCAATTACATTTCAAAATGTAAATACAAAGAATGTTACACCTTTTATCAATGCACAAACTAAGTTAGATGAAATTCACTTATCACCTTCTTTCAAATAGATAATGTAGATGTTTCTAACTCTTCTCCTAGATGTCATAATGTACAAAAAGAAAACATGGTTTTTACTCCTTCTCTTGATTCTCAAATAGAAAGTGATAATTGTGCTTGCATTTCAAAAATGACTAGTGCACAAATACCTTGCATTACAATTACACAAAATGATACATTGCATAATAGTGAAAAGTGAAAATTTTCTCCTTCTCCTTCTCTTAGTGAGCATGTGAATGATACTTATTCTGATCTTACCTCTCCAAATGATTATTGTGATTATGATGAAAATTACATATAATCTATAATTTCTACTTCTTCTCTTCACATATTTTTTTGTTTCAACCAAACATTAGATCACATTTTAAACTACACACACACTTATTCTTATGTGCATTAATTTTCACTCACTAGAAAATAAAGTACCTTCTATTCAACCTAATAATATAAAAGATACCATTTAATCCCCCTCACCACCCCTTAATACAATAAAACCTAGTTCTCAAACAAACCCAAATGGGAGTGATAGCTTATTTCCCTCTAACCAGGTCCAAGTTATTACACCTCCTAAGGTTAATGAGAGCACACCGACCCTTCCTAAAAAATATTTCCAATCTAATATACCAATGGCTAAAATAAACAATAAAATTCAATCATTAAATGAATCCCTTGATAATGATAATATACCTTCACAAGTGTTAATTTTATTAATGCATGTTGTGGATACTTTTCAAATCCAATTACATTATTTCACTTTAGAGAACGAAGCATACAAATCTCGAGTTGACACCAATGTTATCCATAATAATCCTATTCCACATAGAATTTCAACTATGAAGTTGCCACACAACTTTCAGATACTAGTGTTACATGTCTTCGATAGACAAGGAGATCCATATTTACATCTTCAAGCTTATGAGAAATCCATGGATCATGTTACAAAAAAGTTAGTTCTACTACAAGTATTACCAAAGTCACTAAATGAAAAAGCACTAGATTGGTTCTACCATACGATCCCTAGTGCATCTTTACATACATATGAGGAGCTAGAGGTAGTCTTCCTCAAGCATTATATACAGAGTAAGGGACCTCTAGTCACACATGAGAGGTTACCTCAACCACACTAGAGCGAGATAGAGCCTACCTCATAGTACATTCTATAGTTCAAATATTGTTTACATTAGTTAATTTATCGAGGAATGGATTTAGAAGTGAAATACATCTTTTCTAGAGGTTTAATCTCTCTTCTCAAAGATAGATTGATATATTAAACATATAAATCATTTAGACATCTATGAAATGTAGCTATATCATTAACGACACAGTTGGGATTAATTATTACATGGTAAGTGGTATATTTATCTATAGATCTGTCAGAACCTTAGTTGTCAAATTTGGTACAAGATCCTACTCCACTTCCAATTCAAAAAATAGTGGAATGCAAACAACCAATAAAAATACTTAGTAAGGGAAAAGAGCCACTTTATACAACATAATATATAATGAGTAACACATGATATATGTAGATGGGTTATACAAATTTTAGATAAGGCTAGGCCTCATGACATTTTGCTAACACTATTGGATAAGGGGATGATCACACTTCCTTCAATTGATCATCATCCACCACACCATATACACCAGGTACCACATAAGCACTATTGTCATTTTCACTAAATTAATGGACATTCAGATGATCATTGCTATGTACTCAAAGCCTACATCGATCAGTATGTTAGTAGAGGAATCATAGAGTTCACACAGGAGCATCAGGCCCTCATTCACCATACTCTCCTATATCACACTCCTCTACAATAGAGTTATCCCAGGGTGTTCCTTTTAATGAACCATTAGTTACTCATCATATGAGCCCTATGACTTCTAGGACAACTATTTATCATTGGTATCCTACATCACAGCCTCAAAAGTTATGGCAACCAGTTCATAGAGTCTAAAATGCACCTCCAGTGTGTACATTGATTAAGATATTTGGGAAAAACTAAAAACCTAAAGGCATAGGTTTGGTACAGATAATAATCAAAATATTTAGAAATAATTACAGAGCTTAGAATGTACCTATCATGCATAAATTGATTAAGATATTTGGGAATAATTATCAACCCAAGGCCATAATTTTAGTTTGACAACTGATAAAGATTTATGGAAATTAGTACAAAGATCAAAATCCAACTTCAATTCGAACACCAATAAAAATATTTATAATAAATTAGGTAACTCAAAGTATAGTTTCAGATCGACAACCAATCAAGATTTTTGCATCAAAGCCTACACAATTGTCCACTAGTAGTGCATCATAGGCAATTCCACTTTCACAGTCTATGTCTACACCGACACAACATGAGTAGTATGGTCATTGGTTCTCCATGCCATCAGGGTTCAAATAGGGCATCTCACCATCACAGGGTATACATGCAAACATCTTATGAGATATAAATAATTAAGAAATATACACCATATACAAATATAAAAGCTTAATTCTCCTACACATGTGCCTAAAATATTCAAAACACATCCAAATCAATTAACATTAATCCAACAAAAATAAATTACAAATATCAAACATTTCAAATAATTAACCAAACTTAAAGACAATAAATTATACAATCTAACCAAATTCAGATGCCAATAAATAATTCCAAATTATATAACAACCATCTCTCTCTCTATATATAACTCATAACATTATTTTAATACAAATACGATGCATCACTCAATGATGCAAACATGACTACTGGGACCATCTCCCTCACTCTTACTCTCATACATATTAGCACTAGAACTAAAATCCCCACTATCTCCATGAGACCTTGATCTATGACTATGCCCACTCTCTCTCTCTCTCTCTCTCTCTCTCTCTCTCTCTCTCTCTCTCTCTCTCTCTCTCTCTCTCTCTCTCTCTCGGTATGTAACTAACTCAACCCTACACTCAACATACTCCTGTTGAATTCATATATAGTCATCTACTTTATGAATACTCGCCCCACCTAGAGCATTAGGAGATGTCATTGTCCACCTCTACAGCTCTGCATGTAGATCATCATTATCTATTTTTTTTCACCTATATGCTATATTCACTATCACCACATGATCAAATAAATGAGCATGCACTCCAACTACATTGGTGGCCTACGCCAATCCATCATCTACGACATCATATAGAATTTGTTTTGTCAAGTCACAAAGTGATAATTTGATGGGGACATCCTAATAATCATCATCTCCTACATCTAAATTTTTTCATATAATTAATAATAATCCCATTATATCAAAACAAATGATTAACATTACATAAACCATATAAACAAACTATCTAACTTATCATTCATAAACCTTAGGGGCTCTACATCAAGTACCTCCTTTGTGACCATCCCATCTCTCAAGAATAGAGGTGCCCACCTATGTTCATTCCACTAGGCCAAGTAGGCCTTGATCAGTCTAATGTCATCCACATATGGTACCTCAATCTCTAGATCTCACTCTATCATTGGCATAGGAACTAGCTTAACAATCGATGGCCTAGGCCCACTTCCTAGACTCATATGATCCTAAAAAATCCTCAACCACACTATCAGTGCTAGGGGCACATCATATATGACACTAAACTATCAAGTTATCCTCCCATACTATAACATCTTGTATACATTATTTTACTGATCATGTATCCAAAAATTCACTCAAATCTACCTCAATTGAATGTTATCCTTAGGTCATCCCTGATAACCCCTGTAAGGTATCTAGATAATGTCCTTTGCTTTTAGATTATCTAATAGCCATCAAAATTAGGTAGTATTCCTCCTTAGAGCATGCCCTATCCTAGTCCATCTAGCTATAAATACCTATGGTTGAGACCATCCATCCCATGGATGTGCTACTGGCCTACTCACAACTATGTGCTTGTATACCCAATAATGAAATAGTGTCGACACAATGATACCTCCACCACTCATCTCCTATGTAAAATGATACAAGTCCCTATATAGATGAACCAACATAGTTTGACCCCAATAATAGACTGTGCCATGATGCTCATTGTCATACTCTATCTCATACATACTGTATGAAATGGAGACACCACTCCTATCCATGGAAATAAATGATGACAATATCACTGCTAAAAACTTTTGCTATCATAAAATATTATCCATAACAATTAGGGTCAACAGTATGTCACTCTAACTACCTATGCAGTGATTAGCTACAACCATAGTAGAAAGGTACCTAGATGCTCTTTATATAGCTCACAAACTAGTAGCCTCCTATAATACAACCCATACCAAGAAATAGGCAACCATAAGATCCTATATACATCCTCCAATGTCATGATCATCTTGCTTGTTGGTAGCTATAATGTACACATATCTGCATTCCACCTCTCACATAGTGCAATGATCATATACTTATCCCAGAGTATTGGCTCTAGGAAAGCCACAAGTTGCAACCATACTTTATCAAGCACATCTATCTATACTTTAGACATGGGAAAACCCTAGATAGTATCCATCATCTGACCAATATAAAACTCCCTCATATAGGCATTAACTTACAAATATTTCAACCAAATCTGACATCAGCAAAATAAAAATTAATACCAAAAAACAATAAAATTTAGAAATTAGTTAACAATGTTGAACACCATATCTGGGGCCTACTAAACATTGGCACTACCCAAAGGATAATGGCACTAGACATTAGTTCCACACTCTGGATAGTTGTATTGGATAGTAGTACCACAATATGGATAGTAGTGCTAGAAACTAGACACTAGTGCGTAGAGTAGGACAATAGTGCCACCTTTTACAAAACAGGCCAAAAATAGTCTTTCTCCAGCAAAATCAATAATACAGACAACTAAAATGATAAAAAAAAATAAAAAGTTAGGGTCTTTTACTAGGTGAACCTCCTCCCTATCTTGAATAAGTGCCCTAACCCCCTTATAGCATGAGAACCTAACATCTCATCTCCTCGACATGTTTCTCTCTCTTAGACTCAAACTTCTTTCCAATTAGATGATGCAAATGAATTGACAGTGAATCAAAATGACCTATTTAAGTCATCATTTAATCAATTCCACCTTATTAAGGTTACCTTTTCATGGTAATTTTGCTAATTAATACAACTATCTTATTCTTTCTATATCTTGAGAACCTAGCTTTGATTCGCGAACCATTTATTACACATGAGAATTGATACTAATATACTTTGTCCCATATTGGTAAAATGAATCCTCTTGTCCTTTTCAAACCTATAAAATGACAAAAAAAAATCTATTATATTAACCATATAATGGACCAAGTACTTATACAACTACACACTAAATTATCAAACTCTAACACTATTAATACATTATTAAAACCTAATACAACATCACAATCACCAAGTAAAAAAAGCACAATAAATCCTTACCACTTTTGGTCACATATCCTCCTCACAGTCTTGGCTCTCTCACAAAAATCATGGGGGATATGTATAGATTGATTCAGACACACAGAGGTACATTCAAATTTTTAGACACACAGGCATCCAAAGTCATAAATTTTTAGAGATACAGACATATAGGTCTATGTAGGTTTACATAGGCATTCAGTTTCACAACTTATTTAGATTATACATAGATATAGGCCTACACAGGTTTACATAGGCATTCAGTTGCACAACTTGTTCATATTATATAGACATACAGGTCTACATAGGTTTACATAGGCATTTAGTTGCACATGTTTTAAGAGATATAGACATATAGTTGTACATAAGTTTACACAAGCATCTAGTTGCACATATTATTCAAATTATATAGACATGCAAGTCTATACAAGTTTACACATGCATCTAGATTTGCATATTTTTAGCTATAAAGAAACACAGGTCTACACAAGTATTCAGATATATGCTCCACATAGATATATAACTTTGATGCAAGTATACCAGTTCATTCAAATATTGAGATACACAAGGATGTCAACCAGATATCAGGATTAGGGGGCACAATGCAGAGTGCATACTATTGATTCCCATTTTTAGATTACACCAATATCATCACCAAGGTTTAAATAGTTTGGATCATAGGGCCATCTACAGTGGTTGATCCATAGCAATACACTAGACTCAATTTACATTACTCAGATTCAGAGTAGGGTCAAGTGATCCTTGTTTCTCCACACCTTCAATTTACATACTCATATTCAGAGTGGGAGTAAGTGAGCCTTATTTCTCCACACATTTAATTTACATTACTCAAATTTAGAGTGGGGGTAAGGGAGCCTTGTTTCTCCATGCATTAAGTTTATAGTGCATAGATTCAAAGTGGGGGAAAGTGAGTCTTGTTTCTCCACACTTCAACTTACACACTCAGTTTCAACATAGGGGGCATTTATAGCATATGCTTCCTTTCACATATTACACTCTAGTTTTCATCCACTTCTCTAGCCAAGAAGTGGGTCAAATTCAAATGACATTCACATAATTAAATACAAGTATGTATTTCTATTTTCTTTTACACTTGTACTTCCATTTCATTACATTAATAAAATCAAGGGGGGTTAAATGTAAATACCCTAATTTGGTCAAGTAACAAAAATTACTATGTATTTTGTTTCTATATCACACAAAGGGTCTTAGTGATGGTTATAGTCCTTGTTCACATGGTCACCTTGAGTCTTTTATCTTTATTATGCCTTTTTCTCACTATTTTGACACCTCTAACAGTCACTGGTCACCTAAATTCCTAATCCCAGGAGCCTACCATCCTTGATTTTTGCTATGTTCTAAGCCTTTGGACATTAGCACCATTTTTAGGATAGTATGACCACATGGCACTATTGTCCACTTTTGCCTATAGTGTTCGATGGGGCTTTTCACCTTGTTTGAGCCCTAACCCCTCTATGACCCTTCCCATATGTTTTTTTATATATTTTTCATGACTTTTTAGCTAATGCACAAGGTATTATATTCTAAACAAATATCCTCCTATATAAAGAGCCTCGCAAAGCATTTTACACCTAACACTTACTATTTTGGTACGCATTACAGAAAATCAATCAATAGTACAACTCAAATACTCTACATACTGCTCAGCATTCACACCTAGACATTTGCATGCTTGATTAAAGAAGGGCCTAGGCAAAATTCATCCTATCATATCATGTAATTTGATGGTGCACATTCCATAAGGGAGAACTACATGCAATCTAAGACCCCTAACATTGGGGTTAATGTAGGCAATGGTCAGGACAATAGGGGTTATGCTTTGTGTAATTGTAACATCCCATAACCTAGTTTATCCTTTTTTTTTGAATTTGATTGTTTCATGAGTGCAGTTATTCATTAGGGTTTTGGAGAAGAATCAGCCAAAATAGTGACACAAATGAGCCCCCACATGATATTAAATCACCTATAGGACCCTCAAGAACTCTTGCAACTTCTCTGAAAGTTGTAGACAATCACTATAGGAGGGACACTAGTGTTAGTTGGACACTAGCACCACATGACACTACTATCCTAAGGGGGTACTACTATTTGAAGCTAGATCTCAACAATAGTCTACAGATGAAATATTCCTCTCTATCTTCTCGGTCATTTCCAATATTTAGATCTACGAGAAACTCTATGTATATCCATATAAGTCCATCTTCTCCCTATATTTATTATTTTCATAAATTTACATAGAATCAATAAATTCCAAATTTATTCGATATTTATAATAGAGCCATCCCTTTAATCTAGCTTAGAATTTACATAGTAAAACCCCTAAAAGGTTAAATCAGGGGCAATAACACATACTTGTGTTTTACATTTCTATATCTTATGATACTAACACTATAGTAATTTAATTTTTCCCATTTAGATCATATTATTTTTTTGCTTATATTGATCATATCATAGACCCACATGGGCCAAATTATTTATCAATACATGTTTCCAAGATCACGTCTTTCTATATTAGACATCTTTGGTTTTGTATCTTATCTTAAACATGATGCACATAATCCATTCCATTTTGAGATTTTTGCTTCATAGATTCATCCCAAATATCAAATGGTGGCATATATCACATTTATTTTGAGATACATTATATTAGGGCATATGTAATACAATACTCAACAACATGGATATTGAGACCTATGACTGACAAGGTGCCTAAACCCAATTTATAATGATCCATATTTTATTTGAATATGGATGCCTATATCCGATAAGCGTTTCTAAATCTAATTCATAATATTGTTACTTCACATCTATTTAGAATTCTACTCAAAAATTTGGTTTAGGTTGATTTTTTTCAATAAAATTTATACTAAAAAATGTATGCAGGATGAAGTGCATATTCAGAGGCACATGGTGTCACATGGGCATTATACACATCTTTAGTCAAATCATATATATCATTTTTTGTTTTTTAAATTTTATTAGATGATTATTATCAACACTCACATATGCATGTATAGAAAAAGAAATAATTTTCTTGCAAAATCCACATGTACATGTTGAAGTTTGCTTCAAAATTTTTAGAGGAAAACATATTGTATACACACCATGTTTATTTTATTATGATATGTATGCACTCAAAAACATCAAAGTGGGGTAAAATGTAGATATTTTAAAATGGCCCCTAGGCATTTTTGAGTCTATAAATTGTATAAATATAAGGTACCTATGTCATTATTGGTCCAAATTAGGTATTATTGGTACATTTTGTGGTTTGACATTATGCCCACCAATTTATATCTCCTCTTTTTCTCTCTCCTCTGAATTTCATGGTTTTGAGGTGGTCTTTCTAGAAATGTACCTAGTACAATTCTAAGGCCCACAAATGTAATCACTAGGCTCCTAGGGTTTTGTGTGGTCTTAGTTAGTTACCTAGTGTACCCGTGGTTATGGTCTCATATTTTTCACTTTTTCAACTATTTGGTGTCAATTTATGCACCAATATGGTCCTAATTTGAATTCAATCTATGTATAAATATAAAACCATCTTAATACATTTTTTAAGTATTTGGAGATATATAAAAAAGTATCTAATATAAATATTGTTCACATGAATCTATTGTGCATCGACACACATTTAGGGAGAATTCATTATAGCACTAAATTTCATATTAACGACATAATGCATTTCAATAGTTTTCTTGGCTAATGGATTAATGCAAGTATTGGAGTCTTGTTTTCAATATTATACATCATTGAGTGGCTTAAAAATATCAAGGAAGCTTAAGTTATTCCCTAGTGTAATGTAGGGCCTTCCTTCCTCATGAGTTTTTAAGGTTTTAGTTGTCTTACCTCAAAACACTCTTTTTCGCTATCAAACTTTGATGACTATATCCTAATCTCCTAATTTTCAAGATACATTTATAATCTCTCTTCCATATTTATTTCTTTGGTTTGGGAAAATTAATTAAATCTAATTTATTATTTTACATCTATTTTAGGCTTAATTAAATATATTATATAAATAGTTTTTACAATTTAATGGAAACTGTTTATTCAAAAGAGTAATTTACTTTTATTATTATTGTAATGTGTATTTCATCTTCTAATATCCCTTCATAAAAATGTAAAAAATGATTCAACTTCATACCTTTTATTATTATTGTAATGTGTATTTCATCTTCTAATATCCCTTCATAAAAACGTACAAAATGATTCATCTTCATACCTTTTATTATTATTGTAATGTGTATTTCATCTTCTAATATCCCTTCATAAAAACATACATAATGATTCAACTTCATACCTTTTATTATTATTGTAATGTGTATTTCATCTTCTAATATCCCTCCATAAAAATGTGTAAAATGATTCAATTTCATACCTTTTATTATTATTGTAATGTGTATTTCATCTTCTAATATCCCTTCATAAAAATGTACATAATGATTCAACTTCGTGCATTTAAATTTGTGTGGAGGCACTTGATGTTTCAATTGGAGGTTAGACTTAGTTAAAATTTAAGCAATATTATCTATACATTAAGGCAAAGTATGCTCTCTTCTTCAACACCCATTTTTAGATATACATTCCTACGTCAAACAAAAGTATGCTCTACTCTCTTCTTCTACAACACAGATTCTCAGATATTAGTGCTTTATTTAATATGCTCTCTTCTTCAACAAAAGTATGCTTTGATCTCTTCTTCTACAACACAGATTCTAAGATATTATTTATTTATATATAATGCTATATTCTTCAACAAAAGTATGCTTTGATCTCTTATTCTATGCCACTAATTACCAGATATTATTTCTTAATATAATATGCCCTCTTCTTCAACAGATGTGCACTCTTCCTCTACACCACAAAGTCATAGATATTATTTCTTAATATAATATGGTCTCTTCTTTATCAAAAATATGATTTTGTAGTAACAATACAAAATACTTTTTTTTCAATAGAAAAATAGTTTGAGCTTAACCCAACACTCACAAATTGGGGAAGGGGGTGTCCACACTCTCCATGAATCACAAAATTTATACCAAAAAATATTAAATATTAAAAAAATTGATCAATTTCCCAACTAAAATCAACCAATTTATGAGTGTTGCATAAGCTTGCCCAAAAAAAATATGCTATGCTCTCTTCTTCTCTACCATAGATTCTTAGATATTATTTCTTTATATAATATGCTCTCTTCTTCAATAAAGACAAAGGTTATGAGTTATGTGATGGAAGGAGAAAAAGTTCAGATTCATGTCTTAGTTATGTGTGGCACCAATGCATAGTTTGAATACATGAATAAAATATTGCTTGAGAGAAAGAAACGTATCAATCTTTCTATTAAATCCACTAACCGAACAAATCTTAGAGATGAAATGAAGAATTAATTGCTAGTTGGGATGAAAACAACATATAATTATTCTATTGCAATGATCTCACATGAAATGATGCAAGTACAGATGAATTGATATGACCAAATTGGGCTGAAGATATCACCAGCCATAGTGAATTTCAATACATTTGGACTTGAGCCAGTGGAAGCCATTTTTGACGAAGGACTTAAACTTTCCTTCAACACCCAGAACTTTGTAGGAAGCCACACGCTTTTTTTGTTTGGCTTCTGCATCTAAAGCACCTATTTTCACGTTGGGTGGACTATTGAATTTGTATGCATTTTTAGGGTTGCCATCAACGCCTGGGCTGCTAGAATTTTCCATCCTTGAATACAAACCTTTTAGTTATAAAAATATTTATATACATAAGAATGGAGTGTGTTAATAAGGATGTCCCATGTGAATAGTGATAATGATCTCAATTATTATACGGAAATAAAAGTTGTACGCTCCATTCACCACCATTAAATGGCTCAAGTGGTGTATTCAACTTTTATGAACATATCAAATCCCTCCTTTGGTGAACATCATCATGTGCATGCCTCTGCCTCTGCCTTAACATCTCTACCCCATAGGTCTCAGCTTTTACCAATCTTGAAGGCTTTATTTTTAATGCATGCATTATGTATTCACCCAATCATCATGATGTGTAGTGGCTTGTAATGATTTGATTTGATTTAGTTTAGATATTAACGTCCACTAAAGAAGATATTATATGAAAATACAATTTCATATACACTCATTTTCTAGCAAGTCAAGGTCAGATTCCATCTAGAGTTAATAAAAGCAAAATCAAAACTGAGTTAAAGGTATCTTTTAATAGGATAGTAACAATTTCTTCATATGCTTGAGAATTTTAATTTGATCTTCATAGAAGCACAAGTAAAATTAGAAACAATGAAAAAAATTTCATTTCGAATAATCTTTTGGATTAATCCATGTAACTTTAAAATAAAATTTATCAATCTCTTCACCATTACCTTTGTTGATTTCCTATTTAGTAAGATGAGGAGCATTAATAAAAAACCCAAGAGGAGGGATTTGTGTTATTCCCAAATGAATTTAAGCACACTAATTCCAAGTTAAGAACCAGTCCTACAAAAGTGCCCTTATTGTTGTGTTTGGTTTAATCATGTGATTGCAGTAAATTAATTAATTTATGGCTAGCTTACACTCTTCTAACCTAAGGTATTTATTTAAAATATTAGTTTGAGATTCAGTCTTTAAATTTTTTTTAATTACATAGGTTTTAGTTTCCCTATGATTAGGTCTACAGAAGGCATTCTATTAGAAAGTAGAGTGTGATCTTGGTTTATTTCTTGTTCATACTTTAAAATTTTAAACATGCTTATTCTCATATGTTTGGATGCCTCTAGTTTTTCTTAGCAATGCCTAACTACACTTGGGACATTTAGTGGTTGTGGAGTTACTCGCAAGGGTGATTGTGTTAACATAGTCATATGACTTAATAATGAAGGCAAGATGCATTGGCATTTTAACTAACACTCATTTTGATAATGTGTGAACTATAACTAGCTTGATTATGTATATTAATATGATTATTGTAGATATATAGTCAACTCAAAGAGTGGGTACGAATATAAAGAACTAACCCTTACAACATTCTCAAAGTGTGGGTTTTAATAACTAGCTTCAAGAGTACTCTTTTAACTTGGGCATTAAAAAATAACCCATAGATCACTTATTCTTAGCACAAATTTTAGGGTGTGATTTCTTGTGCATTCGTACCCTTCTAGTTTCTAAATTAGTTGTATGACTTGATATATAGTTGTTGTGATTATAATTGGATGTTGGGTGGTGACCCTTATTATACCTCTAGTAAGTGGTCTTTGTGTGTCTCCATCTTGACCTTGGTCATTGATAGAAACACTTGCGGGAGATGAAGCTCCTCAGAGTAGTGTAAGACAAGGTTTATTGAGACTTTGGCCCTTGTTGAGTCAAATAAACATGGGTTACTTTATCGTAGCTTTTTATCCTCATTTGTATTCTTGTATGTTTATGCTTTTGGGTAAGTACATGCACCTTAAGATATGAAGATGCTTTGTTATAAATGGTTATTGTGTGTGTGGTTTCATTTTGAGTTTAGATAAGCTTGCTTGAGTTGCATTAGCTAGTTCCTTGTTGATTTAGAGTGCCAACCCCGCTTTGGTGGTGACATACTGTAGAAGTTACCCATCACAAATTCAAAGAGAACTACATCTGACCCTGATTTTGAAGAATGAATATAAAGGTTACCCAAGTTGTTGGGACATCACGTCTAGGTTATAAGCTAGGTTCGGAGTTTCATGTTGCCATCCCTCACATTAGTTTTATATGTTGTCAAAATAAATTTATGTATAATAATAATTAAAAAAAAATTGAAATTAATCTATGTTGATTATTGTTAATCCCTATATATTAAGGTTTTTTTTCTTCATGTTAGCCACCTCGAGAGGTAAATTATATTATTGCAAACCTTATTTGTTTTATGTGCCCTTGGGAGTATAGTTTTTTTAGTGTTTATTGTGGACTCTCCCTTAGCGAGCCTTAAAGTGGTATTCCTATTTTATTGTATTTATTTTCGTTCACTATTGTTATCACTTGTGTGTGTTTATTTGAGATGAATATTTGAATGTCTTCTTGAACTATTAAATAGAAAATATATAATTAATTATACCTTATTCTGAGGACATTATATTTCCCCTCTCACTTAATAAGGATACTAAATTAATATTAATGTACTCTCATGAAATGTAATAATTTTAGGGTCCACTAACAATCTTAACTCTCACCTAAACATGTTTGTTATCCATTTTATTGAGAAGCCTTGTTAGAGAAAGTAAAATGAAATTAAATAAGCCATTTGAATAATTTTGTGTGTCACACTCTTGTTGTAACATTGAAATAATTATAACAATAGTTAAATTATTATGCAACAAAAGATAAATAATTAATCATCATTTAATTAACAATTTTTTTTACCACACTTTACTTGGGTTTTAGGTAAAAAGTTTTGGGAATGTCACTTTCTATATCATTACCCAACTTCTATAGGAGAATAATAACTCTTACATACCAATAAGATTTACATCCTTGTTTTTAAAGTTACATATAAGATTGGAGTGATGAATAAAAATACCTATTTTGACCAAAGTAAGTATCTACCATGCATCATGATCTATGCAACATAATAATAATGTAATAAATTAAAGAGATATAGAGAGGACATACCTTGAACTCTAAAAGAATAATTGTGTGACAAACTGTTCTTTGGGTTTAAATGTTATTTGATAACATGGAGATGAAAACTCTTTCCATACATTTGAAATAATATTTTCTCAAATATGAACCCCAAACCTCACATCTATACAACAATGTGGGAGTAACTAATGTATAGAAAAGTCAAATATTTTTCTAGATATTTTCAAATTGGAATTGATTATATTCTCTTTCTATAGACACCCAAATTTAACACAAAACTTGTATTCCCATGTTCTATTCTAAATTCATAAACTTGTATATTTTAACCAATTTTTTGGTGTTTTACCTAATTTGGATTTAGAAACCCTAATAGGATAAAAACTAGTATATGAATTTAGATTATTAAATGTATTATATAAGCATGAATTTGAATGTAAAACCTTGAAATAGATTGTAATGATTTGACAAGTGACATAATAAATATAGTAAGTATAACAAAGGGATAATTACTTAGCTTTTTTAACTGATTATTTGAATGTGACTATGTTTTGATGGTGGAAAAATATTGAAGCATGCTTGTGATTTATTTGGTATAGTAATTGTGTTTCTCTCTATGTAGGGTCAGTTTCGTAAGATCTAGGTTAATATCAACTAAATATGGATGTTATGATTGTTATTTGTGAAGGAATGCAATGGATTGTGAAGGCTATTCTCTCCCACAAGATAAGGAGGGTGGTTGTGTTTCTTCATATTCACCATATGCTCTTTGGGTTTTTAAGAAATGGAAAATTTTGTGCTCTTAGTGCTGCTATTTTCTCTTTTGGTCTTCTCATTCTTAACTTTGGCATGGAATAATAATGCTTCCAACCAACATTCTCTCTTGGAATTCAAAGATGCCATCACTCTTGATCCTAATAACTTAAATAAATTGGTCTCCAAATATATCCTTTTGAAATTAGACTGGCATTACTTGTTCTCCTAACATGCACAACCCGGTTTGCCTTAAGTTATCATGCATGGATTTGAAGGGCATCATATCTTCAATTCTTTTAAATTTCTCTTTGTTTGAGTCACTTGATCTCTCTAATAATGCCCTTGACTATCACATTCCACAATAACTATGGAATTTTTCTAAAGCCAATCAGGTCATATTATATAACAATCAATTTGAAGGAAGCATTCCATCCACTCTCTATTGTTTATGAAATTTAGTTTCATTGGCACTCTATTTTAACCAAATGCAGTGGAAATCAAAGATAATTTTTCTTCTCATTGCTTTTATATATTACCCTTATCTAAAAGAGATAATAATGTCATATAATCATTTTTCTAGTGTTTTGCCTCCATCCATAGGCCAACTTTCTTCCAAGCTCTCTGAATTACATTTAGTACATAACAACATAAGTGGAAACATGCCTAAATATATTACCAATCTTACCAACTTGACCAAATTAAATTTAATCCATAATATTTTAAGGGGATACATTCCACATGGAATTAAAATATTTCATATGTTATAAATATTAGATTGAGTGGAAATGGACTAGAAGGAAGCATTTTAGATGAGACTGGTTAGTTTTAAAGTCTTGGATTGTTAAATGTTAGTCACAATAAGTTGTTAGGAATAATTCTTGATTCTCTTGGTAGACTCCAATAGCTAATGAGGCTTTATCTTCATCATAACCACTTCTCAAGAAAGATACCTCCTAGTTTAACAAGATGTCCCAACTTAAAATTGTTTGACTTCTCTCATAATGAATTGAGGGGTGCCTTCCCTTGAGAATTTATGGCTACTCTTAAAATAATTCAATTCTATGTGAATCTATCATGTAATTGATTTCATAGACCCTTATCCTGAGAGATAAGTAAGATTGTAAGTTCTCAAGATTTAAACATTTCTAGAAAAACTTGATGGATAGATTCTAGATGTACTAGCAAACTGCCTAACACTAGAGTATCCTAATCTCTATCACAATGTTTTTTTAGGGTTGATAGCAGTTTCATTTATCAAATTAAAAATCTAGAGAGTGTTGTCCTCTCTTCTAGTTTTATATCAGATACACTACCCATGTCCCTCAGAAAAATAAAATACCTTCTCTACATTAATCTTGGTTTCAATAATTTGATAAGTCCAATTCTAAAATAGGGAATGCTTCCAAACAAAAGTGTTGTTACATTATTGATGAGAAATATGAGACTCTATGGCCCAAAAAAATTATTTTTACCTCTATGTCAAAAATAGGGATAAGGAAAACATTCACTTCTTACAAAAGTAATTCTATCAATTGTTGGAGTCACGACATTTGTGTTATGCTCTTTAATCTTGGGAAATCTATGGAGGTAGAAATGTTTGATATGTCACTTCGATATCTCAAACATTTTGTTTAGAAGACTGGGTATCCAAATTTTACATATCAAGATATTTTTAGTGCAACAAATGGATTTAATGAGATAAATTTTCTTTGAATGGGTAACTTTGGATCAATCTATAAATGGGTTTTAAGGGATGGCAAGGTAGTTACCATCAAAGTTCTCAATTTAATGAATGAATAAATTTAGAAAAGCTTTAAAATTGAATGCGAAATCTTGGGGATGATTCGACACCACAATCTCATTATAGTCATAAGTGTTTGTTCATACTTAAAATTTAGAGGTTTTTTTTCTTAAGTTTGCATCCAATGGTAGCTTAGAAAATTATTTTTATCTAGATAGTTTCAAAGAGGATGTTTGTATATTGGGTATGGGGGAATATTTGAACATTTCCATAAATGTGGCATGTGGCATGGAATATCTACATTAAGATTATTCTATTCAAGTTGTGCACGATGATTTGAAACCTAACAATGT
The DNA here is from genome assembly GCA_037957365.1 of Torreya grandis. Taxonomy (NCBI): domain Eukaryota; kingdom Viridiplantae; phylum Streptophyta; class Pinopsida; order Cupressales; family Taxaceae; genus Torreya; species Torreya grandis. Next base: position 1,094,432 of record JARHVA010000698.1, read on the forward strand.
GTTTTAGGATGTCAATATGGTAGTGCTTGTAACTAATTTCAGTATATCAAGATTAACTGGTTCTATAAACTCCATAGATTAATTGAATGCAAAATTTTCCCTCAGATGATATATTGGCTATATTTCACCTGGAACACTTCTTTTTTATATATAAAATTTATATTGATATTTTTAACACTATTTGAAACAAAATATAATCATTAACTCTATGTAACTTAACTATATAAGATGGAAATGGTGGGGGAGTTTCTATAAAGGGGGATGTTTATAGTTATGTAATTTTATTTTTAGATATGGTCATAAGGAAGAGACCAATTAATGTCATGTTTTTGGGAGACTTGAACATGCAAAAGTGGTTGAGCTTTTACAAATAGGATAATGGACATTGTTGATAGTAGGTTGTTGCAGGTTGTTGAGGAATGTGAACATGGAACAAAATAGATGATTGGTTTCTATTATACATGTTGGACTAATTTTCATTAATGATTCTTCCCAAGAAATACCAATAATTGGATAAGTGGTAAGGGTATTAGAGAGTTTCAAAACTACTTTAATGGGAAGTCAACATCAACCTCTACTTTAACAACTACCATATCAAATATGGTATGCAATATGAATACTAATTTAAGAAAAAAAAAATTGTCTGATAGTGAAAATTCTACATTGTAGCTACTAATAAGGAAATTCCCAAAGGATTTGCAGGTATGCACTTCTACAAGGATATTAATTGTGGTATTGTAGTCATGTGATGTTAATGCATGTAAATATAATGGTGAGACTACTTGAGTAATAAATTAATAGCCTTGTTTTAGGTACATATTACAAATTGAAATGAGAATAATAATATTGAGATAGGGTGGAACAAAACAATAATGAGGCAATGTACAAGCAATTCAAACTCTATGGGTGGTATTTGGGTCCACAAGTAAAGTTAAAGTGGGAAGGAGAGTTAGGTTGACATCAAGTATTCTTTAAGATACAAAAAATGGTGGATTTTATTAGAGGAATATAATAATAGGTTTTGTAAAGCCTTTATTAAAAACTTTCCTAATGTTAATTTTTTATGAAAATAAAATGTTTTGATTCCTATGATAGAGATGGTTATTGTAGATGATATTTTGAGATTATGTAGCACCTCTTTCTTGTACACTTGGTAAAATCAGACCCTATTTGTTCCTCTTAGTTATATATATATATGTGTTACTTTCACAAGCCTTGCATCTACTCTATCTTGTGCCCTTTTCCCTATCTCTTAGTCCAACCAACCTTATATTGATGACACATACATCCTATCTTGCCTAGAATGTTTAAAATATACTTATATTATACCTCTATAAGTTCTGATCATGTACCTAATTTCCCACTCCCTGGACACTAACATCCAAGACAAATAATAGCATTAACATTATGTCTTTACTCGATGCAATTGTCTAGTGCCCTAAATTCATCTAATTTTTAAATAAAATGTATTACAATGGTCAACCTAAGTGTTTTAATGTGAGTCATCTCCCAATGTAATTGGTATAAATATAATCTCAACCCTCATTTATTCCTCACCTAGCACAAACCTAAAATAAATTCAAAATAGCATCCAAGAAGCACTCAAGTTACCAAAATCTTTCCTATTCTACCATATTCTAATATCAGTAAAATGAACAACCTAGTTATAGGTCTAAATTACTAATATAATAGTCATAAAGTCTTATTTGCCAAGTTATAAGCTAGGTCACGGTTGTAATTATTTTACACACATTGTATGATTCACATAGAATCCAACACATAGGGGCAACTACATGAGTTTGAATCCCTCTTTTGTATTATTGGTGATGTAGGCAATACCCATTAACAATAGGGTCATTTTGGGTTAGCTGAACACCATGTGCCCACTAGCCCATTTTCCCTAATGTCACATTAAAGATATAAAGCTAGTTTTTTGAAATTTCACCAAGAGAGATAGTTTGTGACCCAAATATGAATGCACCAGAGTAAAGGCAAAGCCAATCCTAGAAACATCTAGGTGGTCACATCCTATTTCATCAAATATTTCATACAAGACACTATATGCAATAATAAATGCATCATGTCTATAAATCAATTCCAAATCAAAGAAGATAGAGTATACTTACACTTTTGATTGGGAATACATTTGTTAAGTTGAAGAATGACCAATATGGGGATTCTCTAAACTCGATTAGTAGATCAATTTTTATAAAACACCATGCTAGGAAGGGTTTCAAAGCCTACAGTCTAACACAATCATGTAATAACCCTAAAAGAGTCCTAGGTTTGATATTCACTTATTCTTAAAAACAAGAAAATAAATCTAATCTAGTGCACACCAAAGCTTGTGGCACAAAGTGGGGATTAAAAAACTAAACTAAACTAAACATGCATAGAAGACATATACTCATGTCAATGTATACAAAATTCTAATGCATGGAAGAGAAGAACAACTGCATTATCTATCTACTCTTACAAAGAAGAAATAAATTTAGGAATACTTGCCTTTGAAGATGAACCCACCGAGCCTCAATCCCTCCCTCATCCAAGGTGATTCACAAGATATTGTTGTGGTATGTAAGGATAACAAAGACAAATCAACTCTATGCTATACAACCTATCTATGTAACCAAAAAACTTCTCCACAAGATAAGATCTGTATCTCCAAAGAAAGTATGAAACCCTAAGATTTATTCCTCAAGTAGAATGGTCAATAAACAGATGTTCATTCACACTTATTCTTCTTTGATTCTCTTCTTACAAATGGTTGGGAATAAACTTATATATATAAGTGGATGTTACCCTAAATCCTCTTGAAAATATCAGCTATACATGGCCAACCCTGGTCAACTTGGTACAATCGACAGTCTAAAAGGGAAATAAGATAAGAAAAGGAGGATGGAAAGAGGAAAATGACTAGAGTGGGTAGAACTGAGAAGAATAATCTTAAGGTTAATGGTTTGAAGGGATGAGTGTCTAGATGGCAAGTGGCAAAAGGGATAATAATATTACAAAGCATCAATGGTCTACCCACCCCTTTCTTGGTACACCCCTTAAGGCATGCACTCAGAGAGATTGAAACTCATCAGGTTCCTATAAGATACAAAGTATCAGTAATAAATAAAAGTTAAAAATATTATGTGTATGCATATGCCCCACTCAAAGCTCATCATGTGTCATGTAAGTGCAACACAGGATAGTGCTTCAGGATAGAAAATGATAACACACAAAATTGATGCTAAGTAAAGTACAATAAGTAGAAAATAAGATAAAGGAAAGGATAGAATTAAAAAACACATACCTTTACTTACCTTAGTGCTATAGATAAATAAGTAGACTATAAGAGGAATGAACACATCCAATGTGAAGAACACTAGGTGAGCCTGTAGAAGTTAGTGCAACAAATAGCCAAAAATTGAAATTTCTAGAAGATAGGCATATAGTGGTTAGTAGAGATAGAAATTTTAGGAAAATTGTCAAATTAGGATTGTTAAGGCAAGGTGAGAACCAAAATATTGAGGGCAAATGAATGACAAAAATGATGGCAAATAAATGATAAATGTTTGGCAAATGAATGACAAATGATAGGAAATATATGACAAATGGTAGGAAAGAAATGATAAATGATTGGAAAACACAATAAATCATATTGGAAAGCATGTACAACATAAATGGAAAAAATTAATGTAGAACATACTAAATCACATTGCGAAGAATGTAAAACATAAATGAAAAAAAGTAATGTAGAACATACTAAATCATGTTGAGAACATGTAAAACATGAATGACAGATGAAATCTCCATGCAAGAAAACTTGAACAGAGATATGTAAGAAAGGGAAAAGTAAGCTCATGTAAGATAGGCAAAAATAAAAACATGAAATACTAAAAATGAAATATAATTGAACATGCAAGATAAATATGAAGAAGGCATACATAAAGATAAACATGTAATAATGGAAAATATCATATGTAAGATAAGTGAAGTCCAAAAAAATAAAATAAGAACATGATGGAGAAATTAAAAACACAAAGCTCTAAAGGATGAAAACTCAAATTTAGTGCTTGTTCTAAGACACAATGTAAGGAAACACAATCACCTAATGTCATGACTAGGATGTCAATGAAATGGTGTGGTAAATATATGATGTAAAAATGTAATCCATAGTTGATAAAACATGTTTTTTTACTCTAAGGATAGATAAAACTAAAACAAAGTAATGCTAGCATGTTTTTAAGAGGTGAATAAGAAAGAATAATAAAAGAGGGAAAATAGATTTGGAATCACAATTTTTTTAACAAGGGGGAAAATAAAATGGGTGGAGGGGAGAGTGAAGAAAAAAACAAGGTAGAGGAACTATTTATCAAAGTCAAGACACTCAAATTAGGTTTATTAAAACAAGAGGACTTTTGAACTTAAGGAATATGATTAAATTTCTTTAGCCACACAATTCTTAGATCAACAAATGAATTATATAGATCATCCTATGAAGGCTAAATGCATGAAAAGTAAAAATGGATCTACCTTACCATAACGTGTTCTCCATTCCTCAGAACTCCTTATAGTGTTATCAATCTACTGTGAATATTGGGCACTTGTATGAGAAAGTAGGTAGCACCATAGAGTTTGTTGAATTCTTATATTCCAATCTACTAGCCTACTACACCCCAAAGGACCTCGGCTCTATGTGAGGCCAACTATGGAGTTTGAGCTTCGATTGGAGATAGGAGATGTGATTCTAATCACATATTTTAGTGTGATGTTGAATTTTGAGATTTGTATGTTTCCTTTTAGATATATTTTCTTTTTGTTTCAAATGATTTGGATTTTAACTTTCTTGATGGCTTTTTCTATTCCTCCTCCATACAGATTTGAAAAACCAAAAATGAGTGCTAAAGATGACTTTCATTTAAATACTTGGGATAAGGTTTCTAAGAGAGAGAGCTTTAAAGAGCATGGGATATAAGTTCTCATAAATATAGGTGAAATAAAAGTTTAATTTTGACTTCAACCTTGTTTTATCTAATGTGGAGTGAAATAAAGGGAAATCAAGAGGAATGACACATGGAACAATTTGAATTGCTTCAAATTTTAAAAAAGTGTGACAAAGGGAAAAAAATGGATAAAATGATGGTAAAGTGTGATTCTTTATCATAATAATGAGGGAAAAGAAGGAAAACATGTAACATAAATTGTCTATGTAAATTGCATCTAACAAAAGAAGCAAAAGCTAATGTTGAGAACAAGGATCAAACACATTTTCTAGAAAAAGAATGACAAGATGCTAATTTTACGAGGAGGTTTGATTCTTATTTGTGGTCTTATACTACAACTCATAAAATATAAGCCCATGAGGGTGTGTGCTAAATAAGGGAAAAAATAATCATAAAGATACTAAGGCAAAGAATGACATAAAGAGACAAAAATTAAAGAGAGAGAGATAAGAACCAAAGTGAAAACAAATACCAAATATAATGTGTAATAAAACCAAAGAATGTAAAGGAAAAAAATTATTCTTATAAATCGAAAGTAAAAAATAAATAAATGCACAAAAACAAAGAAACATGAGACAAAAATAACAAGTAAGATCTATGTCAAGGTCTGTATCAAAGATGAACATGTGAAATACAAGTCTGTAAGTCTCATAAGGTTTCTTGAAGTTGAATTTGTTTGTTATTATGTATTGTATAATAAGAGTGTGCATCACAAGATGCCCCAAAGGGTAATTGGATGTAGGGATGGGCATCACAAGATGCCCATAATTCTGGAGGGACATGTGGATGGGCATCGTAAGATGCCCCAACATGTGAGTTGGAGTGAGGTAACATTGAACCATTAAAATGATTTTCATTGGTTCTGTAGGTGCATTTGGAGATAGGTAAATGTGTTGGTTTGTTATATTTTAAGGATGTTGAATGTGACATATGATGAAGAGATAAAATAGGTAAAGGAGGTAAATTAGGACCATGTATGATATGCTTTGGAGTAGGCATTTAAACTAAGTACTCCTTTGGTTCATGTGACTTAAGAGGTTGAGGTTCAATGGATGCCACACTATGTTTAAAGTTATTCATGCTAGCTATCCTTTCCCTATTGGTGTAGGAAGAAGGATCAACTATGGTTTTAACAACATTAGTGGATGAGGTGTAGGTATGGGACAATTGTTTTTATTTATTAAGTAGTTGATTTTGATATGATTGTGGTTCTTGAGATTGAATTTGAGAAGCTTGAAGATAGTCTGATAATGTTTTTATGTTAGAATATCAAGATTGAAATTTAGACTAAGCAAGGAAAAAAGGAGAAAATGGTGAAGATCATGAAAATACTCATGATAATTACCTATAGTAGCATGCCATCAATAAAATTTATCAGGATTATACCATTTTGGAGTAGGTTTGGAAGGATCAAAGCTCATGGGTTTAAAGGGTGGAAATTTCATCATAAGTTGTTATAGACTTAAGGGAGGGTGGGTTGGGTTAAAATTGGTTGAAGTGGATGTTCCACTTTGAGGTTGGGGAGGCTTAGATGAATCAAAGTTATGAGAAAATGATTACAAAGGTGATTTAGTAGTTGTTTGAGGTGTTTCAAATTGAGTCATAATAAAGTCTTGCCTTTTTGCTTGGTCTAAGACTTCTTCTTAAGTTTTAGGTGAAAAGATTCAAACTTTGTATTAAAGGGGAGGTTTAAGAGCAATGATAAATAGTTTTAAAAGAGTATCATAATTCATGTTATGGTCCAATTTATGAGCTAGAGACTTCCATCATTTGATGAAAGTGTGAGTAGATTCATTAGTAAGTTTCTTAGCATTGATAAAATGTCTAATGTAATTTTTAGGAAGGTCATCATGTTAGAATTCCTTCACTAGATCGTTGAATAAATACTCTAGTTGTGAGAAGGAATGTCTAAGAAGTTGGTTGTACTATTTAAGTGCATCACCAATAAAGGTTTTGGCTAAGAGCTTGGTGGTTGTAAAAGTGTTAGTTTGGACCTATTCCTCATAGAGATTACCAAAGACTTAAGAAAGATAGTAGGGTCTTTAGTCCCATTATATGTGATAGTTGGAAAAATGTTTCCTATATCTATGGATGAAATGAATGGAACTAAAGGTTCATTTTGAAGATATTGAAGCATTTTGTTATTCACTAGAGATTGAGGGATGATATTCCCATTGGCATCTCTAAGAGGAAGATGGACAAGATTTTGGTTTGGTTGAAAAATGATGACTTGAGGTGGTTGACTAATCATGTTGCATGTTCATCACTTGAGATTGATTGGTTGTTTGCATGATGTTCATTTTGTGAAAGAATTTGAATTATATCAATAGGTGGGTTGATGTTTTTAAGAGGGGTATTAGTGTTGATAGGAAAATGATTATTAGTGTTGGTGGGAGGAGAATTCTTTGTAGATGGAGGATTCCCAACATTGGCTTTAGTTGCCTTAAGTGTGGTATAAGAAGAAGGAATCTTGGTAAATCCATCATTCTTGTGAGGAGTGTAAATAATACTATCATCAAGGTTTTTGAATAATTGGGAACCATCTAGATTATCAATTTGAGTGGTTTCAACCATGTTACTTTGGGAATTGATAAGACTTGGTGATCTTTTTATGGGTGTAACAATAGAATTATGAACATTAGTTGTAAGGATATGAGTGTTGATAGGAAAGATATTAGTTGGTGGAAGATTCTAAAAATTGGTATTGGGAAGAGGATTAGGATGAATGACCTCAACTACCTTACATTGTATAGTGATTGGTTTTGGTTTAAGAGGAGATGAAGGAATAAATTGGATAGTTTCATCTGAAGTAATAAAAAAAGTGAGATCATTATCCAAATCCTTGATTATGTAATGTTATGGACGAAGAGAAGGATGAAAAGATGCCATCATGATGAAACAAGACTAGATAACCACACAAGGAAAACAAAAAGTGATAAAAAATAGTACAAGGTCGACTGGGTCGATCTTGTATAACAAACAGGGGCTAAAAAGGGTCTGCAAATAATATAGGGTCGACTGGGTCAATCTTGTATAGCAAATAAAGGTTAGAAAAGGTTTACAAATAGTATAAGGCTGATTGGGTTGATCTTGTATAGTTAACAAATGCTATAAAAAGTATAGGGTCGACTGGGTTGACCCAATATAATAGATAGGGAAGATGAGAAAGCTTATAATAAATTGTGAATTGAAACAAGATAACTTTTCAAATAATGTAAAGAAGTAAGTACTGAAAGGAAACAAATATTCAATTGGATTAATGCTGGTCAATCTAATTGAAGCACACAACACAAAACCTTACACCAATGCTGGCTAATGCAAGTTTTTGTAATACAAAATACAATTAAGCAAATAACAAGCAATTAGCTTGAAAAGTAAAGAGCTAACTAATTGGTCAACTTAATAAGTTAATTAGATTATTAATAAATGATTTTAAATGCGATGGGAAGTTTGATGTAAGCAAGGAACTAGATAACAATATAAGGATGGTTTCAAGTAGTTTGGGCTAAAATGGACTATAGTAGAAATGATATAGGCTTGGTATTGGAGCCTACCCCCTCACTTCACACATCGCAATGATAAGTGTGTCAGGTGCTTAGCCAGAATATACCATTAACCACACTTTATACTTGACTAGAGTATCAAGTCAACTTCCCCCTTGGTGATGAAATCTAAGTAGGTTGGCCTTAAGTAGATAAGTGTTAAAATGCTTATTTAGATTATGTGATTTGGCCACGTGTGCATAAAATAGAAATAGTGAAACTAAATGATTAATTAAAAAACCCCTAATTAGACTATGTGAACTATTCTAAGCATGAAGCAACAAGAAAAGAAAGGTGTGAACTAATTACTAACATATAGAGATTAATTCCAAATTGAAATAAGGTATAATGTTGAAACTATATACATAAAATATAGAACAAGGTTAAAATTACACTATAGAAGCAAGGTCTAAAAATGAACAAGGTCGACCAAGGTTGACCTAGTTATTTAGATTACATACAGAACATAGAACTAGGTCAATAGGGTTGATCCAGTTGACTGTGTAGGGGTAATTTTTAGGACTACAAATTATGAAAGGAAAGAAGAAAAGAAAGAGATAAAGAGATAAAAAGGAACCTAGGTGGATCAAAGATGTTGAGAATGAAGATTTCTAGTCAAGAACCTTGGAATATGCTTGAAAACTCTACTAACTAGGTCGACTGGATTGATCAAGCTTTATAGAATCTTGGTACTGAGTGCTTGGAATGTATAGGGTCGATTGGGTCGACCTAGTAGCTGAATTTAGATGCTTGAAAGCGTACAGGGTCGACTGGGTTGACCTAGTAGTCTGAACTAGAAGTTTGGAAACTTGTACTAGGTCATCTAAGTCAATCTATTATGATAGATATATGATAAAAATAATGCTAAAAGGAATGAAAGAAATTGAAATAATCTTGTAAGGGTTAGTTTCAGATTGAGTTCACTAGAATATATGCAATAAAAAGTGCATCATGTCTATAAATCAATCTTGGCTCGAAGAAGATAGAGCATACCTACACTTTTGATTGGGAATACATTTGTTAAGCAGGATCATGACCAATATGGGGATCCACAAGACCTGATTAAGGGATCACTAGTCATAATACACCATATTAAGAAGGGTTTCAAAGCCTATAGTCTAACACAATCACACAACAACCCTAAAAGAATCCTAAGTTTAATATTCACTTATTCTAACAAATAAGAAATTAAATCTAATCTAGTGCACACCAAATCTTGTGGCACAAAGTGGGGCTTATAAACAAAATAAACTAAACTAAACAGGCATAGAAGACATAAAATCACATCAATGTATACAGAATCCTAATGTATGGAGGAGAATCACAACTGCATTATCTATCTACTCTTATAGAGGATAAATAAAATTAGGAATAATCACCTTTGAAGATGAACCCATTGAGCCTTAATCCTTCCTTTAGCCAAGGTTCTTTTCAAGATATTGTTGTGGTATGTAATTATGACAAAGACAAATCAACTCTAGGCTAACAATCTATCTATCCATCCAAAATACTTTTCCATAAGAAAATATCTGTATCTCCAAAGAAAGTATAAAACCCTAATCTTTATTCCTCAAGTAGAAGGTTAATAAGCAAATGTTCATTCACACTTATTCTTCTTTGATTCTCTTCTTATAAATGGTTGGGAATGAACTTGTATATATAGGTGGATCTTTCCCTAAATCCTCTCAAAAATGTTGGATGTATAGGTTCAACCCTAGTCGACCTTATATGTTTTTGGGCATAATTCACTAGCTCTGAGCTAGGTCAACCGAAAGGCTAACAAACCCATAAAGTGAAAAATACCCCTAAACTATACAAGGTCAACCCTAGTTGACCTAGTATAGTTGACAATCCAAAAGGGAATTAAGTCAAGAAAAAGAGGATGGAAAGAGGAAAATGATTGGAATGGGTAGGACTAAGAAGAATAAGCTTAAGGTTAATGGTTTTAGGATATGCGTAAGTAGATGGAAAGTGGAAAAAGGGACAATAGTCATACAAAGCACAAATGGTCTGCCCAACCATCACCTAGTGTACCCCTTAAGGCATGGACTCAAATAGATTGAGACTCGTTAGGTTCATGAAAGATATAAAGTGTTAGTAATCAATAAAAGTAAAAAATATTATGTGTATACAGACACTAGTGTCCAACATAGATAATAGGGTTGATACAACCATCCAAAGCTGATGTAACTATCCAAATAATTAGAGGTATTAGATCCAAAATTTGATGATTATTTCATAATCTACTTCATGAATACTTTCATCATGTTTCATATCCAACACTATGTTAGCATTATAAATAGATAAGTATTATCTTATTTGTCATTTTTATACATAGTTTAGTTGTATTTTCCATCAATAGCCTATTCTTAGTTTAATAAATTTAGTATATGTTATATCTAAGTTTAGCTTTAATTGGCTTGATTTAGGTCTAATATTGATCCTTGTGCCCTATAATTTGTATATTATCAACCCTATCTACCTGAGAGGATCCTCATCTACAAATTAGGGTTAAACATTTGGTAAACTTAATCTTTGAACACAAACCCTAGGTCAATTAGGGTTTTTTGATTTTTCTATTGTTGATCCTTGATTGTTATAATTTTTTAAATCATGTTTTCTATGGATATCTCTATAAATTATTTCATGGGCCAATGCCTTATAATTTCTATGGTTTGATATATTGGTTACATGGTAAAATCCATCTGATCTATAAGGGATTAAAAATATGCATCCGTATATACTCCTTGTTCTAATGTTTACAATGAGCTTTTCCTTATTACTAAAAAGCCTCAAAGGAAATATATTAAATAATCATTCAGCCCATGCCATGTTCCCACCTCGTCCAAGGATAGTATTTCTCAAAATTTCATCTTGTAATAGTTACACCCATCATCCCATTACAAGGATGTCCTTTTGGATTAGTTACATATGACTATACTGCCTTGTAATGTGGAACCACCATATGTGGCTTCTGTTTTAAATTTTATCAAATGGATTGAGGATAATATATCCTTTAAAAAAGAGGAATTACCACCTCAACATCTTATAAATAGTTATTTTTCACTATACATCCGAGTATGTGTTTGAAATAAAATGGTAAAATGAGTTCTTATAGATAATGGTTTAGGACACAACAATTACAACATATCTTTTCTCTCTTCAAGTGGTATTAGACCTTCAAATTTGAGCCCATATAATATGAACATCAAGGGATTTGATAATATTTTGTGACAAATGTTGGGGAAAATAACATTGAATATTACTATAGGTCCCCGTACCCTAACTATTGTATACCAATTTATGACAGATGACTTGAACTATAACATCCTCTTGGGATGGACTTGGATACATGAGATGCATGTGGCTCCATAAATTTTCACTCATGCTTAAAACTCAATCATCATGGGCTTATTTACACTTATCTTATGGATATTAATCCCTTCAAATACTATGCAATGATAAACAAAATGGATAATATTACATCATAATCATATAATCCTAATTTTGGTTATCAATATTTAAACATATATGGAAAAAAAGGATAAGGGCTAGGTAAACATGAGTAAGGCATAACTCAGCGTATTTATCCAATAACCAATACAAATCACCAAGGTTTGGTTTTTTTAAAAAAATTGTAAGTCATAAGCACATCTCTTGCCACAAAACTTGATTTCAAAAGGCCAAAGTAGAATGTTTGAATACTTATACAAATGATCTACCAGTGGGCAACCCTCATCTCATAGTTCTCTAATGATGTTTCATTACTAGAGTATTTGGGAGCATACGAGGGTCTCCCTTCCTTTTATCATAATAATAGGTTTCCTCATGCCACCTCTGCTCATGTTTAATTTGGTGGAAATTGATACATCAAATACTATTCATATGGCACCAATCTTGACAAATAAATCCACTTTGTTAAATGAAGAAATAGTCTAATACAACTATGGAATAGATAAGGACCCTCGACCAATCCTACCAATTGCAATGATGTAGGAGGATGAAGGAAAAACCTATTGACAGATGGCTTTCCTAAACTCTTCATTTAGGCTTATTTGGATATGCTTAGAATTGACCCATTGGTGGAAATGCATAACATATTATTATACCTAGATGCAAAACTAGTCAAACAAAAGATTCACAAAATACATCCTGAAGTAGTGTTATTGGTAAAATAGGGAATTCATTAGCTTTTAGACATTGAATTTATACGAGCTATTGGACATTCTAAATGGGTTTCCAATATTATACCTATTAAAAAACCTAATGATAATATGTGTTGTTGTACTGATTACCAAGATTTAAATAAGGCTTACCCAAAAGATGATTTTACATTACCTAATATCGATATGATTATCGATTCTATATCTAGATATGAGACATTTTCATTTATAGATGGATTCTTAGAATATAACCACATCAAAATTGACCTCGTAGATTAAGAAAAGATGGGATTTACCACTCCTTAGGGTACATTTTACTATACAACCATGACTTTTGGTTTAAAGAACATAGGAGCCACATATCAAAAGGCCATGACTCATATATTCCTTGAATTTATACACAAAACTATTGAAGACTAAGTTGATGATTTACTTTCCAAATCTAAACATCATCAGGATCATGCCACTAATTTAAATCAAATATTTTATCACTTATGCAAGTTCAATGTTTGATTAAATCCAAAAAAAATTGTTTTGGGGGTTTTTTCAAGAAAACTCCTTGGATACATTATTTTTTAGTGAGGCATGGAGGTTGATCCAAAAAAAATAAAATTTATCATATAAATTCTATTGCCAACCAATCTAAAATAATTATGATGTTTACAAGGTTTAATTCAAGTTATTTTGATGTCTCATTTCCCAATTGACTGATAAAATAATCCCTTTCACACGTTTGCTAAAAAATGGATACACAGACGCATATCAACAAAGCTTTGATAAGATAAAAACTTATTTAGAAAAGTCACCAATAATTATGCCTCCTATTCCAGATAGACCATTATTTGTTTACATATCAACTACCCATGAGGCCTTAGGAGCCTTACTGACATAATTTGATGATAATCACAAAGAGTGGGAAATTTATTATATCATTCACCGGCTAGTCGATTATGAATGCAAATATACAACCATGGAAAAACTATGTTTAGTTTGGTTTTTGTTACCCAACAATTATGACATTATTTTCTCAATAATGAGGTTCATGCTATAATTAAAGAATATCCATTAAGGTTCCTCATGACCAAAACACATCTAATCGACTAAATAGAAAAATGGGTGATGCAGCTCACAAAGTTTGATCTAAAATTTGTAGCCCAAAAGTCAATAAAAGTTCAAGTCATAGATGACCAATTGGCTATAGCTCCTTTACTAGACTCTTTTCCACTCACTGAGGCTTTTTGGGATGAGTTCAAGGCATATAATATATCTTCCATTTCATGGACAATGTTCTTTGATGGATCAAAATGTCAAATAGAAGTGGGTACAGACATTTTATTTTGTACCCCCAAAGGTGAATACATGCCTTACTCTTTCAAATTTATTTTTTCTTGCACCAACAATATAGCCAAATATGAGACCTTAATCATTAGACTATCCATAACACATAAGCTAGATATAAAAGACATACAAGTTTTTGGTGATTCCCAGTTGGTTGTTAATCAAGTTATTAATCATTACCAAACTAAATAATAACATATTTTGCCATATAATGAAATGATATATAAAATCACATATATATATTTGACATCTTTTTTATCGACAGTATTTCATGTAAGGATAACTGCCATATAGATGCTATGGCAAGTGAAACATCCTTAATTACTTTTGATGATGATCACTATACTCACCTAAAAATTACACTTGAGTGCTAAGAGTGTTATTTGAGACAACCATTCCCTAGCTTAGTCCTACACCTATCTTAGGGCCTATATTCACATGTATCCAGCCTTTGTGAGGACCACATGCATCCCTAAACATCCCTAAAGTAGTTCCAGACCTTCATCTTGAGATCTTGGACCTTAGTATCTTAGATTTTGCCACCTGGACACTAGTGCCATAATAGGTACAATAGTGCCACATGGCATTAGTGTCCCAATTCAAGTGTTATTATCCTTTCCCTCCTTTTTCTACCAAGAAATATCTTTTCAAATATAAAACCACTTAGGGTCAGCCTAAACCTCTTTTAAGACATGTACAAGCACCAAATCAATATATATATATATATATATATATATATATATATATATATATATATATATACATGAATTTTAGCCCTCTAACCAGTAGATGGAAATCAAATGCAAATTATACATACAAACTTAGAATAATTTATGCACAATCATGGTTATAAATCCCTATTCTGCCCTACTTCTACATATAATCATCTATAACATTTATAAGCTTAGATTACTTAGGTTTCTAGTATAAAATACATTCAAAGCACTCAATTAAACATTCATACTAGATTCACTTGCACTTGCACCGACACTTAGGTGGGGAGAACTACATCAAGCTTGATCCCTCTTCAAAGCATTGGTATGTAGGCAATTCTCATCACAAGGGGGTGTTGAGGATGTTTGGCCTACCCCACTAATAACACACTTTACTACTTGTGTCAATTAGATTCCATAACAACATAGAGGATTAGAGTTTTCACATAAAATCAATAAAAATAAGTCATCTATAGGGATTCAAAAACCATACACATAAGAACATGCTTAGAAGACCTAGACATAGGTGCACCCAAAAGTTCAAAATAGTTCTTCAAGAGGACACTACTGCCAAAATAGGAATACTAGTACCACATGGAACTACTATCCAATTAGGGAGCTACTATTTAGGAAGGGTTTTGACACCTAGATCCTATATGTGAAACTTAGATCAACCTTTATCTCATTTTGTATCCTCCATATCTCTCATTTTAGTCATTTCTTAACTAAGTACTTGTTTACATTATTTATTATTATTTTTATAAATGTCAAACTAAGTCAATTCTATTACAAATTAGTGGTTATATTTATTGCATATTTTTACCCTGATTTACTTTACTAAGTTCCCTTAACAACATAAGATTTACATTCACTAAGTCATAAAAGGTTAAAACATTTGGTGAAATCGATTTACTTTGAGCACATTATATCAAAACCCTAGTGCACCATTAGGGTTTTTCTTCTTATTTCCATAATATACACAATTCTCAATTTTTATCTTATCATCATGATTATAATTATAGATGCCATTTTTAATTTTTGGCACAAAGTCTTGTGGTTTGTCTAGCATGCTTATTACCTACCATTTATAGAAAATTGCATATGTATGTCACTCTTCTCATGGATCATGTTAGAGCTCAGCTTATTTTATACATTGTGGATCAGTTGATAACCACACTGGATAAGATCTCCATACTGGAATTATTTCAATAGGCAACAATTTTTAAAGATATTATTTTTCAAACACTCAATCATACATCTTTGCCTCATGACACATAACCATCTTAATTTGCATCTATCATGAATACTATCAAGGACATCGAGGATACTATATCTTTTCCCAATTAGGATTTGCCATCATAGTCAGTTATTGATCAAAATTTACTGCTCTTCATTCAAGTATAAATTAGTACAACCACTATTAAATGAGTTTTAATTGATAGTGGTTGAGGACTTAACATATGAAACCTCACATTTATATAGACTATGGGGGTTGATATAGGATCCATTCAGAAGACATATAACAATATCATAGGTTTTAATGACATTCCTAGATAAACATTGGGTTCTATTACATTAGATATTATGATTGGGCCAAAACCCCTACCTACATAGTTTTAGGTGATGCCTAATCATTTACACTATAACCTATTACTTGGAAGACCTTAGATACATGTTATGGAGGTCATACCCTCTACCTTTCATAGATACATCAAGTTTTTACATGATATATACTTATATACTTGTCCAATAGATAATCAACCATTCATATGTTACAAAATCATCGGGGCTACTACCTCGAGTACATCTTCAGATGGGATACCTCATGTTCTTATAAAGTCCCCACCTCACAAGATTCTAATTTAACATATGCATATGTATAAGGTTGGGAAATCTAGCATCTTTATTCCTACACCTATTCCAAATCCTCCTACAACATAGTTACCTTCACCCATGATGGAGGAGTACCCTCCCATAATACAACTATTTATACCCAAGGCAGATAATGGGATTCTCACAACACAATTATTATTACATGTTAATTCCAAATAAGTATACATCCATAAATCTGATATATATTCTCAAGCCACCACAGAGGATAATCCAACACCTATTAACATTTATGACTATTTATGTGTATTGATTTTCACACCAATGGGCCTTGGAGAGTATATAGATGATTCTTAGGCACTCGTACCTTTTTCTACACTAAAAACACAACTAGTTCATACTCATATAGATATAGGCTCACCTAATTAGTTACAGTTAGAGGCAGATCCCTCCATTCACTCAATACATATGGTTACATATATGGATACAGACCCATTTATACAAATTTAGGTAGGTAGTTCATAGGATAGACCACACCAAATTCTATAGATATTACTTGATAGAGGATTGATGGCATTACCCATAGTTTGTCATAGATCTGTCAATAGATAGTCACAGTAGGAAAGTCAACCCTTTTATCATTTTCATAGGATTATATGACATGATATAGATACATGTTCAACATTATAGCATAAGTTAAATAAGTTCAAGGCTCAGGGCAATATTCAGACTATACATCCTCCACCTCCACATGTATAGAGACCACAATAAAGTCATCATCGACATATATACACATGGAATGATTCATTAACTATCTTGATTTTTTTTTGGGACATATACATCTAGCATATTTCTATATATGAGGATTCCAATCCTAATACTTGCACTTTGGCATTTTTAGATCACATAGGATATCAAGAAAATGATCTACAACATGCCATACATTATCAGGATTCCATAGGACATATCACACTACTAATTACATGTAGACCCAAGGTGGCCAACACATTATTATTTATCATGAGAAGGGGCACTCATATATAGTTTACACTTGGAAGTCATGGTTATAAGTTATGGATGCTATAATTGATCGATCAAATAGATGTTTGACATTCAGTCATGAGGGACACATGGTCTACATTCTACAAGATGGCACAAATGAAAACCACAAGTTTCATATAGATATTTTCAGTCCAATGTGGTTTCCCTTAGGACTGAACATGAGGCATCTTACACAGTAGAGCAACATGCTATTTAGATGCACAAAATCCAAACTAACACCAAGGATAAGGCTACACTGATACATACAACATGGTATGATGATCGTAATGATGAAGAATTATTTAAGTTTGGACATATCCAATATCTGACATTGGATGACCTCCCCCCTGATCCATCATTTGATTATCCACTCTCTTGTGTCTATAGAGACATTACACTTCAGTTGTACACTATCTCATTTATTTTCAACATTTACTTATACATAGTTTCCTTATTTCTCACTCCTTGTATATAGTTTCATTTTCATGTTTCTTGTGCATAGCTTATATCCACAAAATTAAAAAAATAATATAATATGTTAAATCATAAAAAAATTCAAATATTTACTTAGAAAATACAAATTATAGATTGCATGCATTGCCATGTTTACACTTTTTATATTTTCCAGATACTACATATGCTAGCTATCTTAGTATAATTAGTTTTATCATATATACATGCTTCACTTATTATTTTCGAGTATTTTTAGATTGCTACAGGACTCGGGTCCACTACATCAATCCAGATTTATTGTTATCTACCCACTAGGGGCATATATAGAGATATGCAAGTTCTTCATTTGACACATTTGCCCATTTGGGGACATCCTATACATAGTTTTGATTGTCAGGTTACATATTTCTAAACTCTACATCACATATTTAGCATTTTTATATCTTGATATTGATCATCCTACACCTACTAAGATTTTTTATCAATTATTACTACTCTAAACTTAACTTATGTACATCTTAACTTTTATTCAAATTTGTACCAAATGTTCATGCATATTTTCATTTCTAGCTTTCCTAGTTTAGACTTGATTATGTCTCTATTCTTCTTCTTCTATTTGAGGTAATTTGAATTTGCCATTTATCTATGGCTCTACACCTCTTATTTTCATTGTATGTCTTCCTTGGACATGTGCCCATGTCCTTGTGTATGCCTTCTTGATTTTATTATGAATGTTTGAACATGTCCTTGTATGTTTTTCTTTCTTATATTTAGTGACGTGCCCATATCCCTTGTATTGTATCCCCTTGGATTACTTTTCATGCCTCATGTGTGTTGTATATATCCTTTCTTATATGCATTATGGCCATGACACTTGTCTTCTATTTATTACACACTCTAGTTTTATATTCCATGAGGGACCTCATGCATCTTCCCTTCCTCCTTGGGTGTCTTGATGGACATCATGCCCCATCCACCTAGATATCTACTTAGTTATTACTCATATTTGATTTTTATATACATTGTTAGATCTATCTTGACAACGTTGTGAATGATAGACCTAACATACATCTCAAATTACACACTTATGCTCATATTATCTTACATTCCAATCTTATGTATGCAAATCATATTGGTTTATTATGAAAATACCATATATTATCTAGCTAACACACATTTTGTAAAGATTTTTATTTTAAGGATAGTTCTTGTATAGGTTTAACAACTCCCCTCAAAAGTGGGGGCATTCACATGGGTTTGACATAGAGATCAATCTATCTGAATGCACTCAGAATATAAGTTTCAACATACATGCTCAAAACACAAAAATTAGATTTAGAAAAACACAGTGGGAAATAGTGACACTAAAATTAGTTATAGTTGCACAAAAATCAAAATAGTTAGACATTATCACCCAAATTGGGACAATAGCACCACATGGTGCTATTATCTAAGAAATGGCACTACTATCTAAAATCCTCAATTTTAAAAAATTCTAGATTGACCAAAAAAAGTATAATAGGTACAATCTAGGTTTGCATAAGTTCAATTATAAATTACTAATTTGGGTTCGATTTAGCTTAGATTCATTCAAGTTTACTCAGATTGGGGGCATCATGCATGGCATGATCACTCTTGTTTTAGTTCAAATACTCAAATGCAAATTATTATAACTCAATCTAGAATCCATATACTCAAATATCAAATTTGGGGGCATGTGCATGACACATTGTTTTCGTATGCTCACTTATACACTAGTTGATTAGATGGAATGACAAAATCCATGTCATTGTCTATGTTATACACATCATACACCATGTTATAGGTTATACACTAGATTCATGCCTTAATCCATTTGTAGTGGTTGGCATTCTTGAGTGGCCTAGAATTGCCTAATATTCCTGAGTGGTCATAGAGACAACATCTCCAATTACACATATCTAGTTACACATCTCTTGTTATATCACATAATTTTAGTTTAAAATAAATATTTTACACTTGGGTAGGTAATAATGGAGTCATAATCTACTTGAGTTCTTGGGCCACCTACATACGAGGGTTTGACACACCATCAGTCCAATCCAAGCTATTTACAGGTCATGATCCTCCAAGCAAGGGTGGGAAATGATGGAATAGAAATTGGATTAAGTTCTAGATCTAACCACACATGGGGATTGAGAAATTCATCAACTCAGTCCAATATATTCATTGATTCATCATTATCTGCATGCACACACACAAGATGTCACTAGGTTTATGCATTAGTTCGTGTACCTAGTGAGGTGTATTCATTTATTTCTTATCTCTTATCTCTTTACTAATTTAATCTCTTTACTCAATTTTATCTCTTTACTTAATTTTGTTTTTGATTTTGATATCTCCTAAGTAAGGATTGATCTATGCACATTTCATTTGCAAGACACATAATGGATCGTTTTTCACACACTCATATCCATATTCATAGGCTTTGCCTCTTAGGTAAGTCAAGGTATGATTCTTTTTCCTTTATCCTAGTCATTTAAATTTACTACATTTATATAATAAATGGTGGGAATGTAATCACATAAAAATGAAACTTGAGTGCTAAGAGTGCTACTTGACACCACCCATCCCTAGCTTATTTATAGACCTATCTTAGGGCCTATTTTCACACTTATCCAACCTTCATGCAGGCCAAAAGCATCCCTAAACATACCTAAAATAGTCCCATACCCTCATCTTGAGATCCTAACTCTTAATGCCACAATTTTTTCCACTTGGACACTAACACCATAATAGGGACAATAGTGCCACATGGCACTAGTGTCCCAGTTTTAAAACTATTATCCTTTCAAATTTAAAACCACCTAAGGTCATCCTAGAACTATTTTTAAGATATTCAAAAATACCATAACAAAATATATACATCCCTTTTATCCCTCTAACCATTAGATGGAAATCAGATGCAAATTACACATACAAACTCAGACTAAGTTAAGCACAATCAAGGTTATCAATTATTATTCTACCATACTTATGCATACAACCATATACAATATTTTAAAGCTTAGATTACTTAGGTTTCTAGTCTTAAGCACATTCAAATCCATCTTTGGAGTATTGGTATGTAGGAAACTCTCATCACAGTGGGTTGTTGAGGATATCCAACCTACCCCACTAAAAACACACTTTTCTACTTGTGTCAACTGAATGCCCTTACAACATGTAGGATTAGGGTTTTCACATAAAATTAGTCAAAATAGGTCATCTATAGGGATCTAAAATTCATGCACATAAGAACAGGCTTGGCTTACCCAGACATAGGTGCACCCAAAAGCTCAAAATAGTTTTGCATAGAGGACATTATCACCAAAATAGGGACATTAGTTACTGTCTAATTATGGCACTACTATCCAGGATGGGTTTTTACACCTAGATCCTATTTGTGACACTCAAATTAACCTATATCTTAGTTTTCAACCTTGAAATTTCCTATTTCAGTCATTTTTTAGATCATACCAAATTAGTATCTAAATTCTTGTTGTTGTGTGCTTTATATTTGTGACACAATTCTATTTCCTTTCATCAAAGTGTCAGGTTAATCCTATTCAATGTGCCATGTTAAAATGTCACTTGCTCATAGTAAATGTGAGATAAGCAATGATGGAACCCAATGGCCTTTTATCCAGAATGTATTTTATTATAGAGATTTTATCTTTGTTATGTTAGAGGGATGAAACACTACCTGCATTGAACAACCTATAAATGTTTAATGTGTTAATGAAAATTTATTTCTATGTGGATGGAAGCCCTAAAAGTTTTCATTTACATATGAGTAAATTTTATTATTTTTATATCAAGATTAAGAATTTCAATCCCATACCAGTAAATATTGAGTTAGATGTATCAAACCAAATCCTTTAATGAATTCATGTTATGTTATTGATATGTTCTTATGAATTAACATTGTAATTTTATTCATTCACATTTTCAAAATTAGAAATATTCTTTGACATAAGTATTTTTGATATGTTTTCCATTTATCTTGTGGTTGTAATGTACCTAGAGAATGGTATAATAGTAGAATAACTAGTAGAATAGGGAATAAGTAGTTTATTACCACATGCATAAGAATAAGAAGTTGGGTAGATGATAAATAATATAAATAAAGGGTCATAGGATATTGTAAAGGATTGAATAAGTCATTTGTAATTAGATATTTCTCAAATAAGAGGTTTCCCCCTTGATGAGGCTAGTGATACAAAGTTATTCCTTACATTACAATTCTGTTATTTATATCTATGATGCATTTTTATTTCCCTACCTCCAACATTTCATGGCTTCTAAAAGCACCCAATAAACATTCACACATATAAATGGCTATTTGGGTAGAAAGGGATTTGAACTTAGGATGGAAGACTAAAAACTTTACTACTATACACACAAATGCTTATTTGGATGGAAAGGGATTTGAACTTGGGGTGGAAGACTGAACACTTAATGGTATGTAGATGGAAGCCCTAAAGGTTTTCATTGACATACAAGTAAATGTTAGTATTTTTATCAAAATGAAGGTTTTCATTAACATACTAATAAATTTTATTATCTTTGTATCAAAATTAAGGTTTTCATTCACATACCAGTTGATGTTGAGTGACATACATTAGTTTTGCATTGTTTAAAAAAATTATGCATTGAGGATCGATGTCCAGTTAATATGGGTCATTAATATGAAACAAAGGGACATTTTTTTGTTTATAGATAGAATCCCTAAATATTTTCATTCACATACCAATAAGTTTTATTGTCTTTGTATCAAATTACTACTTTTGTTCACATACCAATAAATTTTGAATCAGATGTATCAAACCAAATCTTTTTGTGAATTCATGTTGTTGTGTTATTGATATGTTGTTTTGATATTCATCCACATTTTCAACATTATAAGTATTATTTTTCATAGATTTTTTTAATATGTTTTCCATTCTATTGTTAATTATTTATTCATGTGTTATTGTTTTTTACATAATTTTAATCTTTATAAATCGTGCATGTTTACTAGGCTGCTCAAAGTTATAACATTTGTGAAAGTTTAAAATACATTGACATTTCTTAACACTATTTATATTTGGGAAGATTGTACTACTTTTACATTTATTTCATTGTGTTTCTTAACACAATTTATTTTTGTGAAGTTTTTATTGCTTTTACATTGATTTCATTATGTTTCTTAACACATTTTACATTTGCAAAGTTTGTAATGCTCTTATAGTTATTTTTTAAAATTTAATAAATGCTTTGTGATGCTAAATTTCTTATTTATTTTATTAATCATCTATGCTATTAACATTTATTTCATGTGGGTAATCATGATAGATTTTGAATTAAAGAATATAGAAGAACAATGGGGAACTCACTTGTAGGCGACTTTCATTAATCTTAAATGATCAATTTTCATGTTGAATGGTAGATAAAAAGTAAATTTAATTAAATTAAATAATAAAACTTAATACATTATATAATAATTACAATACTTAATATAATTCATTACATTATATAATAAACTTAATCACTTTCATCACATTCGATAAAAAAACTTACACCATCCAAGTTGTAAAAATTGAGCTATGCCCTTCATTGCCTATATTTAGAGAAAGTGGAGTTTTGTTGGTTTTTGAAAGGTTTTATCATTAATGGTATTTATTTCCATGTTAATATAATTAGGAGGGCTCCCACATTTGTATTTGTAAGTAGATGAAGCAATTGTGGATATAATGTTTATCACGTATTTCAATATGTGATGTTGTTTGGGTAGAGGGTTGAACTGGTTGCTTAAATTTCTTTGCCTCTCCAATTATTTTATGAACTTCTCAAATTCCCTATCCCTTATATCATGATATTTATTTTTCTCCTTTTCTTGCCTTTGTCATATATTCTCCTAATCATTTTACCTTTTGATTTCATTTTGAATCTTCTTTTCTTCCCTTCTTTCCATCTTAGCTGGCATAAGAGATTTCCTCTCAATAGCCTATTATTTCTTCCTTACCTTCAATGCTTCAATCTCATTCTTTTGGGAATCATGTTCTATAAACATTTTCCTATAGTCATCTAATGTGAGTATTTGAGATTGTCTGCTCAACCCCAGTGTGTTGTTTCCTAATTTATTAGCAACCCTTTATATTATAAATTTCATACATGATGATATTGAATTTATTTATTCATTTACAACCTAGATCTTTCACTACATTTTATATTATGTCCTCATTGAAATCTAAATTAACTATTTCATCTTTTTTGCCCCATTGTCCACCTACTGTGAAGTAATGAACTATCTTAGGTTATCAATATAAGGTAACGATGATGGAATTGACATTGAAAAAATGATTCAATTAATTTAGAATTAAGGCCATGATTCTTTCTCCCTCATTTAGCCATTTTTTTGGGCATACTTGAGTAGGCAGACTTAAATTATCTTGGTTGAAAGTGAATGTTACATCTATTTCATTGGAAGGGACATCCAATGCATATTCAATTACTTGTGCTTGTTGATTATGAGAAACTTGAGCTTTAATAGTTTTTTTGTATGTCACATGTTTATTTGTTGATATCTTCTATAGTTGTTGACTATTCACCTTGGACAACATTTGTTTGTTGTATTTGTTATATCTTCTACACAGTAGCTTGAATAAATAACTCATATATCCCTACCAACCTCATGATATTTTTATTAGTTTTAACTTCATCCTCTTCAACATTGATTGACTCAGTTGGAGCCATCTTATTGACTATCATTTCAAGGTTTAGGGGCCAAATAATTTTCCTTCTAAATCCAAATTTTATATTATTAGGGTTTTGTGCCCTCTTCAATGCTATGCTACCCAAAGTGACTAATTATTGTCTATTGATCTCTAGACCATGATTCTTAGTCATACATTATGTCCTCTCACTCCTAAAGTAGGCCTTAAATGGACCAAACACATTTACATCCAATGGCTACAATTTGTGGCTAGTGTGTGTGGGCAATGTAAGTAGATCAATACTCAAAGCTCTTACCTCTTTAATTTTTGATAGTGAATGATGGTTGTCATGCCCATAAAATATGATAATATGCCTATTTTTAGGTGAAACTCCTCCTAGTATAGATCTTAATAAATGATGCATCTATTTAATAAATAATTCTTTCATTGTCCATCCATGGGGATGGACATCCATACATGCCCTTAATTGACAACCTAAAATTAAATTTTGCAAATACTTTTTTATTTTGAATAGGTAGAACCCCATGATAATCTAGCCAACTACATTTACACATTCTAAACTTATGAACCATTCTCAAATCTTGGACATTATCTACGGCATGCTCCTTCAACCTTTTTTGGTGATGACTCAATTCCATAATTTCTTCCAAATTTCACACCCATCTCATCATAATTCCATATTTTGTGTGGCCCATAATGGTTTTCAACATGCATAATTCATAAGTTATCATTAAAACCTATCAATATGGATGGCCTTAACATAACAGGCCTATCTTTGTCTAATCCTTTTTTTATTCTCAAAGATAAATCAAGGTTCCTATTTTTGAAGAATTTACACCATGAGTTGTCGAGGACCCCATCATTGAAAGGGTTGGGCCTAATGTTGATGTTTTGGCATAGAATTTCACCCCTATGAGAGAGTTCTTTAGGCTCCCCCACTCCCAGCCATAATATTAGAGTAAACCAGACTGTGGGTATCCTATTATGGGTTTGAACCTCTAGAGAAGGCTGACTTCCTCTTGATGGATCAACTAGACTAATTCTTCTACTGGGAAAAGGGTTAGAGAGAGGATAAAGGGCTACTAAGAGAGCTAAAAAGGTGATGCACCATATTTAAATGAGACACATAAGCTTGAGACCAACACTAGATCAACATAAGATAATGTTTTCGCACACAATTTCAAAAAATAGCTAATTGCACAAGTATTTCAGAAACTAGGCTCACCAAGCAATCAGAGAAGCAAAGAGGAATTATAAGATTCATACCAAACATCCATTAATAACAAAAATAACATAATTTCAAACCTGCATCTAGATTAGAAACACCTAAAAATAGGCAAGGAATAAGGACAATGGTTATGGAAGAATATCCTTCATAAAGCCATCATGTACAAGCTTATTAAACAGAAGTTAAAGGCAAGAGATAGGTAAAAAATCATCTTACTACATCAAGAGGTAGTTATTACAAAATTTGATAGGGTCTTGCCTTGTCAAATTAGATTCTCTTACTATTCTTTCCAAAATTAGAGAGTCTACCTAAAATTAGAGAGAGAGCCTATACAATGGGGGAGAAATTGGAGATATAAGATAAAGGGGAAGAGAGAGGAGAAATGCGCAATCAGAATCAATAAATGAGCTACCACCATCCTCCAATGAATTCCCAACCACTTTTTGATCAATTAGAACTGATCCTTCTTGATAATTTTAATCTTTATTAGCTCCAATAGACTTCCATCCTTCTCATTGACAAATAAATAAACTGGAAGACAAGAATTTGTTTAGGATGATGAGTCATGATCTTACCAAGAAAGGAAAATATTTAAAGGCTTTGAAAATAATTGAATGCTCCACTTGCACTCTCCAATCCCTAAATCTCTTTCTTGAAATTTATACACCATCCTCCACTTGGCTTTATTATAAGGATAAAATCCTCATATCCATGGACCTGACAAAGCTATGAATATGACTGCTTTAAGCAACTGTAGGTACCTATTTGTTGAGGATGTGACTATGTCAAAAGATAAGACACTTCATTTCATAATCACAGCTCTACTCCTACTCGAAACCCTAGACACAAGTCTACTATAAATGAAAACCAATCCCATTTATTGGTTTTCATATAGTCATGACCTCAATGAATATCCAACAGGACACATAGCTTCATTCTTGATCTCTATTAGGTCTAAATAGACCTATTCTACCTCTGAGCATCATAGAAGCCAAGAGCTCATTGTACACTTATATCGCCTTCTAAGAATGATGAACATATTCATGAAACAACATTACAAACTTAGAAAACAAGTCTTATGGGTTCTACATTTTCAAACCATAGGTCCATATTGAGCTTTAATGGTGGCCCTTGGACTTTAAATATCTGCTCTAGGTTAACTTGAATTGTATTTAGATCTTGGCTCTATGTATTTACCTACCCAGGTCCATAAAATCCTTTGATTTGACATGTTTGCCTATGTGACATCCCTTATATGCTCTTTATAATATTTTAAAATATGACTATCACTTCTTCTGACATGTGTCATCATCTCATACACCCTTAAGAACTAAATTGAATTTACTCCATCAATCTTTGATTCAAACTTCCTAAATCATGACACTTGGCAACCCCATATTCAATCTGTGGATCTCACTTCTAGTTTTCATATTGTTATTACTTTTGTGCCATATGGAGGCCTCATGTGTAATTTAGGCTCATTGACCTTTTAACCTAATTTACACCATCGACCCCCTTTGCATGGTTGAATGTGTTCTATAGATATTTGATTTTTGAGATCAAACACACATCATCGATCCTTTGATTTATTTTGATCATGACACTTATCATCCCCACATTTAATCTATAGATCCTCTAACTTATTAACCTCAAGCTCACTATTAATCTTGAATGGCATGATTTAACTCATGTCATTGATCTTGATGGTCCCAATAACCCTAGTATTTAACATGGATCATTGATCTATACTCTAATCAAGTGATATTTTGACATTTGGTGGCACTTCATTACTCTTATGATCCTTCGAAGATTTTTGAATTCAAATGGTTATTTCTTATGACTTTAACCTGATGTCCCGAGGCACATCCCACACTGCTAAATCATTTTTTAATGCTTGTATCTCGAGATAGAAAATATAACAAGACACAAATTTTTAAGGAATTAACTTGGCACAAGATACATCATCTTATTTGATTCTTTGGTTTTGAGAGGCCTCTTATGTACATTTATTAAATGCACAACTAGACTGACATGTTCCTTCTTGCGTGATGTGTTATGATGGTCTGGCTTCTCTAGGCTTGTGCTAATCATATTTGGACCCATCAAGGCTCTGATAAACCTTTGAGACTTTTCATAAACTTTCTTCATGCCCCTTAAATGCCATGACCACTATGGAAACTTGTTAGATCCTTTCACTTTCAATTCTAGACCTATTTTTAGACTTGCTTCCCAATAAATCAACAAATTACACTTTAAGCTTGCTTAAAGTGTTTCAAAAGAGTGGTCTAATCCATCTAGGCACAAGTTTTATATGTTGGCTAGATTTGGCCAACATTTTTGGTGACCTCCTAGGATTGTGTTGTCCCCAAAAATGTCACTCATTTTTGGGACAACCTATGAACTATTTTGGCTCAACAGATTAGAATCCTCTCTCCCCTTTTAAAAAATTATTCTGAGCATTCAAGTTCTTCATTTTTCAAAGCTCTTCCAAAAATCTATAGACTCTGCAGGCTTGAATCTACAGACTCTGCAGGCTTGAAACTACAGACTCCATAGGCCCATTTCTACAGACTCTACAGGCTTGAATCTACGGACTCTGCAGGCTTGAAACTATGGACTCGATAGGCCCATTTCTATGGACTCCATAGGTGAAAATCTATGGACTCTACAGGCCAAGTTCTACAGACTCATTTCTATAGACTCAATTCTATGGACTTCACAGTTGATTTCTATAGACTCTATAGGAAGAAACAAGCTCTCAACACTTAAGCGATTTCAACCACTTCAAGGTTCAATGTCATCAACAAGAGTTAAGTGCTTCAGCAAAGGTTCAATAGTTCAACCACTTCAAGGTTCAATGGCTTCAAAACACTTATCAAAGAGAAGAAGGTTTGAACCATTGAACCGTTGAACCATTGAACCACTTTGGTTCAAAGGTTCAATGGGTTCAATGGTTCAAAGGTTCAACACACAGTTGGTTCAAGCAGATAAAAGACTTAGCCAAATAAAGGCATTAAACCGATTGAATCATGAACCATTGAACCAAAGTTGGTTCAATCGGTCGATTCAATCGGTAGGTTCAAGGGGATGCCCTAAAGCCAAAGGAACAAGTGCCCTTGTGGAGGGTGGTGAATCGAGGTCAGATAGCCCTTATGGAAGGTACATGAGGAGAAGATGGACCATTGCAAAAGTCTGAAAGAAAGCAAATGAAACAAAGAAAATGATTCTTTTAGACATTTTGTCTGAAGGAATTAACCTGAAGACTGCCCAAAGGGTAGATACCCTTGCGGGGGGCTCTTGCTGGCCAAAATAGGCCTTTCTCAAGACCCCAAAGGGATTCTTTTCCTTCGGGAATGGCAAAACAAGAAAGATGAAGGAATTGTCAAGGAAAGTGACGGGCCCATAGATGTCCAAGTTGAACGTTGTGAACTAGCCATTGAGATTCAAAAGTCCAGCGACGTCCCCACAGCCATCAAAATCAAGGTGACCAACTAGCCATTGGCTTTCAAGTGATGATGTGCCCAAAGACGTCAAATTTGTGGCAATGAAATAGCCATTGATCCTTGAAGGTTTAAGCATGGACCCAAATGCATTCAAAGGCCTTATGGCCAAGGCCAAAAGGAAGAACCACTGAGAGGAGTGTAAAGAGCCAATAAAGCTAGGAATGTAGTCCCAAGAGCTTAAATTCCAAGAAGAGACAAAGCTGGAAAAGACAAAACCAAAAAGAGGGAAAAGCCCAAAATATCTATGCAAAAGTAATTTTAGTAGATGGAACAATCCACTAAGTAGATATTTTGGCCTGCAAACATTGAAGGCGTGGCCTGTTAGTCTCCTTTAGAGTAAAGACAAAATAGACAGCTGCACAGACATCAGAGGGGACAGACCAGATGATCTAGACCCAAGAAGAGACATATTAGATGAATGGACACACCATAATTAAGGCAATGCACTATTCCAAGCATGGTCCCTCTAGACAGAACTAAAAACACATTAAAGGCGTTGACTGTAGCATGGGCCGTCCCATGGGAAAGAGTGCCAAGCTTTTCTTGGTTGCTATACATTGTAATTTCTCTCATTATGCAAGGGCGATCTTCCCATTACCAAAAGCAAAACTCTACCTAAATTGAAAGGTGAATACTGAGACTTTGAGCTCAGATTGTTGTTCATATTATTTTATCTGAATGAGAAAGCAAGTTACTTGCAAACTTTGTGCTTTTATAGCTTGTGCCACTTTAGGAAATTGTTCTTATGTTTGTTTCCTAAAAGCATTCTTGTTTATTTGATTTAACAAGCAGAACAAGTGGAAGTAATAAGGAAGGTGTCCTGAAGCCAACTACTTTTAGACTTTGTGCTGTCATAGTTGTCTTTGGTGTGTGTTTATTTTCTATTTCTATGTAAAGGACCTTAGGATGACTTTATTTCCCCATTGTTCTTCGTATCTTACTCTTTGGGCAGTTGAGGTGGAAACTTTGTGTTTTGTTTCATCATGTTGGTTACTATGACTGTGTTACTAGTTACTTGTCACTACCAGAAAGATTCCTGTTGTTTGCAAGAATAAGTACTTTTGAAAGAAGAGAAGTGCCTCCTATCATTTCACCAAGATTTCTATTATCCAGGAAGGGATCTGGCTCTTGGCTGAATGTTACTTTTGAAAAAATAGAAGTACCTTCACCAATCACCCAAGATTTTTCCTTTTTTTGTGAGCATCATCTTTGAAAAAAGAGAGATGAATGGTTGATCCTACCCCTGAGTGTTATTTTCAACTTATATATATAGTATATAGCTCCTGTGTATTTATAGGGAACCTCCCCTTGATGAGAGGAGAGATTAGTCCCCTTTTGATGTGGTAAACCTACACATTTGGTTGACCAATATTACTGCTGTGGTTGATCAAACCCATTTTGTTTACCAATATGCTGATTCACAAAATATTCAGCTAACAATTTTTGGTGACTCTGCTGGGGATGAACATGCAGTCTGAAGCCTCAAGTTTTAGATTGAAGTAGTCCCTACCCTTATCCATTATAGATTCTAGCGACTCCATTCTGTGTCATACCCATTATCATTATAGCCTTACAATCTTCCTCCATTTCCATTATATTATCTGGTCTGCAAAACCAGAGCTGTTGAGAAGAGCACACAGTTTGAAGTCTCAAGCTTCAAACTGAAGCAGATCCTACTCTTTTCCATTTTTGTTCTACAATCTGGCAACTCCACGCTATACAAAAAGCCAGAGAGCCCAAGGTAGAGCTACTTTTTTTGCTATTAGTAGAGCTTTGCCTATCCATACGTCACCCAGATTTGTTATCCTCTTTTTCATAATCCTGTCATGGCAGTTCAAGGCCCCTGGGGTAACTCATTCGGCCCACTAAATCTTACTCCAGCTCTACATGAACTTCCACATAGCTCAAGAAAGAACTTCCCCAAATTCTTTGGTGATGGGAGAGTTCACCTTGATGAACACATTGTAGCCTTTAGCATAGCTTGTGGCGTAATAGGAGTGGAATTTGAAGACGTGGTAGTCAGGCTCTTCATGGAAACACTACAAGGCACTACTTTATAATGGTTCTACCACCTACAAGCTTGGTCAGTGACTGACTGGGACACTCTCAAAGCTAAATTTGAAGCCAGGTTCAAGCCTATAGAAGATGCACATGCTTTGCTAGCCCATCTTACACAGATGAAGAAGGAACCTCATGAACCCATGAGGGATTTCATAGCAAAGTTTGACAAGCTGAGGAATCAAATTCCTATCATTGCTCAGCCGACACCTAAAACCTTCAAATGCTTCTTCATCAACTCATAGCTACTTGAAGTGAGTTTTTTGCTGAGATGGGCTAGACACATAGACCTTGTTGCTGCTTAGGACTTGGCTACTAAGGTTGAAGATGACCTTATCTTGTCAGGAAAGATAAGGAGAGACCCAAACAGAGCTAAATATTCTTCATCTTGTAAGAATTCATCTACAACCACCACTGATCAAATGGTGCAAAAGCTGGAAAATGAAATGCTAGCCTTTAAAAGGCAAATGACCCAAGGTATGTCTGCTCCTCCTAATCAAGATATGCCAAGGAGGACATTTTAGAATTAGCCATATCAAAGTAATGCTACCAAGAATCAAGGGCAGCTAAATTATCTTCCTCCCCCACAGAGGAACCTTGCCCTTGAAGCACCTCCAACCAACTCAGTAGTTGGATAAATGGAAACTAAACATGATTTCTCTTTCCAACTTGAGTTTGATCAAGAAAATGAAGCTGATATCTTCACAAAGGGTCAAGAAGAGTCAGCTGGCGACTCCCACATTGGTTTCATAAATTACCAGAATGAACTCAGAAGTAAAGGTGAAGCAATTGAGAGATCATATGTTGTGTTCACCCAGTCCAAAAATTAGTCAGCCCAAAAAGCTGATAAAGAGAAGACAGAGGAGTGACCTCAACTAGCAATTTCAATTGCTAAGCATGGAACCACTCTACCTTTCCAACCAAAAGACCTAGTAGTTGCTAAAAAAGTAAGTACCCCAATCATTTTTGCACCTTCAACTTTAAATTTGTAGGCCAGTCCTCCCCCTCCCAAAAACCAAAAAGATGAACTCCCATCCTCTCTTCCTAGTCCATTTTAGTCATTTGACATAATTGATCATGTTAAGAAATCCAAAATTCAAATGACTAAATTTGAATTCCTGTAAGCCAATCCTGAGTAGGTGGACATTGGTGGAGAACTAAGTATGGCCCTATCTGAGGCAAGGATCCCTGTCAAGGGTGTAATGAAGAGATTGCTCCTTGAAAAGGAGGAAAAATGTGTGGTAACCCAAATGTTGGCCCCTACAGCTCAAATTCTATTTAAGTCTTTGGGCAGGGGTAATTATTTCTTGACCACAGAGGATGTTCATGTTTTTGCAGACAAAAGTCCTATAGCTGGCAATCCAGGAATTGATCCAAATAAGACATCAAAAGAATTGGTAGGGCACAATATAAATGAAGAAGGATATTCCATCTCTAATGAAGAGAAATCTAATAGAAGATTAGCTTTTGATGATTCTTGGATCATGGAATCTAATGGCAGCAATTCTTTTACCAATGCTAGAGCTGGGACTGTGTTGATATCTCCTCAAGGAGATATTTTTCCTTCATGGAAGTTGTAGTTCAGCAACACCAACAACATAGCTGAATGTGAATCTCTATTGCTCAAATTGAAGGTTGCTCAAGACCAAGATGTCAAACTACTTCACACTAAAAGAGATGCTGAGCTGATGGTTTATCAAGAGTTTGATGCTGACAATCAAAACATGTGCTGGACTGAACCAATAGAACAACAAGCTATGGTAGTGGACCATACTGCTATACTCCAAAGTCAGCAAAAGGAACTCTTCACCAAGAGAGCAAAGAGTTATGGTTTTTAGATTGAAGACCACATCTTGCCATGGACCAAGAAGAGAGATCCAAAAGGAGTGCACAGAAAATGTGATTCCTGGTGGAGAGTTCCATTCGCTCATCACTAATTTTGGGGACAAAATGGTTTCCTGCTAGTTTATCAGGATGGAATGCCATCTTCACTGTCTCACAATGGGTAGCATTTGAATCACTTCAATTCTTGAAGTATCAGATAAGTTCACCTGTATATATGTACATTTGTATAATCTTTGTTTCTGCTTTGTGTTGTTCATTTTCATTTTTAGAGCCTTTCTTTTTGGGTAACATGACTCCATTGCCCAATGGCATACTAGCCTTTCTTTTTGGGTAACATGACTCCATAGCCCAATGGCATACTTCAAGGCATTAGAGATTCTAGTTTCTACTCCCCTCAGTTGTTTCAAAATTTTAACTAAGGAAAGTTCCCCAACTAGAGCCAACTATTGTCCCCAAAAATGTCACTCATTTTTGGGACAACCTATGAACTATTTTGGTTCAACAGACCAAAATCCTATCTCCCCTTTTCAAAAATTGTTCTGAGCATTCAAATTCTTCATTTTTCAAAGCTCTTCCAAAAATATACAAAATTTGTAGGTTTGAATCTATGGACTCTGCAGGTTTGAAACTATGGACTCTGTAGGCCCATTTCTACAGACTCTATAGGCTTGAATCTACGGACTCTGCAGGCTTGAAACTATGGACTATGTAGGCCCATTTCTATAGACTCTGCAAGTAAAAATCTATAGACTCTACAGGCCAAGTTCTATGGACTCATTTCTATGGACTCAGTTCTACAAACTTCACAAGTTGATTTCTATAGACTCTGTAGGAAGATACAAGCTCTCAACACTTAAGTGATTTCAACTGCTTCAAGGTTCAACGTTGTCAGTAAGAGTTAAGTGCTTTGGCAAAGGTTTAATAGTTCAACTGCTTCAAGGTTCAATGGCTTCAAAACACTTATCAAAGAGAAGAAGGCTTGAACCATTGAAGCGTTGAACATCTCAAACTAGCTGTTGATATCCAAAAGTTTGGTGATGTCCCCGTAGCTATCAAAATTAGGGTGACCAACTAGCCATTGGCTTTCAAGTGATGACGTGATCGAAGACATCAAATTCATGGCAATGAAAT
This sequence comes from Torreya grandis, assembly GCA_037957365.1. Classification (NCBI taxonomy): domain Eukaryota; kingdom Viridiplantae; phylum Streptophyta; class Pinopsida; order Cupressales; family Taxaceae; genus Torreya; species Torreya grandis. The sequence continues at coordinate 1,129,008 of JARHVA010000698.1, forward strand.
AGCCGTTGATCCTTTCAAGTTTAAGTGTGGACCCAAATGCATTCAAAGGCCTTAAAGCCAAGGCCAAAAGGAAGAACTGCTGAGAGAAGGAGCATAAAGAGCCAGTAAAGCTAGGAACGTAGCCTCGAGAGCTTAAATTCTAAGAAGAGACAAAGGTAGAAAAGACAAAAGTAGAAAGAGGGAAAAGCCTAAAATATCTATGTAAAAGTAATTTTAGTAGGTGGAATAGTCCACTAAGCAGACATTTTGGCCTACAAACATTGAAGGCACAGTCTGTTAGTCTCCTTTGGAGTAAAGACAAAATAGACAATTGCACAGACGTCAGAGGGGACAGACCAAATAATCCAAACCTAGGAAGAGACATATTAGATGAATGGACATGCCATAATTAAGGAAATGCATTGTTCCAAGCATGGTGCCTCTAGATAGAATTGAAAATGCATTGAAGGCATTGATTACAGCATGGGCCATCCCATGGGAAAGAGTGCCAAGCTTTGCTTGGTTGCTATACATTGTAATTTCTCTCATTATGCAAGGGATATCTTCCCATTACTAGAAGCAAAACTCTACCTAAATTGAAAGGTGAATACTGAGACTTTGAGTTCAGATTGTTATTCATATTATTTTATCTGAATGAGAAAGCAAGTTACTTGTAGACTTTGTGCTATTATATCTTGTGCCACTTTAGGAAATTGTTCTTATGTCTATTTCCTAAAATCATTCTTGTTTATTTGATTTAACAAGCAGAACAAGTGGAAGTAATAAGGAAGGTGTTCTGAAGCCAACTACTTTCATACTTTGTGTTGTCATAGTTGTGTTCAGTGTGTGTTTATTTTTTATTTTTGTGTAAAGGACCTTGGGTCGACTTTGTGCCCCCATTGTTCTTCGTATCTTACTCTTTGGATAGTTGAGGTGGAAACTTTGTGTTCTATTTCATCCTGTTGGTTACTATGATAGTGTTACTAGTTACTTGTCACTATCAGAAAGATTTTTATTGTTTGCAAGAACAAGCACTTCTGAAAGAAGAGAAGTGCCTTCTATCATTTCATTAAGATTTCTACTATCCAGGAAGGGATCTAGCTCTTGGCTGAATGTTACTTCTAAAAGAAGAGAAGTACCTTCACCAATCACCTAGGATTTTCTCCTTTTTTTGTGAGCATCATCTCTAAAAAAGAGAGATGGATGGTTTATCCTACCCCCGAGTGTTAATTTCACCTTATATATATAGTATATAGCTCCTGCATATTTATAGGGAACCTCCCCTTAATGAGAGGAGAGATTAGTCTCATTTTGATGTGGTAAACCTACACATTTGGCCAACCAATCTTCCTATTGTGGTTTATCATAACTATTTTGTTTATCAGTATGCTGATTGACAAAATATTCACCCAATAGATTGCATGCCTATTATGCAATAGATTAGTTGCCTTGTCCTATCTTATTAGTCTCACAGGATCACAAGTCTTTCTTCCCCAACTGATCATGAAAATGATACAAGGTTATCCCTTTTTTTTAAACCCTCTCTTGAAGCAACAAGGATGAAAATAAACAAAACAACATTGTGCCCAAGGCACTTATGGAAGGGAATCACACAATTGAAAATAAATGTACACAAGGCACTTAGAGGAAAACATGAAAATCTACTCTAATATATACAATGAATGTAAACTCTTCTAATATCAAGGCTTTAAATGAATGGCATTGACTGGGATGGGTAATACCTCTCCATCCAATTAGGCAAGCTAAAAAGCATAATGTTGTTTGTATCCATGGATCAAGTAAGGGCAACTTCACAAGCTGTCAAACTTGGTATGGTTTCCTAGTTTGGCCTTATTTGAATCCCACTTAACGACTATATCCCTTTATTTTAAGTCCCTTATTATGGCTCTCTTGTCAAAGGATTTCTTAACTTGAGTTTGATGTGACTCTAGTGTCTTCATTGTAAGGTCCCTGGTTTCTTCAAGTTCCATGAGCTCTGTCATCCTCATACTCATAGGCTCACTCTCCATCAACTCAAACTGATGGGTTAACTCTAAGGCAGGTAACTCAAGAGAGATGGGTAACTTGGCTTCTGTCCCATATAAAAGGATAAATGGTGAGTTGCCAATGGTAACTTTGGGAGTCACTCTATCATCCTATAAGGTTGTCCTTAACTTTGTGTGACATACTCTCTAATTCTCTTCCATAGTTATCTTGATGATCCTTATCAAGTTTTTGTTTGTGGACTCTTTTGGTCCATTTATTTTAGGGTAGTAATTTGAGGATGTACTAAGGTATATGCCCAGTTGAAGTGCCCATTCACTTATCCTCATGCCAACAAATTCTAAGGCATTATCTAAAATTATTATTGTACACTATCATAGAAGTCTAACATTATTGTTTCAATGGCTTCTTTCAGGGCAATTGCTTCCACCCACCTGGTGAAGTAGTTATTAACATTGAGTACCCATTTGTGTCTACCACTAAAAATTGGATTGATCATTCCTAGGAAGTCCAAGCCCCACTGCATGAAGCACTACTCTACCTGAATTATATTGAGAGGAAGGGCTACCAATCTTTGTTTGCATGTAAAGAGAGCACACTTTTGGTACTTTCTCACCCATGCATATGCATCCTTGAAGAGGTTGTGCCAATAATAAACATCTCTCATCACTTGTGTTGTTGTTGTCCTTAGAGCAAAATGGCCTCCTACAGGCCCATCATGAAACTCCAAGAGCCTTATCACTTGGTCATCATCTATGCACCTTAAGAGTACTCCATTGAGGTCTTTTATAAATAGAACCACATCAACTAATGCATAATGTATGTAATAAATTCTAAAATACCTTCTATTTTACCTATCCATACCTTAAGGGTACTCACTTATTAGCAAGAAATGTGTCATATCCTGGAGCTAGCTAGTGTGAGGTGGAGGTGCATCTATTTGTAAGTTGTCTTGTGTCACCAAAACAACTTATTTATCTTCTTGAAGGAAATCAACCATATGCTCACATAATATTTTTCCTATCTTAGTGACCTTGATATCTACATCATACTCCATGATCTTGGTAATCCAATCAACCCTTTTCTTGTTCAAGTCCTTATTAAGAAGGAAGTCTCTCACTATAGGATGAGACACCATCAGATAGATTTTACTATTGGAGAGCATTGGTCTAACATTTTGAGGATTTTCAAAGCTATAAAGACTTGATTTATACACAGGTATACCTTACCTCATATCCTTCAAGCCCTTGATTAAAAAAACCAATTGGTTACTCAAGTCCTTCACCATTCTTTTGCATCAACATAGCTGATATATTGTCAATATTGACAAAGGTATATAATATGGAATCATTTAATAAGTTAGGATTCATGAGTGAGGGTGATTGGGTAATGGCCTAATTGCTAGCCTCAAATGTTTTTTACCTTCATTATACCAAGTGAACACTTTGCTCTTCTTTAGCATGGCAGTGATGGGTTTGACCAAGTTTGCAAAACTAGGATAAACCTCCTCACGAAGTTTATTTTTCCAAGGAATCTCTAGAGTCCTTTCTTGTACTTGGGTAAATATAATACCAAGACAACACTTATTCTATCAATATCAATGGCTAATCCCTATTTTGAGATAATATATCCCAAGAATTTGCCTTCATGAATAGTAAACACACATTTCTTGGGATTTAAAGAGATCCCATATTCTCTGTACCTTTCAAAAATCAATCTCAGGTGATCTAAATGCTCACTAGCCTTCTTGGAGAAAATTGTGATTTCATCCAAATAGACCAACACCATCTAATTTAACGAGCCTTGGAAAGCCATTTCTATGGCTCTTTGGAAGGTAGCTCCAACATTTGACAAGCTAAAAGGCATCTTTTGATAAGCATATGTGCCCCATTCCACGTCTTGTATTGGTCTTCTTATCTTACCAGCACCTGGTTGTACCTTGAGTACCCATCCAAAAGAGAACAGTGTTCTAAACCAAAAAATAGTTGAAGGAGTTGGTCCATGGATGGTAAGGGGTAATGATATTTTAAAGAGACCCTGTTTAGGTCCCTAAAATCAACACACAATATGATCTCCCCATTCTTATTCCTTACATGTACTAGGTTGGCTACCCATGAGGAGTGCTTGATGGGAAAGATGATATTGGATTCAATTAATTTAGTCAATTATTTCCTCACAAGCTCTTCAATTTTGTGGTTGATAGGCCTTTTTCTTTTGCCTAACAAGCTTGACATCAGCCTCTAATTCTATTGTGTGTTGGGCTAACTTGGGATCAAAGCCTCTTAGGTCACTGTATTCCCAAGTAAAGATGTTTGCATATTCTTTACAAATCTCAGTGAAATTATGCCTTTTATATTTAGTGCTTACCTTTCCAAGCTTGAGTATCTTATCTTTAAGGATCATAACTTTCATAGTTATCCTCATTAGTTGACATTACTTCCTTGTATTTTCTCATATGGTCTCCCTCATGAAAAAAACCTTCAAGGGTGACTAGCCCTTTAGGAATTTTGTTAAACCTCAATTGAACAATTTGATCTTCATACTAATGTTGAAATTTATCTTGGTTTAATGAGGAAAATTTTGCTTTCTGATACAAAAAACAAGCAATCTTCTTGTCATTGTCAAAGACCTACCAATGAGCTTCATTGTTTAGCATTGAGGGTCTTACAACTACCTACCTATCAACATGCTGATTTTGGTTCCTTAGTATTGTTTGGATGTTGAAGGCCTCAAAGTCTTCAAGTATATCCCACACTCTATGTTTGTAGGATCTCATCAAGGGGTTCTTTATGATGCTTTGGCTTCTGACCTGATGCACTATCAACTCACTATCCTCATAAACTTGTAACTACTTGAATCCTCTCTTATTATCCCACTAAAGTCCATAGATAAGACCTTCATACTCAGTTGCATTGCAAAAACAACTAAATTGAAACCTGTAAGAAGAGAAGTACTTATCATTGGAGGGAGATGCTAGCATTGTGCCTACACCTACCCTATGTTTTCTCCTTGATCTATAAAATAACTACTTCCAAAAAACCACTAGAATATTCTTATGTATTAGTGAGGGATTTCATATACTTATTTTCCTCATACAAGTAGTAGATTCCCATGTCTTTTTCTTCAATACCTTGCAGGGGGTCAATTAACTAGTTTTCACTCCATAACTCATCCAAGAACATATCGGGTATCTCCTCACAATGATTGTTTAGTTATTGACCAACAAGGTGTTAATCTTCATATAACATGGTATAATTTGTGTTTGATCTATTAAACCCATAAGAATCCATGTGAAATTGTGTAATAGGCTCAACCTTGATGGACACCTTGGTCTTATACCTTGTTCTGAAAGCCATGTAGGACCAATCTGATGCTAGATAACCTCTAATTTTTGCTATGAAATCTCTAGATAAGTATAGATTAAAATGAGGAGGCACATTTAGGATCAACATATCTTGAGCCAATAAAACACTAGGACAAGCATGTAGGGTCAAGTTCAGGCCTTTGATGATGCTAGTTAGTTTGGTGGAAGATATATCAAGCTACAAAACTCCCTTAGATTGGGTTTCATACTTCAAACCAAGCTAATATGCTATTGACTTTGGCATTATTTAAGTACTTGGTACACTATTTACCATGAAATTATGTACCAAGGATTCACCAATGATCACAAAAATGTAGAAGGGAGGAGGTTTGACCACCCTATTTGATTCTTCTTAATTAGGCTCTTTGGTTGTGTTGGTGAGGACTACATTTTCCTTGTTTGGTGGCTTGTCTGAAACATTAATCTTTGACAAACCTTCTTAAAGGATATCTACATGACCAAGCATATAAATCATGTCCTACATTGGCACACTCACATTATAATTTTTCATTTGGTCAATAATATTGATGGTCAAACCACCAACTTTTGCTTGTGCTTTTGAAGCCACAACCATGTTTTGAACTTATGAGTTTTGGGGGACAAAGGCATTCCCTTGGTTCTCATTATTTGGATCTATTAGAACCTTTGGAGTAGTAGTAGGTTCCTTTGGATTTGATAATAATGGATTAATATAAAGGGGATCTTTGATTGCTTCCTAGCTACCATCCATGTTCCTTCTTTTAAACCTTGTATTAGCTACCACTGGAATATATGCTTGGCTAGAACTAGCCTACTGATTGAGTGTATAACACTCTTCTTGCTCATAATTAACCACTGTAGCACCCAACTAGCTTGTTTATTCATTAATCCCTTGGCCTTGTTAAGGCTCTTCTAGTTTTGTCATCATGGTTACTTCTATGTTCTGAGCCATAAGAGCTTGATTGTATCCATAACTAGCAGCCTGCTACCATAGATCATTGAAATCCTGATTAATCTTAGTGTTTGGGATAATGGATTAATCAAGTGACTAATTATAAGGTATGGTACCCTCAATTTATTAATAAAAGTTGTTATGAGTAGGGACCAAAGTAGTAGAAGTACTTGCAGCATTTGGATTATAATTATTTTGCATAACATAGTTAGGCTACCCTTGTCCTTGGCTTTGTTGTTCACCCTACCCTTAGAAATTTCCTTTGTAGGGTGTCTTATTTGCTTGATAAGACTATTTTTGAGGATGATATGCAGCTTGATAGGTTATATTGAATTGGGCTTGCTACTTCTTTACATTCACCAATTCATTTCCAAAGGATTGAAACATGCTCTTAAGCTCTTAGAAATTTATTATTTCTTGGGAGTCACTAGGCTGACTAGTTGAATCCTTTTCTTGCTTTGGTGTAGGTAGGACAAAAAGTGTTGGCATAGGTGGAATGACAACAAGGGGAGGAATAAAAATAGGAGGTGGTTGGATTTTAGGAAACAAAGGCATTTGTGGCCTAGGTGTAAGCTTGCCAGCTTATAGTAGATAATTATCTACTCTGATTGCCACCTCATAAGCATTTGGTAGTGTGTTTCTTCCCATGGACTGGATCATTACTACTACATCATTGTTTAGAGCTTTCAAATAGTAAAGGAAATCATAGTTTGGAGTAGGCCTAATAGATATTGGGATCCTATCTCATGTTTTTTAAAACCTTGTATTAAAATCTTGCATAACCTCATAAGGAACCCTCTTTATTGTTGTTAGTTATCTGTAAGTGACAAGTGGTCACTTTTGTCTTCAAATATCTTACAAAATGCATCTCCCAACTAATCCCATGATATGATGGAGTTAGAAGTAATGTTTTTATACCATTATAAGGCTTTACCCTTGAAAGTGATGGCCAATAACCTAATAACTACATTTTCCTCAATGATATTATGAATATTACAAAAATTGGATATATCTCTAAGGTATTTAGAAGGGGTTGTAGATTTGTCTCCCATGAAGTAAGGGACACTTTTAAGAGCTTTTGTTGGAATAAGATTATACTATTGGAGGTTTAAAAGACTCTAGGCATTAAAAGCCATAAAAAGAAAAGCTCCAGGGGTTGCCATTGCAATGAAAGGAGTTAACAAAGATCTTGTAGAGGTGAACTTAGAAACTGGTTTAGAAGGAAATATTCATTTATATGGATGTGTATTAGCAAATCTTAACCTTTTTACTGAGTTTAAAGGTATTTCAAAAAATTCAAAAGAAATACCTCTAGAAGTTAACCTTGTATTCACCATTGGCATGAAATATAGCTACTGCTCTATACTATAATGTTGAGTGTTACTCAAAGTAATCAAGTACTACTACATGAAAGCTATAACTATTGTAAATTAATCAAACCAACATCAAACTTGACCAATCTTCTTTGAAAGTGGGTCCCATTGGATGTGCCAAAAACTATTGTGGCATAGAATTGCACCCCTGTGGGAGAGTTCTTCAAGATCCCCCAATCTCAACCACAATATTGGAGCAACCCCAAGCTATGGGTATCATTTTGTGGGGTTCAACCTCTGGATTAGGCTAAATTCCTCTTGATGGATCACCTAGACTAATACTTCTACTGGGAAAAGGGTTAGAGAGGATAAAAGGTTAATAAGAGAGCTAAAAAGGTGATGCACCAAATTTAAATGGGACACTCATATAAGTTTGAGACCAAAACTATATTAGCATAAGATAATGTTTGCTCACACAATCTTAAAAACTAGCTAATTGCATAAGTATTTCATAAACTAAGCTCACCAAGCAATCAAAGAAGCAAAGAGGAATTCTAAGATTCACACTAAACATCCATTAATGGTAGAAAGAGCACAAGTTCATACATAAAACTAGCTTGGAAACACCCTAAAAAAGGCAAAGAATAAGGACAATGGTCATGAAAGAATCTCCTTCTCAAAGCCATCATGCACAAGATTACTAAACACAAGTTAAAGGTAAGATATAGGTAAAAAATCATCTTATTGTATCAAGAGGTAGTTCTTATAAATATTAATAGGGTTTTGCCTTGTCAAATGAGAGTCTCTTTCTATTCTTTCCAAAATTAGAGAGTCTACCTAAAATCAAAGAGAGACCCTTTACAATGGGGGAGAAATAGGAGATATATGAGAAAGGGGAAGAGAGAGGATAAACACACAATTAGAATCAATAAATGAGTTGCCACCATCCTCCAATGAATTCCCAACCACTTTTTAATAAATTAGAACCAATACTTATTGATAATTTTAACCTTAATTAGCTCCAATGGCCTTCCAACCTTCTCATTGGTAGAGAATTACACTAGAAGACAAGAATTTGTTTAGGATGATGAGTCATGATCTTACCAAGAAGAGAAAATATTTAAAGGCTCTAAAAAGAATTGAATGTTACACCTGCACTCTCCAATCCCTAAATATCTTTCTTGGAACATCTAAATTGTACTCCACTTGGCTTCATTATAAGGAAAAAATTGTCATATCCATTGACCTGATAGAGTTATGACTATGTCTGCTTTAAGTGACTGTAGGTACCTATTTGTCGAGGATGTGACTATATCAAAAGATAATACACTTTTCATAATCACAACTCTACTCTTACACCAAACCCTAGATATAGGTCTACTATAAATGAAAACCAATCCTATTTATTGGTTTTCATATAGTCATGACCTCAATGAATATCCAACAACATGCATATCTTCATTCTTGATCTCTATTAGGTCTAAATAGACCTATTCTACCTCTCAGCATCATAGAAGCCAATAGCTCATTATACACATAGATCCCCTTATAATAATGATGAACATAGTCATGAAACAAAATTACAACCTTAGAAAATAAGTCCTGTGGGTTCTACATTTTCAAACTAGAAGTTTGGACTAAGATTTAATGGTAGCCCTCGAACCTGAAATATCTGCTTTGGGTTAACCTGAATTATATTTAGATCTTGAATCTATGAATTTACCTTCTTGGGTCCATAAAATCATTTGATCTGATGTGTCTGCCTATGTTTCATCCCTACCACACTATTTATCATATTTTAAAATATGTGCCACTTCTTTTGACACATGCCCTCATCTCGTATACCCTTGGGAACTAGATTGAATTTGATCCATCAGTATTTGATTCAAGCTTCCAAAATCTTTAGACTTGGAAACCCCACATTCAATCTATGGATCTTATTGCTAGTCTTCATTCGGTTATCACTTTTACCCCATGTGGTGACCTCATGTGCAATCTAGGCTTATTGACCTTTTGGCCTGATTTGCATCATCGATCTATTTTGCATAATTGAACATGCTCTGTTAATCTTCAATTTATGAGATCAAACACACATCATCAATCCTTTGATTTACTATGATTATGACACTTTTTATCCCTATATTCAATCAATGGATCCACTGACTTATTGACCTCATGCTCACTATTAATCTTGATTTGCATGATTTAACTTATGTCATTGATCTTGATGGCCCCACTGACCCCAGTATTTAATGTGGATCATAGATCCATGCTTCAATCAAGAAATATTTTGACATTTCATATCAATACATTCACTCTCAAAATCCTTTAAATATTTTTGAATTCAAATGGCTATTCCCTGTGGCTTTAACTTTATGTCCCTGGTCACATCCCACACTACTAGATAATTTTTAAAAGCCTATCTTGAGATAGAAAATACATCAAGACATCAAATTTGTAGGGAATGACCTTGGCACAAGATAAATCATTTCCATATGATCCTTTGGCTTTAAGAGGCCTCCTAATTACATTTATTAAATGCAAAACTAGACTGACATGTTCCTTCCTGCATGATGTGTTATGATGGTCTAGCTTCTCTAGGCTTATGTTAATCATCTTTGGAACCATCAAGGCTCTGATAAACCTTTTAGACTTTGTAAAAACTTGCTTCATGCTTATTTAATTCCATGAGCACCATGGAAACTTGATGGATCCTTTCACTTACAATTCTAGACCTATTTTCAGACTTGCTTCCCAAGAAATCAATAAATTACACTTTAAGTTTGCTTAAAGTGTTTCAAAAGAGTGGCCTGATCCATCTAGGCACAAGTTTTGTATGTGGGACAAATTTGGCCAATAGTTGCATATGTGGGAATCAGATGCCTTCAAATGTGAGATGTATAACCCAAGGCCCATATTTACTAAGTCCTTACAATACTACATAATATCACATTCTTTAGTATTTGATAAAATAGTGGGTATCCCACTCTTGTTAGTTTTTGTAATTCATTTCAAACAATGGAAAAGATTATTGGGTTTCATGCCCTAATTTACTACTACATCATGTGTTGAGTAACCATTATCATCCACTTCTTGCATTACACTTTCCATATCATCCTATGTCCACTTTGTATTTAAGGACTTTTGATCAGTGGTGGTAACATTTATGTTAATTTTCTTCTCTTGCTCATTAGCAGGGGGTTGGTCTTAAAAAAATTCATTCTCTGCATGTTTGGTAGTGGGTTCTTCTTCTTCATTAACCTCTTCATCAATAAAATCATGAAATTTTACCCCTCTATTACTCATTGTTGCATGTAGCCATCATCTAACAAACCACATATTCTTCTTGGCATTCCTCATGTTGAACTATAACAATAAACAAATTATATAAGTAATTGACAATAGAATGGAAAACATAAAAAAAAACTATGGTAAACGTATTTATAATGTTGAAAATATGAATGAATAACACAACATGAATTCACAACAACATGATTTCATAGAAGGATTTGGTTTGATACATCTGATTCAACATTTACTGGTATGTTAATAAAATTATTAATTTTGATAGAAAGATGATAAAATTTATTTGTATGTGAATGAAAACCTTCATGGATTCCATCCACATACTAGTGAATTTTCAATCTTATAAACACACTCATTTTCCAACATGGCCCTTTGTTGCATATTGATGACCTAGTTTATCCTTAGATGCATCTGTGATCACTAAAAATTGACCATTGGGATCAAGAAATCTTAATACAAGTGCTGAAGTAAGCCTTCTATTAAATTCTTGAAATGCTACTTCACACTTATCTAACTAGATAAAAATATGATTCTTATGTTATAGAGAGGTAATCAGATTAGCAATCTTGTAAAAATTTGAGATTAATTTCCTGTAATACCCGATAATCCCATGAAACTCCTAACTTCGTGCACATTCCTTAGTGTCGACCACTCCATAATGGATTTTATCTTAGCCAGATCTATAGAAATACCATCCACTAAGATAATATGCCCCATATATTTCACTTTCTTTTATAAAAATGCACACTTGAACAATTTTCCATATAACCTTTGCTTTCATAGACATTGCAAAACTAGCTCCATATGTTGAAGATGCTCTTCTTCACCCTTAGAGTATATAAGAATGTCATCTAAATAGATAAAAATAAAATTATCTAAGTAATCTTTGAACACATTGTTCATGAGATTCATGAATGTTGTAGGTGCATTCATCAACTTAAATAGTAACATTGTGAATTTGTAATGTGTCAGGATCCTACTCCACCAATAAGAGTATATATGATTACCTCTATATTAGCAACTAAACACGGAATTTAACCAGAATGAACAAGTAACTAGAAATATGAAACAACACAGAATATGAGAGACGATACCCAATTGTATTAATACTCATCTAGAAGGAAATACAATAAAGAAGATGCCACACTTCTTCTCACACCTCTAGAGCTCCCACACTTCTAGGGTTCACCAATAATTCTCCTCCAACATTTCACTCTTTCAATCACGGTCACAACAATCAACTCAAACACAGAGTTGTTGTTCACCTCCACTAGTCAGTAACAATGCTGCCAATACACCAAGTACAAAAGCGTACTCCAAGTAGATCTCCCTACTCTTGCAACCACCTACAAATCACCAAACCTTACTTATCATGTAGATTTCTCTACACCCTAAAGAACCCTTGTCCTTGCCTCACCAAGTCCTCATGATTCTTCAACTAGTACCCCGGTGGATCTTCTACCAGAACTTTGCACACCTGCAACTCTACCTGATCATACACACTCAACACCCGTTTGGAACTAGGAGGAGCTACTCTTGCTCTCTCTACAAGCACAATGGCTTTCTAGCACACTTTTACAATACAACCCATGAGTCTATTATATAGATCTCATGCATATAATAATTATACTTTCTTAATTACAATAATTAGACACGCAACTCCAAGACTAAAATAAGTCTTTACATGCAAACTGCCTATCCAAAAATAGACCAATTCAAAACCCACATGCAAACTGCATGCACACACAGGTTGTCGACATCAGCTCCTTCCTGACCGATGTCAACCGACTTATAACTGATGTCGGTTGCTTCTGCACTGTACTATGACCGACGTCGATTGGCCTGACCGATGTCAGTTCTTCTGCAACTTGCTCTGCAACTCAGCAACCCCAGCAACCTCCTCCATGTTTACATCAGTGAAGCTTTTAGCTCCACAACCTAACAATCTCCCACTTGGAGATAAACAGCTGCACTGTACCTATACTTGTACACTGTCTAATTTGTTTCCTAGCTTGTATCCCTCTTCAAGCTCAATCTTAAAGACCAACCACCACACAACCTGTGGTGCTACTCCTGTCATCCAAGTAACCTGCCACATCCAAACCTACATATCCATGTAGTGAAGTCCTTGACCCTGCATAGCATGAATCCTTGTTGCTAGTCCCTCTCAGATACCTAAAAATCCACTAAACTTCTCTCCAGTACTTCTTCCCTGAATTGGCTCTAAACTTTTTGACAACTCCCACTGCTTGGGAAAACTCAGGTCTACACCAGACCTCATGTGATTTCAAACACTGTTCTAAGCTCAGCTTGAACTGTCCAGCCCTTGGTGTGCTTACTGGTTCTGCATCCTGCATATTGAACCCTACCAACACCTTCTTCACATCAGCACCCACTGGAGACAAAATCATCCTATGATCTTCCATGTCTCTTATGCCAAAGAATTTCGCTGCTCCCAAGTTATTCATGACATACCTCTGAACTAACTTTACCTTTAGCTCAGAAACTCCCTGCATGTGTAACCCTGAAACAAGCAACCACACCACATACAATAACAAGATAATGTTGTGACCATTATCCAACCCGGTAAAGAAAACACAATGGCCACATTGACCTTGACTAAAGGCATGCTTAGTCATATCCCTGTCAAACCTCCATTGCCCTGCAACTTTCTTAAGACCATATACCCTGGCCTTCCGTCTCATGAGTCCATCCACTCTCTTCTCTAACCTAGGAATCCATTCATTTGTTAGTGATTTTATTTCGGCTGGCAACTCTACCAAATCTCCCACTTGGTTTTCTTCTTAAGAATTCATGCCATGCTCCCACTATTTCCTAGTTTCTACCTGCATTACCTCTTCACATCTTCCTAGTTCTTGACCATCAGTAAGCAACAAGTGATATAGAGAAGGTGAACAATGAATATGAGGTTCACTTACCCTTTCAATCCTCCATAAGGGCATTTTAGACTCTTTGACAACTTGCTATCCACCCAACATCCGTTCAAGTGACCGATCTCGATCATCTCCCAATCTGCACCCGACCAACGTCGGTTCCCTGCGACTGACCTTTCGACCAACGTCGGTTCCTATCTGATCGACGTCAGTCTTCACCTACCTGACACTACTGACTCTACTGATCTACACATGACCAACATCGATATCTGTCTGTTCAATGCTGGTTCTCCCTGACTGACATTGGTACCTGTGTTCTCTTGTGAGTGATGACTTTTTACTCATGAGCTCACCTTGGATCAAAACCCTATTCAAATTAACACAACCCTACTCAGAATAATACAACACCCTCAACTGATCTCTGTCTGTCATCTCCTCCATGACACCAAGGCTTTTTAGTTCTTAAGTTTGTCAAAGACATCTATTTTCCGCTTAAGAACATGTATTCCCTTCTTACACATGTGACCAAGCCTACAAAGCCACATCTCTGCAACAGAAGGTGAATCAATAATATAAGTAGATAGATAAAGGATACCTACTTTCTTACCACCATCTAATTCAAGTGCATCCACTGTGAGAGTTACTATGCATCTCTCATCACCCAACTTTCCTGAAGAAATTAGACTCATCTCCAAGACTGGAACCTGCATGACCTTCTTCAACACCCGTGTGTTACCCGTCTACAATTTCAGATTCACTTCCCCTTTGCCAACAATCTGACAAGGCTCACCAACCCCTAAATAAATCTCTCCAAAGTCTCCCTGGACATACTCATGAAAAGATGCTCTATTACAGGCTACATGGAAAGAGGCAACATAATCTATAAACCAAGATTCTAATTTATCCAGAGCATCCTGTGCAACATCACCTGCAACATCTGCTTCTTCCTTTCTTTCATGCTGATCTTCTACCAACCAACAATATTTCTTTACCTACTCTTTCTTTCCATCACTCAGACCATTCATGCTATTCAGTTTCTCCATTTGTAGCTTACTTTCTTCTGCCATTGCTATACTCCCACTCAAACAAAAACCCCTGTGAGTACCCTGTAATCAACAAACACTAACCTGATCTGAAACAACCTATTAGTAACCCAACTAAAAGCTCTGATACCAACTATCAAGATCCTACTCCACCAATAAGAGTATATATGATTACCTCTATATTAGCAACTAAACATGGAATTTAACCAGAATGAACAAGTAACTAGCAATATGAAACAACACAAAATATGAGAGACAATACCCAATTATATTAATACTCATCTAGAATGAAATACAATAAAGAAGATGCCACACTTCTTCTCACACCTCTAGAACTCCCACACTTCTAGGGTTCACCAGTAATTCTCCTCCAACAGTTCACTCTCTCAATCATGGTCACAACAATCAACTCAAACATAGAGTTGTTGTTCACCTCCACTAGTCAGTAACAACGCTGCCAGTACACCAAGTACACAACCGTACTCCAAGTAGATCTCCCTTCTCTTGCAACCACCTGCAAATCACCAGACCTTACTTACCATGTAGATGTCTCTACACCCTGAAGAACCCTTGTCCTTGCCTCACCAAGTCCTCATGATTCTTCAACCAGTATCCCGGTGGATCTTCTACCAGAACTTTGCATGCCTGCAACTCTACCTGATGATACACACTCAGCACCCTTTTGGAACTAAGAGGAGCTACTCTTGCTCTCTCTACAAGCACAATGGATTTCTAGCACACTTTTAAAATACAACCCATGAGTCTATTATATAGATCTCATGAATACAATAATTAGACTTTCTTAATTACAATAATTAGACATGCAACTCCAAGACTAAAATAAGTCTTTACATGCAAATTGCCTGTCCAAAAATAGACCAGTCTAAAACCCGCATGCAAACTGCATGCACACACAGGTTGCCGACGTCGGCTCCTTCCTGACCGATGTCGGCTGACTTATAACCGACGTCAGTTGCTTCTGCACTATAATATGACCGATGTCGGTTGGCCTGATCGATGTCGGTTCTTCTGCAACTTGCTCTACAACTCAGCAACCCCAACAACCTCCTCCATGTTTGCATCAGTGAAGCTTTTAGCTCCACAACCTAACATAATTCCCATAGTGAGTTCTAAATGTCATCTTTAGAATATCTTCATCTTTTATCCTTAACTGATGATATATAACTCTACAATCAATATTAGAAAATACTATTTCTCCTCACATTTGATCAAAAAGATAATTTATTCAAGGTAGTGGATACTTGTTCTTGATGGTCACTGTATTCAACATTCTATAATCAATGTAAAGTCAAAGAGTGCCATCCTTCTTAAAAAATGCAACTAATGCACCCCATGGTGACACACTTGGTCGAATCAATGCTTTAGAAAATAATTCCTAAAGTTGTGCCTTCAATTATACTAGTTTAGTGGTTTTTATTCTATATGGAGTCTTATACTGAGGTTCTAATCCTTGTTTGATATCAATTGAGAAATCAAATTCCTATTTAGGAGGCAATCCTAACAATTCTTTTGGAAAGACATCATCAAAATTCCTAAGGAAAGGATAACCTTCAATTGATGGTTCCTTAGTTTCTTCCATTTCATTTATCTTAATGATAAATGCTTGACATCTTTTACCTTGGGCCTTCATAAGTTACATTATAGAAATCTGCCTAAGCCTTAACTCACTTTTCTCACCCTGAATTAGTATCTAATTTCCAGAATCATCAAAATACTCAACCCTTTTTAGCTCAAAGTCAACCTTGGATTTGTGCTTCTCAAGCCAGTTGACACCTAAGATCACATCATATGATCCTGGTGGTGCTACATAAATATCCACAACCATTATGGATTTTGGTAACCTAATTTCTTATTCAATTAAACACTTGTCAACCTAAAATTTAGAGTCATTCCCATATTGTACCAACCATGATTTTGCCATTACACCAACTTTTTTAGATAATTTATTTAGAATTCTAGAAACTATAAAACATTTCATAGCCCCAATATCTATCAAAATAGAAATTAGATGTTCAAACAAAATACCTGATAGTTTTATGGGTGAAGTTTGGAATTTAGTTTATCGATTATCAATAGCCACACGAATACATTGCTATAAAGTTCCTTACTGAGGGGCAAAACCTTTGTTTCTTAACTTATCCTAGGTACATTCATGCACAAAATGGTCACCTCCATAGATGAAGCAACCTCTTAGTGGTCCCTTCCTATAATATTGTTGGTTTCCCTTGAAACCACCCTTGGAATCATTACTCAATTTATTTTTACATGCACCACTGTTGAATCTATTATTCTAATTCTTGAACTAACTCTTGGAGTCTCCACTCCTCTACTTCTAGTTCTTCTTCTTAAACATTGTCTTTGAACTTCCAAACTTTTTCTTAAATATGTCCTTGACTTGAGCAAGATATTCCAACTTTTTCTCCTATTTGACTAATTTATCAAAGACTTAGTCCATGGGATATTGTCCATGAATGTCCACTCTCCACCAATCTGGGGTTTAAATCCCATGATAAACTTCCTAATTTTAAACCTCTCATCAGACTGATACTGAGGTACACATTTTAGAAGTTTGGTGAATTGTTACCAATACTCATTCATTGACAAGTCTCCCTTCTTTAGATTCTAAAAATACTTAAGCTTTTGATCAAAATAAAGTTGTGGAAGCCACTATGATCTAAATAGTGTCACAAATTGCTTACAAGTAGTGGTGGTCAAATTCAAATTCATTTCCAACTTCTTGTTGGCCCATAACGTAGTTGTTTCTCCATGCAAATGATAAAATATCCAAATAGCTTTAGTGACCTCAAAGTAGTTTTGAATCTCAAAATGCTTATCCATTTTAGTGAACCATACTTCAGATCCATATCCCATAATGGTTTCATCAAACTTAGGTGGATTCACCTTTTTCATATCTCTTGCCAATTCTATGGCTACACATGCTCTTATGTTTTGAGGTACTTCCTTGTATCTTTGCTCTTAAGGGATTTCTTGCTCATCAGGATGCTCTTCAAGCTCATCATGTTGGGTCTCTTCCTCATATCCATGAATTTCTTGTTCCATGGCTACAACTTTATCCCTAGTCTCATTCATGGTCACAATAATTTGATCTAACTTTGTTGCTTGTTCAATGGCAAATTGGTTCAGATCAAATAGAGGGTTATTGTCATTTACATTCAAAGGACCCTCATTCAATGCTCTTGCTTGTACCATTCTTCTTTCTAGTAATAGAAGAATAATAAAATATTAGTGGACTCATTAAGTCTTAGAGTTCAAGCCACAACTCTGATACCACAATGTAACATCCCCACAAGTATTTACTAGAATATTGCAATAATATTTTAAAAATAAATTATTTACTCAACACTTATTCTTTCATTAGACTAAACCATAAAAATCTAATTAATGATCTTTAACATACTAAACTAATCATATTAGCATAAGTAAACATGCAACAACAACATTTACTAATCACTAACAATTAATCACAACTGCACAAAGAAAGTAATCATAATAAAATCTAGCCATGGCTAGTATAATAGTATAGTCACCACTATAAATGTATTAAAATTAATTAATTACATTTACAATAGGCATGTTACCTCATCATAAGTATAATATAGATGCTATGCTCGACAGAGCTTGAGTTACTCTAACTCAACTATGTCTTTGATAATCTCAAGTGTAGTCTCCAAGTAAGTGCAATGATGGGGAGGGAAAACATCATCCAAGTGCTTTTCCATACCAACTACAAACCATTGATCCCCTGCATAATCCATCAAATAGGGAATGACCCTCCCTTCACAGATGGGTAGATAGTGATGGTGCAAGAATTCAAAGAGACATGTTATTACGTGTGTGCTGTAAAATTTATACTACATGATGTGTATCATAAATAAAATATGATCTAACATGATATTTCATAAACATGTAAATCATACATATGAAATGATAACGTCTAACATTACTTTGGACAAAGTTTTTAAATAGCTATTAATCTCTAGGATCAGTCAAATACATAAACACCACTTGATCGAATTACCTTCATCTGGCATTAGTGATGCTAACTAAGCTGGTGGAGTCCATATCACTTAAATAAAACCATCAATGCTATATTTGGTTAACATTTATAATAACCAATAGGTTCATGCAATTATTTCTACTAGCAAGTACAACCATATACTACTTACTGAAATAATTACTATTCATACATTTAGTCCATCAAATATATGAATGAACTTCAATTATAATATACATCACATACATAATATTTATGACAAGTGATTTTATTTACCATACAGGTATAATACAAGTCATTTCAAGAATCTATTTTCCTTGAGTAAATGCTATGCACAAAAATTATCATTTTTATAACATAAAGTTCATACCACTCATTATAACCAACATTCACAATTTACATAATGATTTACTAAACTTATTTATAAACACTTAATTATTCAACCTAGAATTTAGGCTATATAGTTATAGTTCCCAATCGTTGGGATATGACTTATATGCTCAGTCTCATACTATAAATATAGACATGCCACCTATTTTATAAATATAGGTTATACATGTATAGGAGGACATAGGTTCTCATATACATATATTTAATATGTTCTTATTATCTACACCCCATAGTATAGATAATTTAAAGCATACTACTATTTTGATCCTCACAGTTTATAACCATTTTAAATAATTCATTTCAGGTTTATTCATAACCAAAATGTAAATTCATAAACCTTTAACCTCTCATAAAATATACAACTGTATATGAATCAAATATGATGTTTATTTACAGTCATACTTTTTATAAATGTAATTGCTCTGTTCCTTTATAAACATGTACAATTCGCTTAAATTTGTGACCTCTATACTTAAACAAAAACTACCTTAATGAATATACATAGTTTCCTTTGGTATTTGAACCTCATTATAATCTATGTAATAGTTATATATATATATATATATATATATATATATATATATATATATATATATATATATAAAACTACTACTACTCAACCCTATCGACTTGCCATAAATCAAAATTAAAATAACAGCTTTCTATAAAGAGTTCAACTTTATTCTTTAACCCAGCAATCAACTACAATCACTTATTTGATTAGATGAAAGTCCCTTGCATATGTTAATAGATATTTCAAAGATTATACAGTTGAATTAAAAACATAGACTTAAGTCTTAAACTTATATTATTTCATCATACTCTCAGTTCATATATATTCTCCTTGTTTGAAATGTTAAGTGTATACCCTATTCACTATTTTGAAATAACAATTACACATAGTGTATACTTATATAAATTCATGGTTTAGTGTGATAAAAATACACCCAGTCTTTATTTATATACACATTGTTTTGTATATAAAAAATGCACAGTCCATAATTACATATATATCCCCTATTTTGAAAACACAAGAATAGACATTCTTATATAAATTATCATAGTTTAACAACAGAGTTTACACAGTCCATATAATTCATTGTTTTGATTTATAAATAAATTTGTTCAAACATTTACATTATTAACAACTTGAATGAATAATACTCACAATTATTGTTCATAAATATGTGTGTGTGTGTGTGTTAAATCCCCAAACCAACTTTAAAACCAAAAGTACTCAGAAATCATAAATCGATCCTTCCCATTTTAAATCAACTCAGACTTTGTACCAAATCAAAATAGGTACCAGACCTA
The DNA here is from genome assembly GCA_037957365.1 of Torreya grandis. Lineage (NCBI taxonomy): Eukaryota > Viridiplantae > Streptophyta > Pinopsida > Cupressales > Taxaceae > Torreya > Torreya grandis. Next base: position 1,149,582 of record JARHVA010000698.1, read on the forward strand.
TACATTACATCCATATGCTCAAGACATCAACATATGAATATTTGAGTATATAAATGTAATATGGATTCTAAAACAAAACAAAGTCATTATATATTATCAACCTTTTACCAGAGTTATATATGTTTATCATAGGAAGTTAAATTCTTTAAACCGTAGTGAATGCACGCAGTTTTTGTTTACATTTCTAAGGAATTAGAGAGTGTAGGTTTAGTGTTGTAGATGGATGAGCCATCCACATGGACAAACCTATACCTTACATTTAGATCAAAATCATTTCAAACCCCAAGTAACAATTTTATAAACACGGAATTTTTCCTCAGTTGAAAAAAATAGAATAACATCACCAACCTTTTCAACGCTTCTAAATTCAAACTAGAAAACCTTTTCTTCTTTCTCTACTTGTTTCCTCTTCTCTTCAGTCATGTCCCTTCTTCACTATGTCTTGATTCTTATCAAAATTTCTATGTCAATCTCAAACCATTCAAAATTCACATGCATCTGTTAGTTCTTAGTTAGCAGTTCATGCATAATCCCCATTTTTCACTTAACTCACTAAGCTCCTAGCTAACAAATCATAAAAATCCCTAATTTATGTATCGAGTCTTCTCTCAATTCCTTAATTATTATTATTTTATTCAATTCCAACTTTACATGCCAACTACATTTCAAACCCAAGTATATCATTCAATAAGTCCACTTTTGTCATGATAACTAACACTTATAAATCTCTACGTAGTCTATGCATGTCAACCAAGACTAGACTTAGATTTTAGGATAGAGTTTTTTTATGATATTTAAACCTCCAAAAATATAAAATAAAGATAATTATCCCTTTATGATAGACCAAACAAATATTACTTTCAATTATGTCTAGATAATTATTTATGTTCTTTATAATTGTATATAGGCTATATATGTCTTTTATTAATACAAGAGCTTGACATATATTGATATTCTTGAATATCAATCTTGGCAAGTGATGCAGGGGCATCTTAGGAATGATCAAGATTGGTCTAGGGTGTGTCTGAGACTCATGAATGAGAGTGAAATTTGAATTTGGGTCTAAAATAAGTTTCTTGCCTTTTATCTAATTTGAATTTTCAAATTTGTAATGAGAGTTTAAGAGTGTGTTTGGGTCTACAAAAGCATATAAGAGACAAAATTATATGAAGGAGTCTTAAAGGACCTAGGTGGATAATATAAATAAGGTTTTATCCCTATTGTAAAATATCCTGAACACAAAAATATTCAAGTATTCTTGCATGTGGCAAATACTTGTCTGAGACAAACTTGTGAAGAATTTATTTGAGAAGGAGTGAGATAAAGAAGATTTGATGTATTGGGGTTATTATTGTTTTTCAATATTGAATATCACTTTGCTGGGTTTTTTACCTCTTTAAGGTTTTCCCAGGATAAATACATATGTTGTGTTTATTGATATGGGCTCATTATATATTATGCTTTGCTCATTAAATCTCTTCTAGATCTGTAATCATTCATATAAATATTTTATCATGGTATCAAAGCCAACAAGAATATAGAATATTAAATTGATATTTCAATTTATTCAAAGCCTAGGCAATTTGATGCCATTGTTGGCATGAGCACTTTTAAAAAATGAAACTCAGGTTTCTATGCATCAAATTTATTTATGAAAGTTTTATTCAATTAGTTTTGAAAATATAAGGACTCGTGGAATTTTTCAAGGCCTGAGAAGCTCTGTATCAACCTATTCAATTTTTTCTCTCCTCCATTAACGTACTTGTATGACCTAGGAGGCTAGCAAAAATTATTTTTGGCACCAAATTTTCATCCAGAAAGGCTTATTGGCATTGTGGGAGGATTTTAGGTAGCTTTGCAAATTTTGAAGACTTGAGAAGGCATCTATCTTCCTCAACTTTTTTTTCTCCTCCCAGACTTGCACCATTTCCACCTATTTAAAAAATAATTTATTTTTTTAATTTTACAAATTTGATTTACCTTTTATTAAATTATTTCACCAAAAAAATAAAAAATAAGTAATTTGTTTTTAATTTTATTTACATGCACAATAAATAAATATTTATTTAAAAAAAATTGAATAAAAATAATTAAATATAATATTTTGCATGTAAATCTTTGAATTCACTCATAAATAAGTTGGTGATTATTATTTTTGGTAAAAATTTGTAAAAGATAAGTGTAGTGTTCAACTGCTATTAGTATTTTTTATCTTCTTTTTGACTCTAGTCAAAATTAATTGTAAATTAATTTAATTTGAATTCTATTTTTTAGATTACGTGCCTTCTCTCTCACGTGAAAACACCCGTACCTATCGACTAGTCCTTTTGACACTTGATCTAGTCTAAACCTAGGCAAATATAGTTGTCCAACCAATCAATCTTAAAGTTTTAGCATGTTATGGATGCATTGGAGTGGTCCATTTTTTGTTTTGAATATTTATATTATTGTTTTTACATATTTTTTAATAATTGTGCCTAAGTGATCATTGTGAGTGCGACTCTTTTAACACCTAGAATTATGCAACTTTATTTCAATTTTTTGCTTTGGTTAGCATATAAATTGTATATCTAAATAAATTTATATGCACAATTCACTTTATTTTAGAAATAGTTCAAAAAATTTCATTTAAAAAGGTTAAATCATAAAATTGTTCTTATTTTTAGTGTATTTTGTGACACTTGCTACACCTTGCTTTGTCACAAATTTTTGAAAAATGTATTGCTTTATCAAGCTTTAATTTGAACAAAAAATCTATATTTACTTTTTAAAAAATTGTTTTAATTATAAATAAATTTAAACTCAAACTTAAAAGGTTATTTTTTAAACATTTTGATTTTGTCATGTTTAAAGCGAAGTCATGGTTTTTCCTCATTTTTCTTTAGACAAATCCCAAAAGTTTAATGGAAATAATTATAATATTTAGAAAAATTATGTTAAAACTAAATTCATGGCCCATAAATTATGGAACATTATCATTGGGACTGAAAAATCCCCGTCTGGACGTCATGTGACCCCTGAGCTTACCAATGCATTTCAACAGAAATCACATGAAGCTATGTTTATTATCTTACTAAGTGTTTAGGATGAATTATTTCTCCACATTGGTAATCAAGAATCTCCTTGTGAATCTTGAAAACTTCTTGAATCTATGCACAAGGGCACTCGTCTCTCAAAGATCATTAAGTTAATCCTTGAATAGCTGACAACACCTATGAAGGGTGATGAAAAAGTTGTGATTTTTTTAGCTAAAATTAAGAATATTAAAGCTAAATTAGATGGTTGTAATTGTAATTTAATTAAAGATCAGTTGCTTTATTTTATTGTTTAGTTAAATATTCATAAAAAAATTAAAAAATTTATTTTAATTTTAAATTTTAAATATCAACTGAATAAGATATCCCTGTCCTTACCACCTTATTTGCTCTCTTGATTCAAGAAGAGCAAGTTATGACAAATTTTGATTCTAAGGAGAATGCTACTCAGGCACTTCTCACTCATAATAATCTTTTTGATAACACTAGAAACTAAAAATATAACCCTAATTTTGTTAAGGGCAAACACAGGAATAAGAAATTCGGTAGTAAAAACCGCACACCTAAATTCAATATAAATTGTAATCTATGTGGTAAATTTGGTCATAGAAAGGAAATTTGTTATATAAACAAGGATAGAATTAACAATCAATCTTATAAAAAAACAAAGGGAAGAAAACTAATCAAAACAAGTAAAGGAATCAAAGCCATAATCAAAACAACAATTAGGATCAGAATGTTATTACTTTATATGTTGCTTTATTTGCTTCAAATGAAAATGAATGGATTTTAGATAGAAGTGCATCGCACCATATGACATGCTTATATGATATTTTGTATGATTCTAGAGATGTCTCTAAAAGAATTTACTTAAGAGATAATTCATTTTTAGAAGCAACTAAACATGGAAAAACAAAAATTTCAAATGTTGTTAATAATGATGTTTTCTATGTACCTAAGCTTAAAAAAAAATTGCTATCTTGTTCTCAACTTACTAATGATAATTTTATTGTAACTTTGCTTAAATATAGTTGATCTATTAGAAATCAATTTGGATCATTGATTGTTGAAGGTATTCAAAAGAATAGTTTATATATCTTCTCTCTTTCTTCTACATGTTTAATTTCATCACATAATAAAAATGAATCTCAATTATGGCATGAAAGATTAAGACATGTTAATTTTAGAAGTTTACATGATATGTCTGTAAACAATATTGGTGTTGGACTTTCTTCTATCCCCTCTCATCATGAAAATTGTGAGGGTTGTTTACGTGGTAAACAACATATTAACCCCTTTCATAAGAATCATGATGCGAATTCCTCACATCTTTTAGAATTAATTCATAGTAATGTTATAGGTCCTTTGAAAGTTACTTCTCTTAATGATTCATTATATACTATCATATTTATTGATGATTACACTAGAATGATCTGGGCTTATTTCATTAAAAAAATGATGTTTTTTCTAAGTTTAAAGAATTTAAATCTTATATTAAAAATGCATCTAATTTGGCTATTAAGATATTAAAAACTGATAATAGTGGTGAATATGTTAGTAAAGAATTTTATTCTTTTTTGTATTAGTTGTGGTATTCAAAGGGAACTAACAACTCCATATTCCCCTCAGCAAAATGGTATTGTTAAAGAAAAAAAATACACCATCATATAAATGGCTAGAATAATATTACAATCTACAAATATTCCTAAATTTTTATGGGCCGAATCCATGAACAATATTTTTCATATTCTAAATAGAGTCCCTACTAAAGCCTTGCATCTTTCTACCCCTTTAGAAATGTGGACTAAGCATAAACCCAGTGTGGTGCATCTTAGGATCTTTGGCAGTCCTACTTCTATATTTGTCCCTAAATTTAAAAGGAAGAAACTTGACCCCACTTCTTATTCTTGCATTTTTTAGAATATGAAGGTAAGACTAAAGGTTTAAGAGTGTATGATCCCTCTAAATGTTATATAATTAAGAATATGAATGTTCTTATTCTTGAAAAGTCCTTTTTTGAGCCCTTTGTGGATCCTCTTCAGTGTTCTTTTATTGATGAACCTGACTCTCATGTTTCTCCTTGTGATGAAACATATATATTTGAGGATGTTGATCCAATATTGGATAACTTAGAGTCTAAGGAACCCCTTGAGTTTCATATTCAATCTAAAAGACCTAAATGGGTAAAATCCCTAATTCAATATTCTAATGTTGATAACTTTAATAAATTAACCGGAAGTCAACATTCTTATCATGTATTAATGACTATGTATGAATGTGAACCTCAATCCTTTGAATAAGCTACTCAAGATGATAGATGGAATGTTGTTATGCAAGTTGAATATAATGCCTTAATTAAAAATCAAACTTGGGACCTTATCTTTCCTCTATCTAAAATACATATTGTCAGTTGTAAGTGGTTGTATAAGATCAAATATAATTCAATTGATAAAATTGACAAGTTTAAAGCTAAATTAGTTGCTCACGGGTTTACTCAAAAATCCAAGATTGACTATGTTGAAACCTTTTCTCTTGTATCAAAAATGAGTACTGTTAGAATTCTTATAGCTCTTGCAGCCCAAAATGGTTGGGTTATCCACCAAATGAATGTCAAGAATGCATTTATAAATGGTGATTTATAAGAAGAAATCTATATGACTCAGCCTAAAAGTTTCACTAATCCTAACATAGAACATTATGTATGCAAGTTAAAAAATATTTTTTTGGCTTAAAACAAGCTCCTCAAGCTTAGTATTTTAAAATTACTTTTTTTTTCAAAGAATTGGATTTTTACAACTACTATTCAGATAATGATCTCTTTGTTAAAATTGAAAATGGTCATTTGATTCTAATTGTATATATGTTAATGATTTGTTCATTACTAGTGATTTAACTAATTTAATTCATAAATATAAGGATAAACTAAGTGAAATGTCTGAAATGATTGATTTAGGGATTTTACATTTTTAAGAATGGTTATATTTCAAGATAAAAATTTAATTGTTGTATCACAATTTCAATATGCACATAATCTTCTTGTTAAGTTTAATATGTTTTATTGTAAATCTACCACTACTCTTATTGAAGTTGGTATTAAACTTGATCCTAAACCTGCATGTGAAAAATCTAACCCTACTTTGTATAGATAGCTTATAAGAAGTTTGATTTATCTAATCATTACTAGGTCAGATATTTCATATGTTGTTAGTGTTGCTTCTAGATTTATGCAGGATCCATATTTAGATCATTAGAAATTAGCTCAATGTATCCTTTATTATATCAAAGGCACTATTAATTATGATTTATTTTATTCTTCCATTGATAATGCTAAATTATATGGTTATTGTGATGCTAACCATGCTGGTGATACTTTAGATCATAAATCTACTTCTAGATATGTGTTTAAGTTCGGTGCAGGTGATATCACTTAGAGCAGCAAGAAGCAACTTACTATCTCTCTCTTTTTTACAGAAGTTGAGTATAAAAGTGCTATGGAAGCTACTAAAGAATCCATGTAGCTACGAAGGTTATTGGGAGAGCTTTATTTAGATATTTATTAGAGTACCATCCTTCATTGTGATAACCAAAGTTGTATAGCTCTGAAAAAAATTTAGTGTAACACCAAATAACTAAACATATTGAAGTTCATGTGCATTTTATCTGAGAGAAAGTCCTCAATGGTGATATTAATATATAATTTTGTCCTACAGATGAATAAGTAGAAGATATCTTCACAAAACCACTTAGTGCTACCAAGTTTTGTCAATTTCATGTAATGCTAGGCCTCTCAGAGTTGCCATTGAGGGGGAGTGTATATGACAATGCCACTTCCTAACAGCCATGTGTTTCTTCTTCTTCTCTATAATGCAACACTTAGGCTATATGAATAATAATATCTATATTAGATATATATTGAAAATACTTTATTTATAATGAGATATAAAATAATTGAAATTATGGATTATATTAGACTAAAAATAATAATGTAAATAAATATAATAAACCAAATTAAAATGGGATAATATATATATTGAAAATACTTGATTTATAATTAACTAAGCAATAAATATATGAGTTAGTTGGTTCTAATTTTTTTTCCACTAATAGAAGATTACATAGGATGTGGAAATGCTCAAATATGCTTTGAGGTTCTTAGGTTTGAAAAAGGGATATCACACTATCTATCTTATACATACACGGTTAAAAACCTTTGACAACTAGAATTGTTATGGTTAAATGATACTATCATTGTGTATTATATGGTTCTAGAACTTCTATGATCCATAATCTTCTATATGTAATTTAATTTTGTATGACAAAAATATAATCCTATGTAATGATACATGTTTTATATCTTTTGTCCAAAACCCTAATTGTGCTTGATTAATCACAAAATAACTTAAAAATGAGTAATGTTGCACTATACTAGTGGTCTAGTCTTTTGGTCACTAGTGCATCATTAAAACTATGTGCTCCAACAATACATAATCAAATCCCACATCAATATATAATGTAAGGGGACCTTATGCACTCTAGACTACAATGAGACTAAAATGTCGTGCAAGTTTAGTGATCTAGTATTTTACTCACTAGAGCATCATTATATACACACACTCCAACATTTAAAAATCAACTCCCATGTCGACATTTCATGAAATGGGACCTTGCACCTTCAATTGAAGTGAAAAGAAGTAAATTTAGGGTTAGTTATGTGTGATAGTAAATGGGTGGGAGATTGGGATAACATGCTTTTATGGGTACACAAAAACCACTATGACACGTTTAGCCTTAACTTATATGTATTTTCACCATAGTAATCCCATAAACTATAAAAAATACAATATTGAATACATACAAAATAATCATAAGGTAATAGTGTCATTCATACACATATATAAGTGTCATAACCCTTGAAAATCAAGCCAACAAAAAATTGGCATTCGTGGTTATGAAGTCCAAATTCCAACAATAAGCTAGTCAACTAGGAATATTAATTAGAGACAATTAATTAATAGATCTTAATAAAGGAAATATATTCTGAGTATGAGTGTACGTACACACATTCCAATAAAAGGGTATAAAGTGTATGCCATACTATAACAAACTTTCTTTTATGACAAGGCAACCTTAAAATATTAGTGGCAACCATTTAATGATACAATAAATCAAATTCAAGGTAAAAGTGAACCCTTAGAATTCATTAGTTAGATGTTTATCTATATCCCTACGTAATATATTTCAATGATACTATGAAACCAATATATCACAATGTCTCATAACATAATGAAGATAATATACATAATTATTTCTCTAGACATTTAGAGTTTTAAGCAAGAGATTATTTTAATCATAAATAATTCAAAGTATTATTTGTTAAACAAGATAAATTTAATTCCTTAAAGGTTAGGATAGATTATTGAACACATATGTTATGTAATCATTTCATCTTAGTAACACAAACTCAATTAAAATTTTAACTCCATGTTTGTGCATTTTGCATATAAGACACTTACTTTTTTATGAAGATCTATAAGAAGGTCTACCTTGTGTCTTTACTAGGGTCCAAAAACCTAGGTAGTTTCCATCTTCACTTTATTAAAAACATCATTATTAATTATACATATCTATAATTAAAAATAATTTAAAGGAGTTACTAACTGTTAGACATTTAGTTTGATGTATTTAAAGAAAGTAATCATAATTCTATTTGAACGTGGATTATCTTGATCTTAAAGAGATTTTTCAATACTTGATCAATGGTGATCTATCTTAAGCCATCCATGCATCTACATAGATCACTATTGATCAAATTTTATTTTCTACGTATAATAAAGAATGAAAGAAATATTATCATTTTAATGTTTTAAAAATAGAATAAACAAAATATAATCCCTCTTTGTGTTTCTATTCTTGTAATTGGATAATATCAAATCAAAATGAAATATCATAATATAGCTTTAGTATTCTAACAACATTAGTTGATTAAAAAAATAAACTAATTGATTTGAGTGCATTAAGACCATGCTTAACTTAAATGTATGTTTTGTTGAGAGGTAAAAATATAAAAAATTAGAGTAAGAACCATTTATATTTCAGAACAAAGGATATAATATTTAATATTTTTTATCTTTTAACACTTAATACATATCTATGCCAAGGAATCAAAACTAAATTAAAAAATCCTCAAATTTTACAAATGTTAATAAACCTCTACAATTAATAAATTGACATAGTAATAAGGTAACGTGTCATATAACAACTATGATAGTTTAAGCATCAATCCTACTTCTTCCAATATATTATGTTATCAATAAATTATCATTTAAAAAAGAAGACTTACTCAAAATTTCTGACATATCAATTATGAATTAACATAATTCAATGCGACTTTCACCTATTTTACCACTCAATAGTACAAACTTATAAATTGGTAATGTTACCTTATAAAGAAAACAAGAAAAGAACTCAAATAAAATATAAAACCCAACTAAGTGCTTTAGTATCTAAAAGAGAGATGTTCCTTAATAAAAACATTAAAATGGTATGTTACATCTATACAAATTACTAATCTTCAAAACAACCATCTTATTCATATTAATAAGCTGCGACAACCATAGGAAAACTAAACTTAATGACTTTAATAATGATTTCAACCATAATAATGATTTACACTTAGCCTAAGATGAAAATAAAAATAATCTATAACTTTATAAAATAAAATAAGCTTGATCATACTCGAATAAGAATGCTACAACTCCCAACGAGCCCAAACAAGAATATTATAGCTCTATTAATCCATTTTATAATGTTGTAGCACAAGTGCATATCCAAATAGCACCAAGTTAACAAATTTAAAGAAATAATGTAGTGTATATTACCGAGAATTTTTTATTGGTAAGTAAAAGAGGTTTTTGCTTATCAATAATTTTTTTTTACTTATCCATAAGACTTCCATAATACTATGCTTTCAAATCACAAAGAATAACATACAAATTTTAAGGCTTTCATGAAAACAAATCTATCCAAAAAAAAATTTTAAATGTAATATAAATATTATCTATATGAAATAGTGCAATAAACATAAGAGTGTGCCCAAAAAATTGTAGGTTTTCCTTTTTATGCCAAGCATGATAAAAAAATCATCTTACAATGTAATGGATTAATTTCAATAATAACCCAATAAATTGAACAAGTTATCAATAGTTGGTAAATCTATTTAAGAACAAATATGCAAACACCATCCTTAGCTTAACAAGTTCCTCCAATGAAATGAGCAAGTATTTACAAAGAAAACTATTGAAATTATAATTTTAATGTATTTAAATAATGCCTTTCCAAAATGAAGGACATACAATTTAGGATTACAGTAGTCAAAGAGACGAAGGCAATATCAACAATGGCCCAAAAATATTTTTTTCATTAGAATGAGCTCAACCATACAATAAGTCCCTACCCACCCCAAACATTAGTTGGATATTGGAATACATTCCAATTCAAGCCCACGGTTTAAAATTTTATACTCAGGATAAACTATGAATGATATCCTAAGTTTATGATAGGATTTCATAACAAGAAATTAAAAAAACATAATAGTAACTCAAAATCAAAAGAATTCAATGGTGCAAGCATTCATCGAGGTGGGTCAAAATCAATAAACTATCAAATCAAAGATAAAATCACAAAAAATCATTTACCTTGGTGACCACAAACAAATAAACTATTTCAAAAATGATACTATGTACACATAAGGCAAAATAAAATAGTATGACCAACCACCATACATTGTCTAGGTTAATTTTGACCATAAAACCAAATATTTTAGCTCATCTATATGCCATCCAAGGGTGAGATAGAGCACATTTGGCCTCACCCAATTGGGTTATCCTTGACCACCATTCTATGGTAGTATGAAACCAAAAGAAGATATTATAGGAAGAATGTTAACTACTTCCAAAACAACATATATTTTTCATTCAAATTAGAAACCTAAATTTAAACAGAAAATTAAAATCCAAGTAGAAAATTATTTTATAAAATTTACCATGACTAACTATGCAACCATCCCACTAAATCCCTTCCTTTTTTCTCTATTTATTTTTTCCCTTGTCAACTTTGTGTGTCATTTCCTTTCACATACAGTCCCATTTAAGCTAATTTCCTCTCCTCGCACTAAAGTTCCAATCGAGAGAATAGTCCAATCCCTCTTATTTTAAAATTCAATCATGCCTCACAAGAACTCAAGTTCTATCATGCTAACAACAATGCATGAAAAACAAATGAGTTTCAAACACTCATTTCTTCCTTCTATGGAAAAACCCACTTGAATTCCACAAACATGCATTGAGAGTATTACAAAGCTTCTAAAAACCATAATCAATGATTAGGTATTTAAGGTAACAAAAAATAATAATATTTTAATGATTTCCAAGCCAAAGTCTAAAGTGACTTAAGTCACTGTGATCATGACCTAAGTCTAAAGTGACTTATTATTTTATGCCAAGGTCAAATCCCAATGTATTATATATAAGACATCATGGCCTTGTTTTAATGGAATAAAACATGAAACATTAGTCCAAACCTTGAAATTAAATGTGAAATCATTCCAAGAACCTTATAAAATAGTTTATAGGTTAAAACAACCTTCAACATCAATTTTTTTCTAGTAATCTAAGCCTCATAAAATGATTGCTCATACTTTAGGCCTCGTTTGAGTCAGAATGTCATATGTTCCATTCTTAGACCAATGATTGTTTTCATTATAAAAATAAAATAAAACATACATAAAATATGAAAATAATGAAAAAATTAATGAAAAATAATAATTGATTGCTTAAGCAACCAAATGACTACATAAAGAAAATAAAATACTAGAAGATAAGTCTAAACACAAGGGATAATTAAGTAGATAATAGGGTAGAAATTAAGGATATCATTTGTATATAACTATATAAATTAAACTTGACATTGAAAAACATATTTCACTTTCCAACCTATCTCATACCAAGGCAATACCTTCAGCCATGCAAAATGACATTAACAATACTTGTAAAGTATAACTCAAAATAATCCAATGCACTAACTAAATATAATAAAATAATATGTATGAAATAATCATAATGTAAATGTAATGATGCATATGTCCTAATTTTATTTTATACATTATAATAATTATAAAAAATAATAATATTTGTAGGTGATCATAATAAACTGATTTTGTTTTATCCCTTATCAAGTTAAAATCCCAATAGTTTGTTGATCGATGGTAATGATAACTTTGTTTTTCCCCAATCAATGACATGCGAAATAGGTTTGTATTGGATATGATATATCCAAATAAATATAATGATTTGTTTATAATAAATATTTTAACATGACTAATGACAATACAAAATAGTTTTTTGGGTTTTTTGACTTCTTTTTTGTTTTTTCTTTGGAGTTTTTACCAATGATGAGAATAAAAATAAGGTGAAAACCAATTCTATCATTTAGAATGGATATTTTAGTGGATGTAATGGTTGAGGGTTTAATATAATTTACAAGGACTACTTTACATAGGGACCATGAACCCAATCACCCATATGCCATTCTGATCTTGTACTACATTATTTTGAATAAGATCTGATAGACATGAATATTTCCAACACACATCTTTAAAAATTTTCCACATCCTTATCAATGTAAAAGTGGGAATAAGGATGGGCATAAAATTAGAGGGATGGTATAGGATGTATAAGGTTTAATGGAGTGGGCATACCCCAAAATGTAAAGAACTTATAGAGAAACAAACTACACATGATTTCATAAACTAGTTTTCATCACGGTACTTACCCAAGGTATAATAAAAATGGTTTTCACCTTTTGACAATTCTTTTTGTAATTTTATATTTATTTTTTTGAATATAATAAATGATTTAAAGTATAAAATAATTTTATAGGAATTATGTTCATGGTTTCATCTAGATCCTATCCATCTTAAGTGTCCAAATTATATAATCCTAACCCAAATTTGGTGATGATGACATATGACCTAGCCAATTACTTTAAAACTTGCATTAATTTTCCCAATCCTTGTTGGTGTTTATTGGATAAAAATGTCACCAATTTAAAATTATATGAATGTTACATGTTTATTGTATCTTTTTTGTAACCTATTTTGATATGCCTTCAAATGATCTAGTGCATTGAGCCATTTTTCATTAAGAAGTTCTAACTAATGAAGACGTGGAAATTTTATTTATTTTTATCATCAATTAGATGTTATATGGAAATGTGAAAAGAGTGTATCTAAACCTCAATGGGTAAGATAAATTTATCTCCAAAGACAAGGGAATAAGGTGTTGGCCCTATGGTTGTGTAGATACTAGTAGGCAATCCCATAAGTAGATTTGAATATGCTAATCCTGACTAGGCTTATTGATATTAATTTTGAGTATTTTAATGATGGTTTTATTATAATATTTAACTTAGCCATTACATTGGATATAATAGGGCATGGACAACTTATTTTTTATATTTAAGTGGTAATAGAGGACTTTGAATTCTTTTTTTAAATGACTTACCATTTTCAGTAGAGATAGTGAAGGGATACCACCATACAAAATGAGGTGATTAAGGATGAACTTGTACATCCATTTTCTAGTTACATATATGAGAGGTTTGGATTTATTTAACACTAATTTATATATGGATCAAAGGGTGATTACATAACTAATACTCTAAAAGAGGGCCTCAGACTCATGTATTTATCCCCTATGTGTTGGCTTATGTGTGAATCATAAAATGTATGTAAAGTAAGTACAATAGTGACCTCACTTGTGAATTAGAAAATAATACCTTATGACTAATATTTTACAAATTTATACTTTTATATGTGATATACCATGATTGGTATGGAAATAGGGAAGCTTTTGATCAATTGAATACTTGATAGACTACTCTTGATAAGTGCCTTGGTCTCTTTGGTCTAATTGCTAGGTGAGGAATGAATGAGGGTTGATATTATATTTATACCAATCTTATTGAGAGATATATCACATTAAATCACTTAGGATAACCATTGGAATATGTTTCATTTGTAAACTGGATGAATTTATGGCACTAGACACTTGCATTAGGGTAGGATAGTAATGTCGATGCTATAGTTTGTCCCAAACATTAATGTCTAGGGAGTAGGAAAATAGGTATAGGATTAGAACTTGTAAAGGTGTAAAATAAGTAAATTTTAAGAATTTTAGGTAAGATAGGATGTTTGTGTCATTAATATAATATTAGTTATAATAATAGGCCAAGGGGCACAAGGTAAAGTATATATGAGGTTTGCAAAAGCAAGGTATGTGTAGAACTAAGGGGAACAACTAAGGTTTGAGTTTTTCAAGTGTACAAGTTTGAGGTGCTACATAATTAAATGAAATTGATAGTTTAAAGGAAATGAATAAGTACCTAGATGTATATGCACACCTTGTCTTTGCTTGAGTTGAATTTGAGTGCTTTGATGGTGATTAACCTGCAACCAAGAGCATGTTATAGTGTATAATTAGTGCATATAATCTAGGTTAAAAGTACTTAAAATGTATTAAAATTGAAAGATAAAGGTTTAGGAGTACACCTATGTGTCAATGTTATCATTTTGCCTATTGGTAAGTTGTTTTGGAAAAGATGTATCATTGTAAGGTTCTAAAACTAAGATTAAGATAAATATAGATAAATATTTAAAGTGCATATATTCAAGGAAATAAAGAAAGAGGGAAAGAGATTGGAAGGCACATGCCCCCAGTTTTGAAGCAAAAGTGGATTTCTACCTAGCAATTGAGATTAATTCAACCATGCAACCCATGATACTTATAAGCTGGTGAGGTTGGTTGATACAATCATATCCAAATTGAAAACTTGTCAAGATTGAGTGATTCAATCACCTCAACCATACCAAAAGGTGAACCAAATATTATACTAGATTGGTTTAATAAAATATATAAAATTATGCAAGGTGTCAGTACGTGCAATGGTTTTAAAATATGAAATTGATTTGGATATTGTAATATTAGGCACATGTATAACATATGCACCTTAGATATGTCTCATGCTAAAATTGTGTATAATAATGGTACTAATATATAGAATTCTATCATAATTGTGAATCTAAATCATATAGCTATGTGCTTTGGATAATTTAGATAATTGTGTAAGTGTGGAGGATATGCTTCCAATGTATGCCCCCTGTGATCTAGGAATTTGACTCAAGAGAGGATGGTTAGTATGGTGTTAGTTTCAAAATGAAAACAAAATGAAATAAACACACTAATAGCATAACATCGCTAAGCCTAGATACTAGGGAGATATTAGTTAACAAAAGCAAATGGCAAACACAACTAAAAATCAATGAATGAAAACACAAGAATTCCTTCACCTTCCTTGGATGCTCCAAATGCCTTTGTAGTGGTGGCTTGCTCAACTTGTACTCATGAAGTCCTTGGAAATGGAAGCTTGGTTATCTCCATCTCTCCTTGGCACCTTTGGCTTATGGCTTGGCTTGGCTTGGAGTCAATTTGGCATTATAACACTATTTAATTGAAGCTTTTGGAACTAATTTTGAATTATAACTTTGCATCAAAGAAAGCTTAGAAATGATGTTGATGGCCTCTTTATTTATAGATTTTTGAGAATGTCTAGAATCAACCTGAACCATCCATCTCAAGATTGAGATGTGCAGTTGAGGATTAATTCAATTTTTGGAACTAAACTTTTAATTATCCTCATCATGGTATTGGAAAAAGGGGCAATTAAGAGGCATGGAGGGCATCATGGAAGGCATTGATAAGGCATGGAGGGCATGAATCCTGATATTTGTGGCATTTATGGCCCAAGGATGTCTTCCCAAGAAATGAGGTCACCTAATGATGGAAATATTCCATATTCATTTCCAAAAATAATTTTCAACAATTTTTCATAGAATTATTGATTAAGCCTTGATTTAAGTTAATTAGCTCTTAAGCATGTTTAAGCACTTTGTGCACAAATTATTCATATTGATCAGAATGCCTTATTATTGGTCCTAAATTTGATTGGATTAGAATTGGAAGGCACTATCAGATGCATTGGAATTGCATTCCCATTTAGAATGTTACCAACAACAAATAACAAAGGCATGCATCTTATACAAAAGTTTTGATAGGAAAGAGCAATCCAGAGCACGTGGGTAGAAAATTGGCATTTTGACTCAGAATGATCTGACCAAAGTTAGCTAGCCCATAAATTGCATTACCCCATTTAGGGATAGCCTAGCCAAAATTGGCACTTGAATATGTCAGTTTCACATCATTTAACATGTTTTAGTGTTTTTAGGCCAAATTGTGCATTTTGGGTGGAAATTGGCCAGAAGTTTGATTGGAGGTTATCGATGGCCAATTTTAGGTGTCTATAATTTGCCCCTATTTGGGAAGGCATTGTAAGCTATAAGTATAGTAATGTCTTCTCAAAGAATGAAAAGGTCGTGTATGCCTAAAACTACAATGATGATAAATTAACTATATGATGCTTCCTCGAGGGAACAGTTGGCACAAACAGGTTAGCAAATGGTCCCTCAAAAAGAAAGAAGCAAAATGAGGGGACCAAAGAAAGGAAATATGATGGGGTGAAAACACAATGATAATAAAAAAGTATTCAAAATCATTGAGAATGCAAGTGGGATGGTGTGCAATGGTTTTCCCAAAGGCGGTTATAAGCATTATACCCCAATAGTGGCAACATGGTATGATAACACAATGATTTACCCAGAGGTGGTTATAATCATTGAGAAGATGGAGCTAACCCAATTAGGATATACAAACAAGATAATAACATGCCCCTGTATAGGTAAAAAAAGTAAAGTGGTGACAACACAATGATTTGCCCAAAGGTAGTTATAATCATTGAGAAATGTACGTGGGATGGTGTGCAATGATTTGCCCATAGGCGGTTATAATCATTGGACCTCGATTATGGAAAACATGATAAACTTGGATGAGGATGATGATAACTTAACGCAAAGGGTAATGATGAATTGGAACAACCTCCTAGGAGGGAGATGCTCATCCAAACTAATAAAGGTTGAAATTCTTTCGTGGTTAATTACTCTATTTGGGATATGATTGGGAGTGAACCGGTATGTCAGTGCCAAATAGATGCCACCATTGCTAAATATAATTATTGAAGCTGAGTTTTTTTGTAGCACATGTTGGTAGGCCTCATGATATAACATCATGATGACTTGGCTGAAATATGCATGAGAACTGACTCCTGTAATCTAACACTCAATAAAAAAAATGTACCAATGATAAAAACCATGATGACAATATAAACATATGAATATGAATGGATTCAAGTGTAAGTGTGCGTAAGGAATCACCCAATGAACATAAATAAATTGAATCAAGGCAATAATGCTAAAAGTAAACAAATAAGCAAACAAATAATTAAAATAAGTAGAAATAAACAAATAAACAATGCAATAAAAACCCTAGAAACATTTCCCCTAGAAAAAAGGTGATAACTTAACAAACAAACAAAAGGGGGAATATAAGAAAAATAAGGGGGTGGCCAAGTTATCTCTATATGCACTAGGCAAGTGGGCATTGCCTACATAGTTTCATAAATGTAATATCTAATAAAAAAACTTTGGGCCAAATGTAGTTCTCCTAGAGAATGGGAAAAATATGATAACTGAGGAAAACAAATAGAATGGATGTGATAGAAGAATAGTAATGGTCTTGCAAAATGGTAAGTACATGAGAGAAAAGGACAAAAAGGATGGGGAAACTAAATGACAAGTGATTTGCTTGTAACTTAGTAAGGGTTCCCAGAATCCTTGAGGCAAAGAAGTGGTTAATGTTTTTATTCTTTTCTAATGAGTTTTTGAAAGTATTTTGGAGTATCGTAACTCAATCAAGAATGATGAGACACTAAATGGTTCAAGATCATAAAATTATGAGAGCATGGCTTACATTGCTCACAAAATTATGAGAGTGTTCAAACTTAGGTTGATCTCAAAATGATGAGAGCATGGCTTAGGTTGCTCACAAAATGGTGAGAGCATTCAAACTTAGGTTGCTCAAAAAATGATGAGAGTGTGGGTAAAAGGGGTGACTGATATGACCTCAATAAGTATTGAGTGCTACCTACATAGTCCTAGAGTAGGAACTCAAGTCACTGTAGTTATGCCCTCACAGTGGAGGAATTCAACCATTGCAGTAGCTAATTAAAAACAAAATAGGCACAGTTAGTAAAAAGACATAGTATGGCATAGGAAGTGGCAAGTTAGTACATCAAAGCTCGGTATTTCCCCTAGTTTTCCCATAGGTGGTTATAACTAGGCCATAATGACATATAGTACTAATTTGCCCAAAGGCAGTTATAATTAGTAGCAAGACTGGTGGTAAAAAAAGACTAATAAATGAAAGATGCAACTATCAAAACTTATGTCATATTATCCCAAAATATGATATCTATCTGAAGTTATTAAACAAAATGATGAACTAATCATAGACCTTGATGCTAAAACTACGTAATGAATGACAAAAACCAAGGTCAAATGGGCTAGGCTTTAGAACATGCTAGGTCAATAGGTCAGAAATGGAAAGTGTATATGGCAAAGAGGATGGATAAGGATGGTATTTGTACAAAGAGGAATAGTGTTAAAATAGCATAACTTAAATGGTCATTACATATAATACACCTTAGCACTCAAGCATAGTACCACTTGAGATGAATAATATTCATCAGCTCTAGAAGTTCATCATCATCTAGTGTGGCAAGCTTGTATGCTCCTGATCCATAATTTGCATTGATGACAAAATGCCCTATCTAGTTTGGTTTGAATCTCCCTTTATGTTTCTTCTTGACCATGGTATTATTTTGGTTTTCTTTATGAATAAGATCACCAAGTTCAAATGTTTCATACTTCACACATTGATTATAGTGGCCTTTGAGTAAATTTTGATATTCTTGAATATTATTGAGCATGAATATGCATTTTTCATCAAGTAGATTCAACTCTTATAGGTGAGCTACTCGATAGTCATGATCATCTAGGACATGCTTGAAAGATATGCATAGTGAAGGCAACTCGACCTCAATGGGAAGGATGGATTCAATACCATAAACAAGTGAGTATGGAGTGGTTCCTATGAGGGTACGATGATTGGTATGGTATTCCCAAAGGGTAGGGAATATCTATAGGTGCTAATCACAATCAACATCATTGATAATATTTTTGAGAATGTTGACAATGGTTTTGTTGGATGCCTCAACTTGGCCATTACCTTGAGGGTAATATGCTATAGAAAAATGTTGGGTGATGTTGTATTTAGTACATAACTGGTTTACATCTCTATTCTTGAATGATCCTCCATTATCAAATATAATTTCAGAGGGGATACCATAGCGGTAGATGAGATGGTTGAAGATGTATTTAGAAATTTGCTTTCCATTCACGTAAATGAGGGGTATAGCTTCAACCCACTTAGTGAAATATTTGGTGGCAGTAAGGATATGTTTATAGCCATCAGATGAAGTGGGGTTAATCTTCCCAATGAAGTCAAGTCCCCATGTAGAAAATGGTCATGGTTTCAACATTGGTTTCAAAGTTTTTGTTGGGGCATGAATCAAATTAGCATGCCATTGAAATTTGTCACATTTATTCACATATGTAGTGGCATCTACGTCCATTGTGGGCCAATAATAACTAGTACACAAGAGCTTTTTGGATAGGACTACCTCACTAGAATGGGCTCTACATATTCCTTCATAAACTTCTCTTAACGCTAGCATAGACTCTGTCAAAGTTAAACAATGAAGCAGAGTTCCATCAAAACTATGACGATAAAGAGTGGATCCTAGTAAATTATAATGAGAAAAATGATGAATGAAGGCTTTGGTTTGTTTTCAAGATAGGTTAGGTGGCAGAACTTGATCATGAAGGTAGTTGTAAAGGTTTGAGTACCAAAGAGAATTAGGACCAACAATATCACAAACCATGGCAACAATTGAAGGTTCATGAGCTAGTGCTAACAAATTCTTGATGAAGAACTGATACTCTCTATATTTATCTATTTGTCGAATCAGAGAGGCAATAGTAGCCATGGTATATGTAGTTCAGTTAGTCGCCCTTGGTATATGCTCAAACTGAATGTTGGAAATTTACTTTTTAAGAGTGTCAACCATGGCTTTATATGGAACCAACCTGTCATCTTTAGTCTAAAAATAATTTGTGACCTGATTGATGATTAACTAAGAATCACCATAAACTTGAAGATGAGATATATTCCAATGCACTTCTTATCAAAGTTCTGCAACAAGTGCTTCATACTTGGACATGTTATTTGTATAAGGAAAGTTGATTTTGAATGATTTAAGGATTAGATCCCCCTATGGTGTAATAAATAATAGGCATACCCCTGATCCATGTGTAATGAATGAACCATGAAAATATAGCTTCCAAGGTTTCTCCTCAAGGGATGTGTCCATGATGGTCATGATGGATTCATCAAGAAATTGAAATGTGAGAAGCTGGGTGTTTGTGAGAGGTGTTTCAACAAGTCGATCTATAAGAACTTATCCTTTGATTGCCTTTTGATTGACATAATCTATGTCAAATTCACTTAGAAGCATGATCCAGTTAGCCATTACACCTTACAAATCTATTTTAGATAGTAGATACTTGAGTGGATATACTTTTGAGATGACCATAGTTTTACTATTTAACATGTAATGATGTAGTTTTTGAGCTATGAAAACTATGGCTAGACAATCTTTTTCAACAGGTGCATAGTTATGTTCATATTTAACTAAGATACAACTTAATTAGTAAATATCATGCTCGTTTACTTTATCATCATGTTGAGCTAAGAGTGCCTCTAGGGCATGGTCGGTAGCTGATAAGTATAATAAAAATGGCTTTCCTAGCATAGGAGGTAATAAAATAGGCAAATTGACAAGATAATTTGTGAGTTGTTAAAAAGCTATTTGGTAGTGATCATCCTAATGGAATTCAAATCCTTTCTTTAAAAGGTGTGTAAATGGATGGCACTTATCTACTAATTGAGAGATGAAACATTGGATTGATTGGATCTTACCCTACAAACTACAAAGTTGTTTTAAATTGGTTGGTGTCAGAATCTCAGTTATAGCATGGACTTTAGCTAGATCAACTTCAATACCTCTATGAGACATGATAAATCCAAGTAGTTTACCTTAGGTTACACCAAACACATGTTTCTTTGGATTTAGTCTAAATTTGTACTCTCGTAGTCTTTCAAATATCTTGTGTAGCACTGTTGGATGGTCGACCTTGGTTTTGGATTTTCCTAATATGTCATCGACATAGTCTTCAACAATATCATGCATTATATCATGGAATATGATAGTCATGGCCCTTTGATATGTATCTCTAACATTATTAAGGCCAAATTGCATTACCTAATAACAAAATATTCCCCATAGAGTGGTGAATGCTCTTTTATGCTGATCTTCTAGTGCTATTTTGATTTTATTGTATCCTAAAAATCCATCCATAAGTGAAAGCATTTCATAACCTACAGTGGAATCGATGATCATGTTGATATTAGGCAAGGGAAAATCATCTTTAGGATAAGCTTTGTTGATGTCTTAAAAATCAATACAAATTTTGATCCCTTCAGGGTTTTAACTAATAAGTACAACATTAAAGATCCATTTAGAGTAGTCAATGGATCATATACATCCTACTTCTAAGAGTTTTTCCAACTCTTTCTTTACCAATGCAATAATGTAAGGATTCATCTTACGTAGCTTTTATTTTATTAGTTTAGTATCAAGATTAACCACAAATTGGTGTAGAACCAAGGTGGGGTCTAAACTTGGCATGTCAGAATAGGCCCATGCAAAAATATCCACAAACTCTCTCAATAGAGATGCAAATAAGTTGCATTCATCCTCAGTGAGAGATGCTCCTAATTTTATCCATTTTAGGTCTGATGGAGTCTTGATATTTATCTCTATTGTATCTTCAACTAAAAGGGTTAAACCATCTTCTAGGATAGTAGGCAATGACTTGAACTGTTAGATTATGTCAGGGTCCTCTGTGAGGACTTGCTCTTCAACTTCTCCTAGGCATGATGAATCTGAATCCCCTAATGGGAGATCAAGCCATGTAACAAAAATAGTAGGAAATTCTTGGAGAATTTGATCAAATACTTCTTTCTCAAAGATGAACTCTGATCCACAAGTAAGTTCATTGTTGGTGGTCTCCAGGTCTAAATTTGAAGAAGAATGAACATCCCCATCTAATGGCACCTAAAACAAGTTTTCACCACTAGACTGGCCTTTATCTTTACTTTTTCCCTAGTCAAAAAGTACCTCAAATAGGTTTTCACTTTGGGACCTCAATGTTTTATTTATTTGTTGTTGGCTTAGGGTGTTCACTCGGTCTCCAAAATAAGCTACATGATCCAATGTGATTGAGAATCTTGATTTGTGATCTCCCAATGGAACATTGTCTTTAAGGCCTAGGAATTCATAGAATGCCTCATCATTCTGGAACTCATCAATCGATAGACTAGATTCTTTTTGGTCCTAATCTATTAGTTGGAGATAAGATAATGGTAATAGATTGCAATGAATGGCTTGGGTAAGGGTAAAAATGGTATTGTTATCAAATAGGTTGGTTTCAGTGAAGTTATCAAAGGTAAGGCTATGATCAAACTCTGTTTAATTGTCAACATCATTATCACTAGTCATTGGTGATGGAATTTGAATAAGATATGTGGGGTCACCCCCAGGTAGTTTAAATCCAAGTCCATAAGGTCTTTCATACTTAGTCATGGAAATTGGCTCGATGGTTCCTTATTGATTCGATCTAAGGCCTCTTCCTTCATAATTGTGATGCTCTATGATCTTATTGAGAATAGGATACTTTATATTTTTATAAAAATGAACTTGATCATCATTGTATAACCATGATTCATCCCCTTCAAAAGGGTTAGGTCCTAAGCTAGATGTTGGTACAAATGTGATAGGTCCCTTATCTTTGTTCTTTCATTGTCAATGCATATGTGGGATGACCTTAGGTCACCTAAAGGTTTTCAGATTTTGAGAAAGATTGGCAATATGAAATGTATCATGGGTCACATATTCTCTCGATCCATTATCTAAAATGGTGAAATGATTAGAAGCTTCAAGAGGTAACATGTGGGAAAGGGAATCCAAGGTATTAGGATCTATGCAATTATTTAGTGAAAGATCAATAAGTATAGCCTTTCTTTTATCCTACTTGGAACTTAGATTCATACCATACTGATAATTATAGCTTTGAAACTTAGCCTCAAGATGCTTGCAGTGCTCATATGGATGTAAATCTCTTAGAATATTCACTTCCATCCTTGAGTGGGAAAACTTGATACATTGGTATAGTGTTGATGGGACTGCATAGATCTCATGTAACCAAGGCCTGTCTAGAAGCATATTGTATGATAACTCAAGATCAAGCACATGGAAAAGTGTATCATGGGTGAAAGACCCAATGATAATTGGAAAACTAATGGTGCCTTATGACTCTCTTTCTTGAATATCATAGGATTTAATAGTTATTGTTTCTGGCTGGAGATCTGTCATTGTGTACCCAAGAATCTTGATGAGCTTTAGAGACACTATGTTGAGGCTAGATCCATTATCTATAAGGACACATTTCACTTTATGCCATCTAATACAAACCTCAATGTATAATGGGTTATTATGGAACGAGCCAAGGGAAGACATATTGCTTTGGTTGAATGTGACTTGTTGGACTGGAGCTAGGTGTCCAACCAAAGCTTGAAAGTTATTAGGGGATATGTCACTAGCAACAGTGGATTGGCTCAAAATCTCATTCATGATTTTCTTATGGACTATTGACATCTATAGCAAATTTAAAATAGAAATTTGTGCTGGTGTCTTCTACAATTATTTCATAATATCAAACTTATTATCTTGGTCAGTAGTGAATGGTTTATTTCAAGGCTAAACGGTTGGTTGGATGATAGGAAAAGTGGTGGATGGTTGTGGGCCTAGAATAGTAATCTTTGACCTTTGAGTTGTGATTTCACAATCAAGATTAAACAGTAGACCATTATTGCTAGCTGATGTTGGGAATGGTGTGGGACTAGATAGGACAAGTCTCAATTGCCAATGCACTTGTATGTGGTCATGTGGTAAGGACAAGTTGTCACTATAAGATCTAAAAAGGGAAGTCCTAGTTTGTTGGTTTGCTTGTATGCACTCCCAAGTCAAAGAAGGATTATCTATGTGATTTGGTTAAATATTGTTGTTTAGCAATGGTCTAGGCAAATCAGTGTTTGGTCTGGGATTAATGGAGATGGTATTAATTCTACCCCCTACAATATGACCTAAAACGCTATTATAATCATGTGTAATTGCATGGTAGGTTTATTGTTTGTTACCATTTTGACCTTGGTTTTGTCCATTATTTTGTCATTGTGGGTTCTACTACTAATTTTGTTGGTTTTGTTGGTTCGGCCTTTGATTTTGATATTGTTGATTTTGCTGCTACATTAGCCATTATTGTTGTTACTGATTGTTCTGCTATTAGTGATTGTTATGTCAGGGAAAGGGGTTTTGATAGATCCCAAGAGTTTGATTGGAAGTGGAAGCACAATTATCCAATTTTATCTCCCCATTCTCCAACATATTCTTAATTAAATTCTTGATTTGGACACATCTTCATAGATTATGCCCATTGACCAAATGATAGTCACATAATTCATTTTCACGATACCAATCAGGATAAGGAATGCCTTGCAGATAATGTTTTGGAATGGGCCAACTAATCAGATTAATGATAGCAAGCTTGAAAAATATAGACTCAATAGGTTTTCCTAGGTCACTAAAGACATGACGTACAGGGATGGTTATTTTAGGAGGAGGGGTTTGTAATGGTAAAGGTTGTTGTATTTATTATGCAGGTCCTAGTTGTTATGCTTGTGGTATTGGTTGGAGAGGATTTTAGGTAAGAGTAAGCTAAAAAAGTGGTGCATATGAGGTTAGCACAGTTTGGACATGATAATATCTGGTTACTCCATTTCCCATAACATTCCTATTACAGTTGAATTACTTCAGTCTTTCATGATTATTGGCTTGTGTCAGTTGTGATGCTTGCGCTTGGATGGGATGTTGGTAATTTCCTTAATTGGTACCTTGATTTTGATTTTTTAAATTAAACTTGATGACTCCTTTATTGATGAGCACCCTCTCAATCAACAAACCTTTATCAATAATCTATTTGATCGTATGCACACATTGTAGTTTTAGATGATAGGCTATATCACTATGCAAATTTTTAGTAAACATAATGGCTAATTATTTATCTAGTAAACTATGGGTGAAATGGCTTTCAAGGGCTCTCCATCACTGTAAATAACTTGCAAAACTCTCACCAACTTTTTGCTTTGCTTGTGTCAGGTCCACTAATGAAATCTCATGCTCAAGATTATAGGAAAAGTGCTACACAAATTTATCAGAAAGATCATCAAAGTCTGTTACTAAATTTTTGGACAACTTCAAAAACCACTCCAAGGCTTGTCTTGCCAAGATCCTTGGAAACAACAACAAAAGGTATATGTCGCTATATGCCACTGGTTGACATGCAACAAAGAATTCTATCAAATGAGCCATAGGATTACCTTTCCCTTTATATTTATCAAATTTTGGTGGTTCATATCCTAGAAGAAATGGTATCTTGAAATACTCCATGTTGAATGGATAGGAGCATACATAATCCAATTTGAACTTTTTGGTCTATTTCCCAGCCTAAATGGTAGCAATTACATCTTTCATTTGTTGCAATTCTTGGGAGAGTAAACTAGAAGGGATATTAATTTGAGGGAGAATGTTGGTTTGGGTAAATGGCTGAGAGGTCACAAGTGGGACACTTTGACTAGGTTATGATGGAGATACCTATTTGGGTATATTGGTTTGGTTGGGAAGTGGACCAAGAATACTCATATATGGATTAAGATGTACTTGAAATTGCATATTTGGTTGCATGATATTCTGGTTTAGGTTGGTGATAAAGGTTTGACCTGGGGGATTTTGTGGTTAAGATGGAGGGATATATTTATACTGTGCCTATTGTGGTTGAAAAGGGACATGCTGCTGACTAATTGAACCTTATTGTTGAGTGGGAACTTGTGGACCAAGACCCTATCTCTGGATTTGTGGCACATTTTGAACCAATGGTTGTCTAATAGGTACCTGAGAAACATGGGGACCTCCTTGTTGCATGAATCCCTATGAGGAAGTGGAATTAGGTTATAGATTTAACATCTATCATTGACCAATATTTGTGCATTACTAACTAGTCATTACTTGGTTTTGGACTAGCATATTAGTCTATGACTGAAAAGGTATGTTTGTCGTTACCTGGTGGGGTAGAATATTTGTTGCCCCCAATTGAGGTGGCAATGTATTCATCCTTTATTGCATTGATACACTAGACTGTCTGCCACTGTGGAATACTACTCGCTACCTATTGAGGGGGAGTAGGATTCATCACATTCTATCGTTGAGGTGTGATATTGGCCATTATTTGATTATCTAACCCCATAGGTTGTATAATTGAAGAAGTAGATGGTTGAGGTTGGGGTGTAGAAACCCCTACTCCCTAGTATGATGATCTACTCATGGGATTTACTATAGGCACATGTTATTGGCTAGTTGTTTGTGCATTAGTACCACTTTGATCATGACTGGATGTTGTTTTCACATTATCTACTACATTTGGCTCACTATTCAATATAGAGGCTGGAGACACTTCTTAAATAATGGGCATATGTATCAGGTTATCTATTGAATCAGTTTGTGTAAATGGATCAAAATTTAGATTCTCTTGTCCAGTTAACTCTGTCATCACTCCTATCGAAGGAACTAGGTCAATGAGAGGATTACTTACCATGTTCATCTGATTGAAATCATGTGCTAGATTCATGTAGGTTTGATATGTTGTTTGCATTTGGTTAAAGTGCTCTTCCATGATGTTTTTGCTATGATCAAATATATTAAGATCTTGGTATGTTGTTTGGACTAGAGTCATAGGATTGATAGAAGAATCCTATTGATTGTAAATGATATTGTGGGGCACTCTTACTAGACTTGGTAAATTTTCATGGGGGAAGTCTACTAGAAATTTAGCCCCTACCTCTATGGCTCTAACTAAAATCTCATCTTTGTTCTCTAACAAATATTACTCAAACAAAAATAGATCACACGCGGAAGCCATATTAGTAGAATACCACTGTTGAAGTACTGGCTCATCTACTATAGGTATTATAGCTAAGTATTACATGGTTAATTCTTGGTCCTATTCTATGTAAGGTGGTGTGTTAACCAAATAGTTAGCTAATGGATCTTGGCTTTGTGCCCCTGATTGAGTATTATAAGAGGGATAAGAATCCATCTCATAAGAAATGTTATTTGCATAGGGGTATTGCACCATTTCTTCTTGCAAAACTACATTACTAATCCCTGGATTGTACATGAGTCCACTACAAGTGTAGGAATACATGTTGGGATCCACAGTCAATGCTTTGTGATAAAAGGTCAAAGAGTTCTACAAACTCTAAAAAAGGATAGAATCTAAAATAATTGATGCCTTCAACTTGGTCTAGATTTTTCAAAAGGTTTATGAGATAATTTGTGAGGAAATAAGCTAGCGTAAAGTATCTAATGTTTTACCATTCACACAAAGGTAAGCAAGTAAATAGACCAAAAAATCAAAATACCAAACTCCAAGGTCGAAGTGTTTTAAATCAATCTAATTTAGGAATTTAAAATTTGCAAGGTCTTTTGGCCAAATGCTGCATCAAAAGCTAGGCTCAAACAAGGCATGTGCTAAGACTCTTGGCCAAATGGTGTCAAAAGCTAGACTTTGAAAATAGGTGAAAGTTTTAATCTAACGGATTTGAAACACTTCTAACAAACACTAGGCCTTTGATTCTTGGACATGAACTTGGTCAACTAGGTATAAGGTATGAAACAAAAGGCACTTTAACTATAGTTTATTTTCTCATAAAAACTGATATAAAACTTGGTTCTGTTGACAAACAAGCTAGACAAAGGTGATTAGTATAACTATTTTAGACAAAAGATCAAAAAAGTACACTCAGATTGGTCTAAAAATATAGGAACAAATTTGAAACTCTATGCAAGAATGTCTATGAAACATTATTCAAAATCTTTTAGGTAGCGTAATGACACTATACTACCAATAAATGTCTGATAAAAAGGTTTGTTTCAAAAAATTTCTAAGGCAAAATGTTTTCCTACAATTTTGGCAACATAACAATATCTTTCTTGACTCAAAATTTTGTTGTGTATAGACTTAAAGTGCAAGTGTTTAGCACAAAATGGCTTAAGTCTATCAAGTGATGATAATGATTATGAGTCTTAAATAGCCTTCAACCTAAATTGGAAATTAAACCTAAGTTCCCTTGAGTTTAGTGAAAATGGTGAACCCACTTAACACATCAACCCTATGAACTTGTAAAGGTGTAATTTTGAATTTAAATTATAAGTGGACTTCAACAACTTTGGTAAAGGTCTAGACTCAATTGGGTAGCATAGCTATGCCAAAGTGGATGATATGACTCTCAAGCTTTTGATGAACTTTGAGCAAGTCAAATGGATGATCTCATGTGCGCAACATAACATCTCTTTGTTCAAAGGAAAATTTGGACTATGTGTTTGGTTTGGATTATTTGTTTACACAAAGTTTTTGACTACACAGAAGACTTTAAACTAGGATAAGTTCAACTAATTAATCACCCTTAGATCATAAACTGACAAGGTTGCTTGGTATTGTTAGAATCCATCAATATACATCATTTTGAGAGGATTTTAAGTGTTCATCCAAAAGTAAATGTGCATTATATAGTAGGGTTTTTACACCCCCTATCTCAAATGACATTACTATGACATGGACCTTGAGGCACACTTTACACCAACAATACTTCCACGACAAGTGGGGATTTGTCTAAAATCTAACAAGTTTTTGAAAGATCTAGGGGAATCAATTGCAAAATGACTTTCACACAAAACACTATAAAAAAAGCATAAATTTTGGGTCTGTATCACTTGGCTTGTTGCAAATAAGTCTAGTTCTTTTTGCAACCACTACATCTTTCTATTCACTTAGTGTAGTGTGATGTCCAAAGTGCCAATACATCCCGTGTGTAACTCCAAAAGAGCCAAATGAAGTCAATGTTGGGAGATGAAACTGGAGGTGATGAATTCCACCTCACAATCCAAGATACATAAAAATAAAGAAAGCATGAAAATATAAAGACTTTAGGGTCATTTTCAAGGTCACCCAAACTTTGATGAGTTTTTGGGGAGTGCTTTAGATGACTTTCTTTCCAAGCCTTGGACTAGGCTACTTACAATAAGAATGGTGCTTTTGATTCCAAGGGTTCCATATAGGGGATACATGGAAGAGCATACATGCAACATTACTCTTTTTTCCAAACAAAATCTAACTAAACAACTATTATAAACAAAAATCGACAAGTGTGTTTAATTTTAAACCCAAATAAAGTGTTTGGTGGTGTTCATTTGACCCCTTGGTCTTAGTTGCAAACTTTGAAAACATTCACCAAAAACATATAAAAATTCTTTGTTAAACACCAAAACAAGGTTCCTAATCAATTTTTAAGCAGGAAAAGGTGATTTAAACATGTTTTGAGCAAATTTTAAACTTGGCCCTACAGTAAAATTGTTAGCATGTCCTTTAGCTTTGAAGCTCTTTTGAGTTTGAAACAATAATCTTTGGAAAAGTAGCTCTTGGGTCTATATTGTTTGAAAAACATAGTGACTGACATCTATTAATACCATCGATGTCAGTTACGACCAACTGAGATCTAACCGATGTCATTTCTACTAACTGACATGGATTAAATCAAGTAACTAATGTCGGTATTTTTGTCAACGTCAGTTACTGTGTAAAAATTGTGGCAACCAAAAATAGCAAAATAAAGTTAGAAAATCATTTTTCAAGAGTTTTAAGAGCTCAAATAAATATTTTAGAGTTGCAAAAGGATCTCCTTGATGTGTGGGATGCATCTAATCCCATTGAGCGTGCCATTATGTGTTCTAAGAATTTGACTCAAGAGAAGATAGCTAGTATGGTGTTATTTCTTAAATAAAAATAAAATGAAATAAACACACTAATATCATAACATCTCTAGGCCTAGACACTAGGGAGAGCTTAGTTAACAAAATAAAATGACAAGCACAACTAAAAAGTAAGGAATGAAAACACAAGAATTCCTTCACCTTCCTTGGATGCTCCAAATGCCTTTGTAGTGGTGGCTTGCTCGGCTTGTGCTCATGAAGTCCTTAGCAATGGAAGCTTGGCTACCTCTATCTCTCCTTGGCACCTTTGGCTTATGGCTTGGCTTGGCTTGGAATCAATTTGGCATTATAACACTATTTTCTTGAAGCTTTTGAAACCAATTTGGCATTATAACTTTCCATCAAAAAAATCTTGGAAATAATGTTGATGGCTTCTCTATTTATAGATTTTTGAGAATGTCTAGAATCAACCTAAACCATCCATCTCAAGATTGAGATGTGTGGTTGAGGATATATTCAATTTTTTGAATTATGTTTGTAATTATCCTCATCATGGCATTGGAAAAAAGGGAAATTAAGAAGCATGGAGGGCATCATGGAAGGCATTGATGAGGCATGGAGGGCATGAATCCTGATATTTATGGCATTTATGGCCCAGGGATGTCTTCCCAAGAAATGAGGTCACCTGATGATGTAGATATTCCATATTCATTTCCAAAAATAATTTTTCAACAAGTTTCCATGGAATTATTGATTAGGCCTTGATTTGGGTTAATTAGCTCTTAAGCATGTTTAAGCACTTTGTGGACAAATTACTCATATTGATCAGAATGCCTTGTTATTGGTCCTAAATTTGACTCACTTGGAATTGGAAGGTGCTGTTAGATGCATTAGAACCATATTACCATTTAGAATATTACCAAAAATAAATAACAAAGGCATGCATCTTATGTAGAAGATTTGATAAGAAAGAGCAATCTAGAGCACGTGGGTGTAAAATTGGCATTTTGACTTAGAATGATCTGACCAAATTTATCTAGACCATAAATTGCATTACCCCATTTAAGGATACCCTAGCCAAAATTGGCACTTTAATATGTTAGTTTCACATCATTTAACATGTTTTAGTGTTTTTAGGCCAAATTGTGCATTTTGAATGGAAATTGGCCAAAAGTCTGATTGGAGGTTATCAGTGGCCAGTTTTAGGTGTCTACACCCCCAATATATATGGAGAAATATGAAACTGATATAAGTATCAATTTAAGGGACATATTTTTAAAACATTCCCCCACTATAAATTAGAGATGTTGAATACTAAATAGGTGTGGAGAACATGCTTCCAAAACATGTTCCCACTGAATCTGTGAATTGATGTAGGTACCATATACTGAATGGGTGTGGATAACAAGCTTCTAAATCATGACTTGATTAAATCTAAAAACTATGAATGTGTAGAATCTATGTCCATATGACATGCCCCCACTAAATCTATAAATTGGTATAAGTACCAAATACTAAATGAGTGCAGAGAATGTGCTTCCTAAAAATTGTGAATGTGTGGAAGCCATGTCCATATGACATGAACCCACCAAATCTATAAAATGGTATAAGTACCAAATATTGAATGAGTGTGGAGAACAGGCTTCTAAATCATGCCCCCACTAAATCTAAAAATTGTGATTGTGTGGAAGCCATGTCCATATGATATGCCCCCACTGATATCTAAAAACTATGAATGTGTCTAGAACATGATTCCAAAGTATGCCCCCAATAATATTCCCCTTTTAAGGTGTGGGAAAAATAATACCCTTTAGTTACCTCACCTTAAAGGAAGAAGATAACCATGTAACTATATTATTTGATTGAACCATGTGGCATGTAGAAAAATGTGCATAGGTAAATGTATCATTGAAATGCATATAACCAATGTGATCACATGTAGGCCTAAGATTCACAATAAATATCATGGAAATGTATAGGATAATAATACAAATTCAACAAGCAAAAACACACACACACAAGAGCACTCAAAATCAAGTCAAAAGGCAATGGTCCAAGGAGAACACAAATAAGGGGCATGTTCAAATGCTAAAAAATCAAGGGGACATGACCTAGTCAAATGTACACAAAGAAAGGAATGACATATTCAAATGTACATTTAATACGTAATGACATATTGAAATTTCTAGGAAGGTAAACATAGGCACAGGGACCTCACACAATGGAGCATATTCAAATGTTTGAACAAGTAAGACAATAACAAGGTAGAACACTCAAATAAGTGTTTAAAGGAAAAGCATAAGTAAACAACATAAACATATCATAGTTTATCATGGATCAAACATGTTAAAAAAATGTCAAGTGTATATCATATCATGTGCAAGATATAATCATGGATAATAGGAATGTGTAAGTACATATTAGATTAAACATGTTAATGTAGAGTGATCATCAAACCATATAACCTTTGTTTATCAAAATCATAGAAGATGGATGCCCATAGCATCCTAGATATGTGAGTAAAGGGAAATCCCAACACCCATAGGTGAATATAATCCTATCTCTATATGATTGTAAATTTCTATGTAGAAGTAAATGATATGCTAGACCTGAACATGGAACTAACACATAGATACCAAGGATCCAATAGAACATGTAGGTATCAAAAATATGTTTGGATTTTTTTGAGTGTTTTGATTTTTTTGGAATTTTTAGAAGAGACAAGATCATCTTACTCATCCAAAGGATGATTATAGGTATCTCCCCACTTAAAAATTATTATAGGAAAATGGTGTTACCACCAATGAACATGTATAAGTGAAATATATGTCATTAGAGGATTTGTGATGCTCAACATATGTATAATAAGAATATGATGTTGTGAAGTACCAATATAAGGAATAGGGGTTTGTGGGACCCATATCTATGTAATCTATAGTTTATTTGGAATAACGATAGTAGGAAAATGTTTAGGTGCTCTAGATACCTAAATATGGTGCATAAAAGATGAGGATTTAATGGAACTCACTATCAGTCTTTGATTTAAACATATCTCAAGTACTGGATACCTAGTAAAGGGGATTAAATGTTGTTTACCATTTTTTAGTGGATTATCCTTAAAAGGCTTGATAATTAACTACATGGGTAAAAATTTCTCTTGTTTAAGAGGATACTCATATGGGAAACTAGAAACTACAATTACTTGATTGGCATGGATGTAATTAACACACCCATGCATTATAGAAGGTATTGCTAGAAAAGTTTGTATCCAAGATCATCCCAAAACATGTCAAAGACACCTGTAGAAGGTATAAATAAGAAATTAGTAACCACATGGGTGGGGCTAACTTATTAAGGTATATCAATCTAGCCAAGAACCTTCTTGGAGGTCCCATCAAGTGCTCTGACTGATCTGGTAGTGGTGTGTATATCATGCTGAGTATAACCAAAACATGTAAGTAATATCATGGTGCAAACATTTTCACTTGCACCATTATCAATCATAACACTATGTATGGGGTATTTATCAAGGTATGCTCAAATTAATATATAATGAAGATCAGAATCATCATCCTTAATTTCACTATCATTAAAGGAAATGGTAGGTTTTTAAACCATAAGAGGTATTGTTGTCTCCAAATCTTGCACCCTAATAGAGAGTGTTCAAGTCTCTTCAATATTTGGTCACTGTTGGAAAATTTCCAAGCATGTGGGTATACCTATAGAGGAAATGGACCTCTAGATTTAAAGGGGCCAGCTCCCTAAATATATCTCTACAAAACAACTTCTATCTAAACCAATTTTTTTGAAAGGAAAATAGTTAGATATTATTAAAAAATAAACCTACTCTAAGAGTGATGATGTACCAAGATTATCTTCCACATGAATATCATATTATAGTGCACAATATAGCAAAATGCATAGACCATTCCCAAGCTC
This sequence comes from Torreya grandis, assembly GCA_037957365.1. Classification (NCBI taxonomy): domain Eukaryota; kingdom Viridiplantae; phylum Streptophyta; class Pinopsida; order Cupressales; family Taxaceae; genus Torreya; species Torreya grandis. The sequence goes on from JARHVA010000698.1 coordinate 1,183,682, forward strand.
TAAGGATTTCTAACACAAGTATTTCAATATAAAGGTGAGATGCATGAAATGACACAAGGCAAATGAACTGAAAGGCAAATTTCACATTCCAAGAATAGTTATACACTTACAACAATTAAACACACTTGTTGAACACACTCTATATGACTTTTTAGACTAAGAATTTTTGCTCAAGCGTGAAGGATAAAGGACAAAAAGATGGAAACTCATCACCTACTATCACTATAGTCACTTACATGCTCAGACAATTATTCAAAAACTTGAAAGAAATAGACTAGTACCCAATGCTTAAAGGCAAAATGTGACATAAATCCAATAGGGCTTCGTCATACACTGTGTGGTTTTTACACTAGCCCAAGGGCTATATTTATATCAAAAAGGAGGTGAGAGGAGGAGGCCTTTGGTACTAGGAGGAATCAGTTTTTTAAGAGTTTCCATCTTTAGCTGCAACTGTCTTTGCAAATGATGCTCCTTTGGGCCATTCAATTGATCCATGTCACCTTAAGTGGTTACATAGCTAGCTTGCTCTCTCTAAGATGCTTCCCTAATAGTTGAACTAGTAAAAACAAGATATTTTTGGGTTGAGTCATGGCATCAATGCCATTATGCAAATGAGTCCACTTGTTGTCGATTTGTCTTGATGCTAACAACTTCTCACTAGCTTGTTGAGGTGTGCAATGACATAGGGAAGAGTCACTTTCATTTTTTTGGCCTTGGAGAGGCATCACTTAGAGTCTATGTGTATGCCTTCATGGAATTTGTCAGAATACTGGCCCCAACTCGACCTTAGTTGAATGTTCAAATCTTGCAAAGCCCCTCAACTAATTATTCCTTTGATTGGCCATCAAAAATGACTTGGATCATTATCTGATCAATGGTGAAATGAACCCTCTAATCTACTTGGGAAGATGGAGAATGTGAGCCCTTGGATCTTTGAGTGTTTGAACAAGGACCATTGATCTGCTTGGGACCCACTATTTTAAATGCCAATGGCTAGGTCATCACCTTGAAGTTGATGTCCATATAACCATCATTCTACTGGGACCATTCCTTCAAGGTATTTTCCTTGGACCTTTGCTTCATCATTTTCCCAAACAATCTTCCCATGGACCCTTTTCTCTAAAAGAATTAACCTCTCGGGCCCCTTCTCTTTTTGGTCTATTTGCTTGTGTTTCTTTCTTTCAAACTTTCTACAAGTGTCCCTTTAGACTTTTTATGAAGGACACTTTTGTTGAGAATAACCCTTTGGCATTTTCATTTCACCTCTCTAAAAGCCTAAATATGCCCATCGACAATCTTGAAATGTACCTTCTAAAAGCCCAAAAAAGACACTTTTATGAGAAATGATCTTTCAAAAATATTGTAAAGGACCAATTCCTTCGGGCTTTCTGTTATGACCAATTCTTTCAAACTTTTCCTTTAGAAAGATTGTTTAAAAAAAAATGTCCAAAAAAATTCCTTCCTGCTTTGGACCTTTTCTTTTTGAAGAATTCATTCAGATCATTTGCAAGTTCCCCTTTGTTTCTGAACATGCCCTTTGGCAATCTTGAAAAGGCTATTCAAAAATCTTGAACTAGACACTTTCCTAAGAAAAGACCCTTTGGACTTTTGTAAAGTGTCCCTTTGGATTTTTGTAAAGGAACTTTCAGACTTTCTAAAGGGCACTTGCATGAGAAATACTTCTTTATAGAAAGATTGTTTCAAAAAAAATGTCTAAAATAATTCCTTTAGGAAAGTTGAAAGAGCCAATTTCCTTCAAAAAAGTTACAAGGGGCATTTATTTCAAAAATCTTGCAATGTACTCGTTGACACAGGAGAGTGCACCCAGTGGTAGGAAAACAGGTTCCTTCCTTCTCCTCGCAACATGGAAACTCCTCTCTCGCCTGTGGGATGGCGAAGCAGGAGAGGAGAGTCTCTAGATAAGGGCTAGCTCCCTTTGATGCATCATGTTTGTTTCAGGCAGTGCAAAATATAGGTATATATAGATATAATAAAGGGGGGGATGAAAAGGGAGAAGAAATGTAGAAAACAAACAACCTACTCTAAAAGAGGTGATGCACCAAAATGAAAGGTTGACCTTCACACATCCACTCTCAGAATTAGACAAATGCATACATACACTACGCACTTGGCATAAGGACCACGCTGCAAGAAACTAGCAGGGAGGCTTCAATGGAAACTCTAGAATAGAGATCACCCAAGGTGTTGTGAAACACACACTTATGAAGTAATTTATTCTGCTCTTTCACTCCCCAATACTGCTCTTCTCCTGTCAGCTACAACAATGGCACCTTGTAGACAACAGGTCTGCTGGTGTTAAACATGTGAGAGCATCAAAAGACAATGACTGGACACAAGCAAACATTCAATGCATACACGAAAATGTCTATCCAAATGGAGGTAAAAAATTGCATTTGTATTGATCCAGGTGAAATTTTGCAGAGCTGCGCTCTTTACAAATGTGGAAGATGGTTACAAAATGACAAGTATCAAATATATATGGAAAGTCCAAGAGGCTCATTTGGCACTCTTTTTTACAAATGGTTGTTCATGAAAAGAAATAATCCACTCAAAATATTAATGAGCCATTCATTTGTCTGCTCAAAATTTGCATTTCTTACTTGGGTGACTTACACGATTTGCCTTCCAATTTAATGTGAAACAGAGACAACAGTTACACTGCTAGTTTCTATCATTCCAAATGATCAATTCGCTGGCACTATTTCACCTGCTAAAGTCACTTCTCAAATTGGTGCCAATTGGACTTAACTGCTTGCTCATTCCTTGCATGTCACTTTGTCAATTTTGTCTCATCGTCCCCCGTAGGCGAACATACTGGTGGGTCACTACATTCAAGCCCTTCTTTTCCATGGTTCACACTTTTTCATTTGAAGGCAAATGAATATTTCATACTTGTAAACTTGATGTCCACGTAGAACGTCATTGGGCCTGTTGGCTTCTCTGTGGCCTTCCTTTTCCTTTGTTATTGGCGGGTTGTGTGGGACTGCCAACGGCTCTTTGTTGCTTTGTGTCAGGCTTTTGACTTACATTTTTTAATGTGCCCGACCCTCTTAGCATTCGTAAATGCCTGCCTTTGTGTTTGCTTCAAGCGCGCCTGAATTCCTTCAGAATTTTTGTCTAAAGGAATTCCTTCGGGAAAAAAGTCCGAAGAAATTTGGGGCTTTAATATTTGAACCTTAAGAAACAAGCCTTGAACTGAAAATTGCTTGAGTCCTTTGTTATTGTGCCTGCCCTTCGAAAGGGATTTTGACTGAAGACTACCCTTCAGTTCAAAGGCATCCCTTTGAACCATGCGTTGAACTGGCCCGCTGAACCAAGCCGTTGAACCAAAAAAGGTTCAACGGTTCAATGGTTCAACCAAGCGCACTGATGAACCTTGAACCGAAGTCGATGAACTTCTCGTTGAACCTTTGCATTTTGAACCTATTGAACCAGAAGTTGCCTAAACACTTGAACCAAGGCATGAAATGAACTCTATGAACTCGTTGAACCTGAAAATGATTGGCATTAAATAGTAGGTGAAGAAGGTGACTAAATTTTTTCCTGTAGGCAAAATGGGTCAATAATTGGCGACTCACAGGGGAAGCATGCCTGCTATGCTTAGAATCTAGTTGCCTTAAAAATCCATTGGGTGTGGAGTCAGATGCAGCTTTGAAAAAAAAAAGCAATAGCTTGAAAGATTTGAGAATCAAACATGAAGTTTTTACCCCCCAAGCAAAGGGAAACACACAAGACTAAAAAATGCTACATGTACAACAACACTTAGGGGAAACAGGGAAAGAAAATTGAAAGCAACCTATTATATATAGTTAACCAGGTATTTTTGATTCCCTTCTGGATCAAAGGGAAAACTTCCTAAGTCCCCTTCTTGGAAAGAAGACTTATAGTGGAAGGCAAGTAGCTGCATGAAAAGGAGATTTGGTGACCTGCTCCTCTTGCCTGTCACCTGATTTGGCTGGAATCTGAGTGGATATTCAAACATGCTCCCAATGTATACATACTCTGTTTGTTCTTGGAAGCTTGCCTCCTGTTGGCTCTTCAAGCTGGTGTTTCCCATCAAGAAAATGATTGCTGCCAGCTCATCACCATAAGCTCCTTGATAGGCACCCTTGACTGGCTTGATCTCTTTTGGCTTATGCTCAGGTTCCATGGTATGGCCATCATCCTTGATGATTTCAAAGAAGATATCTTCAGATTCACCAACCTTCTAGAGGGATAAATTTGAAAGACTGCGGCCTCCTTGCATGCTTTTTAGAACCCCAATGCTGTCTTCTTTGCTCTTATCTAGCTCATAGCCTCCTTGAAGAATAATGTAGCCTGCCCCGATGACCTCAAAAAAATCATTCAAAGCATGAACAAGGGATTGTCCATGCTCCTCCATGTCACCTAAAGTGATCTCCTCCTCATCTGCACTCATGGAGTCTCCCTGATTAGTCATGAACTGAGCATACTCCTCTTCGCTTGCTTCCCTCAAGACAGGCTCCTCCTTGAGAAGGGGTGAAGTGGAACACTGATGGACGAACTCATGTGGAAGAGGAGGCAGTCCCTAAACTAGAATCGAATGATTCTCCTCTTTCTATTTGGTCAGCACTTCACCTATATCAGGCATGGCCTGATAGTTTTCTTGGGGATGTGTAGGTGGGGTGTGTTCAGACATGGAATGTGCTATTTGGTCTGAACTGTCCATTACACATTGGCTGAGGAAACCTGTCCTGGACTCCAATTCTGCAATCCACCTATCCATATCTTCCTAGAAAAGCCTTTCCTGGAAGTCACAATCATCATCAAGAGCAGGAGCAGCCCCATCTTCTTCAAGGTTTTGAGCAAAACCTTTATCTTCTTCCTCCTTTCCACCCCAAGATTCCACTATTTGCTTCCAGCTCATGATCTTGGGATTGGAATCATGCTTCCACAAACAGGTAGCAACTTTATCATTCTCCAGGTCCTGAGCTGGTTCATGGTGTTCCTTCTTCCAATTTGGAAATGGGAGATCATGTTGAAAGATTTGAGGAGGTTGGGGAGGATTTGGGAGGGTCTACTCCTGTACAAGAAGAGTTTTTCAAGAAGAGGCATGCTGAAAAGCTAGGCACACAGAATTCAGGGTAGGATCGATTGATGCATCGAATGAGTCAGAATGAGCAAGGGCCATATGATAGAAATGATTCGGCATACAAGAGGGAGTTTTCTATAGAATAGGAGAGGGCAGACTTTGGGCCAAAATTTCTTGATTTTCATCCCTGCACTTTACCAACACTTTGTCAATATTGAAATTAACTTGTGGATTGGTGGAAGGGGTGTCTTTTGGCGTCAGCTCCTCTACAGGGTCTGAAAGCTCCATCATTCTTTCTCTAAGCAGTCTCATCCTAGCTTCCAATTCCTCAACCCACTTAGCCAGATAATCCTCACCTTGTACTTCTTGGAGCTCGTGGGAAACACCATAGAGATGGGGAGTGCAAGAAGATTGCCATGAAATTCAAGGAGTCTCCTGAAGGAGGGTGGAGGGAACTTGAGAAGGACTAACCTGATCTTGTACCTCACACTCTTGGACAATGTCTTTCACCCCCTTGCTATTCCATGACTCAATCACTTGATTCTAGCTCAAAAAGTTTGGACTGAGCATCTCCATTGGGGTTGATGAGGCCATAATGTGAGAGGGCAGCAAAGATTTAGATTCTACTTCCCTTACTGCCAAAATAGACTGTTGCATCTGAAGGTTTGCCAACTCGATCTGTCTATCAAGATTAGCTTTAAACACAAGATTTATCGTTTCAAAATTCTACTCAACATAATTGGGGAAAGGACTTTGACAGGCTCAACTTGGCTCAAGAATAGGGGCTGTATGTGACTGATATGACGCTTTGGGCAATGAGTATGTAGGTTGATAGACTTGGTAAGGCTGCCTCTCATGCACACTCAGCTTCTCCTCCATAGATGCAATTAAATCACTCACATCCAGCATCTCATTTGAAAGCCTGTGCCAATTTGCTCTTTCAATAAGAGCCCATTCTTTCTTAACCTGATCTAGTGCATTCCTCACTTGATGGATGATATGATCAAGAATTTCTTGGCCGTACCCCTTTCTGGTGTTAAGATAAATTACATATTTGTTGTATCCCAGCAATGCTCGCTTGAAGGCAAAAACTGGTTGATTGGCAAAAAGATTGGGTTGAGTGGGAGAAGCGACATACTGAGAAGACTGAGCACAAGGGTGATATAGCTTGTGGCAGGGTTGAGACTAGCCATATTGGATGTGGTAAGGATCGCCATAAGGCTGGTAAGGATCATAGCCATGCTGGCCAAAAAAATAGAGTTCATAGCTTAAAATGATGGAATTTTACATACCAAAATGCTGTTTCTTGATGGTACAGTTCCAAAACTGCTTGACCAGTTGATTTAACTCAGAGTTGCCAGATGCTGAAGAAATTGATTTGCTATAACAGGACTAGCATCAATCTTGAAACTCTACTGCGTTAAAACTTGGGTCCCACCGGGCGTGCCAAAACTATTGACGCTAGAGATTGCACCTGGGGCAAGGAGGCCTAGCTCCTGCCTTCTCCTCGCAACATGGAAACTCTCCTCTCACCTGTGGGAATGGTGAAGCTAGAGGAGAGAGTCTCTAGATAAGGGATAGCTCCCTTTAATGCATCATGTTGTTTCCAGCAAAAGTAAAACACATATATATAGATATAAAAGGGGGGATGAAAAGAGAGAGAGAGAATGTAGGAAAAACAAGGCTACTCTAAAGAGGTGATGCACCAAAAAACAAGGTCAACCTTCACACATCGACTCTCAAAATCAGATAAATACATACATACTCTACACACTTGGCAGAAAAGACTAGGCTATAAAAGACCGGCAGGGAGGCTTTCATGAAAACACAAGAGATAGAAAATCACTGAGGCGCTGTGAAATGCACACTGTAAGTAACTCTTTCTGTTCTGGTCTTCTCAAATGTCAGCTCTTCTCCTTTCAGCTGCAAAAATGGTGCCTTGTAGATGACAGGTCTACTGGTGTTGAACCTGTGAGAGCATCAAGAAACAATGACTGGACACAAGCAAACATTCAACACATACACAGAAATGTCTATCCAAATGGAGGTAAAAAATTGCATTTGTATTGATCTAGGTGAAATTTTGTAGAGCTACACTCTTTACAAATGTGGAAGATGATTACAAAATGACAAGTATCAAATATATATGGAAAGTCTAAGAGGCTCATTTGGTGCTCTTTTTTACAAATGGCTATTCATGAAAAGAAACAAACCGCTCAAAATATTAATGAGCCATTCATTTGTCTGCTTGAAATCTGCATTTCTTGCTTGGGTGACTTACATGGTTTGCCTTCCAATTTAATGTGAAATAGAGATAGTGGTTGTACTACTGGATGCTATCATTCCAAATGATCAATTTGCTGGCACTATTTCACTTGCCAAAGTCACTTCTCAAATTGGTGCCACTTGGACTTAACTGCTTGCTCATTCCTTGCATGTCACTTTGTCAATTTTGTCTTAATTCTGTCTCATTGGCCCCCCTGGGCGAACATACTGGTGGGTCACTACATTCAAGCCCTTCTTTTCCATGGTTCACACTTTTTCATTTGAAGGCAAACGACTATTTCATACTTGTAAACTTGACATCCACGTAGGACGTCAGCGAGCCTGCTAGCTTCTCTGCAGCCTTCCTTTTCCTTTGTTATTAGTAGGTTGCGTGGGATTGCCGATGGCTATTTATTGATTTGCGTGAAGCTTTTAACTTATGTTTTTTAATGCGCTCGACCCTCTTAGCATTTGTAAATTTATGCCTTTGTGTTTGCTTCGAGTGCACCTGAATTCCTTTGGGCAAAAAGTCTAAAGAAATTTGAGGCTTTAATATTTGAACCTTAAGAAACAAGCCTTGAACTAAAAATTGCCTGAGTCCTTTGTTGTTGCGCCTTCCCTTCGAAAGGGATTTTGACTGAAGACTTCCCTTCGGTTCAAAGGCATCCCTTTGAACCATGCGTTGACCTGGCCTACTGAACCAAGCCGTTGAACCAAAAAAGGTTCAACGGTTCAACGGTTCAACCAAGCACACTGATGAACCTTGAATCGAAGCCGATGAAATTCTCGTTGAACCTTTGCCTTTTGAACCTGTTAAACCAGAAGCTGCCTAAACACTTGAACCAAGGCATGAAATGAACTCTCTGAACTCACTGAACCCAAAAATGACTGGCATTAAACAACAGGTGAAGAAGGTGACTAAAATTTTACCTGTGGGCAAAATGGGTCAACAGTACCTTTCAAAAAACTTGAAATGTACCCTTAAGAAGAGAAAAAGACCCTTCAAAAATCTTGAAAATATCCCTTCAGATCTTTGTAAGTGTCCCCTTAGAAAACCTGTTTAAGGCACTTTTATGAGGAAAAGACCTTTCAAAAGGATTGTTAGTGACCCTTCAAAAATATTAAAATGGACCAATTCCTTCAAAGTTTTTATTTTGGATGAAAAGTCTGAAATAATTCCTTTAAAACTTGAACAAAATGCTTGAAGTAAAACCATACCGAAAGAAATAACACTTGCACAAAAAGATAAAAATAACACTTACAAAAGACCAAACAAAGGCTTCCAAAGGAAATAACACTTGACACTTTGCTATGGGGATAAACAAATTAAGAATGTTGCACTTAGCCAAAATGAAAGATGCAAAACTGGGTGTGAAAATTGGCTAACATTCTTAGTGATTCCTAAGGGAGGCATGCCTACTATGTCTAAGACCAGTTGCCTAAATCCTTCCATTGGGCATGGAGTCATGCATATAGGCACTCAAAATGACTTGAATAGACCCTTGGCTCAAAAAACACAAGATGGTTGATTCACATGCACAAAGGTAAAGACACACACCAAATAAAAGGAAGGAAACACACTTGTGATACAAGGCACTTAGGGAACACAATAGTAGGCCAAAGGAAACACACACCTAAACTACTATTTACAAAATAGACTCGCAAGGGCTAATAGAAGGACTTTAGATGTATCACATTCATAGGGATGGGTAATTATTCTCCATTCATCTTGGTTAGCTGAAAGGAGTTACTTTGCTTGCACTTATTAATGATGTAAGGGCTACTCCACAAAGTGCCAAATTTTGTATGTCTACCTGGTTTTTCTCTATCCTCATCCCATTTCAAGACCAAGTCACCTTCCTTGAACACTCTTGCACTTGCTCTCTTGTCAAAGGACTTACTCATGAGTACTTGGTGGTATTCCATGGCCTTGTGTACATTATCTCTTGCTTCTTGTAGATGCATTAGTTTTTTCAATCTGACTTCCATTGAAGTATTTTCAAGTAGTTCTAGTTGATGTGCAAGTTGTAGAGCATGGAGTTCTTGAGAAATGGACAACCTAAATTCTCTCCCATAAATAAGCACAAAGAGAGAATTACCAATTGATCTCTTAGGATTAATCATGTCAACATATAAGATTGTCTTCAACTTGTTATGCCATGCTCTTTGATTGTTCTTCAATGTCCTATTGATGATCTTGATGAGATTATTGTTAGTAGATTCAACCAACTCATTACCTTAAGGGTAATAATTGGATGAGGTACTCAAGTAAACTCCATTCCTATTTTCCCAATCAAAATTTTTAACACTTATAAAAGTAAGTGCATTATCAGAAATGATAACATGGGGAACTCCAAACCTTGTTATAATGTTCTCATAGAACTTCAAGATACCATTTTAACTTGTCTCTTTCAATGCAACAGCCTCTACCCACCTTGTGAAGTAGCCAGTAGCAGTCAATATTCATTTGTGTCTAGCACTTGATGGAGGGTTGATCACACCAATGAAATCAAGGCCCCATTGCATGAAAGGATGGTCTACTTGGATAGAATTCAATGGAAGGGCTGCAAATTTCTATTTGCCTACAAAGAAGGCACATTGAAGACACTTTTTAGCCCAGTGGTATTAGTCCTTAAAAAGACTAGGCCAATAGTAACCATCCCTCATTATCTTTGAAGCTATCATCTTAGGAGAGAAATGACCTCCATTAGCACCATTGTGAAACTTTTCTAGAAACATATCAAACTAATCACTATTAACACACCTCAATAGCACATCATTCACATCTTTCTTAAAGAGAATACCATCTATAAGATAGTAGGGAATGGTCTAAAATATAAAATATCTCCTTTGAGACTTGTTCAAGCTATTGGGGCACCCACCATTTTGAAAAAAACTAATGATGTCTTATGTCCAACTTTGAACTTGTATGTGATCAACTAGTTGGGGGTGAACTTGGTTGATCAAGAATTCCTCCTTTGGCTCTTGAAAATATGAAGCTAAATGCTCATGTAACCCTTTATCTCTTACCAAGCTTATCACTTTAATATCCACATCATACTCCATCACCTTTGTAATCCACCTAACTCTCTTTTCATTAAGGTCTTTGCTTAGGAGAAACTCCTTGGTGCTAGGATGAGAAACCATGACATGTATCTTGTTGTTTGAAACCATGTCTCTAAATTTTTTCAATCCTCTTATCACTATTAGAGATTGCTTCTCAACAAATGTATACTTGACCTTATAATCTTCCAATCCTTTCCTGAAGAATGCAATTGGTTGCTCTACATCTTCATCATTCTTTTGCATAAACATAGTTGAGATTGTATCAAGGTTAGCAAAGGTATAAAGTATGAAATATTTGGAAAAGTTTGGGTTCAAGAGAGTAGGATATTTTGAAATTATTTGTTTGATTGCCTCAAAACTACCCTTACCTTTCTTTGTCCAAGTAAAAGCTTGGTTCTTCTTGAGCATGGCTGTGATAGGCTTTACAACAGTTGCAAAGCTTGGAATAAACCTTATTACAAAGTTTATTTTCCCCAAGAAGCTTTGAAGTCCTTTCTTGTGTTGAGGCAAAGACAAGCCTAGAATAGCCTCAATCCTTTCGAGGTCAATAGATAAGTCTTCTTTTGAAACAATATGACCCAATAACTTACCTTCATGGACATCAAAGATGCACTTTTTTAGATTAAGGGATATTCCATACTCCCTACATTTCTCAAACACCTACCTTAGATGTTCCATATGATTAGTAGCATCCTTTGAAAAAATAGTTATATCATCAAGGTAAACAAGTAGAAACTTATTGATCAAACCTTTAAAATCCATGTCCATTGCCATTTTAAATGTAGCTCCAACATTGGATAAAACAAAAGGCATCTTCTTATAGGTAAAGGTCCCCCATTTTGTAGTGAAGGCTATATTGAATTGATCCTCTTCATTCACTAGTATTTGATTATAACTTGAATAAACATCAAGAAGTGAGAAGCGTTGAAAACCTGAAATAACTTGTAGAATTTGTTCCATGGAAGGTAGTGGATAATGATCCTTGAGAGATACTCTATTAAGGTCTAGAAAATCCACACAAATCTGATCTCTCCATTCTTATTTTTGATAGTTACAAGATTAGCCACCCAAGTTGAGTGTTTGATAGGAAAGATAATCCTAGACTCAATCAACTTGGTTAGCTCTTTCTTCATGAGTTCCTCTATCTTGGGATTGATAGGCCTTTGTTTTTGCCTGACTAGTTTAGCTCTAGGTTTTAACTCAATGGTGTGATGAGGTAGACTTGTATCAAACCTTTTCAAATATTTATATTTTCAAGAAAATATGTCATGGAAATATTTTCATAATTCAATAAAGGCCTACCTCTCGGACAGAGAACATATCTTACCAATTTTTAGAAGCTTGTCTTTGTAAATCATGATTCTCTCATAGTTTTATTATTTTATTGACATGCTCACGCTTTATTTATTCTTTTTATCATCTTCATTTAAAACACTCTCCAAATTAATCAGCCCCTTAGGTATATTGTTTGTCTTCATATGAATAACTTGTTCTTCATATTGATCATGCAGCCTCTTTTGGTTCCTCGAGGAGAATCCTACCTCATTTTGTAAGAAGTGTCCAATATGTTCATCACTTTTAAACACAAACCATGACACTTCATTATCTAGAATAGAATGCCTCACAATGACCTTGATATGGGACTGATCTTTCTCCTTTCTTACATCAGTAACTGCATCAAATTGTGCTCTTATGACAACCAATCTATCAGTGTGTTTATTTGAATCCCTTGGTATGGGTTATATGTTGAAAGCATCAAAGTATTCAAGTAGGTCCCATACCCTATGCTTGTAGTATTTAAGCAAGGGATTCTTGGCTGTATCTTGATTTCTCACTTGGTGGATGACCAACTCACTATCCCCATAAACCTTCAAATTCTTGATCCCTCTCTTCTTTGCCCATTAGAGGCCATGAACTAGGCCTTCATATTCTACCACACTGTAGGTGTAGCTAAAGTGGAATCTATATGAGTAGTATTTATTATTTGATGGAGAAAATAACATAACACTAGCCCCTATACCTATTTTTCTTCTTGATCCATAAAAAAACATTTCCCAAATCCCTTTAAGTTCATGATCTTCATTAGTAAGTGAAGGGATTGAAACATCTTTTTTCATGCATACAATAAACTCTAAAATTAGTTTATTCTATGAAAGTATATGGATCAAGTCCATGCATTTTAGTGTTGTACTTATCAAGGAAAAGATCAAAAATACCTTCAAGTGGGGAGGATGCTTCATCATCCATGACACCTTCTTCTTCTTTGCTAATTAGATTATTCTAATTTGAACTTGTCTCCATGTATGGCTCAATATGAAACCTTGCTAAGAGATAAGTACTTATAGTCACCTTGGTTCCATATCTTGTTTTAAAAGCTAAAAAATACCAGTCATTAGAAAGGTACCCTCTTATCTTGGCCATAAAGTCCCTTGACAAGCAAATAGCAAAATGGGCTAGAAGGTCTACCACCACAACGTCTTGTGTAATGGAAAAACTTGGGAAACCATGTAGAATGAATTTCAAACCTCTAACCAATCCCACTATCTTGGTTGGAGTCCCATCAAGCTGCAACACACCTTTACTATGTAGTTCATACTTCAATCCCAATTTTTTAGCCACCACCTTAGGCATGACAGTGGTACTAGCTCTATTATCTACAATACAATTATGAACCGATTTGTCTCCCAAAATGAGTGTGAGGTAAAAGGGTGGAGGATTTTTAGATTTGGTGGAGGGATATAAGACATGATTTGGAGAATTGGTAAGGGTTACACTATTGTGTTTTGAAGTTTGGGGGGCTATATGAATGCTTGTGAGCTATGCTTGTAAGAGCTCCTTTTGACCAGGCATATGCAAGACTTCCCAAAGAGATATACTTGTCTTTTTATTATTTAAAGAATCAATAATGTTTAGAGGGGAAGTATTCAAATTTTCTTTCATTCTTGAAGGTAGTGATGGATTCTGAACCTACTGCATTATAGGCTTGAAAACCCTACTTGCATTTTGACTTTGTTGAGGAGTATGACTAGTAGTAGGTATTACACTAGGATTCAAACTTTGTGGCCTTAGAGAGGTATCACTTGGAGTCACATGTACTATTGGAACATCTCCTATAGCTCCCTTCTTGGCTCTTGTGTTGGATGTAATTGATGTGTTTTGATTCAACACATAATCATCTTTCACTTGAAAGTTAATCACACCTATACTTTGGCTGCTACCTTCTCCATGAATATCCATTTACATGAGATTCACTTCTTCTAATGTCACGTAAGAAGTAGATTATTCTTGTGACACCAAAGCTTGGTTGTGTTCTCCACCATCATGCATATACTAACCTTGAGGTTGTCCCCATTGGTCCAAATGATCCTACCCTTTGACCAGGTTAGCATGCACTAGAACAACAACCTTCATGAAAGGAGTGGAATTAGGATTATAGGCATTGGGCTACCTGTTGAATTTTTTTTGAATTTGTTCTCTTCTTTGGTAGTTATATTAGGGTGGATCTCTATAGCCTTGTTTAGGATAGTATTGAGGGTTAGGTGGAGCACTTGCCTAGAACTATGCTTGCTTGAGCTGAGCTCATAATGACCAGATCTCTTCATCTTTATCCACAACATTATCCATCTTCTTGGGAAAGGTTCTCAGCTTGACATTGGCATTAGGAACTTATGCTACACTTAGAGCTTCAATTGAACTATGAGACAACAAAGGCATGGAAACTCTTAAAGGAAGCTTTCCAACCTGTATTAAGCTATTCTCAGCTTTAATAGCTATCTCATATGAATTTGGTAGAGTGAATCCTCCCATTTACCATAACCTCACCACCACATCAGTACCAATACCCTTGAGATAAGTGGGGGACTCAAAGCTCGGAGGAGGTCACATGATAGGTGGTAACCTATGCCATGTCCTTTGAAATATTTCATTAAAATCTCCCATGGATTCATTAGGACCTCTCTTTATCATGTTTAGCTGATGGATCAATGAAATATGGTCACTCTTATTCTCAAATCTAGTTACCAATAATTCCCCAAATCCATCCCAAATTGTAATGCAAACACCTTCCAAATTCCTATAACAGTCAAGTGCCTTACTTCTTAGAGACATGGCAAGCAATCTAATGGCTATATTGGCATGGGTGACATTATGGAAGTTATAGAAATTTGAGATGTCCCTAATATGCTCAGATGGGGTAATAGGACCCTCTCCATTGAAACTAGGGAGATTCTTGGTAGTATTGGGAGGAATATGGTCATATGCAGGAAGGTCAATTAGATTTTGGGTGTTAAATGCTAGGAAAATTTGTTGCCTATCCATTTCTCTTCTTTCCTCTTCATCTCCTATCTCTTCAACTTCTTCTTATTCAAAACCTCCTTGTCCAGGATCTTTAAGCATTAGGAATGGTTCAGGGTGTTGTTCCTCAAGAAGAGCTTTAGCTAAAGGGGCTTGGTCAAAAATCCTAGATGACCTAGTGAGGACCATGAAGTATAACATGGGAAAACTGACCTACAACCAGATATTCTCACCTCTTAGAGTTGCCAAATGTTGGATTAAGAATATTTCTACAACCTTAGGCTTGTCAAGACCAACATTCACCTTGACATGTAAATAATTTATCCCACCAGGCATGATAGAAATGTTGTCTCTAAATATCACACCTATAAGAGAGTGTTTAAGTCTCTTCCAAATTTGGGAAATGTTGGAACATTTACAAGCATGTGGGTATACCTATAGAGGAAATGGACCTCTAGATTTAAAGGGGCTAGCTCCCTGAATATATCTATGTAAAACAACTTTTGTCTAAACCAATTTTCTTGAAAGGAAAAGAGTTAGAGATTACAAAAAAGGAAAACCTACTCTAAGAGTGGTGATACACCAAGATCATCTTCCACATGAATATCATATTCTAGTGCACAATATAGCAAAATACACAGACCATTCCCAAGCTCTAAGGATTTCTAACACAAGTATTTCAGTATAGAGGTGAGATGCATGAAATGACACAAGGCAAATGAACTAAAAGGCAAATTCCACATTCCAATAATAGTTATACACTTACAACAATTCAACACACTTGAACACACTCTATATGACCTCTTAGACTAAGAAATTTTGCTTAGGCATGAAGGATAAAGGATAGAAAGATGGAAAATCATCACTTACTATCACTATACATCACGTACACACTTAGATATTTGTTTATAACCTTGAAATAAATAGACTAGTACCTAATGCTTAAAGGCAAAATATGACATCAATCCAATAGGGCTTCACCATACATTGTGTGGTTGTTTTTACACTAGCCCAAGGGTTGCATTTATAGTAGAAAGGAAGTGAGAGGAGGAAGCCTTTGATACCAAAAGGAGGAATGAATATGTTAGGATTCTCCCTCTTCAACTACAACCATCCTTATAAATAATGCTCCTTTGGGTCATTTGATTGATCCATATCACCTCACGTGGTTACACAACTAGCTTTCTCTCTCCAAGATGCTTCCCCAATAGTTGTACTAGAAAAAACAAGATATTTTTGGGCTAAATAATGGCATCAATGTTGTTATGCAAATGAGACCACTTGTTATCGATTTATCTTGATGCTAACAGATTCTCATTGGCTTGTTGAGGTGTGCAACAATGTAGGAAAGAGTCACTTTCATTCTATTGGACTTGGAGAGGCATCACTTCAAGTTTACATGTATGCCTTCATGGTATTTGTTAGAATGCTAGCCCTAGCTCAACCTTAGTCAAATGTTCAAATCCTACAAAGCCCCTTAGTTGATTGTTCCTTTGATTGGCCATCAAAAAATGACTCAGATCATGATCTGATTAATGGTGAAATGAACCCTCTGATTTGATTTGGTGGATGAAGAACATGATCCCTTAGATCTTTGACCACTTCAATGAGGACCATTGATCTA